>CM040085.1:1827353-2427353 GCA_022496805.1 Pohlia nutans | reverse complement strand
GATTCACGGCGACGAATTCCGACGCAGGCCAGGAGGGCGCCGTGAATTTCGGCGATTCAGAGGCACGCCAGCGCCTGCAGCGACGAGTGCAATGAAGACGGAGGCCACGATGGCGACCTGCAAGCAGACAGCCGCGACGGATCCGAGTGTGGCGGCGGAGCAGACAGGCGAAGCAAGGGCAATCGAGGCACCACGGCTGAGGAGCTTCAACGACAGAGGACGACCTGCATCGGCAATCAATCGGAAGACCACAGCAGAACGACCAAGACGAGGGCCTTCAACGGAGTCGGCCACCACCGACGGAATTGACAGCATCGACGAGGGCAGAGCAGCGCGGCAAGCTCGCACAGACAACCCTCTTGGTGACAGTACGGAATCGGCCAGCGTGACATTAGGGAGGGAGAACACTCCCTACCCTTTTTTGTCGCATCTTTTAGTTGTTTTTGATCACTAGAAGGACATAGGAACTCATTATGTTAATTAGGTAATTCTAATTGCCAAGTATCTTTGTGTGTATCATTTAATTTTTGTCCAATTGTTATGAGTTATTTGTGTCTTGTAGTTGATTGTTGTATTGATTGTGATTTTTGTGTAAAATTGGTCCGGTGAGGGTTCTAGCGCGGAAGCGCTGCCCGATTTTTACCGGACCAATTGGATTCTTGTGTGTAATTTTAGGGTTTAAATTTAGGGTTATTGGGCACGACGCGGAAGCGCTGCCCAATTTTTCCCAAAGAACCCTAATTAATTGGAATTTTGTTGTCTAAAATACAAAGGTGTTTATAGGCTTTAGGGTGTTCCTTGCAAGGCTTAGGGATCAAGAAACCTCCCAACATGGGATTTTGATGCCTTTGAGACTCCTTGTAATTGTGTTGTAATTTCTACCCATGAGTGCCAAAAACCCTAATTTAAGGGTTTAAATCACTAAATTGACCCATTTTTATGGCACGTGGTGCATAAGGGGGATTGGTGGAGTATTTGGGAGCAATTGGGTATTTATTGTTGTTCATTAGAGCACTTGTGGATGTGCTGTAATTTTTGTGGTTAAGTCCCAAAACCCTAATTAGAGGTTCTAATTCACCAAAAGTAACCCATTTTAGTGCACTAAGTGCCTAGGGTAGTTGGTGGGGATTTGTAGATTGATTGAATGTGTGTTGATTGATCATTTCAATCTCTTGGGTGTGCTGTGATTTTTGTATTTGAGTCCCAAAACCCTAATTAGAGGGTTTTAATCCTCAATTTAAGCCCATTTTAGGGGACTACGTGGCTAGGGTAATTGGTGGGAGTTTGTGGGTTGTTAGGGTGTTAGTTGAGTGCCATTTGTAATCCTTGGGTGTGCTGTAATTTTCATACACACTCCCGTTTTGACCAATTTGCCTTGTCTTTTGACCATTTGAGCTTAGAATTTTCCCACATAATTGCCTAGATAAAAAGGAGTCCATTGCTTGGAATATTTGTACACACCCACCCTCGGCCGGACATATGACATTTTGACCGGCAACGGTCAAAGTGCTCATACAGCGCTTCCGCGCTATAACCCTCACCGGACCAATTTACACCCACAATACAAACCCAAAACAACCAAGTACAGAGTCAGTCACAACAATTGAAAAGAATTCAAGAAATACACACAAATATTTTTTAGGCAATCACAATTACCAATTTTAAGCTTTTAAAATTGTTCCTCAACTATCCTACTTCTCAAGATCCTAATAATTCACTGAAATTTCAACAATAGACAAAAGAAGGGATAGGGATTCGTTCCCACCCTTATATCACCCTGGATTCTTCTGTAATATTATGAAGAAGGTGAGATTGTTTGGGATCTTCGCTGTTGACCTTCGCCAAAGCCTCGCCGAATCTGTACCCCTGATTGTCGTTGTGGTCTTCGTCACTTCCGTCGATGGCCGTCGTGAATTCTTCTTACTCGCCGTTGTCTGCGATCGCCGAAGCCCGCCTGCAATCGCCGAAGCCGCTGCACCGCTGCTCCTTCGCTGTCAGTCTCTTTCATCGCTGCTGCGCCACCTCCAATGTTCTCTCCGCCGGAAATTGCGCTGGTGATGTCGTCACTGGCTGCCAAAGTCTCCTCTCTTGTCGCGATGCCCTTCAACTGCGATCCCCTGTGTCGGATTCTTCACCTCTGCTGTCGTCGTGGTGCTTGAATGCCGGAGCTGTGCGCTCCTGCATCGTCGCCGCAGCTCAACCACATCGTCGGTGGCCTGGTTGCAGCTTGCTCTGCTGGTGGTCGATGTTGCGCACTTGAGGCCGCTTCAGTCGTCGTTGCAGCGCTGTCTCAGTCGTCCTCCTTGCTCGTCGCTCCGGAGCCAAGCAGCCGTCGCCGAGCATTGATCCTCGTACTCTGCTGAAGCTCGCCAATCGCCTTGCTGCCGTGAACCACCGCTGCTGGAATCTGGTGTCCTTCATCAAACTCCCAAAGATCCGCAACCACAATTTCTACCGCATCCTAATCCTTCTAACAGAGGATAATCACACCCTAATCCAACCACACAGATTCCTCTCTGAATCCCACGCTAATCTCTTCCTTTCCTCCCAATACACTCCTACACCAATTCTTTATGATTTTTGTACAACTCCTTTCTCTCTCCCAAGACCTACACTATTATTCTATGATTTTTTCCAAACACTATTCTCCAAACATCCCAAGCTCACAAAACTAGATCTAGATCTAGAAAACCAACGTCTCTCTCTCACAAGCTCACGAGACACAACTAACTAACTCTTTGCTTATCGACAGGGGTGGGATTCAAAATCCCACCCCAAAGCTACATCCATCCAACTAATGTTTATCCACAAATTGTCATCCATAAAAACCCTAGTTCAATCACCCACTAAACTTCCTCTTTACCCAAAGAACACAAGGAGTCTACACAAGACTACAAAGAGAATAACAAGCCCACTTAGGCTAAGAAATTACTATAATAGGCTAAACTAATAAATCTAACTAATAAACTAAAAAATAAGCTAAACGAATAGACTCACATAATAGGTCAAAATAATAACTAGAATAATAGGTTAAAATACTAGTCTAAAATAATAGGCTAGATAATAAACCAAAATGATATGCTACAATAATAGGCAAATAATCAACTAAAATAATAACCAAAAGAATATACTAAGGAATAGGCTTAAAATATAGAATAAATAATAGGCTAAGTTGATAGAATAAATAAGAGGATGGAATGATAGAATAAATAGTAGGCTAAAAGGGTAGAATAAATAATAGGCTAGAAAGATAGGATAAAAGGATAGGATAGAATAATATAATAAAGCAATAGACCAAAAGAATAGATAAACGAATAGGCTAAATGGATAAACTAGAATAATAGACTAAATTAGTGAACTAAAATAGTAGACTAAATAATGTACGAAAATAATAGACCAAGTAATAGACCGAAATAATAGGCTAAAACAATTAGACTAAAATAATAGGCGAATAATAGACTAAAATAATAACCCACAATAATAGATTAACAAAAACTAGTAGAGTGGACTAATAAATTAGACTAAAAGAATGGATTAGAATAATAAGCAATAATAGATCAGAACAATAGAATAAAATAATAGGACAAATGGTTCAAACGCCCAAAATCCAACGGTTAAATAGTTAGAAATCAACAAACAACCAAAATTACCTAGACAAAAAGGCATCATAAATTAGGGCAATCAAAACCACACCTAAATAGCTCACAAAGCGGGAAATTATCTAATCGGCTAAAATGCCCCATTTAGATCAACACAAAATGCAAAATAACTCAAAACTCTAGCGGTAAAGGTTTACCGCCAAAGTGGACCGTCTCGACGGTTCACAGAACGCAGTGTATGAACACGGGCAATTTGGCAAAATAAAAATAAACAAACGCTCTTTGGAGACAAAAGCAAACATTCTTTCTCTTAGTGTACTTTATTTGTGGTTTCGATTTTCGTATTTGAGTTTATATATTGCTAGTATCTAGTATTGTATGTCTTGACTTTTAATCTGAATTGAATTGTTAGAAGTACAGTAGTACAAAAGTAGCTCTGTAGTATAAATGATTCTATTTATTGTTTACTCTTGTGTAAGTGTATGGACTTTCAAGCGAGCAAACGTATGAACATTCGAGCAGGTGCAAAAACTTTCAAGTAGGGACAATGCAAAATTTTTGTACTTCTCATCCAACTTGAAAAAGTGCAAGCTTCTTTGAATGTACAATCCACATCTTATACACATATAGTTCTTTTCTTTGTTGTTTGTGGATGGTGGATGAAATGTGATGTTCGTACTGTGAATACTGGGTTTATGCATTTTGCTTGGACCAATAGCCCGAATAAAAGAGTCCAACCATTGAATATGAAAGTTTGCTTCATAGGGGTTTCGAGTTTCAGTACAAATTATGAATTTTGATGATTGTAAAGAAAATACATATGAATCACTAAATGTGTTAAAAAATCTTATTTATTTACAGAAAAGCGTATATTGTAATGAAGAACATTACAGTAAATGAAAATCATCTGGGTACCTAAATTTAGAAGGAGATGCTACACCATCGTTATACATGAGTGGCTTTAATTTTTTTTAAATATTTCAAATCCACATTATGCACCAATTTCAAAGATGTGTTTTAACTTATAAAAAAATTCATGCATAACAAAAATAGAATTGATATACAAAACAAAGTTGTAAATGTGAAAATATCAATGTGTAGATCATATGCATACAATTGGTTGTATCATATTTTTTAATTAATTTTTCAAGGTATTCAATTGGAAATGTAATTAAAAATCCCAAATTAACAATTTTAATTTGAAACTTGTTGTAACGAATTTGTAATATTATGCACGATGACATGGCATAATTTCTATTATTTGATTCTACTTATTTGGACAATCATATTTAAGAAATATTTGAACTAAGAATGAAACTTGACATAAATAGTATAATTTTTTATTTTGAAAATAGCACACAATTGTGTGCTCTATTGAATGTTGCATATAATGCTTGAAGCAAAAAGATGCTAGTGATATGCGAATCTCTTTTTAGATGCATAATTAAGAGATCTATAGATGTCAACATAGGATGTTCCGTAATCAATCAATTACCACAACAAAAACTTTTGTAAAGAAAGAACTACATTGAAGTGAAATGGAAAGAGATGAAGAGTTTTAAAGAAAGAAATTGATTAGAGCCTAATTTTTTTGAATGAACCCATTGGTAATTGAGGTGGCTAGGTCATCTTTTGCAAGGGTATTAGCATATTTTGGTGCAATGGTGTCACGAGTGACAAGCCAACCAAACCAACCCAGTCAATCAAGGTGCGGAAATGGTGTTATGGCACCACCTATTTCACCAAGTACAGTGAGAAGGTCCATTTCTTTTAGCAAGCCACAACTTGCAAGGGAATCTATTAATAGTAGAGGCAATGTTGCCCATGCACGCCATGTTGCTCAAAGCACAAGGTCAAATGCTCAAGCTACAACCGGTCATGGGGCATCTCCAAAGTGTTGCAACACCACCACCATAACGTATATTACAACGAAATGAGTGATTTGAGCCTTGTGGCCAAACAAGGAATAACAATATTCTAACTCAAGAAGTTGAGAGAAGTCGTAGATCCATCCTACAACACATTCGCCTACAGAAATTAACCATAATTGTAGTACAAATGATTCAATCATAGTGCCTATAAATGCTTATGAACGAATGCACTATCAAAAAAATGATTTAGGAGGCTTCTATTATGAAGAAGCAGATCATATCTCTTACATCAGCTCTTGATATTGCTATGAAAAAGTGCAAGGACAAAATACCTTATTGTGACTGAGAATCTTTCAAGGTAAAAGTCAATTGTCTGTTGTTTGTGAGAATTTTCACAAATCTAAAAAGTCTACAAGTTTAATTCTTTGAACTATGTAAAAAAATAAATTATGTGAATTTGAAACACATCAAAAAAGCAAAAAGGGGAGTAGATTTATAATTGAAGACACTCGATTTTTGCAAGGTCATTAACCCCTAAGTGCCCAAGGGTTTTCTTGAAATGCTAGATGTGTCATAATGTCCATCTTACTAAACTTTTATGAGCTTCAATTTTTAAACATATGTAGAGCACAACAGTAAGACAACATCCATACAGTTAAATTTTGGAAAAATGCTATGAATTATTTGATAATCAATTTATAAGAATTTTCTTTGAAAAATCATAAAAAATACATGTTTAGTCATTTTGACTTGGAATCAAGTATGATAGGTCAAAAACATTGGTTTTATACGGTGCTTACCTTGTTCATGTTAGAATTAATCTTATTTGGTAGAAAACTTAAAGATTCCATTCCGGGCAGATTTTCAAAATTGTGATAATTTGAGATGCTGCCACTTTGAGGGCTTTCGAGGAAAATTGGTAAACTTTTTTACAGAATTTCTTTTTGGAAAAGTTGCTCAGTTTCAATATCTACAAGGGAAAAAAAATGACGCTCAAAAATTGTTATTTAAAAAAAAGTTATGGACGTTTAAAGAGGGCTGAACTTTTTTTAAACTCTGAAATTTTGGATTGACCATATATGGTCGATTAGGCAGTTAGGGGTTAAACAAGGCTAACAATTTAGCATACTTTGATAGTTCACTAGTAAAATGACTTAATGAAGATATAGAAACTCTTGTCCTCATTTGAGACCGGCATGAATAAAGTGA
This sequence comes from Pohlia nutans, assembly GCA_022496805.1. Classification (NCBI taxonomy): domain Eukaryota; kingdom Viridiplantae; phylum Streptophyta; class Bryopsida; order Bryales; family Mniaceae; genus Pohlia; species Pohlia nutans. The sequence goes on along the minus strand of CM040085.1, from coordinate 2,420,674 downwards.
TTGTTCATAATGACAATGATGTAGTGTCCACCGGACATAGGGCCATGGTGCAAATGACTTCATGAACAAAGAATTAAGAGTTTAACCCCTAACTGCCTAAGCGTCCATTTTTTCGACGATGTACAGATTTCATGCATAATTTCTCATCTGCCATGCACTTTTAGCAATGTGGAATTTTTACTGTAGATTCTATGGGAAGTTAGCTTCATGCATATGTGATCTGATTAGAAAGGGGATGATTTGTGAAATTTTTATGCCTCATTTCATGTTGTAGTGATTCACCCAAAATAATGAAGATTTCAGTGTAAAAGTGCTCTAAAAAAAGTCAACTCATATAATTAAGCAACCAAAAAATCTCCAAAAATCACTACACTTAGAGTATTACATTTCAACCAATCACAAAAAAATTCATCCGTAGATTGTCAATATCTTATTCGTAATTGAATTACAAAATAATTTTGAATTTCACGTTTCAAATTTTATACAAAATTATTGGTAATAGCAATCATAGATCTAACCGTATGGATAGAATCTAAAATTCATAATGTCCAACTTTTATTTATATATCAAGTTCAAAATATCCCTCTAAGTTGCATTTTATAATGCATCTTTGCGAAACTGCCAAATTTGGAGAGGGCTCTAGGCATTTAGGGGTTAAGGAGATATCCATTTCTATGAGGTTATTTTAAGAAATAATCTAATAAAGATGTGAAATATTTGATAATTTTAATGTGACATTTTCAATGTATTATAATTTACATTTATATATTTGTATAGAACGTAGCGTAGTTCATGAAATTACATAATGATTCAAAGGTTTGTAAGAAATAAATATAGATTAACAATTTATACACAAGTGCATGATGGATTTATTTATTTTTCTTGTGTTTTTGATTATATTTTGAATTTCATCTAATGAGGTAGTATGTCTATCGATTTAATTGCAAAGAAATCTCACGAACGTTACAACAAAGTTGTCGTTGGGACATACAAGCATCTCTTGTATGTACCCTTTAGATGAAGTTCTAATTAAAGCTGTATTCATGAATTTTGGGGATCAAGATGACCCTATTGCAAAAGCTGCATTTATGAAGGAGTGGGGCTTGCCAGGACAAGTGGGGGATTTCGAAACATAGTTACAAGGAATGTGGCAAATAGGAGAGGACAATTGACTAGGCATGCGAAGGATGAATTCTACTTCCTTCTTGTCTTCTCCAAACTCATCTAAAGATGCAATTCCAACGGTGTTTGATGAATGGCTAAGGAACTTGGCTGCTTTAGGTAACTTTCAAAAAACAATCATTATGATTTTTATTTTCATTGGAACATGCTTTTGTACAATATTGAAATACTCATATTTTGGTTCAGGTAATTCCTGGAGAGAGTCAATAGATAAGGATGACAATATAGATCTCTATAGAGCTACAGCTTTTCATGGTGCCATAGCTTGTGCTATGATGGGTGAGAAATACATCAAGAACAAACCAATTAAAATAAAAATGGAACAAGCTGGATTCTTCATCCGAGTAGTAAGTCTTATCGATTAACTTCATATTTGGTAGCCAAATTATTCATAGTTTTATATTAGAAGAATGTACTATTTTCCATTTGTAATGTTGCAATGTTAGTTATTTTCAACATTTAAAAATTTTCAACATCTATTCAAAGAGTCTACTATTAACCCCTAAGTGCCCAAGGGTTTTTTTAAGAAGTTAGATGTGTTATAATGTCCATCTTCTCAATTTTTATAAGCTACAATCTAAACATATGTAGAGCAATACAATAAGACAACTTACATTCATATGGTTAAGTTTTGAAAGAATTATTTTTGAAATTCATAAAGCATACATATTTAGTTATTTTGCCTTAGAATGAAGTATAATAGGTAAAAAAAACATTGACTTTATATTATGGTTACCTTGTTCATTCTAGAACTAATCTTATTTGATAGAAATGACTAAAGATTCCATTATTGGCAGCTTTTAAAAATTGAGACAATTTGACATGTTGTCACTTTGAGGGCTTTAGAGGAAAATATTTTAACATATTTTTAACCTTTATTTTTAGAAAGGTTGATAAGTTTCAATATGTATAACAAAAAAAATCACTCTAAAAAATTGTCATCTAATTCAAAAGTTATTGATGTTTAAAGTGGGTTGAACTTATTTAAACTCTGAAATTTTGAATTGGCCAATATGATGGATTAGATAGTTAAATACTAATAGTTGATTTCTAGTGTTCAAAAACCAATGCACTAATGTAATATTTTTCTTGTTTACAACGGACTTGTAGTTGGAGTTGGTAATTCAAGGGAAGATTTACCTCCCTTGGACATAACAAACGAATTGCGCATGATGAAAGTTGCAACGCAACAAATGTTAGAAGTCTATGATGCGATGCACAAGATCAAGATAATCGGCAATGACTATGACCATGAGGATGTCAATGTTAACAAGATTGTGAATAGTCAATTTTCTTACTTTCCATATTTGAGATTTTAAGAAAGTAATTAGATGCTTAAGGGCGAATGTATTTATTTTTTCAAACTTTGACTTGATATTCGGATTTATAACAAAGTGATTAGTATGTGTAACAACTAGACTTGTAAAATATAGTTAATCATAATTTTGATTGTAATAGTACGACGGCGTGACAAAATGTACAGATTACTTTAGGTTCTATAGATGAGCTTGACAAAACTAAGTAAGAAAATGATGTGTATACCAATTGAATACCATTTTTTATAATTTTTATACCAATTGTATACCATTTTTAATAATTTTTCAATATACTAAAATGAACTGAAAACTAGACTGGGTAAATACATTTTGTTAGTTACCCTCAAATGCTGAAAAAGGATCATTTTGACAACCAAAATCGGGTTTTAACTATAGACAAACAAAATTTACTCAATACACTAAACAATATTGATTGATTCCTCATAATGTACCAGAACAATAACAAAAAACTGGATGAAAAAAGATGAAATGAATGAGAATTATGAACAAGCAAAGAATATAACCAGCCAAATTTTGGTTATTATTAAGGCATTTAGCCAGGAGTTAAAAGTAACACTTATTTGAGATGCTAAATTGTGCTAAGGGATTGCCTAGTTTTCTATATGCAATCTCATTTGGAATGATTATCGTAAGCTGATAGCAGTTATGGCACTCTTGGGATATGACGTCAGCTTTTTGGCATGTCACGGCGACTCTGAGGTCGACTCTTTCAGATGTCACAGCCAATTAAAAAGCAACATGTGGCAAATTAGTGAAATTTGAATTAATTTGTGCCGGATCTGCTATCTGCCTAGGATACACTCAAAATTGTTTTGTATCACACAACATACATGAGTTCGAAACATGCCAAGTGGAAAGTGTCCAATCACACGTGTACACAATAGCAAATACAGATACCGGAATGTGATATTAGAGAGTGTCATCACAATGCATGTGATATCAAAGAGTGTGATAATAATGAGTTCAACATTTTAAGGTTCTAATCTCGTCAACACAAAAGACTCTGGAGTCTGAAGCGTAAGTGAACTCTTAATTAACCCCTAACTGCCCAACCATGCATATTTTGCATCATATACAAAAAGCAAACTTCGTTTTCTCATCCGTCATGCAATTTTGATAGTGTGAGGTTTTTGCTAAAAAATTTATGGGACGTTAGCTTCATGCATGTGTGATCCGATTAGAAAGGGGATGATTTGTGAAACTTTTATGCCTCATTTCAAGTTGCAACGATTCACCAAAAAATTCAAAGATTTTAGACTAAATGTGCTCTTGAAAAAATAAACTCATAAAATTAAGCAACCAAAGAATCTCCAAAAATCACTACACTTAGAGTATTACAATTTCAACCCATCACAACAAATTTCATCCACAGATTGTCAATATCTTATTCGTAATTGAATTACAAAAAAAAATTGAATTTCATGTTTCAAATTTTATACAAAAACATTGGTGATAGCAATCGCAGATCTAACCATATGGGCAGAATCTAAAATTTATAATAATGTACAACCTTTATTCATACATCAAGTTCTAAATATCCCTCTTAGTTGCATTTTATAATGCAATTTTACAAAACTGCCAAATTTGGAGAGGGGCGAGGACGTTTAGGGGTAAATTAAACAGTGTCTTATGGCGACACTGGATACGACGATGCAGCTTCTGCAAGTTTTCAGTCGATTGCCAGCTCCGTTGAATGCAGCTGTGAGAACGGAAAATCTGTTTTTTTCTCACCAAAAAAGCTAAGTGTCTGACCTGGAAACAGGCAAAAAATTAATTATTTGGGGAGTATAATTTTGTACTTGAGATATCATTCACTAGATAACAATCCTGTGAAGGTCGTGGGCACCGAGCAGCCACCCTCACAACTCTATTCAATCCTCCCCATTATCTGGAACTCTGTGTGATTGCAGACTCAGCTGTGATGAGTTTTGCATGTTCTCAGGGCCGCAGACTCTGAGCTTCGTGTCGTGTCATCTATGATGGGTGAAGATAATTGACCTGCCATCTGAGCCATGTACAGGCTGCGAGTTAATACCCACAGGACAGGTGAAAGAAGCTTTCTCCACACTAATTCCAATCCACGGAAGAAGCAACAGTCAAACAGCATCTAGATCATGCAAACCATTTTAATATTAACTAATTATTTATGCACTAAATTCCAAGTAACTAAGACAGTGTTACGATTGATGCAAACACTGGGTTTAATGCGTTAGGCAGTGAGTCTCCATCTCATGCTTCAGTTAGATACGCTCTGATACTCTAATGTAATAAGTTATTGGTTTGTAGTGCACCGATGTAACTGGCAGTACGTGATTCAAATGCATTAATCATTCATTATTGAGGTGCTACTATTTATTTATTATTGCAAACTCAAATTTTGCCTTCATGCGTTTTGTGTGACTCCCCTGGCTCCCAGACAGTGTTATAGGACTGGCTCGAAAACATTACGGTACTCTGGAATTTCCGTAGGACTGTTTTTCTTAATTAGAAGTTGTGGCCATTCTGTTTACATTGCATCAGAGGCAGTACCAGATTCAGTGGCTCCCGTTCATTAATCCCAAAAGGACCACGAAGATCATCATGTTATTCTTAGCAGTTTTGAGTAGGTCCTATTTGAACTTTTTTTTGTTCAAATTTATATTTTTCTTGACTAACTCATGCAATGTTCTTCACTGGTTCCGATGAAATAAAATTTGGTCCCATCTAAAGTATAGATTTTGCAATGTGATTGCTTGAATTTGTCATTATAAAACCATGTATCCTTCGTCCTTCAAGGGTTAAATTGACTGTGACGCTGATGTAATTGATTGCCTCTGTTGAATACTGTATCCACAACATTCTAATGCCGTGCACCCTCATCACTGTTGATAAAAATTCTCGTAAAAATTTGCTTTAAAATATGTTCTTTAACCCTTGTCAGGGTTCACCCTTTTGTTCTCAATGCATGAAAGATAAAAAATTCACAACAAGTAATTTTTGAGGCAGGGCTACTGTGGACTTCCAACCCTCCATCATTCTGTAGGTAAATAATGACAAGGCATGTCCAATATTCTAAAATCCGCTACAGCGATTCTTGTGCAACGATTCAATTTCCAAGGTACAGCTCACAAGGGCTAAACTAAGAACCTTAACCACTGCATTAATATATAGATCTGTGAGTTTTAGTAATCATCGATCAGATCATGGCTAACGTCATTGTGGGGTCATTTCGAGCTTCAAACTTATTATTTGTCCTCAAAGGAAGCGTAGAATATTATATAAACATTGAAAAGAACCTATTGTAAATCCACGATTCTGTTGGTTCTATGCTGCTAATCCTTCGAAAGGATGTTGCGTGCAGCAAAGTGGTGAGAATTTGCTTCCTTCTGTGCAGAAATTCCTGTTGTGCTCCACAAATTCGACCCCTCAAAATTCTTACATCCAAAATGTGGATGCACTCGTACAGTATAGAACTCCTGTAATCACCTCACCAACGGTTTTGACTGTGAATAATAATAATAAAGAGATTCCTCTCAAGACCTATTGCTATACAATTCTTCGAAGCCTGGAACTTCCATCGTTTGCAATTAATTACCGAATTTAGCCATAAGTGTATTACTTCTATTACCTTGAATGATGAGGTTCTCACAGTTTCTAAAATATTTTGGTACCTAGTGGAATTCAAGGTGTGAAGGGGCATAAAAAAACTGAATTTGGATTTGCATTTCAAATTAGATTCATTCCCTAACACTCTCATAATGCTAAGTCGATTGGTCAACACTAACACTACTAGCAAAGGAATCGCTTCTCACTCAGAACAGGGTCACAATTCACTGTACACACTTGTCCTACATGACGAATCGCACTCACCAGGTCTTGAGCGCCTGGGCAGTGAGTGCGAAGTGGCGTCAATTGACTCACCTACCGAGTGAAAAGCGAAGCCTTCTCCTTGTAGTGAAATGTGACAAGTTTTCTTAGGTAAGAGGGAGAGAGCACTACTAGGATCATAAACTGTCAATTGCTACGTTTGTTAGCAACATTAGGGGAGTTGCTATAACAATAATTGGGTTCTTAAATGTTGCTTAAGTCTATATAACATTGCTTGAGTTACTCCCTTGTGTTGCTAACAAACGTAGCACACAATGTATAATTTTAGTAGTGTTTAGGGTTCAATGTGAGCCCTGTCAGTGATGCAATATACTCTTTAACATTCTCGATTCAAAAATATTTCATTTAGAATTACATCCTATAAGTAAATTTGTAGTAGCCTCCTAGGTTATCTAGGCCCTAACACTCCTCCAACCACCGTTGCAAGTGCTTGAATGGCCTATCCGCACAATAAAGTTCATCACCTTCCTAGGCCACAGTGAAAAGTACCAATCATGCATTCAGCATTTGCACAACATGCATGTTGCAGCTACTGACAAGCTTGCCCCCGTTCACTTCATGATAAGAACGTAGCAGTCACAAAGCTTCCACAACTTACTGCACCTCGATTGCATTCGTTCACACTGAACTTACACCAGCCTCAAAGATAGAGGCAGCGATAGACTGCATCAAAGAAAAAGGAGCTCCATTAAAGGAAAAATGGAGCATGCACTTGAGCAACCAACCGCTCAGGATGCCAGCCAGGCTACTTAGCTTCGGCAGCACCACCCATGAGTGATATACAGTATGAGGTGGACATATCTAAACCCACCCAATACCGAATTCCACCTCAGTCGCTTCAAGTGAACATTCAATGCAGTAAGTGATTGGTGGAATTGGGTGTAAACAACGTAGCATAATAGAGCATAGGAAGGGAGCACACTTTTCAAGGAGAATATTCACTCTTCTAAGTAATGCATGGATGCCACTTGTATCCCACAAATTGTGGGATTTTCTTGTAATTGCCTTGTAATCTTAATTTCTAATCATAATTAGATTGTGGTCTCATTTGAAAAGGGTGTTTGCTCCTGTTGCTCTAGTATGCGATGAGAGTGGTTCTAAGTACTTCAATGAATGAAAATGAGGTCACAAAAGTGATGAATAAACAATTAAGACAATTAAGGATACAATTTAGCACGGAAATCATGTAGATTCCTTGGGTGGTAAATGAGGTGGTTTAAGGTAACTTCTCTATTACATATAGGGTGATTTTGAATGATTACATAGCATTTTATGTACAATTTTGTTATTTTCAAGGTAGACCACTCTAAAAATTCATTGACATTATTTACAAATCTTATCAAAAAAAAATGATTTCACTTCAATATAAATCCACTAAGATTTATCTTTCTCAAAAACAGTTGCGAGACACATGATATGTCCTCTAAGGTGTTCAGATTGCTTAACCCCTTAGCGTGCAACGAGCCCCGTGAGGGCCATGCTTGGTCGTTTCCCAGTCAAACGTTGATTTTCACCTAGTTCCTAATTTCAAATGAAAATGGTCCCTACTAAGAAACTGTGGGGACTATCTTTTACTTTCTAGTTCAATTTACCATTCTTCAAAATTTTAAAAATTGCGTTTTTTATAGCACTTTAAAGCTCAAACCCCTAAAATTCCAATATACACTGTAGAAAAAGTTCTTCAATCAAATTTCTTATTATATGAGCTTAAGAAGCATGTCACCTACACCTTGTTTTCATCATTATTATTTACATTTTCCCTGAAAAAAATCATGGTAAAATTTACATTTTTGTAATTACTATAATTTTTACAATAAAAAACTTTCAAATATCTTATAAATTTTAATTTTATTTAATTAATTATGAAAAAATGAGGGTAAATTGGTTTAACAATACGTTATGTAAGAAAAATACCATAAAAATATTATATAATTTAGAATGTGAGGAATTGATTAGGTTTGACCGGGTGATTGTAGTGTGGACGCTGAAGAGTTCCAAAACCCACTGAAGCCCAATTTTAGGCCCACTTTATACTTGGGGCCAGATTGAGGGCCGGCCCGAACTCTTCAAATTTCAACCAATAGGATCGCTCGATTTTTTCAAATCCGGCCCAAGGGCTTTATATTAGGGCCGGGCCGGAATGAGCAATTTTTCCTACGTGGTGTCCTATGTGGCATGGTTTTGGCGCCAAATCTTTGGGCCGGTTTGATGAAATCGGGACAAGGTTTTCCTTGGCCCGAACTCCAAACTTGGGCCGGATTGAATTGGGCTGGCCTTCCATCCAGCCACACCCTGTGTATAAAGTGGGCCTTAGTGTGACAAACAGGCAGGCATTTGAAGCAGCTGAAATGATTCTGGAGATTTGCAGAGCGCGCATTAACGGTGAGTGAGGAGGTAGGAGGTAGCACGCACACGCCTGTTTCTGCGTACCAGCAGACATGGCATCAAAGTAGTAAATTATTCTCCCGGCCCCGCCTGTCTCCAGCTTGCACCTCACTGCCATTTGACCCTCCCTCCGTCAGTCAGAATCATCCCCCACATTCAATTTCTTGCATTATCAATCACTCGGTTGTGGAAAAAACAGTAGCAAATAGCTAGTGAGGGAAATATGCTCCCATACCATTCACTAGCCTTCGAAGAGACTGCCTTTTAGTTTCATCCACTGGAGTGACTAGTGATTTCTAATTGAATCAACTATTGAATCAAATAAACAATTACAAAACATTGTTGAATTGTGATTGAATGAGTGCTTTCGATTACTATTCACCATGGTTGATTGCTCTTGCTTAACCCCTTAACGTACTAGGGTGTCCCTGGAATTGACAATTTGAGAAAAAACATTATAAACTACCATTTAGAAGAATATTCTGGAATTGATATACATATGAAAGTTCTAGATCTTGAATTTTAGATTCCATCTATACGGTTCGATTCACTAATACAATCACCAATATTTAATTATAAAATTTGAAAGTTAAAATTAAAAATTCCTTCTAAATTCAATTACAAACTAAATTTCAATATTTTTTGAGTAAATTTTTTTGGAATGAGTTTGAAATGAGATACTCTTAAGTGTGGTGATACTTTGAAATTTTTGTGTTTCTTAAATTTATGACCTCATTTTTCACGATTCCACTTTAAACTAGAGTCAATACAATTTTGGCTTGGTCAACGACTTGACATACTTCTACATTTGCAATTTTAGAAAAATATGTACTCTAGTATGACTAAATCCAGCCATTAGATAGGACAACAACTTGGTGAAGAATCTCCAAAAAATTGGATGAGTATCATCCAAGCGTTGATGAGAACGTGAGAAGGCTTTGAAATCATTCGTTGTCCAGTTTCTGGACGCTGTGACGTTTAGGGGTTAATGCCACGTGCCCCCATAGCTACTGATGTGATGTGGAATATCCCACATCATTTCATTGGGGGATGAAATGATGTGGGATATTCCACATCATTATGTTGGAGGGAGGCAGCAGTCACAGAGGCTACTGAATGTTATGACCGTTGGCTACATGCCTCACTACGACGAATCACAGTATCACACATCATCATCTGGCCTTTGCTAAGAAAATCCTCAGTCAATTTGACTTGTAACGGGTTCATTCTTTAAGACATGCTTGAATGTGTGAAGACTTTAACTCCTAAAGGACCAAGGATTCATGGTTTTAAAATAACAAATTGAATTGATCATATTATGAAAATAATTATTTAAATGTGACCAAATTTTATATGCTTGGAATAAGTGAAGCGCTTGGCATGTGTTGATCCAAAAAATAAAAATAAAAAAATTGAACGAAAACGGTCTATATAGGACCTACTCAAAACTGCTTAAAAAATCACAAGGTCCAATTTGGGCATCATGGTCTTTTACGGGTTCTTCCCTAAGCAAGCAAGAAGCCATGTGGGGCCGTGTTTGATTGATTTTCAGTTCAACGTTGATTTTCATCTAATTCCTCATTTCAAATGAAAATGGTCCTCAGTAAGAAAGTATGGGGGGCTACCTTCTACTTTTTAGTCCAATTTACCATTCTTCAAAATTGTTAAAACCGCGTTTGTTACAACATTGTAAAGCTCAAAACCTTAACCCCCTAAATGCCACAGCCCTCTCCAGATTGGGTAGTTTCGCAAAAATGCATTATAAAATGCAACTAAGAGGGATATTTTGAACTTGATGCATGAATAAAAGTTGTACATTATGAATTTTAAATTTTATCTATGCAGTTACATCTATAATTGCTATCACCAATATTTTTGTATAAACTTTGAAACTTGAAATTCAAAATTGTTTTGTAACTCAATTACAAATAAAATATTGACAATTTGTAGATGAAATTTGTTACAAATGTAATACTCTACATATTGTGATTTTTGGAGATTTTGTGGTTTCCTTTGTTCTATAAGTTGACTTTTTCAAGAACACTTTTGAACACTTTTGAACTAAAATTTTAGAAAATTTTGGTGAATCAATGCAACATTAAATGAGGCATGAAGATTTCACAAATCATCCCTTTCTAATTGGTTCTCTCATGCATGAAGCTAACTTCCCATAAAATCTATAGTAAGAAATCCACATTACAAAAAGTGCATGACAGATGATGAAAATTGGATGAAATATGTACATTGTCCAAAAAATGGACACTTGGGCACTTAGGGGTTTAAATTCCAGTATACACTGCAAAAAAATGATTCTATCGAATTTCTTTATATGTAAGCTCAAAAAGTTTGCCATCTACTCTTTGTTGTTTATTACTGTTATTCACACTTTCCCTAAAAAAATAATACTATTCAAAGAATTTTTGTAATTACTATGATTTTATAAGAAAAAAACACTGAAAGTATTATAAGATTTAATTTTTAAATAATTATTATGAAAAAATGAGGGTAAATCGGTTTAATAATACCTTATATGAGAAAAATACCAAAAAAATAATATATTTTAAAATATGAGGAAATGATGAGGTTTGACTGAGTAATTGTAGTGTAGACGCTTAAGGGTTAATCCTTTGATGCGCCAACATCCATATTCTAGACACTATATGATTTCTAATGCATCCCTTCATCACATACAATGATTTTTTTTCATCAATCCAAAATTTGCTTCGTTCAAGTGCTAGTTGACTACCATTTGTACGGTATGGATCTTCCAAATAATATATTATGATCTTTTTAAATAACAAAAATGGTTTATGTCAAATTTCATTCATAAATCAGAAAGTGAAGTCTCAAAAATGATTCTCCAAAATAAATAGAATCAAATATTGAAAATTATACCATCTCATAGTGCATACCGTTCCAAATTCATTGCAACAATTTCTAATTAAAAAATTTTAATTTGAAATTTCTTATTGAATTTCGAAAGAAAACCTTGATTTTTTTTAAACTCTCTCTGTTGAAATTAGGATACCCACTAATAGTATTATGAATGTAAACATAGCTTAATCAAACAAATGTCGGTTAAATCTTGGTAAGATCAGACCGTTAGATTGGAAAATTATAGTATGTTTTTGAATCGTATAATGCACACTCAAAAATGAGATTTTGGAGGGTGTTTGATTTCAAAGTTAAATAGAATTTTTTCAATGAGAATATTTTCAAAATGTTACTAATTATAGTAAGAATTACTTCTAATCTTTGGGGTACTTTTAGATATCCTTTGTTCACATGTAATACTCAAAAGATACAAAGAGTGACCTCCCTAAGCATTCTAGCCAAATTGGGTTTGTGTATTTATTATATAGCTACATTGGTAATTGAGTCTATCATTCTTTAGTCTCTAAATGTTCCTGGGACTCCATATGTACAACCAATATATATATATATATATATATATATATATATATATATATATATATCTTTAGTCTCTAAATGTTCCTGGGACTCCATATGTACAACCAATATATATATATATATATATATATATATATATATATATATATATATATATAGATATAAACATATGTTATATATTTGTGGTGTACTAAAATACAAATATGTTGTCAAATATTCAAATCATGTACCGTAGATTGATAGCACCTAGGGCAAAAATTAATTACTAAAACTTGTGTCCAATTTTTAGGAAATTTCAACACATACTTGCCCAAATAAACAATAGTTAAATTTGAAAATGCCTACATCATGAAAAATATATAGAAAAACTAATAAAAAAATAAGATCTAGATGACCCATTTCATTTTTGTTTTACTTTATTTTGTGTACACAGGAAATTAGACAAAATAGGAATTGAATGAAGACGGCCATTATGGTAGCCACCAGTAATATATGAAAGTTTTCAAGTTATTCATCATATGCAACATTTACACTATGACATGCCCATTTTAAATAAAAAAATTTGAAAATGCCTTAATGTGGGAAGTCCTTTTTTTTTTCAACATGTTTTTCCAATTTTTATTAATTATTGAGCATTGAGGTGCCCAAGGTGCTACCAACCTATAGTATCCAAATATTTAAATCAAGTATTCAAATATTCAAATATTCAAATAAAGTATTCAAATGAAGTATTCTAATATTGAAATGAAGTATTCAAATTTTCAAATATTCAAATATTCATTTATTCAAATTAAGTATTCAAATATTCAAATATTCAAATCAGGTATTCAAATACTCATTTATATTCAAAATATTCATTTATTCAAATCAGGTATTCAAATATTCATTTATTCAAATTAAGTGTTCAAATATTCTAATATTCAAATCAGGTATTCTAATATTCAAATATTCAAATATTGAAATCGTGTATTCTAATATTCATGTATACTCAAGTACAAAGACGTATTCAAATATGTTGGTGTAGTGCAAGTACAAGGTCAGTGCAAAATTAGACAAGGCAGCGCGTCAGTACCGTTCTGGAATTCTTGTTTCCTGCAATGAAAATTTTCTGCGCCTGAGTACAAGGGAAAGGCTGACGAACTGTCCACGTCTGGGAATTGTCATGAGCCGCATTGAACAAGTATAGTCAGCTGGGGACGGTGTAAATGGGAACAAGTATGGGTAATAATCCTCATTAAATTAAATTAGTCAAATTTGTAGTAAAAATACAGTTGGCATAACACCTGAGAAGACAATGGACATGACCTCATCACCCTGACCACAGGTACTATATATATATGATCAGAGCACCTCAGAATTTAACATCGTCAGTTGCCCCAGAGTTGCAGGCCCAAGGCTCATCAAGCCTCCGGCGCTCTCACTGCGACTGAAACGACATTCACACTGTATTCATGTCTGCAGCTTCGCAACAACGTTTCAGTTTGTTAAATGTTTTCGAGACGATGGTCCCGGCGTTTCTGATGGCCCTGCAGCATTGAGTGTCACTGCATTGTCCACTCCCTCGTACGTACCGATTGAAGAGTTGATCGATCAGTGCCTGTTCAATCAGCTTACAAAAGAGCAGGGAGTGTCCACTGTTGGAAAGGAATTGTTCAAAATGGCGGAGCTTGCCAGTGTGGTGGTGGTGATTTTTCTGACCGTGAGCTGCAGCTTAGTTTCTGGAGTGTTGGGAATTCGCAACCTCAATTTCACGGCCTCAAAGTCCTATGAAGACCAGAGGCTAGTGCCTGCTTTGGTGATATTTGGAGACTCCACAGTCGATGCTGGCAACAACAACGACTTGGTTACTATCATCAAGTCCAACTTCCAGCCTTATGGCATGAGTTACGCAGGCCATGTTCCTACGGGCCGCTTCACTGATGGACTGCTCGTCACGGATTTCATTTGTAAGTCGTCACCTTCCCTTCCGCCATGGAATTAATTGTCAGCTAGCTCTCCAACTTTTTGCTTTGAAAAATCGTCATTCAAGCTGCACATTGTGAGTTTGATTGTCGTCACCGATGTTCTAGGCTCTATGTTTCCAGACATTGAATGTTGCAATTGTGGAGAACTCAACTGCAGTCAAGCTTTTTGACGTTACGTTCCTTCAGCTCTAGAACTAATTGCTCTAAATAACTCGCCATGGAAATCGTCACTCAAGCTGCACGTTGTGAGTTTGAGACTGTCGTCACCGAAGTTCTAGGCTCTAAGTATCCAGACATTGACTGTTGCAATTGTGGAGAAATCAACTACAATCAAGCTTTTTGACGTTTCGTCAGCTCTAGAACTTATTGCGTTAGCTCGCCATGGAAATTGTCACTCAAGCTGCACATTGTGAGTTACTTTGACTGTCGTCACAGAAGTTCTAGCCAGGCTCTATCTAGACATTGAATGTCCCCTTTCTTTTTGGAGAGATCAGCCACAGTCAAGCTTTGTGAAGTTCGTGATTCTTGTCTCCCCCTTCAGCTCTATAACTTATGGCTTTAGCTAGCCATGGCTCAAGCTGCACATGTGAGTTTGACTGTCGACGTTCTAGGCTCTAAGTATCCAGACATTGAATGTCCCATTTGTGGTGAGATCAAGCGTTGTGAAGTTCATTTCTAGAGCTTAACATTTCTTTAGCAAGCCATGGAAAATCGTCTCTCAAGCTGCACATTCATTGTGAGCTAGACTGTCGTTACCGACGTTCTAGGCTCTATCCAGACATTGACTGTCCTGATCAACTGCAGTCAAGCTCTTACTTGAACTTGAACATGAGTGCCTAACTGGGAGTCTAAATATTAATACTAACATGGTCATATTCCTTAGAATGGCGTGTTTCAACGAGCCCGAAATTGGGACTTTCAATTGCATTAAAAACTGTAGATCTGAGGTTCCAAAGTGCCGATTTCTGCAAACTTCGTTATTTCAACGTACATGACAATTGACTTCAGGAGGCGTGTTAATCTGATCATTATGGTACTTGTTTTGATGGTTTCAATTGGAACTTGAATTAATCAATGGCGGATGGTTGCTTGCTTGCAGCTCAAAAGATTGGACTCCCATTGCAGCTCCCCTACTTGAATGCGCAAGCACACGGAGAAACCATCCTCACTGGCATCAACTTCGCTTCGTCAGCCTCCGGATGGTTTGACAACACGGCCACTCACTTTGTGCGTCTCTTCGATCTCTGAAGTTACACCTTTTGTACTTTGTACTATAATTAACAATTAATCATGCGTTACAATTGCTCCCATTGTTGGTACTAACCCTGCCTCTGGCCATAATAGATCATTACAATAGTACATTGTATCAGAAATTATTACCCACACCCAGACATTGATTCCCTTGTGTCTGTTCACGCATCTCAATACCCACGTAATGCCAAAACGAAATGATAATCACCTAGGCTAGCTTTTAGCTCATGAAGGTCAAGCTGGTGTAACACCTGTGAATGGCAATAACTGAATGCAATTACAAAAACTGTAATCACATCTCAACTTTGAAACATTATTGTAACAACAAACTTTGCTATACATTTCCATTTAGGCGTCATTTCAATACCAAAAACAACCTTAAAATGTCAGTTGCTGTTCAGTACTAGGATCATACACGGATTGTTAGCAACAGTAGAGGAGTAGCTATAATAACATTACAGTATCTAAATGTTGCTTAACAAGCTGTAATGTTGCTTGAGTTACTCCCGAACAAACGTAGCACACAGTGTCTATCTTATCCAAGTAGCGATTTTATCATAATTTCAACGTCATTCTTTGCATTAAAACAATGTCCAAACAATGTTATAAAGCGAAGCCTAGGCTTTTAAATTTGAGATCTTATGACGGGTATAATAGAGGTGATTTAAATGGAGTTGCTACCGATGAGAATGTGAGGCTGGGGGTGACTGAATGGTGTGTGTGTGTGCAGAATGTGAAAGATCTGACAACGCAGTTCCAGTGGTACCAGAATTGGAAGGCCGAGGTCGTTAGCGTTGCAGGGCCCGAGAAGGGCAATTACATCATCACCAATGCCCTGTATGCGCTCAGCACGGGAACCAATGACTGGGTCAACAATTATTACATCAATCTCAACCTCCAGCAGAAGTACCCTGTTCCCAGTTACATCGACATGCTCGTCGGAAACATTCGCAAATACACCATGGTATGATCCTTTCCATCTGGACAATCATTCTACACTCACAAACTCTTTTATATCACCAGTGAACCCTTTTGGTAGTCCAAATACGCGAGTTCAGAACTTGTCATGTGGAAATCAATGGCAAATATTCTCTGCAGATACTGGAATGTGATATTGGAGGGTGTGCTAATAACCAGTACATCAAACTGTCTGCTAGCTTTCCAGTGAATTATGTATCTGACAGTATAATTTCCGTAAAGTAGATTTAATTATCCTTGAATGGGGTTTGATTTAGAGCACCAAAACTGTGATGTAGTAGCTCTAAAAACTTGAACTGGTATAAATTTTGCTTTCTTGCCTATTTCGATGAAGTATCCACCAAATGGATGTTCAATGTTTTCAGAAGTACACTTTATCTCATGGATACTCATTAAGAAAAATTGTGTAATTTATATCAATGGAAAGTTAAAGAATTCCCTTGCTGAATCAATGACATGTATAATTTGAAGAAGTTTTAAAAATGTGTATTATGATTGGCAGGAGCTGTATGGTATGGGCGGTCGCAACATAGCCATTTTGGGCTTGCCACCGCTAGGCTGCATTCCGTCGCAGATTACCCTGCACGGCGCAGTCGGGGACAAAAGTTGTGTGAAGTTTATGAACGACGTAGCTCTCGAGCAGAACCAAAAGACTATCGCCTTGATTGAAGACATGAAGAAGACGACCCCCGGAGCAAGGTTAATCTACATTGACATCTACTACCCCATCTACAATGCCTACCAAGACCCTGCAAAATACGGTAATAAATCATGCACATGATTTACTCTATCCCTCCATCATCTTGCATTCGCTCAATCACCCCAATCATTCTCACTAACTGTAGAAATCTTGTCTAATGTGACCTATCACAGTAGACAAGATTTCTACTAGTGTCTAATGGCTTGGTTGATACACTGCACAGAAAATGTACAAAACTGAGTGATTATTCAGTTATTTTTCTTCCGCAATCTCGTGTTTTTTAATCGTTTGTTTTGGATTTTCTCAGGGTTCAAATACGCAAGAGATGGGTGCTGTGGAACAGGGGACTTAGAAGTAGCGGTTTTATGTAACAGAAATCTTGTGTCAGCTTGCAGCGATCCTTCTGAGCACATTTTCTGGGACAGTTTTCACCCTACCTCCCATTTCTATAGCCAGTTAGCCGACTACATGTACGCCCTTGCCAAACCTGTGATTCTGGCACCGCCCAACCCTTAACTTAACTTAAGCAGCAGCAGCCCATTCAAAGTCTATAGATCAATAGAACACTATCTTGTGTTGGAATAACTTTTTTATGTGGGATAGAAATCAAACTCAATTGGTTTCCTCCTACAGTAAGTCTACCATGATTCTTTTTTAGCACTGCATGGTCAAGTAATTCAGACCGTGATATATGTTGTGGCACAAGTCAGCTAGAAAAGATATTTAAATTAGCTTATTATTTCTTTGTGAATCAGGAATTTATTTATTATGTACTATGTTCAGCTCTGCAATTGGCAGTGAAGTTGATGTTTCTTTACAATTGAGTTAGTTGACTATTGAATAATTTATATTCATGTACCGTCCGGATGAAGAAAAACTTTTTCCCTGCTACCTCTGCCCCTTGAGATTAGAAAATTTGTGGTCACTGCGGATTTTTATTTTCTTTTTCATTTTATAATGATTTTGATTTTTTTGATTTTTTGGTTTTTCACTGGAGTGGTTCCAAAAATTTGGTTCGATCTCTGAATTTTGCATAGTTTTGAGTAGTTTAGTAGCTACAACACAAAATTTGAGTAAAATTTTTTGTTTAATTTTTTTTTTTGGGTTGAAAATGTGGCTTGGAACTAGATGCTCATGGATTAAAAAAAAATTGTTGAAATCTGGCGATATTTAGTCAAAATAAATAAATGATTGGGCTTTCTGTTATGTGACCTCTCGGAATTCGGCAAATTAGAAAACTTAAATCCAAAACGTCCCTTGGGCAGCATGTGTATGACTACTGTATAGTTTCTTGTATGTTGTACTAATTATGATTATGTATTCAAATATGTTGTATACTCAAGTACAAAGGGGATATATTGGTGTAGTAAAATATAAAAATAATCATCTATTGTACCCAAAAATACATACAAAAATACATTGTTGCAATGAAACTTCAAGTTTTTAGGGGACCTTACAATATGAATTACTCAATAATTTGTTGTTTTATATTAGACTTATTCTTTAATTCAACTTTTTTAAAACCTTGTGCATGAAATCATATTTCATCCTACGGTAGAAATACCATGAACGGTAAAAATAAGGAGTTTTGCATATTAGAAATGGGAGTTTGTTCAAGGACTTAATTTTCCTAAATGGAGAAGAAGAAATCGGAAAGAGACGAAGTAATTTCATATTTTTAGCCCTTGCAGATATTTTTCTACAACTTTTCAAAGTGGAAAGTTTGTCAAATCCTCTAGCAGTAATATAGGCTCATCTTAATGGGTTGATCCACCATTCTACCCAAAATAGAGCAAATGCAAGAAACCAATTGGTTGATACGATTTTCCAAAAAAACTAATTAAAGTCACTCACTTCTTTATTTCAGTTGTAGTCTACTGCACCACTACAAGGTAGGTAACCGTTTATGGTATTTCTACCTTACTTTCTTATTGATCCATGTTCAAAAGTGTTGAAATTTTGATGATTGAAATCTTGCACCATCATGAGGTGTGGAACTTGTGACCTCCCCAATGGTAGAGGAGAGTTCCCACACATTCCCCCAAGCCAAGAGCCCTGACCATGGAAATTATTCATGTGCAATAATTGTCATAAATTCTAATTATAGGAAGAGAACTCCACTTGAACTCCGCTTGAAAACCAATTCTATTTTCGGATAACTCTATTGACATTTACAACTTTGCTTTGTACATCAACTCCATTTTTGTTATTCATCAAGCATTTTATAACACATCTTTGAAATCGGTGCATCATCTCGAAACGTTGTTCAAGAGGCGGGCGATGCCACATTGTTCTGAGTTCTAATAGAGAAGGTTCTACGAGGGCATTGAAGAGTAGGACAATGTGACGAGAGTGACAAAGGATGACACAAGGACAAAAGCAGTTGATGATATATATAATAGATTCAAAAATTCCCCTTGACTATGATAGGAGCAATCAGTTTTCACCAACAAATAGTTTTGTGGAAAGACTCCACTCATAGTCGCCAAAAGCGGATGCTTGAGCATTCAGGGCTAAAGAGGAATGAACACAATAATATACATAAATATTTTCAAACATCAGTGCAGTAAAATAGGCTTACTTTTGGAGGAATCCTATGTTGCACACAAAAATATGTTGGTGTCTGTGCTTTATGGATGGATTGTACAACATGGATGGATTGTAACTAATCACATTTCAAAAAGTAATCTACCTCTCTCATTCGATCTGTTGATAATTGCCAATGCATCAGTAATTGTTGAACTAATCATGAAGAGTTCTCACGATCAATGTTCTCTGGAATACAAATATGGTCTCCTGAAAACGCCAATTGCATCACAATTTGTCAGGCTGGACATGAGGACAATCTGTATATAAAACCTCACAATATAAACCAAAAGAAGAGTTCATCAGTCTATACAAACATCTTTCAGTAATATTTAAGCAGCTACCCATCAACAGTCTGTATCCCTTTGATAGTAACTACAAACCTACAAGCCGATTTGTAGTATATTTTAGTGTAGTTGTAGCTAGAGAGTAAGAGCTGATTTTCAAGTAGCAACAAACACTATACATAAGAACCTATTCCAACATTCCCGGGGGTGCATTGTACTAAACACATACAAGTATACGTGAATGCACAAAAGGGTATTAATTTGAACATTGTTGTATTACGTATATATACAATAAACATATTTAGAGCTGAAAATATTGACATATACTTACATTAAACATGTATTTAAGATGGAATAGATCTGTATACAAAAGTTTTTAGGCATATAACCCCTCATATACAGGGGGTTTTTAGAGAGGGTCATGAACGCACGTGATTCTCAAACCTAATGTAGAGTGCATTCCCGGGCCAACATTCTCACTTCAATCGCTGCAGATGTAACTTAAGTTCATGAAATGAATTTCAGAGCCAACAAATCATTTTTACTCAACCCTCTCTAATTGCGTTCCCCAGGGAGACAAATAAATGCATTCTGACATTCGATATGGAACTTTTCCAATTGTGAGATTTGTACACAGCATGAGAGAATCAAGATTGGGATGTACATAGACTGTGCAATTGGAGAATGAGGTTGGGTGTTCATGCAAAGTGCATGTATCAATACAGGTAAAAATCACAGGCAATGAAAGAGACTAAAGCAGAAAAGAAACGGAAATATATAAATATACCTTCATGAATGAAATTTGGGTCGTCAAGTCCATTTGCTTCCTGGATAGCTTCAATACTTACGCCAAACTGCTTCGAGATGGAATACAGTGTGTCACCCTGCGGTCAACACCAATTGATGCTCATTGTAAATGCAAGTCATGTAAATACTGCAGTACTGGACTTAGAGAGGTCTATTATACACGAGTTCTGTAAGGTTAGTATCATTTTAGTACTAAGTCTATATTCAGTTGCAAGACACGGAAACATCATCTCCAACTGTGAGGTGAAAAAATTACTCATAAAAAAGCTATTTCAAGAAAGTGCTCTGTGCTAATCGTGGTATAGCTCGAGTAAAAGTAATTACCTTCTTAATCTGATAGGTCCGAGGAATCCAAATCTCCTGTCCAACATGTAAATTGTGGGGATCTTCGAGTCCATTTGCCTACACAGAGCCAGTTGCCATGTCAAGTCATGCAAACAATAACCTTCAGGATGTGACAAAGACCACATCCTAGACCTTACTAAGTGTAAATACATGCCTTCTTCACTGAAAAATTATGTTAACAAATGTTTTATCTCACAAACATGTCTGAGAAAACCGCGACATGAAAATTCATTCAATCAGTCATTCATCATTTCTAGGGCCACAACTGATCTAATACGGGAGAGAATATTGAGGGTTCTGTCAATATTACCTCCATAAGAAGCTCGAGAGAACAGCCATGTCTATCGGAGATAGCATGTAATGTATCTCCTTTCTCAACCGTGTACAACATATCACCTTTAGGCTGCTCACAACCATCCCAACTCTGTTAGTCCAGTCTGAAAGGTGGTAACTCACTTCTTGTGAAAAAATATACTTCACGATTATATCACCAATTACTCAGAAAGAAAAATAGAATAGCATTGATGCATTGGTTTTAAATTTAACGCATTCTGGAAAACACAGAATGGAGGAGTTGAAGACTTCGGCAGATACCAAATTCTTCTCTCTCTGTATTCTCTTGTGGTCCTGGAAAAGACTGTCCTTAAAATTCTGGAAAAATCTGAAGGGGTTGGGTCTGCCATCATGTCAAAACCACACATGAGTTGTCACTGAGCTCAAAATATAATGTACATAAATTAATTGCTCTTTACAAAATCAAAGAAAAGTCATGTTTCCATTCATTTTCTTGAAAACTCTTAAAAGTGGAACCTCTTGCTACGAACGCAATGTTACGTGAAAGTAGATCCTTATTATGAGAAAAAGAATGCCGAGTGGGAGGGATGTTATATCCATAACAAGGCTCTACTTTCACCTTAACCTCAATGGTTAATTCATGCTCTTGAATCAAGGGTATGAAACTAAAATGCTAAAGAAAGACAGCATTATGATATATAGCGATGCCGGGAGAACTCTGCCATTAACCCTTAAAGGACCAAGGATCATAGCTTTGAAATGAAAAATTCAGATAGGACCAGATTTTATATCACTGGAATCAGTGAAGAACATTGCATGTGTTGATAGAAAGAAAAAAACGAGTTTAAATAAAAAGGAAGTTTACATAGGACCTATTTAAAACTGCTATAAAAAAACATGAGACTCAATTTGGGCTTCTTGGTTCTTTAGGGTTTAACTTACCCCCCACCACCACCTTCGTTGCGGTTCTCAGGCTCACGTCCTTCAGCCATTTCTCGTGACTCCTTTGGATTCAGCAGCACTGAACAAGAGGCAATCTACACGTCCTCTGCTGGTATGCATTTCACCGACAAAAAGATTATCAATAAACATGACGAACTCAAGAAACACGAGCACTTGAACCCTAACCCATGAAGTAACACTCTCTCGCCTGTTCGACACCGACACAACTACTAACTTATTGCTTCGTAAACTGCACAAGAAATCACAGTAGGCACCAAACATAAACACAATTGCACATAAGTCAACTACTACTTCATTCCTGGAGCTCAAATGAATGGAAAAAAGAAAAAGCATTGCAGGGAAGATGTCCGTCTGACCGGATAGGAAAGAGAGGTGCTGTGCCGAAGAATTGCCAGAAAGAAACAGAGCACTGTCTACAGTAGTTGTACCGAATTCAAAGCACATTCAACGGCATAGACACTTGATCAACTCCTTGTAATACTGTTTTATTGATGATTCTCTGTTTTTTTGTATTTAGAGAAGTCAGAATTATATGTGGATACAAAATGCCAAGCGGCGTAGACTTAGTTGTCACTAAGTTTCTGTGGTGGGACTGACAAGTGGCCTGGTTCTGCAATGGATGGCTTTTGCCAGGTGGTGGATGTAGCTTGCGCCACGTGTCATGAACTCTGCTGTAGACATATCCATTACCATCCATTCAACAATTCTGCCCTCGTGTATTCACGGTGTATATTTGTGTTCTAGAATGTACTCTACTAGTACATGAGGGTGGAATTGGGTGTTGGGTGAGTACACCTTATTTCTGCTTGGGGTTCGCTCCAATTGAGGTGTTAGAGTCACAAACGAAAGCGAGTTTCATTGCAAAAAGAAAACTATACAACTCATTTTTTTACAAATTTTACAAATTTTAGAAGTTTAATAAATATTCAAATATAAATATACATAGCGCCGAATTTATTTATTTTAATTAAAAAATGTGTGGCTAATAATAACCAACACATTCTAGGTACTACGGTATTTTAAAGGCCATTTGTCATATTCTAAAAACAAAGGCAATGGTCGACTTGACGACTATAGGTGGAAGGTAGGGTCAATTGAAAATATTTCAAAAAATGAATACCAAAATGTTTGGAGATTATTTTTCAAAAATAAAGAAACTTTCAAAATATTCTTCAATATCGCATGTGTCAAATGGTAGCATAATCTCCACAATAGTTCTATAAAATATTAAGGGGTGATTGTTAGTAATAGGAGATTTCAAATTTACTTTCTACATTAGACCCAACGCAATTATGAAATCAACAATCGCGTGCAAAATACTATAATCAACCCTTTGTAAGTATTAAATCCAAAATAAAAATAAATAAATCTTTAAATGTTATATTCTTTATTCATATGCCTAATGAATGAAACCTAAGTGTTTTTAGAATGTTGTTCAAGTGAAGATGATTTCACCTATAATATCCTACTTTATACATAACATTCTTTAGCAGCTCCATTGTACACCCTTGGGAATAAGCATCGCATGCCAAAATCATTGCATGCTAGAATCGTAATCTTATAGAGAATCAAAGCCATCTCTAACTAATGATGGTTTGGCAACTCAACAAACTTCGGTTTTTTAATAGTTTCTACATGTTCCACATCATTAATTCCTTATTCATATGTTGATTCTCTGCACAAGCAAAACAATGTGCTGCAATACTAGCTAAAGAATGTTATGTATTCCTTTCGTTTCATAATA
Organism: Pohlia nutans; assembly: GCA_022496805.1. NCBI lineage: Eukaryota > Viridiplantae > Streptophyta > Bryopsida > Bryales > Mniaceae > Pohlia > Pohlia nutans. Next base: position 2,396,573 of record CM040085.1, on the reverse strand, counting down.
AGAGTCCACTTTGCAGAAAAAATTGAGATTTAAGATAGAAATAGAGCCCATGTTGAAAGGAATGAAATACAATATTTTTTTTTAGAACCGTGTGTCTCAATGGAAAGAGATGAAAAACGTAAGAAGTCACTGTAGGAAGGCAACACAATAAATGTGGACTTTTAAATTGACGCAAAAAAATATGTGATTTTGGATTCTTATTATGAAACAAAGGGAGTAAATGTTAACCTAAAGGTTGGGCCTATGACCATGGAATCAAGTTTTATCTGTTACACTCAATTTTGCTACTAAAAATGATACAAGAATTCAAATTTATATTTTTAGTAGATGAAGTCACATGTCTACTACAAATCATGAATTTTTCATAAATTTTGGTGAAAATTTGGAATTACTATGGTTTTATGAAGTGATTGTAAAGAAAATCTATATCAATTACAAAATGTACTAGAAAATTCCGATTTTTTACCTAAAGTGTAAATTACTATGAAAAAAAGTTTAGTTAATGAAAATCATCCGTGTATCTGAATTTAGAAATTTTGCTACACCTTAGTGATACCTACTGAACTTGTAACTACAATAAAACACTCAATTTTCAAAATTTTCCAAAAATTCAAAGTGGAGTAGAAACTAGACTTGGCAAGCTTCATTTTGTTAGTTAAGCTCAGATGCAATGGAACTCATTTTCATGGCCTAAATTTAGTTTAAGTAGAACAAGCAAAAAATTTCAAAATACTCTACACGGTGAACTGTTTTTACGACTCTTTTTGTAGTTGGGACCCCATGTAAAATCTAAAAATAGCTTGAATGATTTGAATTTAACTTGAAGGGGTGGCATCATTAAGCAAAGCCCTTCACATAAAGAATTGGATGGAAATCATCCACGCAGCAGTTGGAATTGAACAGTCGACTTCATTCATAAGCCATTTTTTGGTCTCGGCGGCGTTTAGGCGGCGTTTAGGGGTTAACATTTAATTTGAGTGTCGTTTTCAAATCGCCTGCACAGGAGTTGCGAGCTCTGACACTGCTTTTGGGCCTCGAGAACACAGAATGTGATATTAGAGAAAGTGATAATAAAGAGGTATAACACAGAACTCCCGGCATCGTTGCATGGGAACCATCGCTGGATTGCATCGTTCAGTTCTTGTGCGCGCAGTTTGTGGTTGGAGGTAAGTGCAGATCATTTTCAAAATTCTGTAATCGCAAAGTAGTTTAGCATTGATTACCTTAGGAAATTTCAAGAATTCTTAAGATAAAATTCCAACAATAGTAACGGTGCTGTTGGGAGAGGTTTAGGGTTTACTGTCACTGATTCAACCACACGAGCTCACAATTTGCAAAAGGTAAACGACTCCGCAGCTTTGTTATAAAAATCATCCTCTTCGCCGAACGAATGAATGTCTCCTCGCATTTTTCAGCCAAGTGATGGTCCTGCTCATCATCGTTTTAGTTGAGTCAGTACTTCTTGCTTGAATTCGACATTGTTTGCAAAAAATTAAAAGATTGACAGAATTTAGTGGAAAACCCTAAAACTGTGTTTCAATGTGACAGTTCTAATGCTGAGGTTCTCTTTTCTTCGGAGTAGGCTGCTTCCAAGCCAGATTTGCGGACTTCATTCGTTACCAAATTCCAGAGCCCGAATCCTGCGTGGAGTTTGGGAGCAGCCTTCAAATACTCTCTATTCTGTCGTTGGTACGAGCTTCAAATTAATTTCGGATTGTATGTACACGATTAGGGTTGTGGTGGAATTCAGCAGAACTCAGTGTGTTGGTGATCCTTTTTAGGGCTCCATAAAGTAACGAGTGCTTAAATTTCTCAGGCTCCTTTTCTTTGCGTAAAAAACACATGGAGTGGATTTTCTTGCAAAGATAACAAAGAATGCATAATTTTTGGAGTTTCGTAGCATTAGTTATGATTTTTTGAAGTGAGAAGCAACGAGCTTCCTATTCTTGTTCACTAGAGGGGCTAAACCTCTTTGTGTTCTTAAATTGGTGGCCGGCATTCACACTCTGAATTTTTTGGATCCATATCTAATTTCTTGGTAACTTTGCATACTCTCCACCCTTTTTAAAAGAAAAAGAAAAAACATATAATCAACATCTTTGAACCTAGTTTCAACCCCATGCATCCTTATGTGTGTACCATGAATGTGTCTTAATAAATTCTTATGTAGTTGGTCTGCCGTTCTGCTTTACATATCCCCATGCATTGTGGTCATGAGGGTTTGGACCTTAGAGAGAAAAGAAAAAAGCTCTGTGAAAAGCTCTTTAGGTTGCTTAGGAATTAGTGTGTTCTACTTACGCTGCAACGTTGTTGGCATGACTTGATGTTGGGTGTTAGAAGGACAAGGCTCGCCCAAAACAATGGCTTCCCACGATGCGCCTCATGAGTTGTCGGAACAGGTTTGCTACCATACTCTACTTACAGGTCAAAGTAGAATACCTGCACTATATATATTTTTATTACATCTTTATTTTGCATCTGTCGTTCCTATCAGTGGCTTTTGTTTTTTTTCAATTCTGCATGTGTTTTCGGTTGTGGGTTTGCTTGTATATATTGACGTGTATTAATAAAACAAGAAATGCAAGATAAATTGCAAGATAACCTCTTAACAGAAAGAGGTTATTTTCCGTTGTAGACAAATTTTGGAAATTCTGGATGTTCCTCTGACTTGTGTCAACATGATCTGGTGGTATTTTTTATCTTTTTATCTACAAGCTTTCTGGTTGACCTGGCAGGCTGAGAAGACATTCTACTTTGGGAAGTACAAGATAGACCCCACGGAGGTGTTTTTGATTTCACAACACTCATATGCCTTTGTGAACCTCAAGCCTGTTGTTCCTGGTATGGCCTGTTTGCCATCATGATACCTCTTTTGCGTCTTTTTGAAATGAGATTGCTATTCTTCTGATATTCAAGGGAGGCGATTATATGTGCCACTTATAAGATTCTTATCGGTTTCTACCGAACACGCAAGTAAGACAATTACCAGTGGAGAATGATTCAGTGTCCAAATGCTTGTGTAAATATCTAAAGCAACTTTGTTGGGGGTGCATTCCTGGCGCAGGTCATATCCTTTACACTGAAAGAGATTGTTGCTTGCCAGTTCTGTAAGATCCGGACCATCCTGAAAGTGATTTTCAATAGAAAAGATAGCGAGGTGGAGCTCAGAACTTTCGAACTGGCAGTTTCCACTTATATTGGTGTATGGGTCGGGTTTCGTTTGGTAGTACTTCTGCAAGCACAAATTTTAAATTGTCAAACAATCTAGCAGAATACTGACCCTAACTACCAACCGTATGAACAGTCTCCTTTTTCTTTTTTCCGTATTTCCTGAGGTATTCTTCTGGTGTGTAGAGTGCTTTTGGTTTTTGCCTTGACGCGTAAAAACATGTGTTGGTCAGTCCGAAGAGAGTAGTTCATAGGTTCCTCGATTTGAGCCCTGAGGAAGCCTCTGACTTGTGGCTTACGGCTCAGCGAGTTGGCCAGAAGATTGAACCGTTCTTCAAAGCAACGTCGTTGACATTCGCTATCCAGGTAGGCTGACTATTGCCATTACCTCCCTGGACCACCTCATTACATCTTTAACCCCTAAATGCCTAGAGCCCTCTCCAAATTCGGCAGTTTTGCAAAGATGCATTATAAAGTGCAACCTAGAGGGATATTTTGAACTTGATATATGAATAAAAGCTGTACATTATGAATTTTAGATTCTATCCATACGGTTCGATCTATGATTGCTATTACCAATAATTTTGTATAAAATTTGAAACGTGAAATTCAAAATTATTTTGTAATTCAATTACGAATATGATATTGACAATCTACGGATGAAATTCTTTGTGATTGGTTGAAATGTAATACTCCAAGTGTAGTGATTTTTGGAGATTTTTTGGTTGCTTAATTTTATGAGTTGACTTTTTTTAGACCACTTTTACATTGAAATCTTCAAAATTTTGGGTGAATCACTACAACATGAAATGAGGCATAAAAATTTCACAAATCATCCCCTTTCTAATCGAATCACATATGCATGAAGCTAACTTCCCATAGAATCTACAGTAAAAATTCCACACTGCAAAAAGTGCATGACGGATGAGAAATTATGGATGAAATTTGTACATTGTCCAAAAAATGGACGCTCAGGCAGTTAGGGGTTAACCCTTAACTGCACTTTGGAAGAAGCTAATAGCTGATTTTAGTCATTTCCGAACCATATTTCTATTGTTCCAAAATGCAGGGTATGATTTCTTCTTTCTATTGGTATATTTGTTATTTTCAAGTGATTTATTTGAACCCCATGGAAGCGGCCACTTTTGGTTAACTTCTGTAAATGTTGGGGAGGTTATCTCAAGCAATCGTTGCAATCGAGACATTGGCTTTTCTCTCAAGTGATAATACTGTAGGTTTCATTGAAGTATACGGTTTTATTATTATTGTTGTTCCAGGATGGTGCACAGGCTGGGCAAACTGTACCGCATGTTCATGTCCACATTCTTCCTAGAAAGAGTGGGGACTTCGAGAATAACGATGAAGTGTATGATGTGGTAAGATCATGACATTCATTTGTTATGCCCTCTTTATCTGCAGTAGCAGCAGCTGTTTGTTTCGCAACCCTTCAAGCCGCCTGCAAGATTAGACCAGTGTGGAGCAAGCTCTGCACTAATAATGATATTTTTTGTTACTGACTAGTTATGAAGGAACGTCCACCACCCTACTATTGTTGCTAATGAACAGTGTGACCTATAGATAGGTTTTGCAGTAGTAATAGTGTGGTGGTGAAGTAGTAGACTTTGTATGAGATTTTTAGCATCTTCTGTTCGAAGCGTACTTTCAATCTATGATTGGTGTTTAGTAACGGAATTTGGTAAGGATCTTGTGTGCATATCTGGATGTCTCAACCATCTTGATCAAGTTTGTGTTGAGAAATGTTGTAGATTGATGAGAAGGAAAAGCAACTCTCGGAGAAGCTGGATTTGGACAAGGAACGGAAGGATCGAACTTTTGACGAAATGGCAGCTGAGGCTGCTGAGTTGCGAGCCCTTTTCTAAGTCTTATCTACACTAACAGGTTTGAAGCTCAAGTTTGAAGCATCTCAACCTCACCTTTTCTGTAACCTTGAGTTTTTTGAACAGTTGGTTTCTTTGCAGAGTTTAGTAACCGCGACCTGCACAACATTTTAGAGAACCCTTGTTGAGCACCCTCTGAATTGGTATGAAAAAATATCCCTTTCAAGTGTGAGATTCTCAAATCAATGAACCATTGACTTCACGAATGAGAGTCTGTCAAAAGCTTTAATTTCACTTCATTTTTCTCTGATTTGACACGACTTTGCTCTAAATACTTCCTAGCTGACATCGTTTTCAAAAGTGCCATGCCTTTAGTAAAGAATGTTATGCACAGCTGCTGCGATACTTTTACTTTCTGCAAGAGGAGTTGATTATATGATTTTTTTATGTAGGTTGTGTGGATGTCTACAACAGCGCTCTCTCAAATCGTGCGGGTATCAAGAGAAGCAGTTACCATGGCTGAAAATTTTAGGTAGCATCGTTGTTGCTGCAGAGTGTAGATGACAGATCTGGTACCTCCTTTTTCTTTCCACAAGTTTTTCAATAGTTGATAGCTATCAAAATATCCATGATGTGTTTCTGGTACGTAAGACATTGAAACATTCAGTTCTTGGTGGGCTTCATAAATTTATGAAATTTCACACAATGCATTTATCATGTAGCATTAGTTACATAGGTCTAGATGATTGTGAAGATTGGGCAACAAATTTGTAGGTACTGCATGAAATGTGCACCTCGCTTGTTACAAAGTATGCTGTAGCCATATCCAGAGGTTGATTTTGATGCGTTCGTAACTGCAAATGAAGGCGTTTGCAAGTTAATTGAATCAGAATTAGATACACATCTTCCTGGTGACATACAAAAATCCACAGCAGTACTGCAAAGAAAAACTTTGGACTTGGACTCCAGTCTCAATCAGCAGGAAGATGTAGATTACGTGAACTTCTGAATTCAAAGAAGGAAACTACACCTCATCGCGACCCTTGCCCAAAATTGACCCGTATGGATTCTTACCTAAATGCACGTAGTCCGAATATGAGATCCTAGGGTCAATTTCGGATATATCTATTATTAGCACTCTAAAATTATTAGTTCTTCAAAAAAATATACACTAAGATGCATTGGAATTGCCTTTCAATGATGCTTGTTTAACCGCTTTTAGTAAAGATTTCCTTTCAATTGCCAACCAAGACTCCACAAGCATTAAGGCAGTCAGACATAATAGTAACAATGCTCAATATGCTTATTTAAATGCTTTTATGTGTACATACCTTATGCTCACCATCACATAATCTTGAAGATTCGTACCTCCATATGTAAGAAGACATTTATCACACGAAGACGAGCAGAAGTTGTCAAACGTACAGATATCAGTGGAACAGAACAAGTTCAAGACAGGCACAGAAGTGGGATGATTTCAATTCGAAGCATCTGACACGTCTCAACACTTTCTCAATACGTCTCAATACAAAGATAATAGCTGTATAAGTCAAACATGAAATAGAACAAGTCAAAGAAGTGGGGTAATTTCAATTGGAAACATCTGATTGTCTTCACAAGCTATGATAACAATTTCTACTCAGAAATCCTAAATGATCTGATCTAACCAAACAGACCCCCACCTCCAAGGTCTGGCTTCTTCAGCATCTCCCGTTTCCTTTGTTCCTCCAATGGATCAGGGCTCTTCAGAAGACGCCGGATCCTTCTATCATGCTCGCTTCGAGCTGGGAATGTGGGCATGAACTCTTTTGCCTTGGGCAAGGGGACTTCCCGGAACCATTCGTGGTTGAGCGCCTCGTCAGCTGTGATGCGCTTAGAAGGATCATAAGTGAGCAATTTATTCAACAAATCAAACCCCTTCTCAGACAAGGTTGGCCTTCCAGCAAATGCCGTTGCTGGGAACTTCTCCCTGAGCCTGTTGAACGGCTGCTTGGTGAAATTACACCTTACACCAGGGAGCTTCACGAAGTCAGGCCAAATCTTCTCATTCGGAGTGCCCAGAGTCTTGAATATTTTGTCCACCTCATCAAGCACCGACTTCCCTGGAAATAACGGCTCTTTTGCGAGAAACTCTGCCATTACACACCCTAACGACCACATATCAATGGCCGTGGAGTACTTCTTTGCTCCCAGCAGAAGCTCAGGCGCCCTGTACCACAGAGTAACCACTTCATGTGTATACTCCTTCAAAGGATCACCATATTGTCTTGCTAAACCAAAATCACAAATCTTCAACTCTCCACGATTGTTCAACAGCAGGTTTGATGTTTTCAAATCCCTGTGCAACACCCAGTTGTCGTGTAGGTACTTCACCCCATCAAACAACTGCAGCATCAAGCACTTCACCTCACTCTGACTAAACGGCTGCTTCATGGTCTCCATCAACCCCTTCAGGTCGTGCTCCATATACTCCATAACCATGAAAATATTATCAAGCATGTTCCCAACCACAACCTCCTTCACATCAACAACGGAAGGATGATGAAACGACAACAACACATTAATCTCCCGCAACGAAGTCATGGGAAATCCACCTTTCTCCTTCTCCATCTTCACCTTCTTCAAAGCAACAAGCTCACCTGTCTTCTTATCTCTGGCACGGAACACAACACCGTATGTTCCCTCATCGATCTTATTCAGCTTCTCAAATTCATCTACAGATCTACAACCCTTCAACATATCAATAGCTCGATGCTGAGGACCATTTCCGATTGGTTCAACTTCGGGTTCAGATTCAAGCTCAGGCTGCTGAACCTCCCTGTCCTCACTTCCACTGTCCTCATCAAGCTCCTGCAACTCCTTCTTGTTCAACTCTCGCTCATACTCTTCCCCATCCTGGCTACCTTTGTCCACGTTGCCACTTCCCTTCTCTTGCCTGAACTCTCCAGGCTCAGGTGAAGTGCTTGGAGCTCTACCCTGTTCATCACTGTCTGCGCTTTTGGACCTCTGCCCACGAGCATTCTTTGACGCTCGCAACGAAGGAGAAGAGTTTTGCTCAGGGGAGTGAGGATCTTCAGCCCATCGTGACCTAGCTATGGTGATTGGAGCTGGAGTACCACCACCGTCTTCTTCCTCTTGTCTGCTTGCCAGCATTGGGCTGTCGAGCACTTGACCCGGTTCAAGAGCATCCTCTGAATCAGGTGTCCCATTAACCCTTCTCACATCCTGCATATGCACATCACCACTTTGCAAATCTCTCACACTTTGCGGATCTCTCCCTCTCTCCTCATCATAAGACGAAGACGGTGAAGATGACGAAGATGGAGAGTTTTCCATCTTTCCATTCACAACAGCAGCAGCTGGTGGCGAAGTAGACATCCGCTCACTGGATCTGTTAATCTCCATAGCTCTATCACTTGGAGAGGAAGATGAGTGCTTGCCCATCACACGAGCCACAGTAGGGGAGACGGTAGCCTTACCCCTCAACCTCACTTGAGGGGACACTCTTCCCATTGCAGGAGATGATTTGAGAGATGATGAAGCATTCGCATCGGCATTTGGCGGCGAAGGTTTAAGGGATGCAGGCGAATTTGGAGAATTTGGACCGAACCTGGACGAAGGATGAGGAGGCCCTGCCGGTTGTTGCGATGTTGAAGCTTGCGTTCCCGTGCCACCTTTCGAGTCGTCTAAGTCCCAAACAATTGGATTGAACTTCCGCTTCTTCTGTGGAGAAGAAGCACTATTTCTTCTGCCTCCACTATCCGTTGTCATATTACGAGCATTGTTTGGTGGAGCATTTCTGTATTCTCTCACATCGATTTCTCCATCTTCTCTTCTGCTTGAGGTTGTTGTAATTTCGCCAGGTTCTCGATCAGCCTCTCGAGCTCTCAAGCGAGCTCTCCTATCCCTGTCCCGTTCTCTTTCCCGGTCTCGTTCTCGTTCTCTTTCCCTCTCCCTCTCCCGTTCCTTCTCAATTTCTCGGTCTCTGTCCCGTTCATTGATGCGATCTCTGTCTCCTCTTTCTCTTTCTCTGTCGCGTTCACGGTCGCGGTCACTGATCCTGTCCCTGCCTCTGTCGTTCCTCTCTCTGTCGTTGACCATACGACCTCGTGGATCATCGCGAGCAGGCCCGCGCTCCCTGTCCCGCTCCGACAGCCGGTCGCGCACGCTCCCCGGCCGCTCCCGCTCGCGAATTGGCGACAACGGCGGCGTTCGGCTGGGAATCCGCGGGTGCGACGACGGTAACGGCATCATGCACACGCCGAGCGCCCTCCTGCTTCGAAAGAAGCCCTAAAATGCCCTAAACTCAACACAAACTTCTCCCCCTTCAGCTTCACAAGCACCTCCTCCTCAAACCCTAATTGCTAATTCCAACGCTCCCCTAACTACGGCACCAACGAAACACTTCTAATGACAAAAGCCCTTGACAATTTCTCTAAAACGAGAATTCTCAAAGCAGTGAGCCTCGAAGCCTAAGCTTCTGAAGAATACGAAAAAAACATTTGCTGACCACGAAAACTCAAGCTGCGGAAGTGTCACCAAATTTATCGCAATAGGCTAAAAATGAAGGACTAGCGTGGCTGAATCTAAAGTCAACAAATGCTTCAATCCACATTGAGCTTCACATCACCGCAAAAATCTCCACCACCTCCTCCTCGAACCCTAATCGTTAATTCTGAAACTCCACCAATCCAACTACAGAGAAAACGAAACTACTTCAAATGAAAAAAAAGCCTCAGACACTACCAGAAATCTCTCAAAAAATTCTCACACCCTCGGAACTTATTGAAGCAGATTGCTTGCTGACCACGAGAGCTCAAGCTCCGAGAAGGGCACCGAAAGGTACCCAAAGCGTGACCAAATTCGATCAGATTTGTCTCAAAATGAAAAAAAAGAACAAAAATCCGGTTAGAAGGGAGGATGGCGAGCGAACCTCATGAGATTATTATGCAGGAAAAGGCGTCGAGATGAGAAGCTGGCGATGGCGCAGCGATGAGCTCCGACCTTCAGAGCTTCGAGAGAGACAACGAAGATGACGAGCGTCGGCGTCGGGGAAATATGTAGATTGACAACGATTGTCATCCGAGAGGGTTCGCTTTTATGTTGGATGGAAAATGTCTGCGTGGATGCCAGCTCGGACGAATTATGGGGCGCATAAAGTCTGGTCATTAAGAATATCCTTTTGGTGATGACTTCAACAATAAACATGAAAATATGCACAACGTTGTCTCTCCTATGTGTCATGTGGATGAAGGCATGATGGCAAGCGTGGTAGGACATTATAGAATATTTTTAATAGAAATTTCTAAACATTTTAACTTTTTGGGTTTTTACATTTTAAATGTTTGATGGTCTATTTTTTAACCTCAATTTACCCAAAGGTATCCGCTTTGGAAGAATTTGGAGGCCTTGACATTTACAAAACAAGGGAAATTTTTTGATGGTGGGCCCACCAAATGTATGCAATGAAAAACTTGTTGAACCTACATAATCCTTTATACAAGTGTGATGAAATTCCATGCTCACTTACTAAACTTGGCAAGGTTTTAAGGCATGAAGTCCTATTTTTTGAAAAAGACAAAAGCATCTTGCTAGAATTGGTTTTAAAAGTTATGTTAATTAGAACTTCTTGTACTACATTATTTAATAATGATTTTAAATATGTGTCATCAAATAGTGCTACTTACCATTCTCAAAAACATATTTATTTAAGTTACATTGACAAGCAATTCCTAAGTCAACCAGAGAGTTTGATGGGTGGGTTTCAACATATTGAATCCGGATGTACTTGAACAAAACTTTTGTTTGGCATGGCCAAAACTTGACATTTGTAGAACTTGTAGCAACTTACACAACTTCAATCTGATTAGTTGTTCATAAAAAAGAATTGTGAGAGTTTGCCAAGTCGGACCCATTGGACCAATATATGAATAAAATGGAGATTTCATTGTGTTCCAAATTGTTTTCACTTTATCATTTGATATATAATCCAATTATGTAAACCACACTTTGGATATTCAATTTCCGGATTCGACCAAGTTTGTTGGAACCATCAAAATCTGTCATTTCTCTATAGTTGACTCATGGATTGCTTGCTAATAATATTATTCGGTGACAATTTTATATATATTTTTAATCACGTTTATAGTGTGGGTAGCAATAATACTAAAGTAGAGTTTTAAGTACAATTATTATGGAGGAGGAACTTGTGGTATTCAATTATAATGTGAGTTGAGATATTTCCAAAAGCTTGAATTATCTCCACAATATAAAGATTCTAAGCTCACATGCAACAAAATTTCAAAAGAATTATTATTTTAAAAAACATTTATATTATAAAATAATTATTAGCGATATTATTTTCACATTGTAATTGAGGACTCTTCATTTTCAACTTTTAATTAGACATTGTGACTAATTTTTTTTCTTTGAAGGTCTATTTTATATACATTTATATAAATCATCAAATCTTGAGGTAACTTATCACCTTTGAAGATTAAATTTAAGGAAACTTGTCAAAAACTTCTCTTTAACCTCTAAATGACAGAGGAGGTAAGGGCAAAACCTAGATGTGTTATAAAACGTTACTTCTGCAACTATGATGAAGCTAGGTTCAAAAGAGAACATGAGAAGCATGATGTTTAGTAATTAGATAGATAGATAGATAGAAACACCAACCCTTCTGTTTAGTAATTATCTATACAATCAAACTTTCAAAAAAAGTTTTAGTTACTCTTTTATTGAATTTACAAGCATTTACCATTGAATATTCACCAAAATTACAATTTTATTTTTAGAATTTGAAATTTGGTTTATTTTGTTAAAACTAGATTTTCTATTCTAAAATTAAAAAAGGCAAAATTTTCAAAGGAGAGAACATCATCACTTTCCTGAAATAGTAAGTTTTATAACACTAGGACAATATTGAGGTTTTTGTCATTGAAAAATTCCTTAGTGAACCTTAATATTGCAATGAAATGCATCAAACAACACTAGAACATGATCTCTACCCCCAATTTCGACAAAAAATCAAAACTTGAAAAGTGTCATTTCCGCTGACCATGGGCAATCATTACTGTTTAGGTTGCGACCAAAAAATGGTCGATCGGTCACTTAGGGGTTAACCCTTAACCCCTAACTACCCAGACGTTCATTTTTGGACGATGTACAGATTTCATCCAAGTTTTCTCATCAGTCATGCACTTTCTGTAATGTGGATTTTTTTACTATAGTTTTTATAAGAAGTTCACTTTTGCATGTGTGATCCAATTAGAAAGGGGGATGATTTGTGAAAATTTTATGCCTCATTTCATGTTGCAGTGATTCACCAAAAATTTCTAAAATCTTAATTCAAAAGTGTTCAAAAGTACTCTTGAAAAATTCAACTCATAGAATCAAGCAACCATAAAATCTCCAAAAATCACAACACTTAGAGTACTACATTTCAACCCATTATAACAAATTTCATCTACAAATTGTCAATATCTTGTTTGTAATCAAATTACAAAATAACTTTGAATTTTAAGTTTCAAACTTTATACAAAAATATTGGTAGTAGCATTCATAGATCTAACTGTATGGATAGAATCTAAAATTCATTATGTACAACTTTTTATTCCTTCATCAAGTTCAAAATATCCCTCTTAGTTGCATTTTATAATGCATTTTTGCAAAACTGCCCAATTTGGAAAGGACTGTGGGCATTTAGGAGTTAATTGCCTAAGCGTCCATTTTTTGAACAATGTATAGATTTCATCCATGTTTTCTCATCCGGCATGCACTTTTTGCAATGTGAAATTGTTACTATAGATTTTATGAGAAGTTCGCTTCATGCATGTGAGAACCAATTAGAAAGGGGATGGTTTGTGAATTTTTTATGCCTCATTTCATTTTGCAATGATTCACCAAAAAATTATAAGATCTCAATTCAAAAGTGTTCAAAAGTACTCTTGAAAGAGTCAACTTATAAAATTAAGTAACCAAAAAATCTCCAAAAATCACTACACTTAGAATATTACATTTCAACCCATCACACCAAATTTCATATATAGATTGTCAATATTTTATTTGTAATTGAATTGCAAAAGAATTTTGAATTTTAAGTTTCAAATATTATACAAAATATTGGTGATAGCAATCATAGATCTAACCGTATGGATGGAATATAAAATTCATAATGTACAACTTTTATTCATACATCGAGTTCAAAATATCCCTCTTAGTTGCATTTTATATTGTCTACATCTCTCTCCAAATTGTGATCACTAAGTTCAAAATCTTGCCTATTTTTTACAGTTGCTTGAAGTTTCCACCTTTTCACAATAATCTGACTAGCAAAATCTATTTCTCGCTCTTTTTGTATTCCTTCTTTGATAGTAATGAACTCCTTCTCATTTTCAATATTTTTGGTGCTAAACTCATATGAGATGCATATATTGTGTGAATTTGTGCTAAACTCGAGGCTAAACTCATTAACTTAATAATATTTTAATATTTTAATTTAACATTTTCAAGTTAAGTATATTATCTAAAGTTTCTATATTGTTTTTAATACAAAATCGGGAACTAAATGTTGAAAGAGTAATTTTATGTTTTTATTTTAAAGAACTCAACTGATTTTAAATATAAAAAACAACAAATGTTCAGTGCACAACATTGTGCTGAACCCTTTGACGCGCCAACGTCCATATTCTGGACGATGGATGATTTCTGACGCGTCCCTTCACCACATATTGTGATGTTTTTCATCCATCCAAAATTCTCTTGATTCTTGTGCTAGTTGACTACCATTTGAACAGTACGGATTTTTAAAATAAGATAATGTGAATTTTTGAAAAATAACAAAAGTGGTTTATGTCAAGTTTCATTCTTAGTTCAAAAAGTGAGACCTTAAACATGATTTTCCATAATAAGTAGAATCAAATAATGGAAACCATACCATGTTGTAGTGCATGTTATTCCAATTTCATTACAATATTTTTTTATTTTTTTGTGTTAATTTTGGATTTTAAATTGAATTTCAAGAGAAAACCTTGCAAAATTAATTAAAAAATATTAATAATAAATATGATGAATCCAATTGTATAGATGTTATCTTCACACTGACATTTACAACTTTGCTTTATACATCAACTCCATTTTTATTTTTCATCAAACATTTTATAACGAATCTTTGAAAACAGTGTTGAATCGGGACGTTAAAGGGTTAATAAGCAATCTCTAAATCAACCAGGGAGAAATGGGTGATTTTGATAGTTCCAAAAAACTTGGTTGAATCCGGAAATTGAAAACCCAAAGTATGATTTACATAATTGAATTATATACTAGATTAGAAAGAGCAAGCAATTTGGAATACAATGAAAGCTTTATTTTATTCATAGATATAGCCCTCAGAATTTAAGCATATTATAGAGTGGGTTATGTCTCAAAACCTGAGTTTAGGCCATATCATGTTTTATCAATAACTCAATTCAATACAAATTGGAATCTCATGTAGATTGTATGGGTTCCTGAATGTTGGATTTAATCGAGGGACGGACGAGACGGTTGTGAAAGGGGTGTTTTCACAGTAGGGCAATGATTTTGCACAAAAGGCAAACGCAACGTACTTGCCATTACGATGTCATTACTACGTCATTATTCATATCTAATAATTACAGAAAATGTTTAAATATATTAAATATGGAATATTTTGGAATATTCTTGCAATATTTTGAACCTCTTTACAGAATGTATAAAAAAAAAAAAAAAAAAAACAAATCCAACTTGTAACTACACAGTTTGGTTGCCCTACCCTGAAAACACCCTAAATAGAATTAACCCTTAAATGCCTATGTGCACCAAAGTATCTATTTTCATATCTCATTAATTCTCTAAGTTATGACCACTGTGGTATATTACAGGTCTAATAGGCTCAACCTGACAAACTCTCACCAAAAAGATCCGATGAATAACTTGATCAGATTGGAGTTCTGTAAGTTGCTACGAGTTCCATAGATGCCAAGTTTTGGCCATGTCAAGTGGCAATCTTGTTCAAGTACATCCAAATTCAATATGCCAAAAGCCACCCACCAAACTCTCTCTGGTTGACTTAAAGATTGCTTGTTGATGTTACCATTTATGTGCACAAACTTAAGACTGTTTCTTCAAGATACTTGTGTATTTATGAATATTGCATTATAAATATAATATTAGCTAGCAAAATTCTCTCAAATAGATATTCCAACACATCATTCATTCAAGTCGGTTTTCTAAGGGCCAAAGTTATTATTCTTTTCCTTCTTGTCCTCTTCTTCTTTAGCCAATGAAAGCTCAAGAAGAGATCATCATTCAAGCTGGTTTTTTAAGTGCCAAAGTTATTATTCTTTTCCTTCTTATCCTCGTCTTCTTTAGCCAATGAAATCTCAAGAAGAGATCATCATCCTACAAATTGTTCTCTCCTTAAAATTGATATAAAAAATTGTATTAAGAAAAAAGCTTTGTATAGATAATTCCTTCATACCTCCAAAGGAAGACCATTCTAATTCTAATGTTTGGAAAGTTAAAACAACTACATATGATATTTTTAACACAATAGATAAAACAACATTTAACTAACTTACACATATCTTCACAAATAACCTTAATTCTCTTTACGTCATTTTTACACAAATCAAACATCCTACAACACATTCGACAATCATCTTGATAAATCTTTAATACTAGCTCTACGGTTACTATGCAGGAGGAAAAATTGCATTCAATCTCCCCACATAAATTTTTAACACATTTAGATATTTAGATAAATGAACCGGTATGTAAACTTGCCAAAAAAAATGCAATCTAAAATCAGATAACCTCCCCCATCATGAATACGACTAATATATACACTCTAAACCTTTATATTTTTATGACGACATATTGCTTCTTAAGAACTAACCCCATATAAAAATCCCATTTGCTATCTAAAGGCATATATTGTTGCAAATACAGTCACCTCAATATCATTGAGAGTAGATGAGTTTATTTATGGAGCTTTTACTTATTAATTCATTTAAAAAAAATCTCTATTTAAACATGATATATTTAATAGGCTTCTGAGGCTGGGTGAAAGCAACGTAAAGTGGACCACTAATTTACACTATGAAGATCCAACAATGCAGGGTTCAAAAATGCATATTGAAGTTGAAATTTTTGAATTCTTTTTTTCCCAAAAAGGTAGTATATGTATTGTTTTACAAAGTCAAACAAATTTTTGGAAAAAATTATCTTCAAATGAATTTATATATGTCTAAACAATTTGGAAAAGTAGCACAAATTGAAGAAGAATTTGGTGACAATCAAGAAAGTTTGCAAGAAATAGACTAAAAGTGCATTAAATTATTTTATTATTTATTTTCTTGTATATGGAGCCCTCAAAATCATCATGAACTTCAAGAATATTTAGAAAAAAATCAAATTGAAAATACTTAACATCATCAAATTTGCGTTTGAAACCAGATTTAGACATTTTTTTCAAACACTACTTTTAGTAAACTTTTTTGAAGATATTCTTTTGAAACTTTGGATTTAAGTATATAGAACATCAATAAAGGGCTCCATGAAAAAAAATCAAAATAAAAGATAATTTGGTATAATTTAATAGCCTTTGGCAAAAAAATCGGATTTCAGCATAGCGGCGCAACTTTTTGGTACAAAATACCATGCTTTCACCCGGCTTGTGTATAAAAAGGCTCGGGAGAGAACTACAAAGGCACCTTTTGTTATTGCCTCTCGTGTATAGTTCTATGGTTGGAAGATGAGTCTTTAGCAATAAACTATGTTTTGTATAGATACAAGGAGTATGATTTTATATTATGGTATCAAAGCAGGTTTGAGAGTTGCTTTGTCCATCATGTTTGAGTGAGAGGAAGTTGATGTTCTTGCACAACATGTCAATTTATTGCAAGAGCGTTAGAGCAAGATCAAGTAGAGTACTTTGCGGAGCACTCCAATTCTTCTATTAAGTGTAAGGTGTTAGTATGTTGTTGTGTAAATAAAGATTGCCATACACAATAGATCAAGTACCATAACCATCATTGAATCTACAATTATAAACCAAACAACAATGCATAACCTACACACTTTCAAATGTCCCTCCTTGCTGATAATGGACTCCCACTAATAAGCTAGGAGCACATCAAGCAAGTAGTCAAAGATGAATGCTATGGTTACGTTGCTGCAACAATTGTATACATTTGAGTCTTGTGAGTGTTTTTAGAGAGATCCTTTGTTGTGAGCTTTTGCTAGGTTATAGAAGTTTGCTTTTGAGTAAAACTTTGGATTTCTCTTTGACACTTGCACTCTTGGATTCCATTTTCATAGAGTGAGAGATAGCTCGACTTCTATGTATAAATGCTTTTGTTATTTACTTGACAAAGGCAATGCCAAGCCGAGGGAGATTCTCCAAAACCCTAGTTGGATGAAGTACTAAATAGATGAAAAATCCCTAAACCAAATTACATCCATCCGACGTGGTTTGGCCCTCAATGCCATATGAATGACAATATTTGCCTATGTATATATGAGCGACCCTTTTCGTTCAGCTGTGAACTTTGAAAAACAAGATAGAGCTATTAGGGGAGATAACAACTATAATGTACCATGTGGAGTACATTTGATTCCATGTGGAGTACCGTAGTTTACTAGCAGGTTTGGAAAAAATAAATAAAAATAAAAAATAAAAAATAAAAAAATCGATGCCTAAAATTTTAGGAAATTATTGGCATCTTTTGCCGAATATCACATAAATTATAATTTGAAATTGCTGAAAATTACGAACTTGTATTTTCCACTAGGTTTTAACTTAGTTGGAAGGCATACGTGAATTCAAGTGGAGAAAAGGTGTTGCTCTTGTAACAAAGTTCATTTATATTAGTCCACAACGAATTTGGCTTAAGTAGCAAGACTAGGTAAGGCTTTTGGAATGTGTCTTACATAAAGTTTTGGGGTTCAATTGAACATAGAAGATGAAGCTTTTTAGAATTGTGTCTAACTAACAAAAGTTGAGAAACCAAACCTTCTTCCACTTCCACCACGTTATGTATAAAAATAAGTCTTTATAGAAAAGATAAGGACAAAACAATGCAGCTATGGGTGATTGCAAGCTACGGTCTACCAAGTGGGGAGTGCAGCTTGTGCAGCTAAAGGCCATGCAGCTCGTGCACTAGCGTAGTAATGCGCACCTCTCAACTTTCAATTAGATCAAAAATTTCACCATCCCAAATAGGGTTTATGCTAATACTTTCACTTTAGCAATTGTTAAGTTAATTTCAAGTCTTTGGGCATTACTCAATAGCCTTTTCTGTTTTTTATCGAGTAGGGGTAATTAGAGCCTTTTTTACATAACATCCTTAGCTAGGTTT
The DNA here is from genome assembly GCA_022496805.1 of Pohlia nutans. Taxonomy (NCBI): domain Eukaryota; kingdom Viridiplantae; phylum Streptophyta; class Bryopsida; order Bryales; family Mniaceae; genus Pohlia; species Pohlia nutans. The sequence goes on along the minus strand of CM040085.1, from coordinate 2,378,185 downwards.
TATGAAAAATGCATTTCATATCCCACCTCTAAAATTGAACCATTATTTCATTTCCAAAAAAAAAAATCCAAAAAAAAGTTTTAACTGCACGAAAATCTTAAAAAACAAAAACATCACCAAACAATTAATTAAAAAATAAGTAAGCGTAGTACCCAAAAAAATAAAATATGGTACCTTTGTACACACTTGTGGTATGTTGCTATAAATTTTTGAAGTTCAATTTTGACCCCCTTCTAGCATTTCCCATAAAATAGGTGCACTTTTGACAAGCGACACGCTACCAAATCTAAGTAGAAATGCTTAATTTGGATAGAAAGATTGAAAATTTGCAAACTTTATTGTGGTAGACATCTTAACTTTAGAATTCTAGAAACAATGCAATTTGTTTCGTCACAAAATTCCATTCCAATATTTATTGATGATTTTCCAAAGATTGGGTAAGTGCACAAATTTGCATGCCGCGACAAAAAGTTTGGGTGACCGTAGCTTGCAACCACCCCTATGTAAAGGTCAAAAAATCAAAATGTGTTCCTAACAATTTTTTGGAGCTCATTTGTGCATTTATGGAAATTTTTTTGACCAAGAGAAGTTTGGAAATCAAGTAATCTTTCACTTCCAACAAATTTTATGTCATTTGAAAACTTTATGCAAAAACAAGTTCCGGTTAAACCTTGATAAGATTGGACCGTTGGATTGGAAGATTATAGTATATCTTTGAACCATATAATACATATTTAAAAATGAGATTTTGGAGGGTGTGTGGCTTCGAAGTTAAATAGAATTTGGGTTAAGTTGTCAAAAATGAAAGTGAAGTGTTCAAAAATGAAATGTCAAGAATGGACTCACACATAATTATTGTGAATTTTATAAGGGAGAGTGATTTATCCATGTATAGTTTAGGACAAACATTTATATGTTAAAAATATAAAAGGAGCAGAAAAGGAGTTGGTACACTGATCAAGATCAGAATACATACACTAATGGAACATGAACAAGAGAACACCATCCAAAAAAAAAAAAGATAGCAAACTTCCAAACACAAGAAATACCGCATAGTACATGTGTTGTATTTATAAATATTTTTTGTATTTTGAGGTATTTGTAGTATTTTGGTGTTTTGTGCATCATTATTTTGATAGCAAATCATTTCAGAATGATTTTTTTTGCCAAACGGGTATAGTATACAATTGCACACATCTGAACTTTACAACTCAACTTCAAATACCTCACGGATTAAGAGATATGCCAATTGCAAGAGACCCAATGACCAAGATGTGGTTAGCTGGGCACTAAAAGATTAACAATTTGCAATGTGGTGAACTTTTGAACCTTGGAAAGTGAATAGCACTTACAACATGAAGGTCATTGCTGTAAACAAAAGCATGTTGAACGGTCATTTCCACAAATGTGGGTTACCCTAAACTCACCAATGCATGGGATATCCTACGCTAATCCTCTGAAATTAGGCCTAACATCTCTTCAAAATTTGTTCTAGTTTTCTTTGTTCTGGCTTGTGGTTGGGCAACATTTTGGTAGGAAAAAATCTAAAATAATTTACCCAGTTCGATGAAGACTGGTACTTACCAAACCACTTAGTTTGTGTGTGTGAAAATTTATGAGCGTATAATTATGCTTTGTCAAATACTGATATGACCTGATGTCTTTAAGTTGACTAAATTCATCTGCTGACCACACATTCAAGTGTTATTACTTCTTTGGCAACATGAAGCCACACGGCACTCTCGATATCAATGTCCAAATCATTAGAGTCAACTATAAATCTCAAGCAGGGCAGCTGAGCATCTGCAATAAAACACTACAGTACAGTAGAGGGCCGGGTCATGAATCCGATATATGTTACTGTACTCAATACATATTGCATGAGGCTACCAGTAAAATGTTAACCGAAAAGAGTGTCTCCAAGTGGAAACTCACCTTAAAGGCTTAAACTCACCTTAGACTCGTTTTGGATTCAAAGACTGCAAAACTAGTCTATGGTGAGTTCAAGTATAATCTAAAGCAAGACCCTACATCGCTCTCGGGTATGGAACTTGTAAACTCCACAATGTACTATGTAACATATAATATGAGGCTACCAGTAAACTATACATGAAGGATTTCTCATCCTCACTTATAAGGTAACATGGGATAACATTTGATCCTTGTGATCCAGTTCCGCAAATAATTTCACAAACAACCTTAGCAGCAACGAGGTCGTACAATACGTTACGTACAGTACTCAATACATTACGATATTTGCATCAATACAAGTTACATCCATACTCAAGTGAGAAAGTTTGAATTGGCTCTTGTGTATGTTTGTGTTTATTGCCGCGCACTACCTTCATCTATAGAATATGGATAGTCAAACTACCTCCAATAGACTCGTTATTCAAGATGGTCTTTGGACCAACATTATGATTATTATGCATTGTTGCTAAAAAATGAAAGGCTTTCCATAACTTCCTAGACATAAACTCTACAACTATAGTACATCTATTTCATGAAACCATCCTGCAGAGTAACTGCATATTTAGCTGAATTAGATTTATTGATTATGTCATGCAAACAAAGTAGAGTAAGAAATCTCTTTTTGTCATTGCTGACAATACCTCCATGCCACCTATTTTGTCACAACGTAACATTCAATAGCCTTCATGCCCACTGCCTTTCCATCATGCACTATGCTCATCACCTTGAGCCTCCACCTGTCCACTTAGCTGCTGATGAAGTACTGTTGGGTATGGAATATTCCACACCATCTACTACAGAGCCAAGGCAGGGACAGTGCATGCTACTGAATGTTATGAGCTTTAGAGATTAGACTCAGCTTTTCAAAGGAGGGAACTTACCGTACAAGGCGTGTACAGTACACAGCCCTGAACATGACACCCCAACCAAGCTTTGCATCAACAGCAAGAGAATAGTGAATGAATCAAAACGAAAACCAAAATCATTTATTCATGCATTAGATTAGCAAAATATGGCTACAAAAGAGATAATTGCATGAGACTAAGATTGAGGCAGAGTTGAATGAGAAAGCAAGCAGGAGATTCGAATCTCAGAGCCAGGTGACGTCTCAAATGTAAGCTCACCCATTCAAGCTCTTCTTAATTTGTGTCACGCACAGTGGAGCTCCAGCACCTTCGCCGACTCAGTCCCCAATTGACCAATCTTCTGACCCTCGATCGACCTCACGATGACGAAATCAAACCCCTGGCAAGGGAGCTCCTGCAAGCTCTGGCACATTAAAATGTGTCAGGCTTTCATCAATACTCCTAGTTTCTGCTTCTTCCTCGATCGTTGCAGCAGCCTACCACCACTTCCGAGCTTCAGCTTTTCTCTGCAGTTCTAGCCTCGCTAAATAATCCTGCTATGGAAGACCGCAAATCGCCAGCTTGCTCACACAACTTGCGGCAGTGTCTCGTCACGGTGGACTCTGTGTTCCCTTCTGACATTGACCTGCTCCTGACCGTGCAGAAATAAGAATACGCTTGTTGTGAACATGAAATCATGTTGCAGCTTGTGCATGTTAACCATGGTTAACCTTTGATAACGCCTCGTTCAGTATTTCTGCAAGCTTTGTCATACCCCAGTAATGTTGGTCTCGTGAGCTCTGGAGCTCATTGGTAGATGACCTGATCGAATAACCTGCCTTCGTCTCTTCCGTTTAGTGCCAGCCCGGCCTCTCACTTACAGAGACCATCCATACACTGTAATTGTCGGCCCGTAGCATTGGTCGCTTACCTGTAAGTTGACTTCCTCCTCTAGCGATGGATGCAGGAATGTGGGCCAAGCGAGACGGGGAGGTTTTGAGTCATTGCCAGCTTCAGCTTCTACCTCTCCCTTCATGAGCCTTCTTTGTTGATAGCCGGGTACGTCTTAGAAGTAACGAGTATATACTCCTGTCACCAGATGTTTGAAATATCGTCTGCAGTGGCAGAGATACTGCACGGCTTGCACTTGCCCAACATTGTCCGTCACTTCAAGAAGCAAGAAGTCAAGAACCCTACGGCTGTCTCTTTCCAGTGCCTCCGGTCTTGAAAGCATGGTTCTTCCGTCATTTCTCTCAGGGCTGACAAATAATAGGTATCTGCAAGGAAGTCCAATGCTGGATGCTTGTGATCACTCCCCGACACTTAGCGTAACTTATAAGGACCCGTGTCAAGAACCTTGTCTCCTGACGCTCTGGCCTTAATTGCTTTGCCAGTAGCGACATTGGCAATGTGGTAGTTCCAGTTTCATGGCGCTAGCTCCTTCAAGGTTTACCCCCGGGGTCTGTGCATGTTCACAATGTCTGAAACAGAGCAGGCACTGGACATGTAGCGCAGCTCAAGGCCTTTATCAGACATTTGGTTCAAGAAAGAGCGTGGGCTTAGCAATTCCATGTGTCGGATAGCGGGCTTCGAATTACACACGTTTTGAAAACTAGGTACCACGCTCTTCCCCCGTCATGTCCATTCTTGCTTTAGCATGGACCTTCTGATCATTGTAAAGCTTATGCTGTCATCTAGTTCTTTGATTTTTGAGTTTATGTAACTCACCTGTCGTTTATGAGTACCCATATCATCAGGCAATTTTGGGGTTTTAGATGCCAATGGTCTATCTCTTTTATCTTTGTATTTGCCGTAGAAGAGACATAATTAGTGTGGGGGCCATGGCCAAACACTGAATCCGACTTCGCCGGAGGCTCACTCTAATTGTATCATCTAGTAGTGATTCCCTTTGCTGGTCGCTATGTGGTGGGGGTCACCGTGTCCCTGGTAGGCCACATCTGAAGTTTCTGCTGAACCCTGCAGACTTGCCGACCTTGCAGTGATAAATTTGACATTTGATACTTCAAATTTCCAGTTTGGTATTTTTGATGTCATTTTACATATGGCTTCTACTCCCCTTGACTGAACCATTACTTTAGGACCTCCGAAATCAGATGCAATTATAGCTGTAGATAAGATCTCAGTCAAGTGAAAGCTTTAATTTCTTCATAGCTGATGTCAACCAGTTCTCTCTTCTACCCAGTCTTCTTGTTGTTGAGGTTTGACGTGCAATTACTCGACCAATTGATTGCGTTCTAACATAACTTCTGCTGTGATATAATTCTAACTTCTGACAAGAGTGGGGCATGTAGGATATATATTACTGTACCTCCAGAGATTGCAAAATGGGGAAGAAGGGAACATGGTTTAGCGCTGTGAAAAAAGCATTTCGCTCTCCTTCCAAGGACAAGGACAGAGACAAGGAGAAGGAGAAGGACGTCATCAAAACTGTTCCTAAATTTGTGAATCCCGCTAGGGACTCCGCCCCAGTTGACGTGCCGGTAAGTACCGACGTCACGTAAAAGAACCTGTTCAAAATCAATACAAGTACTTTCGGAAGTGCTTAATTTCAAATATTGCCCTGGTATACTAGTACATGATTTTGTTTTTGGCTGGCAGGTCAAACCCAAAAGCAGGAGGAGATGGAGCTTTGGTAAATCATTGCATCAACCGTCTTGCATTGAACCAAAAGCTTATGCCGCAGACAAGGTCGGTGAAGAGTACAACAAGCAGGAACTGCATCACCACCGGGATCCCTACAGGACGCCGGACATGTCTTTCGCCACCAGCTGCAGTACCACTCCAGTACACCACATGGTGGCTCACGTGTACTCTCGTGAAGACTTGGCAGCCATCAGAATACAATCAGCATTTCGAGCATATCTGGTATGCGAAAAACCATCCATTCTAACACACTAAATAAGAAAGATCTGTAGATCGTTCATGCTAACAATATATTTAAGGGTATTACTTGGTGTCTGATTCCATATGCCTTGGGCTTTTGAGAGCCATTCTCTCTTGAAGTAGTTCAGAATGCACTACCCGACCTAATCTTACACTGCAGTTTCTTGCTATATATTCTCTCCTCATAAATTAAATGATTAGCACCAATGTGCTGACATGCTTGAGTTAAAACGTCTTCCATTTGACTTATGGGAGGTTCTTTCACGACAAAATTAAAATGATGGAGTTCTCTTTATTTGAGGATAAGAGCATCCACACCCATGCACGCTAAAGGCGACTCGCTAAAATTATTCATCTACATGTGCCCTTGAACTTACACTCCCTCACCCTCAAATGCCCCTCAAACACCAAAAGTGTACATCAAATAGTCAATAGACCAATCACAAGTAGAATGTCGGATATAGTCAACTAAACTTAGATTTGAAGGGTCATTTCTTAACACACTAGGATTGAGAGTCAAGAGGCATTTTTGAAGGGCCCTCTGCATTTTTCATCTAATTGCGTGTGTCAGACTCTTCACGGGCATGGGTGCGGATGCTCTAAGAGAAAGGCGTGTATCTCGAATATTGTGATACTATGAGCATGCAGGAGCTCAATCAATTGGCTCAAGCAGATAGTTTGTAATCCAGAAACATGTGATCCCGTTTTTGTCAATTGTAGCCTATTTAAGTTATACTTGACTTTGGCTCGCCTTGGCTGCTGCAGGCACGTCGAGCATTGCGAGCTCTGAAAGGCTTAGTACGATTGCAAGCCTTAGTTCGAGGACATACGGTGCGTCGTCAAGCAACTATCACACTCCGTTGCATGCAAGCATTGGTTCGCGTCCAGGCCCGCGTTCGTGCCCGGCGAGTTCGAATGTCCGATGAAGGCCAAGCTGTGCAGAGGCAATTACTGGAACGAAGGCAACAGGATTCTCGTCCCGAAAGATCTACGGTACATTACATTGTATATAAATTCACGGGAGTCTCTAAAGCATTTGTGACACTTGCCTTTATTTTGGCTACAAATGGTGACCACTCTCAAGGCCATGAAATTTAATCGCCTGGTGCTCAAAATATGAATGGCAGGACGGAGGGTGGGATGACAGCACTCAAACCCCAGAGGAGATTCAAGCGAAATTGCAGTACAAACAAGAGGCCGCATTGAAAAGGGAACGAGCATTAGCGTATGCCTTCTCACATCAGGTATGCCGCATGCCACCTAGTCAGATCTAGCATTCAAAATGATGTACCGACAGCTAGTATTCACAATTATGATGTTCTGCCTTCTGTCGTGATGCCTTCACCGCCGAGATTCTGTTCAATATTTTGAGCACTTCCAGTACATATCTCCAATGCCCAGATAGAAGTTCCTTCCCTTGGCTCTAAGGTCAATCTTTTGGTGCTATCATCTCTTGAACAATATTCATTTCCATTCAGAATCTAGAAGTAAGGCAACCAGACCGAATTGTGCATGACCCTCTCCCAAAAGTGTTTTCTATAATTTCTTGCACAAATTGTTCATGATGTAAACATGAGAGCTTAGGATCGACACTTTGAAATTTTTTAGTTTACTCAGTGTTCAAAATATACATGTATATCAAGATATATTGAAATAGTCAATCGATTGCAAGCCAATAAAAATTGAACAGAAATTGAGGCTGCAGTTTAATATTAATAGCCTGAACTGAACCATGATCAAATACTCATTAGGATATTTTTAGGTGCATATACCTTATTGTACGTGATCTTGAGACATATATGATGGGTACGTACACATGTACTGAAAGTTGTGGAAGGCGGCCCCACATATGAATCAGATGTCGCAGCTCAGGTACATCGACTGCAACGAGGCAGAGAAGCCTCATTGGGGATGGAGCTGGTTGGAGCGATGGATGGCAGCGCGGCCCTGGGAGAACCGCGTCCTCGACAGCTCAGACTCCGTCTCCAAAGATGTCTTCGACAGCTACTCCGTCAGATTAAGCCCCGCAAATATGGATCCATCTACTGTCCAGTCTAAGCAAGACCAGGCTCCACTCTTGAACAAGCCATCAACGTTGCACCGGAACCAGCAGCCAGTACCTATACCTTCGAATATTTCTGCAGCAGCTCAATCAAGAATGAGCTTGAGAATTAGCCAGGCTGAAACTCACTCTCGCAACGGCACCCCTCCACGTGCAAACGGCCACTACAGTTCTATGCAGAGAACAGACTCAACTCCTATAACCTCACCAGGCTCAGCCTACAAATCCAAGCCTATGCTCATCCGCTCAGCCAGTCCTCGCGCCAGCATTAGAAGAGAAAATATCGAAGAAGCTGGAAGCCAGATCTCCACAACAGGCAAGTACATTTAATTGGTATTATATGATCAGTGTTCCTTGCTTTCAACTTCATGCTTAAATTATAAACCTAGTGTCAGCTCTGAAATGGTCTTGTTATCCGAGTACCTCTGCAGGATACAGCAGCTGTTGCCAGCCCGGGACCACGACGCCTTCTGGTGGCCGAGCTCCGTATAGAACTCGCCATAGCCACGCAGGGTCTGTGAGGAGCCGTGACGACGAAAGCTTGGCAAGCTCGCCTTCGGTGCCCAACTACATGCAAGTAACGCAGTCTGCCAAAGCGAAAGTGCGCTCTCACAGCACACCCAGGCAACGGCCCGGGACGCCAGAGAAGGACCCCTCTTGGACGCCGAAGAAGCGGTTTTCTTTGCCCATCTCGCCTGAGAATGTGATCGGGAACTCGGGGCCCATTGTCCTGCAGCGGCCTTCATCTGCTGCTCCACGCAGCCCCAGCCTCCGCCTCGACCAGCGATCTGTGTCTTCCCTCGGCAGCTATCAGGGTGATGCCACCCCGCCCTTTTCTGAAGTCTCAGGCCTGAGAACCGCTCTGTACAGATAGCCAGTATAACATTACCCTCTCCAAATGTTTCCCAGATGCCCAAGCTATAAATAGAGAATCCAATTTGGAAGCTAGTTATAGGAACTTTCAAACCATATCTCTATCACTCAAAATTGGAGTGTACATGATTTCTTTTTTTAATTGGTACATAAAGTTTCTTTCCTTGAAGCTTTCCAAAATGATTCATATCAACTCCGATTGATGTGGAAGCTTTTATTTGGGCTCTTTGGGGTTAATTTTGCGTATATAATTGTGATGTTTATGTTTGCAAACATAGGACAACTATGTAAAATGAACTCTTACATTGTTTTGAGTGAGAAGCGATGCCTTTGCTAGTAGTGTCAATTTCATGTGCTTGTGGCATCTTCAGCAAACACTAATGGATATTCACAAAAGTAATGAAAGCTGACAACAGTCACAACACTACGTGGATTAATAGCTTCTACCAATTGCTCCCATCTTTTTCCTAGGTTTTACATCTTAGGACAACATAACTTGTTTTGGATGCAAGAAACTATTCCTTTCGCTTGATCATTGTCTTTATAGTAGTTACTTTCAATCAACTTTCATAAAGCATAGTTAGATATGGAAGTTCTTAGTAGCTAAAACAACAACATTAACAACATTAGTAGCTAAAACAACAACATTAACAACATTAGTAATTAAAACAACAACATTAACAACATTAGTAGCTAAAACAACAACATTAACAACATTAGTAATTAAAACAACAACATTAACAACATTAGTAACTAAAACAACAACATTAACAATATTAGTAATTAAAAAACACATTAACAACATTATCAACATTAGTAGCTAAAACAACAACATGAACAACATTAGTAGCTAAAACAACAACATTAACAACATTAGTAATCAAAACAACAACATTAACAACATTAACAACATTAGTAGCTAAAACAACAACATTAACAACATTAGTAGCTAAAACAACAACATTAACAACATTAGTAATCAAAACAACAACATTAACAACATTAACAATATTAGTAGCTAAAACAACAACATTAACAACATTAGTAGCTAAGACAATAACATTAACAACATTAGTAGCTAAAACAACAACATTAACAACATTAGTAATTAAAACAACAACATTAATAACATTATCAACATTAGTAGCTAAAACAACAACATTAACAACATTAGTAATTAAAACAACAACATTAACAACATTATCAACATTAGTAGCTAAAACAACAACATTAACAACATTATCAACATTAGTAGCTAAAACAACAACACTAACAACATTAACAACATTGAAGCCAACCCAAAATATGTTGAACATTGCTACATGAAAATTGGGAAATGGCAGGTGGTGGAATACACCACCCCCAACCACGATTGCAAATTGGGAAATGGCGGGAGGTGGAATGCACCACCCTCCAACTACGATTGCAAACTAGGAAATGGCGGGAAGTGGAATACACCACCCCCAACCACGATTGGAAACTAGGAAATGGCGGGAGGTGGATACACTACCCCCAACCATGATTGAAAATTAGAAAATGGCGAGAGGTGGGATACACCACCCCCAAGCCACGATTGGAAATTAGAAAATGGCGGGAGGTGGATACACCACCCCCCAACCATGATTAAAAACCAAGAAATGGCGGGAGGTGGAATATACCACCCCCTAGCCACGATTGAAAGTCAAGAAATGGCGGGAGGTGGAATACACCACCCCCTAGCCACGATTGCAAGATAAAACGTTCTTTGCGTGTCTGGATGAAAGTGCATTAAGATGAACGAAAGTGAACAAATTCTTCAAGAAGGGGGTGAGTACATTGCCCGCGCCGGTGTTCTGAGAAGCAGATGTTGTCGTTGCTCAACGTGCAGGAGGATATGGTGTGTGACGAGCTTTTGCCCTTTGATGACTTCACTACCACAAACAAGAACAATAATCGTGTCATAGGTAAAAAAAAGTTCCAGACTCCATTTCTTCTTGATTGTTAATCTAATTGCGATCATATGTGCCTAAAAGACCAAGTAACCATGATTTAAAAAACAACAAATTTGATGGATCACATAATAGAATTCAGATGGATTGGGGTCAAATTTTATATAAGTGAAGAACATCATATTGCATGCATTTGTCAAAAAATGAACAAAAGAAAGTCTTCTTGTGCCAAGAGACGGACTGAAGAGGAAGACACTTACATGTTTGAGTTGCGGGAACCGTTGACAAGAGACGTTCTTTGCGTACGTGAATCCTGTCATTTCTCGAAGAGAATTGATCGTGCAGGCAACGAGGAAACTAGTCAGTACTGGAGTGTCTCAGCGTTGCCTGCTTATTCAACGGGTATGAGGATTTTATGAGTTACTTACTGCAACTATGCTATTAGTGACCTTTGTCTGAAATTCTTCAACTTCATCTTTACTTTCAAACGAAGCAAGCATCCGAGAGATTTGCAAGGGACCTAAATTATAATCTAAGAAATTAACATAAACCTCTTCTTCTTTGGTATATCCCTACCTATATAAGCATACTAGTTAGTGCATGTGGAAGTTAGAATTTTTGTTATTAGTTTGGACTTGTTAATTTCAATACTTCAGTTGCATAATGTCCTGTATTTCTTGTGTGTGCAAGAGTCTAAACCTAATGGATCGCTAAGTGAGCATCAACTGAACCTCGAAATTTCTATGCACAACGGCCTCACTAGAATTGATTCAATGAGCTGTTGTGTTTGAATTCGTTTTTTTTGACTTGAAAGCTTTGGAATTTGCAACCAGACTCACGAGTTTCCATGTCTAACACTTTGTGCATGTTTTTATTTGCAGATCATGTTGATGGTAATTCTGACGAATCGACTACGAATTCGCCAAATTCAAGTTTGGAAAGAAAGGCTAAAGCTATCTAGGATGAACCTCCTCTAAAATTCGCCGAAAACGAATTCGGAAAGAAAGGAAAAACTTGTCTCTGACGAACTGCCTCCGAATTCGCCAAATTCGAGTTTGGAAAGAAAAGCAAAACTTGTCACTGATGAACCAACTCCAAATTCACCAAAGTCGAGTAAGGAAAGAAAGACAAAGCTTGTCAACAAATTGAAACGAGGTTTCAAAAGTACAATTTTGAATAAATGACAATGTTTAGAAAGCTTGACTGATATTATGTATCTGGAATGATTTAGTGTTTGGCCGCACTTCTCAAGTCTGAAGGCTACGTGAGGTTTAGAAAAATATTATAGGATTTCTAATAACTGAGACCAGATAATCAAGCTGCAATGTATGTTGTTCAAACCAGATAAATGCAGGACCCACTCAATCCAACAAGTTGTGAAGAGGAATGCAATGAAAATGAAACGTACTCTAGCCGCATGCACAACACCTCAATCCGGCGCTGATGCAAGGAAAATGAAGCTCTCACCGCATGCGAAAAGCTCAATCCGTCGAGTTATGGGTGCCTACGCTCCTGAATGCAATGAAAATGAAACGTACTCTGGCCGCATGCAGAACCGGCGAGTCATGAAGAGCCCGGTAAAAAGTCGTTGGGATAACGGCTAGTTATCTCACTCTCACACTCACTTGACGGATAGTGGGGCTCCTAAAGAGTGTTAGGGGCGGTTTATACTATGGACCAAGAGCCGTGACCAAGGAAATGAATAAATTCCATGGTCACACTTCAAAAAAATGTAATTTTTGAGACCCTTGCTTGTGATCAAGCAGTCTCATTCCTGTGCATGATTCCAGAAACAATCCACATAGTCTATTGCAGCAGACAGCGTTAGTAATTATTTATCAGAGTGTCCAATGAAGCGAGTTCTATATAGGTTAAGTCTAGCGACTGAGGGCGCTTTGGGAAACAAGCTTCCGTGTTCCTGAGGGCTTTATTACAAGAACATGCCCTTGTGAGGGGTCTTACGAAGTATGCCCTGAGCCCGTAACGGAGCTGTTTACAAAAGGTTCATTTTCATCAAAATGTGCTTGTAAGTAAGATCTATGGGGCTCAACTCCAAAGCTTGTAAATTGTATCTTCGTTATATGATGTCACTTATGTAACCAAGTACATGCAGGGAAGTGCATGTGTGTCAATTTCTCATTAGCACTCAACTGTAGTTGAAGTTCTTCACGAATGAAGTTGTAACTAGAACTTCTCTTTGTGGATAAAAAAGCAAGTGCACATGTTGTAGCATGCAATGGGCTATGTCCCATAGCACGTCCTATAGCACATTTCACGAGAATTTTGTACCTCGGCAGTGCATCAAAACTGAAGAATTTGTAACTCCTTTCACGCTCTTGCTTTACAAAGGCTCCTTCCACACGCGATGATATGAGAAAAGCTTTGTTTTTTTTGTTTGGCCACCATGCTATATAAATATCTGTGTTTAGCATAACGTTCTAGACTGAGCTGTGTTGACCAAGTTCCATTCTTTTCACTGTCCATGTAGTGTGGTTGGCAATATGTACACTTGCCTACTGTAGTTGGTCGAGTACCAATGCTTTCATTATTCAACTCACTATGTACTACATTTTGTGAGAAAATGAAAGGTGCATGGAAGCATGTAGATGCCCCAATTCATCTTTGAATTAGCAGATGAACACAAGGTGTTACATAGGAGATCCTTTCACGAATGTTATGAGGGCTTAAAATGTGAACTACTTACATAAAAGTGAATACTTGTGCACTCATGTTCTCATGACTGCACCAAAATCAATTAGGATGAGTAATAAGAATAATGAAATTAAACTCCTCTTTTGACCCATATGTGAAAAGAGGCCAGTTTACATTACATACGCTTATAAAAACAACACTTGGTTGAATAAAAGTAGAATTCAAAGTCTTGACTTTAGAAATTATTGTGAATTTTTTTAATGTGAAATAGGGGCATTGTAATAGTTGCGAGCAATGATAGGCACAACTCATGTGTTCAAAAATTGCTAGACTTGTTAGATTTTGGTTTAATTAATTTTACTTTGCTTTCTTGGACGCCTTGTCGGGGGCTTGTAATCAAGTTAAACTTAGATAAACCTTCACAATATGATGGAAGGGCAATCGTCCAAATGAGCACCAAAGATTCGGACAATGATTAAGAAGGTGTACAACATCTGAACTGCATGTAAGCACTTGCATGGCCAAGAAAAAGTCCAAGGAAGACTCAATCTTGGCACAAAGCTGTCGAAGTCTAAAGCACCTTGTGAAAAGTGTGCTACAAAGTACACAACATCTTTGTTCAATTGCCACCTCATGCAACTTCCATCATAAGAGTGAGCCCCACAATTATATCTTGCAAAAATGACTTCATCGTTTGTTTGTTACAGTGATGGTGAACTTGGAGGAAAAATGTAGAATAAAGTTAGGAACCCATTCGCATGGGATCCCTTTCCCATGCATGAAAAATCATCTCATTTACATCTAAACACATGACATGTAAGAAATGAGAGATTTCTAGGTTCAATAATGCTCGGGGATGCACTCCTCAAGTTTTTGTTGGCAACATGCAATCAAAAGTAGGGGTATTTTAATTCATTTAAGATAAATTTTTAAAAAATCTTTGATGTAAAATAGCATAATTTAAATGTGAAAATTTCCATTATAAATAATATAGGGTGCCTAAAAAGAAATTTAAGAATATTTATAGAATATATCATGGATAATCTTTTATTTCATAAAATATTCGCATTACTTCATAATACCCCCCCTAAAATGCCCTTTGAACGCACGTGCTCCATCAATATAACATATAGTGCATCCTCGGGGAATAACATAAGAAATGAGAAATTTCTAGATTCAATTATAGTCAAAGATACTTCTAATGGTTCTATCAAAATCAAGGCAATGATAGGGTCTATTTAATTGGTCTCCTCGATCAAAATACCCCTATTAATAATACCCCTCTGTCACACGTGATATGCAAACAAGGCGTATTTCGTTATAATGGGAAAATTCCATGATTTTGGGAAAATACAGTTTAGGTCGAGTCGAAACCACTTAAAGAATCAACCCCCGTGCCATATTCTCATGTTTCCTCATCTTAGGTCTAATGCAAGAACTCATATTATACATCATGAACCAAATCAAGCTCTTGCTTTTAATTCTTGGCCTCATGTACAGTGGCACATGAGGTAGAGAAGAGGTAATGATTTATTCTAGATGGAACTACCTCTGGTATATGTAGATAGATTAACATTGAGAGAATTATTTTATGATAACCGTCTAGTTAAATCTAGAGAACTCAAAAGTTAATTATACAAAGTATTTTATAGCCTCAATGAAATTCATGTGATACTTAGCTTACAATGTGTGATTTATTATTAATTCATAAATTTTATACCTTATTTAATTACCAACTAGTGTGGTTATGTGGCCCATGTGTTCTCCGTGATTAAGCTATGTTTTTAAATTTTATGTTATGCTTTTTTAATAATTTGTCCATTATATATATATACATATATATATATATATATATATATATATATATATATATATATATATATATATGTTTTGAATTGAATATTTTTATTAATATATAAATTTTTGATCATCTATATGTATATCACAAGACTAAAATTTGTAAAACCATAAGATTGAATTTTCTAAAATAAATTTTATAATAATTTTATCCATACCAGATATTTTTAAGAAGTACGAGTGCTAAATTTATTTTTAGAAAATTAATTAAATATTTGACAACCTATGGCCGAATCCAATCATGTACTACAATAATTTATTTTAAAAACTTGTAAAATCATAAGATCAATGTTTTTAAATAATACGTTTCTTATTTTTAGAATATTTAATCCATAATTTAATTCAATTTATGGTGACAAAATTCAATTTGAAATCCATAACTTCTACATTGTATGTCCAAAAGCTACGAAACAATTTTGGTACATCTCTTATTGTTGAGAGCTTTCTGTTAATACCAAGAACATGACCAATAGCTCCACGGTCTGGGAGATTCAAATCCACCGTACGTTCTCATCAATGCTTGGATGAAAGTCATCCAAATTTTTGGAGATACCTCACCAAGTTGTTGTCCTATCTACTGGTGGATTTAGTCATACTCGAGTATATATTTTTCTAAAATTACAACTGTAGAAGTATGTCAAGTCGTTGACCAAGCCAAAATTGCATTGAATGTAGTTCAAAAGTGACCTTGCAAAAATTTCAAAGAATCACCACGTTTAAAAGTATCTCATTTCAAACTTATTCCAACAAATTTTACTCAAAAAATATTAAAATTTTGTTTGTAATCAAATTTAGGAGTTTTTAATTTTAACTTTCAAAATTGATAATTAAATATTGGTGATAGTATTAGTGAATCAAACCATACAAATGGAATCTAAAATTCAAAATCTAGAACTTTCATTTGTATATCAATTCCAAAATATTCTTCTAAATAGTACTTTATCATGATTTTTCTCAATTTGTCAATTCCAGGGACATTAGGGGCTAGTGATGAAGTTTCTACAGTAGTGGACATCCTAACAGTGACTACTATCGAGAGTGCCATTGAGGACCGGTCTTAATACCCGCCCACCCTCATCCCTAACTCCCAAACGGGAGCAGGGACTGCGCCTGCCTGCCCGGCGGGCGGGGTAGGGTGGGCGGCCCGCTGCCTGCCCGGACGGGAGGGAGGGGCAGGGCCGGCGCAGAGCGGGGCCGCCTGCCTCGTCAGCAGGGGCGGGGCGGGCTGCCTCGTCAGCAGCCACGTCAGCCCCCTCTTTGTGAGGGTTTCCCCATCCATATAGTTCCTCTAGTTCCCCTAGCTCGAGGGCAGATGGTATGCCAGCCACAGAGAGTACCATCCACTTTCGCAACAAGTGGATGGGGGTATTGGAAGAGGACGCCAAACCCAAAGAATTTGGCTTCAGCCTGGAGCTCACTTCTCCAACAAGTTTTTAAGGTGTTAAGTTTTTTAATTTTTATAGTGTTAGTTTGTTAGGGTAATAGATTTTTAAAGTGTTAGTTAGTTAGGCTTTTCAATTTTTAAAGTTTTAGTTAGGTAGGGTTTTAGTTGGTTTATAGTACATTAATTTCTTAGTATTTTAGTTTCTTTTGTGCATTGGTTGATGAGGTGGGTGTTTGGTGTTGATAAAATGTCTAAGTTTTCTGTATTAAGGTTGTTGTGAATGGCAAAGGAGGTTTAGGGTTTACAGGTTTGTTCTAAGGGTTTAGGGTATTATAAGATTGTAGGTTTGTTGGAGTGCAAAGAATTTCCAAGTTTGTATGTTAGTTATAGAGAGCAAAGAACATAACAAATTTGCTTGTTTGTTTAGGGTTTGTACGAGATTCATAAACTTCAACCAGTATGGCCCCCAAGCGGAAGAGGACTGAGTATGAAAAAGAGAGGAGAAGGGAGGATGCCGCCAAGGAGAACAAGAAAAATGCCCGTGATCGGGCATTCAAGCGAATCGATCGAAGCCTTCCAAGTGAATTTGAGAAGGAGAAGAGTAAGATTGGTCCTCCTCATCCTTTGCCGGCGCTTGTCACTAAGAACACATTAGTTCTAGCACAATGTGCCAGATTTTTGGACTCTTTAAAACACTTGAGGGTTTCCGATTTGGAGACCCTTGTCCATGTTCTTGCTAATTTTCACCATCCTTTTGTTAAAACGATTACGGATGCTTTGGAGCAATATGAGGGGTCTCTTTCACCATCAACCGTTTCAAGAACTTATTTCGACGCTCGATGGAATTTTCTAGGTATCATTCTATCAATTTTTATTTATCTTTTTTCCCTTTTTGAGTTTGTTTTTTAATCCCTATTTCACTAGTGTTTGTATAATGAACCATATTTGTGTTCATGTTGATAGTTATATTTAATTATGTTCTAAAACATATATTTGGTGTATTTAATCCATATTGCAGAACATACATGGGTAGAGACAAAACAAAGTAGGGCGGAAGACCTTTGTTGCTTGTTGCTTGCAAATGAGTTTGATTATGCCACACTCTTATGGGCTCAAGAAGAAGAATGGAAAAAAGAATGCATTGCAAAGAAACAAGATCTTTGGAGGTTGCAGCACGCCATGCGATTTATCAAGGAAGAACCTAAAGAAGAGAATCCAACCACAGTTGTTTCTGAAGCCGGTCCATCTAGGAGAAGGGGACGAGGTAGAGGAAATAGGGGAAGAGGGAGGGGAAGAGGAAAATCTACAAAATAGCGGTCCGGTTTAGGGTTTATAACTATTGTGTACTTGGATTCCGATAGAAGTTCTTGTTTTTATCACTTGTTACAAATGGATTTGTAACAACTAATTTCTATTTAAATGAGAAGACTAAAATCTTCATGTTTCATTCAAGTTTATCGACCGGTTTCTATTAGGGTTTACGTGTGTCAAGTGTTCATTATGATTGGATCTCTGACTGTGTTTAGGAAATTTTGTAGATAGAATATAATTCGTTTTCCTTCTTTTCCGTTCTTTCATTGTATCATAATCTACTAGTGGGTGATAGCCTTATATGGGTAACTCTTCTTGAATTAGTTTGATTTTTAGGTTCGCATATTTTGTTTGGTAGGAAATAATCATTGATAAATTACAAAAATGAGATGGTATTATAGACGCCATGGCTCCAAGTATATACATGGTATTAAAAATGAAAACTCTAGCACACATACAATGGGTTAAATATTAGTCACACATAGTGAGACGCGTCTCACTAGTATCTATATCAAGCTAGTGCCTTAGTTTCTATTTTTTTACAATATATTTTACTATATCTATATGACAATCACTTGTATAATTGTAAGGGCTCCGCAATTATACGCAACAATTCAATTTATATAAAGGGAAAATTAATACAACATTAGACATTTATACTTATTCCAAAAATTATACATGATCATAAGCAATTTTTAAGAATTTGAGTTTTTCAAGTTGAAAAAAAATTAGTGCATTTAGTAAGGAGAGAAACAAGCATGATAGTTTTCATACATATAATCAAGAGTAGACGATGAAACCCCCAATATTGTATTAACACGTAATAGATCGAAACTAAATATACATTACTTAGAATTCAAAAATATGAAAGTTGATAGAAAAATCCACAGTATGTTTGCTTCACCATAATGTCACTATCACAATTGCGGCAATTGACAGAAACTTCACCCTTTTCTACCATTGTTTTTGTCATGCATACCTGACAAACAATTTTGGGTACCCGTGGAAAAAAAGCCCTCTTGGTTTTGGATGTAGACACCAATGTATGACCTTGTTGTTTGAGAGGAGGTCGTTCCGCAATGCTTTCACCCTTGCTTGCATCGTTAGTATCTTCATAATTCTTTTGAATTGACCTTGCACTTGATCCAAAATCCATTCTTGTGCGCTTCACGTTAGCTTGAATGGTAGAAATAGAGCCTTTGGTAGGAAGATCTATCATGGCGGGCCTATCAAATGTAAACGGCTCTTCCATCGACTCAATGAAGTGATTACATAAATCTATTTTGTGTTTCCATTCCTCCGCACTAAGATGTACCAAACTAGACTCCAATAATTGCCATACCTTTGAAATTGTTGCTTGTGACTAAAGAAATTGAATCCTCCGTTCTTCTTCAAAGACATTGTGAAATTCGATTGGTTCTGAGGCGCTTTCTTCAAGTATTGGCGAGTCTTCTATGTTGAGTATAATCGGTTCTTCAGGCGGCACTTAGGAATCAACAGGTTCGAATAATTTGAAATCGGTCGAAAGATACTTCTTCAGTATAAGTTCTAATCCAATAATCTGTTTACAAGTTGGTTTAGCTGCTGGACAATCACAATAATGACAACTTAAGGACACATTACATGTCGTGTCCGGTTTAGTCTCACTTTGAATGCTGAAGAGGAGGAAATCTTTGTTAACGATTTGAAGAACTCCGTCGGGATTTGTAACATGTAATTTACAAATCCTCTCTCCACCCTTGAGACGCCGTTGATGGGCGTTGTCATTTGCCCTCCTTGAAAACCTTCTGGAATCACCTACACAAACAATTTCAATTTAACCCTTAGTAATAAAGAAGTACATTTTCCAAAATAATTTGTATTTTATGAAATAAAAAATAGTTAGATTTGGTAAACATCACAATAAAACGTCATTACCTACTTCCCATTCTATAATTACTTTATTGTTTGAAAGCAAATGATTCAAAGTGGGTTAGAGGGTACTTACTTGTGCCTTGTCGTAATTTGAAATAATCTAAGAGAGTGGGTCCTCCAACCCGAGTTCCATCTTTGGCGCTCCCCATTATCGCCACCACTAAATCTCGAAGGGAGCGATTTACTTTACCCATAAGTAATGAGTATTTTATCCACTCCCAATGCCTCTCTACATGATTGGTCGTGTCCATGCCTCCGTACGAAAACATGCGGCCAAACTTAGGCCACAACGATCTCCAAGGTGAAAAGGGCTAGTCCACCCCGAATGTATATACTGAATTACTCCCGGAACGTCTTCAAACACTCGAAAGAGGTTTTGAACATTGACATCGAAATGAGCTTCCACCGGACAGTGTAAAAGTGTCATAAGCAATTACCACAATTCATCTCTCCTATCAAATGGAACGCGAGGAAGAAGATGCTCACTCCATGCTTTCATAGCATGGAAGTGGCAAAGTAAAACCTTACATGCAATTTGTTCACCCCCTATTCGTTAATCCTTCTAACAAAAAGGATCATTTCTCACAATTGTTGTTATGGCATTAAAAGATGCCTTATCTTTGTCTATTAGAATTGCACTAGGTCTTACATTCCCCATGTTTTTGAAAACATACTCCAAAGCAATTTCAATAGCAATACCTTGATGACCTTCTTCCTTGTCTTTGGAGCAAAACATATAGAAAACTGACATGCCCCGCCCGTCGTCATTCGGAACAACCGCAGCGTATAATGGTAGGTCGTAATTGTTGGTTTTGAAGGTAGAATCCAACGCCCACGAGTTCCCCGTAGAAAATTGCTTAGCAATGTCTCTCATGAATTCATCTTGGATGACGACAATGAAAGGTCTTTTTCGTGCATCTTTGTGCTTCTTGTCGTACTTTTGGTAAAAAATCACCTTTCCTTTGGCTTGTAGCCCAAGAATTTCAAGTTGAGTGGCATCCCAATCATCTTTTCATGCGGCATCTATAAAGGTCATACAAAACACCTTAGTTAGGTATAATACATACAAAAATCTCAATGATACACAAATAAATGATGTTGAATAATGAAAGTAGAAAATGTTAGAAGAACGCACCACTTAATCTAGTGGAATATGATAATGCCTCGACCTCCTCCACAAGAATAAAAAATTGAAATGTGACTTGTTCAAAATAGGTCACCATATTTTTAAACTTCTTTGCTTCTTGGACTGAAGCAAAAGCTACGGTTGAAGGAGACACCATCCTTTTTAAATTCTCAGTTGCAAATGAAAGCACCAAAGGATGAACCGGTAAGAAGTACTTGTCACTCTCACTTCCGGGGTTGTGACCGGAATGTTTGGAGTGCACATGTATTTCGGCCATCGATTGGATAGCAACTTCAAGACATGACTGCGTGTTCATGGAGGACACAATTGTTTTAAAAAGAAACTCACAATCACACTTGCAAGATTTTATCTCCCGCCGGGTAGAATCCACTTCTTCCTTCTCTCTCCGAATTCTTTTCTTCCCCCCTCTATGACAATAGTAATACATGACCAACGAAGTTGTTGTTTGCCTCTTACTTTTGACTCTACGAACTACTATATGCTTCGCACATATATTGTTAAGAGTTTCTTCCAACTCCTCTAATGGAACTTTAACAACTTCATCCCAAAATGGTCCTAAACCACTACAAGTTGCACAAGATTGGATGCATCTTTTTATGAAAGAATTTGGGATCCCACCCACACTTACATCGGTAGACCATTGTTCTCGCATGGAATGCACCGTGGATTTCAAAGAGGAATGTTTGCCACTAACATGACGATGGACTTGCTTCACAATAGAATGCCAAAGGTCATTTGAAGTTATGCATCGCCCCATCTTATCACTACATGGGCTTAAAAGAAGTCCATGTGGACTATTTAAAACTTTTACATTTTTTTGCAACCGTACCCAACGTTCTACAATGTGTACAGGATCATTGGGATCAACAGGTCTACCATGGTGTTGAAGAAAAGGTAGAAAATTTGGATCGGCGGTCCGTATTTGAAAAGAACTAGGTTGCAACCTCGATACTACACATTGAATCATGAGCGCCAAACTAGATTTGGTAAAATTGAAACCATGTGGCATTGATTCAACACTTACATTGTCAAATGAAAGAACCTCAATGCCTTCTTCTTCAACAAAGTCGAAGTCTTGTGATGATTGTGGCCCCACTATGTCCACCTCAACTTCTTCATCTCCAAAACTTCCTTTCTCTCCTCCATTGATTCATTGTTACTTGAGTAGTAACCTAGTACTCCGGAATATGGCAATACTGGGTTCTGGCCACCCAAAACATCACAAAAGAGTTCACCCACCCCTACTACAAATTCTAAGTCATCATCAAAATCCGAAGCATAAAAGAAGCCATCCTCCAAGGAGGTTGAGGGTAGCTCCATGAAATACCTACAAAGCGATAAGATTTACCTAATCCATTAAAGTTCAACTAAAGCAATAGAGTTCAATCACACTTGGAGCTAAAGAAATGCCTAACCCCTAAAATAATGTTGTTCAAATTCTCAATCCTAGTACGATCGTACAAAGATTTTAACTTCTATGAAGGACTATTTTATAAACTATCAATGCTCTCTACTACAATCCAAACATGTACACTTCTATTGACTTCCAACTCCACCTTACCACTCTCACTAAACAAAACATTTGTACCAAAGACACCCTAAACCCTAAACCCACAAACACTTGAAGCCCCATCCATATTTCCACATTATGGATGGTGTGTACTAAAGTAAGAGGCTCTAAACCCGCCCCTTTAAGGGTTGTGGCAATATAAGGACACATGGAGAACTAAGCATGATTTTTCACTGGAAGAGAAATTCAAGCAAAGACCAACATACTTTGAATCAAAAAATGTGGATGTCCCTAATATTAATTATGAATATTTGAAGTTGAAATGACATGGGTTCTAAAGTGCTGCTCTTCACCATGGATACATTTAAATTTCAAAATGCTCGTCCTTGGTAGAGTGCGGGTTTAGAGCCCTCTACCGTACATGGTTTAGTTTACTAACCCATCCACTTGTTGGGGAAGTGGATGGGACGCTCTTCCAATACCCCCATCCACTTGTTGCGAAAGTGGATGGTATAGGGTGTACCAAAAGGGCCATGTATTGACAGCCGTGCAAAAGCACAGGCCACCCGCGATTGAGGCCAGGCCACCCGTGGTCGAGGCCGGGTCACCCGTGGTCGAGGCCGGGTCACCCGTGGTTGAGCCCGGGGTGCTTGTGCTCCGCGGTAATGCCGTTGAGAGCGAAAATTTGCGACGTGCCCGCTCCGATTTATCATCCATTTAATTTGTTTTCATTCGTTGTAGAAGCCGCTGGAAACGCGTCAGCTGCCGCACTCCTCGTCTTCCCGCACTCCTCGTCTTCTCTTGGTACACTTCTTCTTGCTGTGTTTTGGAGTCGATCTAGGGTTTCAGATCCCTTGTATCCGATCGCGAACGCTTTCAGTTCTTCCTTCCCAATCACATGAGCAAGATAGTTTGGCGCCTTCAGAGTCGGAAGAAGTCGGAAAACTGGTGGCTTGCGCTCAGCAGGCCGCGCTCTCTCGCTGATCTCGCAGTTTGTCTCCCTATTCGCAGCTCCAGCTTCTACCGTTGGGAAGCTTTCTGAGTTTCTGTGTCGAGCATCACGGTTTCAGAATCAAGTAAGCGCAGAGCGATCTGTACTTGGTCCACAATTGTTTTTTCATGCTATCTTGCAGCTCGTAGTCTCAACCTTGGTTTTTATGCAAAAAAAAATGTTTGTTTGCAGGTTTACGTGATGATAAAGGCGTGCCGTCTGCTGCACCACCCCAACCGCGTCGTCTACCCTCGCGTCGCCAGCGCCATCCCCTTCTAGAGGATCCAGTGCTACTGCCAATATATGTGTACCACAGCCAATTTTTAATTGTCTATATGGCTATGTTCAGGATGGAGGGCCTGGCAACCCGATTGCAAATCTGATTGAATCCACCTCGGCTGTTCAGGTACTCGCACTCAACTCTAACACTCTATCTCAAATCTCTACCACAAATTAGTGTACTGGAGAACGCTCAAATTGAAAAGAATTCCTGACACCTTGTTTTGTTCAATTGGAACCAGTGAGAGTGAGAGCTTCTCCAATTCAACGAGCAATGAGAGAGAGTCAAAACTCTAATTCAATTTTTCTGTGACTTTACTCTAAATAACTCTACTGTTCTCAAAAAACGTCGTGCTACTACTGCTCAAGAATGTTCTGTTGCCTGATGAGCCTGCCTACTTGGAACTTGGATGTGCAGAAAATCAAAAACGCTATTCTTCACACATGCAATCGCTAGCGCCATCCCCTTCTAGAGGATCCAGTGCTACTGCCGATATATGTGCAGCTGGACCCGTTTCTGCTTTTGGACTATTTCGAAAGTATGATATTCTGATTGTGAGGAAAGTAGTTAGACTGGCACCGAAATCGTGACATTCAAGGTCCACCGAGCTTTAGAAACTAGGATTGGCATAGATCTGAGGTTCAAGATAGGCGGAAATAAATGAATGTGTTTGGTTCTAATGCTCGGTCGTATCAATGGCAACAGAAAATCAGTTGTCTTTGCTCATAGAGCAGAGATTTTGGTATCACGAACGTGAAATGCCCTACAGTTTTTTGTATACTGAATTGCTCCCATGGGAAGGGAATTAGAGATCTCATATTATGATGTTTGTGCACTTTTGAACGATGTAGCGCACATCGTAGAAAAATGAAAATTTAAATCCAATCATTTTCTCATTACCGGGAGTATATTCTCGTTTGAGTGCACGTACCTTTGTGCTGGTAAATAAATTTCTGTAGGGGAGCGTCTGTTGTGACATTTGGAGAAGAAAAGCGTTGGGTGCAGCATGACAGACAATTCTCCATCCCATTTTGTGAAGTGGAATGGCTTGGAATTCAAGTAGAATAACGTTTTTTGCACTCGTTTCGCTCACGTTTTTTGCACTTACGAGTCTTACGTATGTGCTAAATCAAACATTGTTGGTCACTGTGAAGTAATCTTACCCAAATGTAACGATAGATAAGTACATTGTTTATTCTACATTGTGTAGGTCACATTAGAGTTATCTGTGAATTATCACGTGCTGCTTGCTTATGCTTTTTATCTGCCTTCGTTCTGAAGTTCTGGTGTACTTGATTGGATTTGGTGAACAGGCTTGGAGCTTGGTTCAAACGATGGCCACATAAAGTGAGTAGCTTCTTTTTTGTTCCACCCCATTTTTCCTTTTGCGATCTCAGTTCAACAGTCATTCATGCAAACCTCCGTTGTGAATTTCCATTTTAGACGTTGAGTTTGCAATGCCAGCAATTTTTAATATGTAAAGAGCTTACATGATCACTTTTGGGATTATGCACTTAGTATGGTACACTATTGCTTTCCAGGATCAGCAAAGTCACTGACTTTTTCACTTGCTTCAATTGCTGCAGCTTCTGGACCTGCTGGATTTCCTGATCACCCTCATCGAGGCTTTGAGACAATCACGTACATGCTTCAGGTACTTCTTATATGCTTGTTTTATAAGATTAATCTTTTTCAGGGGTATCCGTCTCCGTTTTGCCTTTCAGGTGTTGCTAACTTTTTGTAGTGTAGTACTCCCTTAGTTCTCATGCATATACTCAAAAATGTCTCTAAAATCTGATGATTGTTGATAACAGGGCTCCTTTACACATGAAGATTTCGCTGGACATAAAGGCATTCTCGAAGCTGGTGATGTCCAGGTACATGCTCCTAAAATTCGCCCTTGCTCTTGCTGCTGCTCACAGTTCAATCTAAAATTGTTTTACTTGCAACATACTCTGTACCCATGCGTATGACGTTTGGTGACTTTCCAGGATTTCTTAACAGATGCAATCGCAAATCTTAATGCAAAGATTATTTAGGGTTCTTTGAATTGGTAAGAATAGAGGATCTGCCAAGTTGTATGTGCTTTGAAGTTGTATCAATCAAGGCACAATTTCTGGTTTCACAATTTCAACCAATTTTTTTTGTTTTTCTACAGAGGCTCGACTACAGAGGCTCGACTAACAGATAGAAGCGAGCACTACAACAGATAGAAGTGAGCAATTTCCATTGTTCGAGGTAACTTGTCACATGTTACCGAATGACCTATCCATGATACTGTAGCATATTTTGCGGTACATTGTGTCCATGTCCTTGTACAGTGGAAGATGAAGCTTTTCAAAGCATGTTGATGAGGAGATGAGAGGGTCATCTGTCCTATCAAGGAATTCGATACTGACTACCTTGCCTCCAAAGTACTCGTTCTCTGTGATGAAAATAGCAAGTCTTGATCGTTCACTGTACGTCATTTTATGAACACATGCTCTGAACATGTTTTCCAAATGTCTACGAATTGTGCTAGAGAAATTGTGACTACTATTAGTACCTAGGATATATTTCTTTTCTAAAATTACATTCCTTATGTGGTGACAGTCTTCTGAGGAGCTCAAAACTGACTTTTTCACTTGCTTCAATTGCTGTAGCTTCTGGACCTGCTGGAGAGAATAGAGAATGGCTGATGAGAATGTGGAGCCATCAAAGGCACATTTGGTTGAATATGTAGAGAACATGCTTAACGAAGGGATTTCATTTAAACAGATAGCAGAGTCATTGAGCATCTCTGATCCAAGGCAGCTGAAACGAATGATGACAAAAGCTTTTGGATATGAATTTTGAGTCTATCACCGCTTTACTACAGAGGAGATGTTGAGTACAATTCACGGTGATCTTCCTATTACAGAGCATGGGGCGAACTGGGGCATTCGACATGTGAAGGCTGTTCTTTCACGTTTGCGTACTAGGGCACCTAGGCAAAGTGTGGCTAGAGCCTTGCAAGTGATATCAGGTCCTGTCAAACTTCCATTGTCTTTCTATTACAAGTAACATTGTATGTTGGTTTTATAAATTTAACCAATTTCACTTTTTCTCTACAGATGCTGACTACAAGAGACGAAGGAGAGCATTGTCCATTGTTCGACGGCAGTACAACGTTACAATTCCCATGGCCTTATGGCATATTGACTGTGAGTTGTTTTTTGCCTACTAATTAGTTTTGCTGTAAGTCTATTGATAATCACATTTATTTACCATTGAGTTGTGGCCATTTAACTTATCGCCATAGTCTATTTCTTTTAATGTGCAGCATACGATAAATTGTCCAATGTTTGGGATCCGAATTCATGGTTGCATTGATGGAGCGTCACATTATGTGCTATACGCACGCGTTGCATCAAACAACACCCAAGAGACTCTTTTTGAACCCTTCTCTGCTGCTGTTCAAAAATTTGGTCCTCCTTTGCGGGTGAGGTCTGACTTTGCGACTGAGCATGCTTTGATTAAGAGATATATGGAGGAGGTACGACCTGCAACTCGTAATCCATTTCTTGTGGGTTCATCTGTGCACAACCAAAGAATTGAGCATTGGTGGAGATTATTGTGGGAGAAAGTTGTTTGGTATCATAAAAATGCCATTCAGGAAATGGTAGACCAGGGGTACTTCATTCCCGATGATCCTTATCGTAGAATTTCTTTCCAAGATGTTTATATACCTATTTTACAAGAAATTATAAATGAGTGGATTGGTACTTGGAACCTTCACAGAGTGCGACTAATCAATGAGCAAGGACGTTTCCGTCCTTCTCACGTGCTAGCACGATATTTCCAGAATATGAGCGTCTTCATGGATGGACATCACATATTGAGGATATGCATAATGGGGATATTCAGGAGCATATTGGTACTCAAGACTTAGGCCCACGTGGTTTACGGACATGGGTTGCTCAAAGAAATCCCCCAGGTCTTACTTTATTCAACATTCCACAATTACCAGCAAATCTCCTAGCCATTCGGGATGCTGCATATGAAGTAGGGAAACTTGATAAGGATATTTTGCAGTGTTTTCATTTACATTACTTTCTCTCTCACTATTGCTATCTATTTGATGAGAATGGCATATCTCTCTCTCAACTTGATCGAATAGATCATTTAGTAGAAAGCATTGAAGCTTTTGAGTTGTTGGCTAGAATACGGCAGTAGTCTGCTTATTAGCAAGGTTTAGGGTGACTTTTTCAGTTACTGTGATGAGTTTTTCAGTTACTGTGACGACGTTGGATAGAGGCAGACGAGAATGCAACTTACTGAATGATGTGCATCAGTTTTCCCGACGGAGGGGTTTCTTTAATTATTACTTGTCATTTTTTTGAAGTTATCACGGGAGAACGCAACTTATGAATGAAGCCAAACTTGTTAAAACTTTCAGGGGTGGTCAAGGTTGTAGCCGAAGATATATAATTGCTCATTTTCAAGTCATTAGACCAAATCAGTTAAAACCAGAAGAAACAAGCGACTAGTCGCATAGTCTCTGCCTTACAATAGTATTTAACATGGCTGGATTTGCTTAAATCACAGTGCCCATTCATGTTCATTCCGTTCGATCAGCCAAGTAACTCCTTCAGTTGAAAACGAAGCTGCAATTTTGTAGTCTCTCCCCTGCTGGGGAAGAGACAATAAGTTACACATTACCGTATCAAAATTACTACAACTTTTTTAAAGTACCAAATCATAAACTATAAAAAATAAAATCATAGGCCAATTTCCTTATTTAAATGAAAGCAAGAAAATAGATTAAAAAATATTCAAAGTTCATGAACCAAGATAATAATTGATTTAAAAAAAAGCTCAAAATCGGAATTAACTAAGCACAGCTATCCTAACTCCAACCCTGAACCCAATAACTGACTCGTTACTGATTTTAGGGTTCAGTCATCTCAGTCGTAGAAGCATACGCTTACAGCTTATTTTAAAATTTAATTCTGTTTTGGCCTGTCGGTGCCTTAAGAGCCTGTTCTAAAAGATAATTCAAAGAAATCAAAAATCAAAATAAAGAATAAAACATCCAAATAAAAATCACATTCAAACCTTGTACCTGAAGTCAAAAGATTATTTCATAAACAATTCATGGAAGAATTTTTAAAAAACTTCCCAAGTTACTCAGAAAAAAGAAGAATTCATCATACACCTACAAGAGAAATAGGAGAGTAAAAGCGAAAAAAAAAAAAAAAAAAAAAAAAAAAAAAAAAAAAAAAAAAAAAAAAAAAAACTCTTTCAGAAGATTCATTAAAAAAAAAATGAAAAATCAATTAGTACATTTTATTTTTTCACAGATCTGTGTGAGAGCCAGTCGATTTCACTTCTCAAAAGAATTTATCACCTGAGGATGCAGAATTAGTAGAAAGTAATTTGTGATGCAGTTCAATTGTTCACCCAGAGCTTATTAACATTTGGGTGTACTGTCAAATTTTAATCTGAACTTAACCCCTAACTGCCTAAGCGTCCATTTTTTGGACGATGTATAGATTTCATCCATAATTTCTCATCCGTCATGCACTTTTTGTAGTGTGGAATTTTTACTGTAGATTCTATGGGAAGTTAGCTTCATGCATATATGATCCAGTTAGAAAGGGGATGATTTGCGAATTTTTTATGCCTCGTTTCATTTTGTAGTGATTCATCCAAAATATTGAAGATTTCAGTGTAAAAGTGCTCTAAAAAAAGCCAACTCATAAAATTAAGCAACCAAAAAATCTCCAAAAATCACTACACTTAGAGTATTACATTTCAACCAATCACAATGAATTTCATCCGTAGATTGTCAATATCTTATTTGTAATTGAATTACAAAATAATTTTGAATTTCACATTTCAAATTTATACAAAATTATTGGTAATAGCAATTATAGATCTAACCGTATGGATAGAATCTAAAATTCATAATGTACAACTTTTATTCATATATCAAGTTCAAAATAT
The DNA here is from genome assembly GCA_022496805.1 of Pohlia nutans. Classification (NCBI taxonomy): domain Eukaryota; kingdom Viridiplantae; phylum Streptophyta; class Bryopsida; order Bryales; family Mniaceae; genus Pohlia; species Pohlia nutans. The sequence continues at coordinate 2,348,589 of CM040085.1, read as the reverse complement.
CCCTCTAGGTTGCATTTTATAATGCATCTTTGCAAAACTGCTGAATTTGGAGAGGGCTCTAGGCATTTAGGGGTTAACCCTTCAAGCTCTAAAGAGCCCATTTTGACCAATATTATACAATGTTCAGTATTTCATTGTACCGTAGTACCATAGCAGGTTCGCCAATTTTTTATAAAAAAAATCGGAAATTATGAGGACAAAGGGACGAGAATAGAATAAATTATTTTAAGCTATATTTTGCTATTTCTAAGCTAATTTGGACTATTTTTAATCATTTTTTTTTCAGATACGAAAATAAATAAATTCATTTTTTGAAGAGCGAACCTTATTTTTCCAAAAAAATTAAATATTTGTTCATAGGGTGGCGATCCTGCTATAGTACTACAGTGTTTGGAATGGTTCTACACCTCCTATGGATTTAAGGTCAAAAGTGAAGTTAAAATTCATGTCGACATGGTTTTAATGAGCTATTGGGGTCTCAATTTGAAACTTTCTACTTACAACAAATGCCAAATATATGCCAACGTATTTACTATCCTCAAGGGACCTTTGAGGGCTAATTAAAGGGACCTTAGGGTTAATTTTAGATTATGATGATGCAGGTTATGTTTGAGCAGTTGAAAGTGGAAAAGGAGGAAGGAAAGGGTTTGGAAAACACGACGAATGCTTACGTTGAGCTAATTAGAAAAATACAAAAAGAAATAAGTAGTGGTCTTAATCACTACCTTCCTTTTCTTACTAATTTGTTCTTTTTAGTATTCTATTGGTAGTGGTTGGTTAATTTTTTATTTTATTTTTATATAGTATAATTGAGCCGGCATGATGTATAGCAATGGTGTTTATTTCTTTGAATGTGTTTAATAGAGGTTTCTTAGTAGTTTAAATTTTGTTTCAAGGAGTTTTATTGAAGGGGCATGTGTTGTTCTTCTAGCTCCGGCCGTGATGACTATAAGTGGGTCTACTTTCTAATCTTGGTTAGTGATGCTATTTATTAGTGGTTGGTAATTTTGGATTTTGTTTACTCTTGTTTCTTGTGGGAATTTGTCGTTACAATATGTAAATTCAAAAAATTGTATTATGAAATTGTCTTCTAGGTTTGGTGGTGGGTCATTATTGATCAACACATGCAATGTTCTTCACTAATTCTAATGATATAATATTTGGACTCATCTAAATTGTATTTTTCACAATATGGTCAATTTGAATTTAACATTTTAAATCCATGAATCGTATTTTTCACAATATGGTCAATTTGAATTTAACATTTTAAATCCATGAATCCTTGGTCCTTACGGGGTTAAACAAGAAACATTTATTTATAACCACAGGTCTGGTATCAAGGACAAAAACTAAAGTTTGTCACCCATCCTCCATAAAATATTCAAATCCCACCTATAATGAATATGTGATATATCAAAAATTTCAAGGCCAAAAGTTGAGACACTTCAGGGCCTAGGTCAGACACTTCGGGGCCCCAGTTGTAGCACTTGGGGCCCCAATTCCTACACTCGGGGCCCCAAGTGCTACAATTGGGTGTGAAACCTTACTAAGACTCTTGATGAATCAAGTGGAAACTCTTTCAATTACTAAGTATAAATTTATTTTCACATAATATTACATAAATCCCCTATTGAATGTATCCATATTTTAAAAATGCTAAACGATGCTTTTTCTTTACGTAAAAGATATGGGGTTTAAGATTTTCGGGTTTTAGGGTATGAGGGTTTCAAGGATGTACCTTTTGTGCGTCAGAGCGTCCAGAAAGTGGACGACTAACAGATTCAAACCTTTCTCACGTTCTCATCAATGCTTGGATGAAAGTCATCCAATTTTTTGAAGATTCTTCATCAAGTTGTTGTCCTATCTAACTATTGGATTTAGTCATACTTGATTACATATTTTTCTAAAATTACAAATGTAGAAGTATGTCATGTCGTTGACCAAGCCAAAATTGCATCGACTGTAGTTCAAAAGTGGCCTTGCAAAAATGAGGTCATAGATTTAAGAAACACAAAAATTTCAAAGAATCACCACGTTTAAGAGTATCTCATTTCAAATTCATTCCAACAAATTTTACTCAAAAAATATTAAAATTCTGTTTGCAATCGAATTTAGAAGGAATTTTTAATTTTTACTTTCAAATTCTATAATTAAATATTGGTGATAGTATTAGTGAATCAAATCGTACGGATGGAATCTAAAATTCAAAATCTAGAACTATCATTTGCATATCAATTCCAAAATTTTCCTCTAAATTCTTCTAAATATTCTTCTAAATATATTACATACAAAATATCAATTTGTATGTAATATATTTCTACAAGATGTATATATATTAATAATTATTCTACGGATATTATATTATCTTAATATATATCTTCTTATAATATTTACAATATGAATGAATTATAAAAAACTTAGTAAATAGTAAATATATAAGAGAAATCCAAGCAAAGACCAACGTACTTTGAATTTGTGGATAATTTTGGAAGTCAATTTTTGGATATTTTTGGATAGTTTGCAATGCTTTCATTTGCATTTTTTTTTTGTCTTATTATTGTCACCTAGCTCATGAGAGTCACTTGTACATATCATTATTTTATACCTTCTACAAATTCTTTTATTTTATTTTACTATTATGAAGAGACATCAGTTGCAAGTTTCTTTTAGGGAGTTATTGTAAAATAATTAATTAACCCCAAAGTAAAAAATGAATTGATAAAACCAAAAAAAAAAAGCAAAACTATTACAAGTTAATTGAAAATGTAGAATTTTAAAACATTAATTAAAAATGCACCCAAATTTATAAAAAAATAAGCACAAAACATCCATGATATTTTTTAGCTCATTATAAAATGAGTTGGATTTTCTATTACAAGGCTTGCTACTACTTGATACTATTGACAATATGAACACGGTCATATTCTTGATCTTGATCACCACTTGATAGTGTGAATAGGGCAATATTCTTGATCTTGATTTAGGGATACCGTCAATTGATTGCTGAGTCTTCTCTTCTCCTCACTTGCATTCTTTTTCTTCAAAATCCGTTTGACATCGAAGCAGCTGAAGCATTGTCTCAGAGATCGGAGATTGGACTTGACGAGGTGAGAATTTCGTGACCAACTCGGATGATCAGATGTGATCAAGCCATTAATTCATTGAGGCCTTCACACTATGCATTTTGTGTTGAGTCCGGGTTTCAGAATATCACAGCTGATTGTAGATTGTTAATGCTTGGGTGGAGTAATGGCAAATTCGCTTCTCAGGGTGACCAGTTCCTAAAATGTTTTCAAAAATATGCTCTGCCATGTTGATAGGAGAGTATGCACTTGTCTAGGGCCCGTGATTGTATTGTGATTGAAGTCCGATATGTGTAGAACGATGTATTTGTTGATTTGGGTATCAATTTCAGCCATCAATTTCAGAACAGCCAGAGTGACTGTCTTGCATGTTGGTATTGGCTGTAGATTCTTGAAGCTTCTGAAGAAACCTTATGTTGCGATCCATGGAGAGCCATGGAGATCCACCACCATCTAACTCAATGGCTACACCACCACCAACAGCAAGAATGTCGGTGTTTCCTAGGGCGATTGCAGATAGGGTTAGGGGATTCTCCTACCCACCAAAATTAGGTACTCGAAGACAAAGGAGAGGGTCGTCTTCAAATCAAGCATCACCTCCTATTCCAGCTCCTGCAAGCGCCATCACTACTCCAATTACTGTAGCTGCCGCCTCTACTCAGGTTCCAACAGTCACAACCATGCCTCACTTTCCTCATGATCATGCATCATCTTCAACTACACCAGCTTCTGTTCCAAAAGCCACAAAAAGATTCATCACACGAAATTTTTTGACAATGCCTGCGAACACCCAATGGTCATCAAGTGTACCAAGCATCGCACATTGGCCAACAGAATTATCGCATGTGCTAGTTTCTTTGGAAGATTCCATGAGGTGGGCAGGTATAACTTTCCCACAACCTTTTCCTCCAAACAGTGTGGAGTTTCATGTTGCAAAAGCATTCGGGAGCCATTTCCAAAACCAAACTCCTGAATCTGGAATTTCAGGATCGTTTTTCAAACGAACAAAAAAAAGAAACGGAGTTGGGCAGGATCAGGCTTACAAATTGGAGCCCTATGTCCAAGAAGCTGGTGCAGTGTATGGAAAACTAAGTGCAAACTCTATTATTCTTTGTATGCCAGCTTCACAGACTCCTCCTCCAACTTTGGTGCCCACGTTCCAGACTCCTTCTCCTCCAACCTCGATGCCCACGTTCCAGACTCCTTCTCCTCCAATCTCGGTGCCCACATTCCAGACTCCTTCTCCTCCAACTTTGGTGCCCACGTTGCAGACTGCTTCTCCTCCTGTTGACTCAATTCCGCTGTCAACTTCAGAGATTGTGTCTGGTTCGCCTACAGTTGGCCTTGAGATAGACTATCTGGACGAAGACTTGACAGAGTTGGAAGGATTAGCAATTACTTGGGAGGATTGTCACATTGCTTACTATGAATCTATGGACTTTAAAGAGAAAATTGACAAAAGGGAGGCTTCAGCACGTACTTCCCAAGTTTTCTGGTCTGCATTTGAGGATTTATACAAGGATATACTTCAGAGTTCAAACGGCAGTGGAGAGGTCTTTGATGCCTGTATGAACCTACAGAAGCGAAGACAACTAAGGCGTGGGATATCAATGTCTGAAGCAACTCTTTCAAAACTTACTCAACACAGTTCAATATCAATGTATAGTGATACGGATTTCATAATTGAGTTTGAACTTCAAGCAAGAAGATTTTGGATGGACTGGGATTTGCTAGAGGCAGCTATTGAGAGATGCTCACCTAGTCGTGAGAAAGAGCATGCGAAGGCTTTGGTGAAATTTACGGTGGACCAGATTTCAGGAAGACTGAACCTCCAACTGATGCATGCATTGAGAGCTTCATACATAATGAAGCATTCTCTGCATTTACATTTCAACAGCTCCGGAGAATGTGTTATCATGGTATAGATGGCCCTGAAGAGGAGATTGAGCTACTTGAGCAAAGGGAAAATGTGGATAAAGCTCTCATTGCATATCAACGACTCTACATCTCATCACAGATTTTTAAACCAATTCAACATGCCTTAGGAAGCAGAAGAGCTACACCCATTGAGGTAATGGTTTATTTTATTTTATTTTTGGGTAAATTCCAACTTTAAAATCCAAAACTTTTCTATACCATGACTTCATCAATCTTATTTGTGGCATGTGTAGGTTACACAAGGTAAAGAACTTCAAGCATTTACAAGACATTGGGATTGGATTTCAAGCACAAGGGAATATTTCTACAAGCCATCAGTGGATTCAATCCATACCTTGGGATTTCAAGAAACTGCAGTTGACCTTTCTAGGTTGACAAATTCATGGTTGAGCAACTGCTGGAAGCAATTTTGGGGGAGCTCCTTCAACTACAATGCTATTTTCGAGTATCCAGATGACATGGCAGGGAAGATCTTTCACCCCAAGGTCGATGTTGCCATTGTCAGACCAGACATTCAGCTTGATTTGGCTCGCATGGTTGGGCACTTGATTTACCTGCTCACATTACATGGCATTGAAGTGAGCAGACCATTTTCATTTGCAACGCTTCTGATGCTTTGCAATGAAGTGCCTACATCAGCAAATTTATCACCTTCAGTTTGCCCAGATACCCGCCAAGCATTGGAGAGGGACTTCCGCCTAGGTTGGGGAGCAACATGGTCCCTTCTAGTTCCTCTAAGGACTAGCTTTGAATTTGCTACAAACTTGATCAAGGAATTACAGAATAATCAGCTAGGAGACCTTCGGTGGACATTCAGTGGATTTACACTTGAAGAGGCAACTTGGGAACAGCAAGTGGAAGACAAGTTGGGAAGCATTATTTTCAGTCACCTATTTAATGGGAGACTAGAAATTGGAAAAGCTATGAGGGAGGGCTTTTACCTTGCAGTTAAACATGCAAACACTTCTATTCCAGAGAAGCGAAGGATGACAGAGTCTTTGGACGCCCTTACAGCAGACACCTTGCGTGCAATATTCAGTGCCAAGAATGCTATGGAAGCATCTGAGTTCCTCGTCATGTGCAATTTCTCTAGCACAATTTGTAGACATTTGGAAAACATGTTCAGAGCATGTGTTCATAAAATGACGTACAGTGAACGATCAAGACTTGCTATTTTCATCACAGGGAACGAGTACTTTGGAGGCAAGGTAGTCAGTATCGAATTCCTTGATAGGACAGATGACCCTCTCATCTCCTCATCAACATGCTTTGAAAAGCTTCATCTTCCACTGTACAAGGACATGGACACAATGTACCGCAAAATATGCTACAGTATCATGGATAGGTCATTCGGTAACATGTGACAAGTTACCTCGAACAATGGAAATTGCTCACTTCTATCTGTTGTAGTGCTCGCTTCTATCTGTTAGTCGAGCCTCTGTAGTCGAGCCTCTGTAGAAAAACAAAAAAAATTGGTTGAAATTGTGAAACCAGAAATTGTGCCTTGATTGATACAACTTCAAAGCACATACAACTTGGCAGATCCTCTATTCTTACCAATTCAAAGAACCCTAAATAATCTTTGCATTAAGATTTGCGATTGCATCTGTTAAGAAATCCTGGAAAGTCACCAAACGTCATACGCATGGGTACAGAGTATGTTGCAAGTAAAACAATTTTAGATTGAACTGTGAGCAGCAGCAAGAGCAAGGGCGAATTTTAGGAGCATGTACCTGGACATCACCAGCTTCGAGAATGCCTTTATGTCCAGCGAAATCTTCATGTGTAAAGGAGCCCTGTTATCAACAATCATCAGATTTTAGAGACATTTTTGAGTATATGCATGAGAACTAAGGGAGTACTACACTACAAAAAGTTAGCAACACCTGAAAGGCAAAACGGAGACGGATACCCCTGAAAAAGATTAATCTTATAAAACAAGCATATAAGAAGTACCTGAAGCATGTACGTGATTGTCTCAAAGCCTCGATGAGGGTGATCAGGAAATCCAGCAGGTCCAGAAGCTGCAGCAATTGAAGCAAGTGAAAAAGTCAGTGACTTTGCTGATCCTGGAAAGCAATAGTGTACCATACTAAGTGCATAATCCCAAAAGTGATCATGTAAGCTCTTTACATATTAAAAATTGCTGGCATTGCAAACTCAACGTCTAAAATGGAAATTCACAACGGAGGTTTGCATGAATGACTGTTGAACTGAGATCGCAAAAGGAAAAATGGGGTGGAACAAAAAAGAAGCTACTCACTTTATGTGGCCATCGTTTGAACCAAGCTCCAAGCCTGTTCACCAAATCCAATCAAGTACACCAGAACTTCAGAACGAAGGCAGATAAAAAGCATAAGCAAGCAGCACGTGATAATTCACAGATAACTCTAATGTGACCTACACAATGTAGAATAAACAATGTACTTATCTATCGTTACATTTGGGTAAGATTACTTCACAGTGACCAACAATGTTTGATTTAGCACATACGTAAGACTCGTAAGTGCAAAAAACGTGAGCGAAACGAGTGCAAAAAACGTTATTCTACTTGAATTCCAAGCCATTCCACTTCACAAAATGGGATGGAGAATTGTCTGTCATGCTGCACCCAACGCTTTTCTTCTCCAAATGTCACAACAGACGCTCCCCTACAGAAATTTATTTACCAGCACAAAGGTACGTGCACTCAAACGAGAATATACTCCCGGTAATGAGAAAATGATTGGATTTAAATTTTCATTTTTCTACGATGTGCGCTACATCGTTCAAAAGTGCACAAGCATCATAATATGAGATCTCTAATTCCCTTCCCATGGGAGCAATTCAGTATACAAAAAACTGTAGGGCATTTCACGTTCGTGATACCAAAATCTCTGCTCTATGAGCAAAGACAACTGATTTTCTGTTGCCATTGATACGACCGAGCATTAGAACCAAACACATTCATTTATTTCCGCCTATCTTGAACCTCAGATCTATGCCAATCCTAGTTTCTAAAGCTCGGTGGACCTTGAATGTCACGATTTCGGTGCCAGTCTAACTACTTTCCTCACAATCAGAATATCATACTTTCGAAATAGTCCAAAAGCAGAAACGGGTCCAGCTGCACATATATCGGCAGTAGCACTGGATCCTCTAGAAGGGGATGGCGCTAGCGATTGCATGTGTGAAGAATAGCGTTTTTGATTTTCTGCACATCCAAGTTCCAAGTAGGCAGGCTCATCAGGCAACAGAACATTCTTGAGCAGTAGTAGCACGACGTTTTTTGAGAACAGTAGAGTTATTTAGAGTAAAGTCACAGAAAAATTGAATTAGAGTTTTGACTCTCTCTCATTGCTCGTTGAATTGGAGAAGCTCTCACTCTCACTGGTTCCAATTGAACAAAACAAGGTGTCAGGAATTCTTTTCAATTTGAGCGTTCTCCAGTACACTAATTTGTGGTAGAGATTTGAGATAGAGTGTTAGAGTTGAGTGCGAGTACCTGAACAGCCGAGGTGGATTCAATCAGATTTGCAATCGGGTTGCCAGGCCCTCCATCCTGAACATAGCCATATAGACAATTAAAAATTGGCTGTGGTACACATATATTGGCAGTAGCACTGGATCCTCTAGAAGGGGATGGCGCTGGCGACGCGAGGGTAGACGACGCGGTTGGGGTGGTGCAGCAGACGGCACGCCTTCATCATCACGTAAACCTGCAAACAAACATTTTTTTTTGCATAAAAACCAAGGTTGAGACTACGAGCTGCAAGATAGCATGAAAAAACAATTGTGGACCAAGTACAGATCGCTCTGCGCTTACTTGATTCTGAAACCGTGATGCTCGACACAGAAACTCAGAAAGCTTCCCAACGGTAGAAGCTGGAGCTGCGAATAGGGAGACAAACTGCGAGATCAGCGAGAGAGCGCGGCCTGCTGAGCGCAAGCCACCAGTTTTCCGACTTCTTCCGACTCTGAAGGCGCCAAACTATCTTGCTCATGTGATTGGGAAGGAAGAACTGAAAGCGTTCGCGATCGGATACAAGGGATCTGAAACCCTAGATCGACTCCAAAACACAGCAAGAAGAAGTGTACCAAGAGAAGACGAGGAGTGCGGGAAGACGAGGAGTGCGGCAGCTGACGCGTTTCCAGCGGCTTCTACAACGAATGAAAACAAATTAAATGGATGATAAATCGGAGCGGGCACGTCGCAAATTTTCGCTCTCAACGGCATTACCCCGGAGCACAAGCACCCCGGGCTCAACCACGGGTGACCCGGCCTCGACCACGGGTGGCCTGGCCTCAACCGCGGGTGGCCTATGCTTTTGCACGGCTGTCAATACATGGCCCTTTTGGTACACCCTAATGGTACTCTTTGTGGCTGGCACACCATCTGCCCTCGAGCTAGGGGAACTAGGGGAACTATATGGATGGGGAAACCCTCACAAAGAGGGGGCTGACGTGGCTGCTGACGAGGCAGCCCGCCCCGCCCCTGCTTACGAGGCAGGCGGCCCCGCCCTGCGCGGGCCCCGCCCCTGCTGGCGAGGCAGGCAGCGGGCCGCCCACCCTGCCCCGCCCGCCGGGCAGGCAGGCGCAGTCCCTGCTCCCGTTTGGGAGTTAGGGACGAGGGCGGGCCACCTCCAGGTATCGAGCCCTCAGGATAGGAAACATGGAAACATGCCTGGCTCAAGCAGTGACAAGGAGAAGAAAAGTGGATCAGTCTTGACGGCAACAATTCGAAGTCTGCTAGATGAGGACTCACCCGATTGCACTTCAAACTGCAACAAAGACGAAGGAGATTCAACCATTTCTCGCTTGCAACTGGATTGCCTGTTGATCTTTCGAGGTGATAACACCCTCCCTCAATTTCATGCAGTTTCCGTGAAGGAACGCCGTGGCGAGGCCACCATGCGCTCTGCAGGGGACTTTGATCGCTTTTGATAGTTAGGTTTGAGTTCGACATTGGACGCACAGGTTCCGAGGTCAAAATTTCGATGGCGGCTTCCAGGTGCGTGGGGTTTGCATTGCCGGTGCAGACAGGATGGCGCAGGAAGACTGAGCTGCAAGTGAGGAGAGCGTTGGTCTTGAAATTAGGGTTAGGGCACCATGTCAGGCCGTGGCCAGCAAGTAAGACCCTGGGTACAAGAAGAGTGCTTCCAAGAGCAAAATCCGAGAAGTATGGCGTCGTTGCTGAATCTTCGAGTAGCGGGAGAGGGGAGAAAAAAGATCAGGTGAGGCCCCTTCTTGGCTTAAATTGTTTTATGCAGGTGCAAGGATTTTAAATGGCATAAACCTTGCTCGTTTCTTTGCAATTTTCCTCTTGCTTTTGCAGACTGACCAACTCATGTTAGGCTAGGGTTTAGGGTTTAAAATCAGTACGCTATGAATTTGCTTTGGCTACTTAGCGCCAATTAGGTGACCTGAATTAGTCACTAAATGCCCGCACTGCCCCCAAGTTCTGTCATTTTACTGCTGCTAACTAACTTGCAATGAATTTACATTCATTTCCACCAATTGATTGAACGCCCAAACTTTGAACAAGTAAACAAATTGTGTCTACTGTGTCTATACTAATGGCTTGAAGTGCTAAATCCACCTGCACCAACAAGTAGCAGCAACAAGCTAACTTGAAAGCCTAACTCCCATTAGTTACCTTGTAAGTGCAGGCACACAATAGACTAGTTAACTTCCAACTAACTAGCCAATGGGCCTTACCACCGCAGATAGCTAATTGGCGTTACTTGGTTGGTTAATAGCCAATCAGCATGTTCCCTGTTTGGTATACGACACGAGCCTTAAACCCTGAGGTTTATAGTGGAGATCATCGATTATTATGATTAATGGACATTTGAATGGGAATAGCAATTCACGGAATGGAATTGAATTCGACTTTTCAGGACTTTTCTCTCATGACGTTGGAATACAATTCTTCGCCGTGCAGGTGAGATTTGCAATTGATGAGGATGGCGATGACGATTATCCCATACCACCGGTATCACGATTGAAGCCATTAGCTGGATTCGTTCTGGACAAGGTGTGTCAATAAATTTGAAATATGTTTGTCAATGTAATATACATAGTTGCATCATCTTACGTGTCATTTTACTGTCAGAAGAGAATTGGGGTTACTGCTTGAAAAATTAGACTCATGATGAATAATTTACTATGGATTGAGTGTGTATAATTGTCCTCACTTATTCCAGCACTCTCATATGCAATTACACCTCTTCTTTTATTAATACGTTGAGCAAAATAGTGGAGTATCGGCTAGTGAAGTAGTAGTAAACTTTATGTTTAGTGATGGATTTTTTCTTGCAGGCTTTAAGTTGTTTTAGACCAGATTCTTGTCTTCAAGTCCCATGCATTTTTCATGCTAGGAATTCTGGTCTCTATTCGTCTTGTGAAAACGTGGTATAGAAACTGTTTGTCGAATTTGAGAAATTAGGAGAGGATTGACTTGAGAGTTTTCCACAGGCTCAGCGAGCAGCGAAAAATGCAAATTTGAAGGTGGAAGAGATCACCCAAAGGTTGGGTATAGACGAGCCTCTATCGCATTACGTGGCGAAGAAAGGCAAGGAGATAAGGTCGGAGATGGTGGGCACTGCTGAATCTGTGTACAGCAGTGTAGTAGCGATATCTAGTCGGCCTGTGGTGAAGCGATTTATCATCGGGTTTCTCTTGTTTTACGCTTTCTCTGTCGTGTGGGCTGCACGTATTTTGCTCTTTGATAAGAAGTCTGAAGAGGCCAGAGAGCGGTTTGGGCGGGAGCTTCGACTTCAGAAGCTGAGAGAAGGAGCTGAATCGGCTCCTACCGCAAGAGCCTCTCTTGACTACACAGAAATTAAAGTGAATGGTCGAAAAGTACCCTCAGCCAAGGATGGGGAGTTTCTAGACAAGGTGCGAAAAATCCAGGAAATGGCCCGTGCAGTTCGTGTCGCCGAGCAGGAAGTGTTCTCTCCATCCGAGAGCGGATTTGTGAGCATCTCGGGGAAGGGCCCAATTCCAGAGTCGGAGAAGCAGCAGTCCTCAGTCCCTACCAACAGGAAAGATTTGCAGAAGAAAAAGAAGCAGAGGAAGCAGATGCCTCGGGAAATCCAGGATGGGCTGGTTGGTTTGGAAAACAAGGTTTCCGCAAAAGTTGATGGTGTTGCAGGCAATGGGCACGCCAAGCTTGTGCATGACCCTGAACCCTCTGTAAACGCTGAGTCCTCGATACCGGTCGTTGTGACTCCATCAGCAATTGAAGCTGAAGCTATCAAGAACGTGGATACTTCAGAAAGCCAGGTTTCTGCAATTGATGCTTCAGACTCCATTGCAGCTTGGAATAGTGATGCACAGCTTCCACTCAAAGGTGATGTGGTGCCGTCTTTGAACGGTAATAGTAAGCCCTACCCTTCCCCACTGAATGGATCTGCCAAAGTCTTCACAGATGGAAAGCCAACACCATCGACTTCGCGCGAGACCAAGATGCCAAGTAATGGCAATGCAACTGTTAGTTCCAACGGTGCAGCAAGACCAGTGCCCCTTATCAGCAGTCAGCCGCAGAAGTTTAAATCTATGCGTGTTATTACATCCCCAGAGGAAGCTCGAGCTAGAATTGCTGCTAGAAAAGCCAAGGATGGGAGTTCTTCTGCGAAAATAAGCTCTGCGAGACCGAAGTTTCCTAGGTTAAACGTTCCAGCTGTGGAGTCGGTAGCAAGCGATTTGGGAACCGATTCACAACCAATAGATCAAGCCGGGTCTAAGAAGGAAGATAAGGATAGTGTTAGTGCAGCAGATAGTCAATCCTTTAAGGAGAACAACGTGGATTCAAAGCCCTCGTCCTCAAAGCAGGAGAAGAAACAAGAGCCGAAGTCTGCCGAGCAGGAGGAAGAAGAGGCGTGGATGGGAGACGAAGTGTTGCGAAACATTGTGCTGAAAGTTCGTGACAACGAGGAGGCCGGTCGCGAGAGTTTTCATGGTATGGACTCAGAGCAGGAGCAGAAGTTCTTCAAAGGGCTTGAACGCAAATTTGAGCGTGAAGGAGAAGCAGTGAAGAACTGGATTCAGGATCGTGTGGAGAATCTAGACTATGGGGTAGGTGGTGTGGGAGTGGATGATCCTCCGGAAAGCTTTTTGGGCAGATGGAAAGATCAAGACAACCCAGAAAGAGCCAAGAGGTTTGCCAAGTTTGAAGAGGACCGCAAACGAATTCTTGAGAAGCAAATGGGCATATCAACGCCTTCTCAAACAACGGACCGCTCGTCTAGTGCATCAACGTCGTCATCGTCAAGCCCTGCTTCAAAACCTTCTCCAGCAGACCGTCCTTCTAGTGCATCAACATCTTCTCCAACGCCTGCTTCTAAGACCAGCTCCAAGGACATAACCAAGAAGGATGAAGCCAAGGAGAGATTGCAGTCGAATGGGAATGCATCGGGTAGCAAGACGATTGTCACGAGCACAGGTAAAGTAGTGAAAATGTTTTGTGCGAATTTTAGCGAGGTGGCTAAAAAAATTGATGCTAATTTTTACTCATTTTTTAGGGAATCAGCCACTACTTTTTAGCCAAATGACTTCTCCCAATATGGTGAAATTAGTCAATTTTATACTGTATATAGTAATTTGATATAAATGTATTAAGGAATCTAGAATATGTTGCCAAAATCGGCTATCAAATCTTCACATTTATGGCAATTTTGCTAAAGAGGCTGAAATTCCTCACCTTTACTGCAGGTAAACAAGCCAAGCCTGTTCCACGACAATGGCAACACACGAAGAAGTGGGCGCAAGAGCTGCAACGGAAGTACGATCTAGAAACTGACGCGGAGCAGCGTGGAATCATAGAAGAGGTGGGTCAGGACCTGGACAGATGGATTACAGAGGATGAAATCGAGGAGGCCAGTCGGTTGTTGTCGCAAGGTTTACCAGGGGAGCAAGAGTACGTCAAAATGCATTATGAAAAGACCAGGGAGAAAATCAGGAAGCAGCATGAGATGTTTGGATCGGAAGGAATGCTCAACAAGTACGGGGAGTATAAGGAGACAAAGAAGGAGCCAGAGCTATGGTGGTTAGATCTGCAGTATGTGTTATGCATTGGGCTCACCACCTCTTCAGAGGATGGTGATAGTAATGCAGGTTTCTATTCTTTAGATATGACTCCAGACTTCGCAGGGATGTTAGAAGGCCCTTCGCCTACGCATAATCACACCGTAGCTTTCCAAGACCAAAAAGATGCTCTCAACTTCTGTGCGTTGTTACTCTCGGAGCGATACTCGGCAGACGTCATTCCTATAGCTCCCAAGGATCTGTACCAGGACGCCAAGCAGGAGGGATTCAAAGTCACTGTGATCAAGAAAGGGCAGCTGGGACTTGTGCCTGGGCAAGCCTTGGATGATGTGGAGCAAAGGTTGATTGAAATTGGAAGCTCTATTTACTGGGAGGAGCTAGAACGGGCACGCTCCATTGACATCGATGCAGTTCTCGATGAAGGCTTGGGTTTTGGCAGACCATCTCGTTGATGCTGCTTTAGGAAGCGTAGGTCATAATTATCATATGTCAATTCTTTATCAACGGCATAAGCTTGATGATGTTTAACAAAGTCTCTTCTCTTCAAGTGTTGAAATCCCCCTGTTGAAGCACCGACCTCGACTCTTGTGTATTGGGAACACCTGACGTTTGCTATTGAGACTTATGGAATTTCTTTAAAAATTAAGATAGTTGTAAGACCAAGAGGCTATTCCGCACAAGTAAATCCCTATATATTCTATGGTATGTTGAAAGACATCAAGATAATATAGGAATAAGTGAACAATATACATGTGGACATAAGGTTGGGGGGCAAGTTACACTCTCATGTGACATAATAGAGTTAACCGAAAAGAGTGTCTCAAAGTGGAAACTCACCTCATATTCACCTTCAACTCATTTTTAGTTCAAAAAGACGGCAAAACTAGTCTATGGGGAGTTGAAGAACAATCTAAAACAAGACCCTGCACTGCCCATAGGAGTAGAACTTGTGACCTCCCCAATGCTAGAGGAGAGTTTCCACATATTCCCCCAAGTCTTTGGCTCTATACATGAAGGAACCATGGGACTATTCATGTATAAGGCATGTCAGAAATTGCTTATATAAGATTGTTGACTCCGCATAGACTATGTACAGAGCCCTCCTTGTTTTCGGTTAACTCAAATATATTTGTCCCATTTTACACTTAGGGCGCATTGTTGATTCAACTCAAAACTTTCAAATTTTAACCAATAGGATTCCTCAAAATTAGCAAGTCGGACCAAAAGGCTTTATAGTAGGGCATGGCCTGAACTTCTCCTTACTCTTATTTAGAATTGAGGTTTACTTTAATCCCAATTCCAAAGCTTGGATTCAAATGTATTAGTCAATTACAAAATTTGAGTACATAAATTTACACATGATATCTAAATAAATTTATTTCGTGACAAAGATAATTTGGGTCACATGTAGAACAGGGGACCTCCCCTCTGCAAATGTCCCTCCTGGTGACATTCTCCAGGGAGTGTACTCATGGCTTTGCAAGGTTACCAGGGTAATGGCCTCCGGTATAGAGAACATTCAATATTGCAGTGACTACATTGTCTTTCACTGAATGATCATTACTTCAAACACAGTTTCACTAAACCTTTTGACACTCAACTCTTTGAACCTCAGTTTTGAATTGACATAGGTTGGATATCTATATAACTGGATCTATTTCTAGATAGGCAACGAGGTCTCATAGTCAGAATAGATTACACTTGAAGGTTGTTACGGTAATTATGGGTTTGATGAATAGACTAGACTGGTGTAGGTTGGTGAAGGTAGATGCTAAAAGCATCTCTATTCTAAAAGCACAGAGTACAATGTATCAATGGTGAACATAATGCTTTTAGAGATCTGTCATTTTCTACTACAATTAATCACAAGAGTTTGAAAATTATGAATCAAAATTGGTTGAACACAACTTTCATTTTTATTTCAAAAAATTTAGGCGTGAATCCCCTACAAAAAAACCAAATCAGCCCTTACCTAACCATGATTGGATTGCGGAATTCAAAATCATTGATGTATGTAAACTGTTCATGATATAACTTTTCGCTTAGTTACAGTCTCACAATATTTTCAAACATCTCATTGTGATGGCTGCACAACTTCATGACTTTTGAGCCTCACAGAATGTCCAGGAAAAAAGGCTTGTATTCCATACGAGGTCGAAGAATAGTTTACATTCTGCAGATCAATAGATATAATATGATCTGCAGTGGGAGTATGGATTTCGAGATCAGTGCCACACTCAAATGTGAAGATCATTGGCTTGACGAGCTCACTAATTCAAATGGCAAACAAGATACCAACCCGGGTTCCTTTTCAGAAGGTTCTTTAAAATGTTATGACAGAAAATAATGCGTCATTTGATGGTATAGCTAAGTTGCGAATCTAAATATTCAAACTAAGAAATGTTTTGGAGCCAATAATCTCTTCCTCCAGGACTTCATACGTGGCCATTTGGAAGCTCTTTGAGATTTGAGGCTTTCACTTCTCAAGTTCTGTGCCCCCCGCCTTCCACTCTAGTCCATCATGCTGGTTTTGAGAGAATTGAAGGTGGCCAAGCAGTAGCTGGGTTTTAGGGTTTAGGGTTTTAGAGCTAGCGGAGTAATGGACACATGTAGAGATTGCATCGAAGATGATCGTCTGGTCATGTCTCCGAAGTAAGCCACAATGATCCATCAATAAAACTTGTGCTTGAGAAATTGGCAGCCTCAGCTTGGTTTAGATTTATCATCCAGCTTACTCGACTTGTTAAGTTTGCTCCTGGACCTGTGTTATTATATTCGGCATAGTACTCATGTCTGCAGACATCCATTTTACAGTGGAACTTATAAGTAGCCTACAGCACACAACCACAGTTTCTAAAGTTCTGGAGGCAATGACGTATCCCTGAGATGATCGGAGGAACGACTTTAAAATAAAAATAAAATCCAAATTACCTGATTGTTGAATTTGAGTAGTCCAACAGGCGGCGTGAACTGCTGCATCAATTTTGAGGAAAAAACGACATAGTTAGTTTACCCTCAAATACTAATGAGACTCCCTGGAGACTCAACCGATCATCAAAAGAAAAGTGACCTCTACAGACATTCTTGTTTCTTTTGGGTTCAATATCAAGTTCCTCCGAACGGAATTTAGTTCAAAACGTGCCGTAATTTAGTAGGGGCTTGAATTCGAGAATTTTTTTTGTATCATCAGTGACAACTCAGAAGTTGTTACCTCACATTGGATGCGGTTGTAGGCCAGTCACTCCAACCCACCGGATTGATCACGTCATCCATGTACGTATCAATGAAAATAACACGCGAGTACAATCCATAAGCACGGCCCAGAATACTCTCGCCAGTGCCAGTAATGGAGCCACCCACAAACGTAAAACCAGTGGTTTGGTTTTCTGATGTCCGACCCTGTGCTGTGATGCTCCCACCGCCGGAATCACCTGCGGTAGAATTTATTTCACAATACTGCAAAATAAAATCCAGCATTTCAAATCCACTGGCTTAGTAATAATATGATAATTTTGTAGATTTTGAATCGCAGGACCACGAGTCCGGTCCCGCGTCCGGTTGTCTGTCTGTCTGCAAGTTCACAACAATGACAGAGCTATACCACAGAAAAATATGGTTTAGGTGGAATGATCCATGATTAGAACAAAAGCCCATTACAATGCAATGGTACCATGCTTGGATTGATTTTTCCCCCACTTTGCATTACCCAAAGGCATGAAGTTGTGAAGCATAGTGCCTTCATCTTATTCGATGAAAATTATATGGATGAGAGCGTGACCATCAATTTGGATGAATTCGTGACGCTGCTCATTTAATAATATAGATTGAGTCTGTACCTTGTATAGAGATTGTCCGTTTCCCCAGATTGTGTCAATATTCCCCTCAACGTAGCAGTCTCTGAAGTAGTGACGACCGGCTTCATCACAGATAGTGTCCTGCGAGCTTACGAAACCACAGCCATAGAAGGCTGCCATGTCTCCAGTAATCCGCAACGCAACTGCTTGCGCACCAATTTCCCCTCCTGAAGCATGTGGTGCCGAATTCTGCACCATTAGGTTGTTGATCAAACAAGCTTGGAACAGAATTATATATATATATATATATATATATATATATATATATATATATATATATATATATATATATATATATATATATATATATATATATATATATATATATATTGATTGCAGCAAGGAATAAACGAAGAAGAGAAAACTCGATAATAATTAGGCACTTCAGGAAAAGATTTTCCTGAATTGTACATCCCTAATTGTGTGTACAATTTTCCTAAATTGTACACACAAAAAATTACACTTCATCAATTCCTAGATAAACTAGTGCGGAGTTGTTCAAAGAGTACCCGGAATGTGACGTTCCGTGCGGTGAAATTGGCAGCAAAGACAGAGAACGTGGCGCTCTTTATGGTAGAGCCAGTACTATTGGCAGTATCATTGTATGTGATTATAGTGGAATCCCTTCCAACTCCCTGGAGTGTAATGTGAGGCTTGGTAGATGGGATCGACACTTTCTCCCTGTGAATTCAAAATCAATATTAAACACATCAGTCAGCAACAATACATGCAACTCAAAGCATCTACAAAATGTAAATCATTTAATAGCTAACTTGAATCGAGGGGCAGGGTTCGAGATAATATATGCACTCACGTATAAGTGCCAGAGAGAATCACAATGGTAACCAGATTCGTGTTGTCTTCTGCCAAGCGAGAAGATGCATCATTCATCAGTTTCATGCACATCACTACGAAGGGGAAAATCTGTCATTTAAACAATTAACGTTCGAGTGAATCAATGAATTCTTACCTGGGACTGCATCGATAGCATCCTGCACAGAGGTGTAGATTGTTTCAGGGCCAAATGAAAAAGAGTTAGACATCACTATGAGTGTGGTACTGCTGGTGGTGGTTACTGGTGCTGCAGCAGCACTGGATGAAGAAGGCGGCGACGCGGCTGGGGCAGTTGGGAAATTAAAACTAGGCGGAGTTGCTGGAGTTGTTGGAACGCTGCTTGGAGGTGGAGCTGCTACCGAAGCGGTTACAGTGAAACTGCCGGGCGATGGGGAAGTGGCTGTCGAAGAATTAATATAGAAATTAGAGAAAATTTGAAATCAGTACCACAGAAAGCATGTGTAATTACAGAGTGTATAAAGATGGAATTACAGAGTGTATGATAGAGAGGGTTGAGTGTAACCATTTGAGCTATAGTCTGTTGACGAGGGTGGACTGGCTGTTATGAATCCTGGCGAAGTAGGAGCTGTCGAAGAAAAGCCTGTTGACGAGGGTGAATTGGCTGCAGATGTTGTTGCGAATCCTGGTGACGAAGAGGGTGGAGTACTTGCACTGAATCCTGGCGGAGTGGCTGTTGAAAAATAGTCTGTAGATGAGGGTGGAGTGGCTTGAAAATTGGTTGGGAATCCAGGCGAAGGCGGGGTGGCAGTGGAAGAATACTCTGTCGAAGACGACGATGGCGGCGTTGCTTGCGTTGTAGAAAACCACCACTGACCGTGGCAGAGATACAGCGTGTTGCTCAGCATCAACACCAGTGCAGCACGGATGACATATGTGGGAATTGAAATGAAAACCCCATTCCCTGCCATTGAAGCGGACAGATAAAGTTCCCTGCAAGTTGTCAGGTATAATTTCTATCTACCACACGCATCATCTGGAAAAAGAAGCGAAATACGAATGCTGCTATGAGGAGCCTGAAATACTAGCTCTACTATCAAACAGAACCCAGGAAGTAGAAGACTGTCAAATTATATACATATATATCTCTAAGGTTCTTGAACCGCTCGAGATGAAATGCACATTCAATGAGCGTGGTTGAATGAGACCCAAAGCCTACCTTAATCACTTGTCGGGTGACAGGAGCTCCAACTTATAGTTCATAATCATGGAGCTGCGGATAGCAACAACAATGTTCAACAAGAACTCCCGCATTAACAGCGTGTGAGATTAGTGTGATTAGAGGAGCTTGTTTCGAATTTGCTATCATGATGAAAGAACTTGTCAAGTTCACACATTAATAATGCCCCTAAATTGCTCCAAAAACTCTCAATTAGTATATCTACACACACTGTTCCAAGAAGAAATCTGTTCCAAGCACAAACCTGCTAGATTCTACGAATAAATTTAGAAGGTGCCATTCATGATCTACAGTGACTGAGTCAATAGGTGAGTTATCCTCAAACATCCAGAAAGAGTGAATCACATTGACATCATTTGACAATTTTGAATTGATAATTTTCACTAATTGCATGACATTGTCCAGCACGCACTATGTCAACCGAGATTACAAGCATCATTAATTGTAAGATCATCGCACTTCTGACACTTGGGTGAGAATTTTACTTGAACGCCTGTGCACCAGCTGGCATGCTTCATAGCAGTTGCCAGTACCGGTAGTATACTTTAAGAGGACCACGCTTCGAAACTTTCTATCGCAGTTGCATAACAGAATTCATTTCACAACCAACGAACATGTGACACAACCCTAATCTTCGCCAGTGCAAAAGTCTGCAAATCACTGCAAGATACATCATAATTATTGGTCAATGATATAGTGTAACAGAAAAAACATACGAAGAGTCAGGACATCATCAGAACTCGATCTACAATCATAAGAACTCGGTCAACCATACCTTTACAAACACACAAAAAGTACGTGAACCGTACAGTACGTAGACACTGAAACGTATTAAACATTATGGGATCTTTCGTAGCAACTACTGTGTGAAGCTTTAATAAAAAAGCTCCACGACAAATGCCTTCACTATTTCCCCACATTGACAGAGTATTTGAAATCAATGATAATTATCCAATTACTCTTGGCAGAGTTAAAATCGTTTCCACCGCTCGAAATGTAATTACTAGACCTAACATCACTTCTCTCTGTGTATTCGCATTGCGCTCATCATCTGGCTTCAATACGTGTAAGACAATCACACATCCTACAATAGTCATAATATTCGTTAAAATGGCGTGTCTCAGAGGACTACAATTGTGACGTTCAAGTGCCCAGAACTCTAAAAACTAAGACTGGAGTAGATCTGAGGTTTCAGTCGAATAATTGAAACAGCACCAACTTCAGTGAAATCCGCCATTTTAACGAATATGAGGTTTACAAATCAATTGCGTACTAACAGCTGAGGGCCCCCAAAGTAAACTTTTCTCATACTCCGAAACCCCTGGACTAAAAACTGACCACTAAGATTGAAACCGTCGTTAAAAACTGAAAGCCGCCGGAATTGTGACCTCGTGCTAAATCTAGAGCTTCTCTACGAGTGTCATCATCCGCAGCTGTCAGTTCAAGCATTTAAAGCGCTTTCGCAACACTAGTATCCAGATATTTCATCTTAATATTCCTGATAGGGGAGACAAAGAAATTTTTCAAAATGACTCCACCATTGATATGGATACATCTTGACTTTGATTCTGAGTAGAAACTCACCATTTGTAGCAATTGTGGTCAGACGCGAAGCCCCGATTCACTTCTTAAAAGCATCCTTCACTTTGACTAGCGAAGCAGAATACCGCACCAGTACATAATCGATAGAAGTCTGCAATTGCTTAGGATCATAAACCAGGAATCACCACAAGAACACATGCCATCTTTGAAGTGGCGAAGGAAAATTAGTATCTCTTGCCACAATCTCTCGTCCATTCATCCTAGAGATAAACCTGGTGTGTTCCATGGTAATCAATCAGTAAACACACGAAGGTTTTTGTATACACGAATTGATTCTCCTCAGGGTGTCCACAATAGCTCATAACCCTTTGATTCTGGGTGAGACGTATCCCCTGCAACAAAGTTATGAATCTGGTTATCAACTTACGCCCTGGCTCCTTGCAAATACCTCTCCTGCATCTGATTCGAGGCCACCATGTTTGATATACTCGTGAACTTCTTTGCCCCAATTCAAAGCCGATAGGACTAGGACATGCCTTCAGGATATTTGAATAAGTGATCTCAATTGGCTACGCACCTTCTAGCTGCATTTTATTGAAAACTTCCAATGCATGATTGTGCTGAGCATAACCTCAATTTATGACGTTCCAACTAATGTCATGAATCCCCTTCTTCACAAATTCATCAGACACTTAACGTGCATATTGCAAATCCGGCATCTGATATACGCAAGTAGTAGGTTGCTCGCCACATACATATTTTGGTCCGTTCCACTCGTGATGATGCACGCTTGGCCGCTACAAAGTCTCTATAGGCAATAAATCCAACAAGAGGTTGTGGTAGTCATGGGTCTTCACTCCTGATATTTTATTATCAGGAAACTTATATTTCCACGAAGAGCCATAACCCCGGGGAGTTTTTATATCTTTCAGTACACCAATGACAAAGTCGAAATCGGTTTTCGTCAATACCCATGGAGCATTTGCGTAAGTGTACACCATATTACCTTTGGCATCCACGCCACTTTCTTGTGCGTGCAAATGCTCCATTATGCCCATGCCCTCCATCTCCAACCTTTGTTCCACCAAATTTGCGTTTGTGCCTTTTGCGTTTGTGATAGTTTTAAAAAGAGCTGAACACAAATTTTTCTCAATATGCATTGGGTCTAGTAAATGAGGGATTAAATGATCCTGCGTTTGCACGCATTCCAATTATAAGTTTATAATTTGAAACGGTTTCATTAACTCCTAAGTGAAGGATCAACCATTTTATGGTCTTTGCCACTGTTTTACGCGGTGCTTGATATAGAATAAACTTTTTAATAGCAAATAAACTATACTCTCAAATAAGGAATCAACTCTATTTTCCAACCAAATTTTGTTCATGTAAATCTGAGTTAAACTCCACACAAGCCAAACACTTCTACATTGTCTCCTTTTAGAGCACTTCATATGTGGGAAAAGTAATGATGTGCTCTCCTTTGAAAATTTTGTGGTAAAATGTTTTAGAATAAAATGTCTAGTTTAACGATGAATAAAAATTATAAACTTCTTAAATTTTTTTATGTAAGCTTGATAAATAAATGGCATGAATGCTCTTAAATTCCTTATGAGTTCCTCAAAGTTTCCTCAAAGTATGGATAAATACTAAAAATCATTCTCCCCACTCTTTCTATGCAACCCAACTTCCTCAAAGTTTCATAAGTAATTTTTTGTATCAAGTTTATGTTTTGCCCTTACACCCTCCGTCATTTAGTGGTTAAAAAAGCTTATATATATTTGGAGAGAAATGAGATTGTAGAGTACTCACTGCCCAGTAATCGAGTTCGAAGAAGATACTCAACCCCTTCATTCCTGATGTCGCCAAAGGCACCATACCTTCTTCTACTTTAGTCCACATAGCAAGCCACTCATACCCAATCCACCGTTTTGGTGGTTCCTTGCTTTCTTCGTCATAACCACCCCACAAAGCATTATATCGCCGGGCCCTCCATTTGTGACCCCGCACCAAAAACTTACGGTGCCCGTGGTAAATTATTTTTCCCAAGAACTCGGTAGAATATGCGGGTACCTCAACTGGCCCGCACGGAGGGCATGCATGGTAACCCTGTATTTGTAAAGAAGATGCTATTCCGTAACCGGGATAATCATGCATAGTCCACATCAAAACCGCCTTTGTGACATACGTACGACGGTTGATATGACTGGAAGACATCAATTACACGCACCCCATCTGTCCACAATGTCTTCAACTCCTCCACAAGTGGCCTTAGGTATACATTCATATCCTTAACCTTTTTTTTCCCTGTCCATATACAACAAGATTATTATGTAATTTAAATGTAAGTGCTTGGGTACACCCCGATATGCCAAACTTGTTTGTTGAATCCTTCGGGAAATAACTCTAATCTTTCAATTCAGCGTTACCTTCTACAAATTATTTGCAAAGTCGTAGAATATGAGAAAATAAATAAACTTTGATAATTCAGCTACACTAAATAGGGTTTAGAAGTGGTACATAATTATAGAAGAGAAGATATTATAGACTTTTACTATCGAGTGTCCAAAATTTACCAAAGACATTGATTCCGGAACTACTGAGGTATCCCCATCGTGTAGATGTAGATGGTAACAAACTTGGCCAACAATAAAAACTTACAACATGTTTATGTAAATTGCTGCATCTAACAATTACTATACCTACTTAGTGTAGTGCTTTCTTTCAATAATTCTAATTGTTGTAGAATATTTACCATTGAACATTTCCGGAACATATAATATATCCATTATCTCACATGGAGCTTGTAATTACCTACTAACGTGGGTTAAGGTAAAGTAATACACAGTATTTCACCCTAAACTGTTCACTCCCCTCTCTAGGATAACTATGTAACCCCAATGCTGTGTGATTTGATTACATGATTGTGAATGAACGTGGGTAGCGGTGGCTGGCCTGCAATTTGTTACCAGTCACCATCACTGCATGGATACAATGCCACCTGACTAGCTATTTAATTCGATTATTACGTATATGTACGTATACGTGTATATGTATCCATATATATACATTCATATATATTATTACATTATCACCAATTATATGCAAAATCAACATATAGTTTGGTCTATATATTATATTAAAATTATGGCAATCACAAAAACCGTGAATAAAGGGAATGAGAGGTTTACGGTTCGCACCTGGAACTATGGCCGCCAAGATGATGTGCGTTGGTTTAATTGCCAACCATGGGGGGATGTTTAAATTCACCAACGCAATTGGCCATGTCGAGTGACTAGTTGCATTATTTCCAAACGGGTTAACGCCATCCGTTGCAAGACCCAAGAAAACCGAACCGTGCCGGACGTCCAATGAAGGATACTTCTTCAACACATGCTTCCAAGCCTTGCAATCCGAAGGAATCCTCATAACTCCATCTCTGCTTGCGTGGTCATAGTGATGTGTTATCAACCGCGATAGGGTAGGACTGCGATATATAGCTTTTAACCTCGGGGTTATAGGGAAGTAGTGCATTTTCTAGTGAAGCATAAAAATTCCAGTATTAAAAAACTTAGTAAAGTATGAAAAAACACAATTGGATGCATAATTGGGAATGAAAAACATAATAGGAAGGTACAATGCTAAATACAAGGAGTTTGTTGCTTACCTTTTTTGGAATTTTTAGGCCAACAAGCCCTTCTCGATAGCGAGAGCGATTGCACTTAGGGCAAAAGTCTCGGTCGTCATTTCCTTCGCCAAAATATAGAAAATCATCACATGGGCACGCATGAATGGACTCGTAATCTAGACCAATTTCTGTAATTACCTTTCGTGCTTCTGCTCGGGTCTTCACTAGTAGAAAACATGGTCGAAAAGTACCGTAGTCGTTTTCCTATTGCGGTACTTTTGACCACCTTTTTTCGCAATTCGTTTTTTTCTCAAATTTGAGTGACAATTGAACTTTCCGTTGACTGTCAACAACGTATTTTTTTGCGTGTGTATCTTCGTTCAATTGTTATCATTCTCTGCATGCATCCAAGTTGCTTTGATTACATGTAGTTAATGAAACTAGTATTGCACAGCGTGCATCGCTGTTAGTATGCGTATATGCGATTCGTTTTTTCCCTATTGGCACCCGATTTTGAGTGACAGTTGTTCGATTTTCCAACTGCGTAGCTCTAAACTTATGTATGAATTTATATATGCGTAAACATATGTGTTTTTGTTCAATTCTGTGGCTATACTGGTTGACAACATTGTCGAAAAAACCACAGCCACAATTGCACGCACCCTGATCTGCACTCACACGGATTTTCAGCACGCACCCTGATCTGCACTTGCTTGGCAATTGCAAACTTTGTTTTTTGATTTACAACTGCAATTTTCATCATTTTTGGGTGTGTGATATACCGTTGGAAAGGTCTTTTTAAGACCTTTCCAACGGTATATCACACGCCCCTAAATGATTGAAATTGCAGTCGCAATACTAAAAACAAAATCTGCAGTCGCTTGGCAACTGCAGATTTTGATATTTGATTTACGACTACAACTTTCATCATCGAACGGCGTGTTACATACTGTCGGCAAGGTCTTAAAAAGACCTTTTGAATGGTATATAACACGCCCTGAAATTCCTAAAATTTTAGTAGCAAATTCAAAAAATCAAAATTCGAGTGTTACTACAATTTGAATGTCATTTGAATTTGAGTAACAATCAATTTCAAGAGTCACTTGAATTTGGCTCTTACTTGAATTTAAGTGAATCTCAAATTTGAGTGTCACTCGAGTTTGAAACTCAATTGAATTTGAGTGTCAATTGAATGTCAATTGAATTTGAGTGTCACTTGGAGTGTCAATTGAATTTGAGTGTCAATTGGAGTGTCAATTGAATTTGAGTGTTAATTGGAGTGTCAATTGAATTTGATTGTCAATTGGAGTGTCAATTGGAGTGTCAATTGGAATTGGACTGTCAAATTTGAGTTTCAAATGAAATTGAATGTCAATTGAGTGTCAATTAAATGTCAATTTGAGTGTCAATTGAATTTGAGTGTCAATTTGAGTGTCAAATTTGAGTGTCAATTGAATTTGAGTGTCAATTGAATGTCAATAAGAGTGTCAATTGAATTTGAGTGACAATCAAATTCAAGTGAGTCAAATTTGAGTGTCACTTGAATTTGAGTGTCAATTGGAGTGTCAATTGAATTTTATTGTCAATTGGACTGTCAATTGGACTGTCAATATATTAGAGTGTCAATTGGAATATATTGGAATATATTGGAGTGTCAATTGGAGTGTCAATTGGAATATATTGGAGTGTCAATATATTGGACTGTCAATTGGACTGTCAATTGGAATTGGACTGTCAAATTTGAGTTTCAAATGAAATTGAATGTCAATTGAGAGTCAATCAAATGTCAATTTGAGTGTCAATTGAATTTGAGTGACAATCAAATTCAAATGAGTCAAATTTGAGTGTCACTCAAATTTGAGTGACAATCAAATTCGAGTGTCACTCAAGTTTGAATTTCACTTGAATTCGAGTGACAATCAAATCCAAGTGACACTCAAATTCCAGTGACACTCAAATTTGAGTGTCACTTGAATTTGATTGTCACTCAAATTCAAGTGAGATTGAAATTCGAGTGACGCTCAAATTCCAGTGACACTCAAATTCAAGTGTCACTCAAATTTGAGAGACATTCAAACTTGACTGTCTCTCAAATTCAACTAACAATTCCATTGACACTCATTTTGCACTACCATGCGGTTTACATTCAAGCTTAGAGTACGTGTGATATAAATTGAAGATGCCAACATGTTACAATTGAAGTATTCAATCAACTTCCAGAAAGTCATACTTCTTAGCAATACAATGGGTACAAGATTTGTATGGTCTAGCAACATTACACTTTGGCGACACTTTCTATGCTCAAGTCCAACACTTACATGTCATGACCACATCCAGCACTTGCTTATAAGCTGGTGCCATTCTTTGCCATGTCTACCTACTACTTTGTTGTGCACACCATTCTTGAATGCCTAGTACTATGTATGTACGCACACTACCTGCCGTGGATGAAAATGACATAGTTGTAACTCACTTTTATAGTTCTATCTGTTCTACAAAAACCGTATCAACACTCAAACTTGAGAGTCCATGTTGATGACCACCAACCTCTCCATAGCATAGATTGCTCTCCGCATTCAACAAGCGGTGAAACATGAGAGCGCCATTGTCTTTACCGCGACCTTCCATTGCCCTGACCTTCCATAGGTTGCTCCCTCTCCACAGGCGTCACTCTACCTCCCGTTTCAGCCAACACTAGAGCAACGAACAACCCGGCTGACCTACTTCCCACCGCCATAACTTTTGCCTTCTCCTACCCTATAAAAGAAATGAGATGAAAATGAGCTTCACACACACACAGATCCTAGCATGGCCAAAATCAACAAATAAAAAGGTACAAGATACTAAAACTTTATACCAACAGCATAAGCTAAATACCTTCCACAATTTTTTACCAGCTTAAGGTGGCCGTGCTCACCAAAAAATTCCAAACCCTCACCGAGAGAGCATCCTTGTAATAGTCAGTCTTGCATTCACTGACCAATACCTCGTCATTTGGGCCGAGTTGATGAAACCCTATTTCAATAAAACGCAAAAATTGTCAGCTTGATACTGATGCTAATCTGCAAGCCACTCTCAACTCGCCAATTCAATAGCTTGCCGATTGAATACCTGCAAGCAAGTTGCTGATGGTCTTGAACCACTCATGAGGGATAGCTTCGACATACTTTCGCTCAAACATCTGTGTATGTATCATCACCACCACCACCAAAATATAATGGATGTATCTAACAATGAAATTCATTATAAAATCTTCCAAATCCAAAAACTCTTTATATAGCCTTTGTGGTAACCAACGTACATTCATGAGTCTAGAACTTGACATTTGGAAAATGGCCAACTACATGTGTACACAAAAGCAAATGTTCTTTGTAAATACTGGAATGTGATATCGAGGAGAGCGATAATAATGAATTCAGATTGATTAATATCAAGACAAAACATACACCTTGGGAACTACCACATGCCTTCCAAATAGTCCCTTGTCACCATCGTCATCGTCGCCATTGTCACCACCTCCATTGAAATTTTTATTTCCAATACCTCCACCACCCCTTCCAAGCTCGACTTGCAAATCACAAGCAAATCAACGCAAACCCTAAATCACTCAATAGTATCCACAAGTCCAAAACATCAGACATTCTCCCATTCACCTCGATCATACATGCCAAGGCTCCAAACTACGGTTAGAAAATATACTTTTTAATTAGAGAAAAAAAACCCTGCTTGCTAGGTTCTAGTGTATTTCTCCAATTGGGGATGTCTGGATTGTCATGACTGACTAATAAACTTCAGAATTCAAGCAATTCAATAAAAGCAGATCCAAGCAGTGTTTTACAAAATTGCCAGTTAGCTATTTTCTAGCTTTAGGTGGCCCTGCTCACCATAAGATTCAAATCCCAAACAAATAAATTTTGAACAGAAGGAAGTCTACTTAGAAAGTCTATAGGCTTCTTGGTCCTTTAGGGTTTATAGTGGTCTACAACCTTCCACTTAGAATGATTTCAACAAGGAATTTTGACTCTTATACCTAAAGTGATCTCTCTAAATTGATTTCCCAATGAAGTTGAAATGTTTAAAATGCTTGAAAAAAATAAACTAGAAAAATAAAAAAATTCTTAGTATGATGCATTGAAACAATTTTCATAAAGTCACCAAGTCTACACACTCTGCTTGAGCCTTTGCTTTGTTCCGCATCAGGGCCTTGCATATGATCATCAAATTTAGCTGAAGATACTCTCCTTCACGGGCGAGAACAGAAATGACATCCAACGGCGCCCATAGCATCCTAGAGAACTCAAGCCTTGGAGGTTTGGCACGTAACTTGGACAAGAATGAATTTATGCCAGGCTTTTGCTTCAAAAACTCTTCTATGTGCACTATAACTTTCAAATTGAGGATCTTGATAATTCTACAAAGAAATACAAGAAGTGACCGTATAATTTGGTACTAATAGACATGTTCTGACAATGGTATACATAATAACAAAATTTGGGAAAAAAAATCTAGGGCTACGCGTTGCTACGCACAGCTGTCGACAAAAAATACTTTTAAATGAATAATTTGAAATCTTGAAATTCTAGTTGACCAATTTTTAATTTCTAATGATGTCTTGCACTACGTTATCAGCAAACATTTTGCTTACAAATTGCCAATCAAGATACAAAGTATTTCACAACATTACGTACTCTTTTGAAAATGGAGCCTCTAGTCCATTTACAATCTACAGGCACCTACCTCTCGATGTGTCGCAATAGAATTTGATGATATAGCCACCATTGCAAGCCCTTCTTGCAAAAGAAAACATATCAGAAACACATCAAATGAGTTGTGAGAATGAAGGACAACGTGGAGATAATGTTTTCACATTTAAAGAATCATGAGCAGGGAAGAAGACAGGCCAGTGGAAAATGGGAAGAGGATGAGATGCACCGAATAAATAACAGCCTATGATAAAAAAATTATGCAAGGAATTTTCCTGGCATATTAGTTGGCTGCAAGTTTCACAATACCTTCCTTATGGTGAACCACGAGTGGGCAATGGTTGCAGATAAACATCACCTAAATCAAGAAGTTATTCAGATAAACACCAAATTGATCCAAAAGTTAATTTCTTCGTCCAAAAATGAGTAACAATAATCAAGAGACGAAGTTTACACTCTCCGAATTCGGCAGTTTTGCAAAGACTGATGCATTACAAGATGCAACCTAGAAGGATATTTTAAACTTGATATATGAATAAAAAGTGTACATTATGAATTTTAGATTCAATCCATACGGTTAGATCTATAATTGCTATTACTGATAATTTTGCCATGGCTGCGGGAACAATGGTTTCTTTTACCAAAATGTCCACTGCATCAGTATTCAGCATGGAAAAAAAAAATAAGCAGAAGATATAAGCTGAAGGTCTCTCACTGTTGCGTTTCTGATTCATTCATGACAACAACATTCCAGTCAATATCAAACATTTAACAATGACAGGGAGTTGGACTGTGCAGACAACCGCATGGCTGGAATCAACATAATTTGCTCAAGCACTCATCGATCACTTCACACACCGACAATGCCAGTTTACTATTTGGAAGCATACCGTGCATTTATAACTGAAATTTACAACGATGGGTACGTTTGGGATACATATAAGCCGGTCTACAATCATAAGACGAGTTCAAAATATCAGTCCTCTTATACGGTAATTCAGGCATAACCTCAAAGATGAAAACTGATCACTACAGAGCTCAATTGTCTGCACCTCCAAAAATAGTGAAGAACACTCATGCAGACTCTTATTCGATGAGATCGATAATACAACAAATTGGTGCATCCTAACCGCTCACATGAACGACAACACTTTGTCCTCGTGGTTGCTAGTGCTTGCCTTGAAAGCTCCGGTCCAGTTGTACTTCGTCCAGGCTTACTTGGAACGTTCCAGAGCCAGCACTGGCCATGTCTATGACGATTTGGTTGTGAGGGTCACGGAAATGTACCCATGACTCCAGCAATACACGGCACCAAACATGCCCAGAGCTAGTTGATTCTGGTTTATGGTTCCTTCCTGTACAACTTCTGGCAAAGTGTTAACCCAACCCATATCCAATTCAATTCAAGCGTCACTAGTTAGGGGTTTAGGGTGGGTTCCAACACACTACGGTCACAGTAATGCAATACTTAGTTTGTTTCATTAATAAATTAACGAGTCCAAATTCGAGTATAATTAATCGAAGTCAACTACTGAATCTTATTGTCATATTAGAATTTTTCTCACGTACTGGTGGTCAAACCCACAAATACGAGTTGCACAAGCATCTACATCAACAAAGGGCATGCATAAAGTCATAGGAGTCCATACCAGCTCTTACAACAACGCCTCTCGGTGTTCTTTTTCTCACCCCAACTTCTTGCCATTTCCCTTCGTTGCTTGCGGTTTTTTTTTGGCCGGTAAGGTCGGACGTCCTTTCGCACGGTACACTGAATCACTCCTCGTAGAGACTGATTTCGGTACCCTTCCACTGGACCCCACGTCCGGGGGATTCGATGTTGCTCTTCCACACAGAGATGAAGTATAATTGCCCATCATGCGAGGAATTTGAATTCCATCAAATTTCCTCCATGCGGGGAATTTGAATGAGGTAACAAACCCCCCATAGGACAGGGCAGTTTGGAAGACCTTCTGCTTGGTCCAAACAGCTGATGTGCTTCGGAAACCTCACATCCTTCTTGAACATGACTGGCGTATCTTTGTAAAATACTCTTATTACAGTGATCAACTGCTGCCCCTTTTTGCACAATCTATTCTCATCATTTTGACACCGTGACTTATGGTTTACTCCTGCGTATGCTTCCGCTACAACTTTCCCTTCGTAATTGGGGTGAAGAACCCATATCTTCACCCGCGGTCTTATCGGATTCTACACAAAGTCACATCAGTGAAATAAGAAAACACATAACAGAGATAGACATCCTTACAATTTGTATCGCTGCTATGACTGGGTCTCTTTGTTTTCATTGATGTCTCTGTCCATTCCGTTATTCCTTGTCACTGATGATCAAGTCAATCACTGGTTCGAATGCCACAGCATTGAATTGCCCCATTCCAACATTACAGAACCAAATGTTTACACCATGGTCTTGGCAATTTGGATCCATACTTAATTTAACAGTGATTAGTAAGGGTAGTACTCACAGAGTTCATAGGTCGCGGGCCAAATTCGAGCTGCGTTATGACAGCTGCGTCAATCAGTGGTGTTCTCTGCTTCTTCGTAGATACACTTGCGCCGTTCCTCGAGCCTTTTTGATTTTTTGATGCGGAGCCACATGCTTCACTCATTAGCTTCCGTTTCACAGGAACCTTTGGTAACACTGGCAACTCCTCTTCGTCGCTTCCACCGCCGTGGCTTCCACAATCTTCTTCTTCGGTCCCATCGCATTCTTCTGTGGAGCTATCCTCCGATTGCTTCGTGCTTTCCAGAATCCCAGGTTTCTCCACCTTTTGTTCAATCGGTGAGTTTGGAATGCCGATTCCTGGTGCGTCCTCTTTGTACAGATTTCCATGGTTCTCTGGCCACCTCAACTTCTGTAATGCTTCCACAGCGGTCGTGTGGTCCACCCCAATGCTTGTCTTTTCTTCATCATTCGTATAGTCCGGGGCATGGGGACTTTCAGGATTCCACGACTCGCTTTGGAACAGTTGAGCTCCAGCCCTAGCTCCAAAATTTTCTGATTTCGACTTGATTGTACTCGCCTGGCCCATCATTTCCTTTCCATGCTTCCGAATTCGAGGAAGGCATTCATCAGAAGAATGGTCAGAAGATAATACGTCAACGGGTACAAGCAGGCCCTTCACTACTACCTTGTTTCTGCCACCAACATGCCCATGAAAATCTCGTGATGGGAAATCATACGGTGCAGTATACCTATTTGATCATCAACAGAACGAGCATGCAATGGAAATTTAGAATTTCAGTAAAACACACTCTTTGTTCAATACATATTACAACTGATTGTTCATATGTTGAACTAATGTTTTCCGTCAAATGGTGACCATAATGGCCGGGATGTCTACAATTGGTCTTCAGTCCTGGTGTGGCGGCCTTACCTTCAGATGCCAAATATTTGACAGTGCCCATTTGCACAAAGAGGAGCCAAGAACACATGATGAAAATTCAATCCATACCGCATTGTATTCTGTAGATATTGTATTGAACATCACATTTGTATTATATCTCATGAATATTAATTACTCTTCATCGGCTTAAAGGTTTAATTTCATCCAACCACCCCATATTATGCTTCATAAGTCACATAGAGGCTCGGCACTACAAAATTGACAGGAAAAAAGAGAGTTTTTTTAAAATGAAGGTTGCATCCACCTTTGTGATGCTCTCTTCCATGGGGTGTTCGCAGGGTCCCTTGCAGTCGTGTGGCTCATGTCAGCCCAGGCACTCTTGCCCTTCAAATCGTGTAGACCTGCACCATATTCATTTGTGATCATATGCGTTATTTTTTGCTGATTACAAACTTTCGGTACCTTTTTCCTACAATTTTTGTAACTAACTTGTTCTGGACAACTACTTCGTACATTTTTCAGGATTCACATTGAAAGTTATGCTTGGGTTGATCATAACCATCAATCTGTGGGCAATAAGGGAATATGGCCATACATTCACCTCCATTTGATGTTCTCATCGAACAAGCATCCAAACTTTGTCGTCTCTGTCCACTTTGCAATAATCCATCTGTTTCTGTGCAAAATGTAGACTGGATGTCCCTAGGTTTCTTCAATCCCTGCAAGATATCGCTTGGGGTGCGGTTAATTGATCTTTGCGCCATGGCTGTTGTGAGTCCCACATTCACTTCGCCAAACTCATGATTCTTGTCAGTTACCTTGGTCGCTAAAGAGTCGCACTTAGAGGACAGATTGAAAACAAATTCGTCCACCATGGCGTGAAGCTTGTTGCTGATGTCGTGCATGGGTAACCGCTTCGAAGATCCCTCTGTGTCACTATCCGTTGGAATTGTGAATTCTTTAGTATTGAGCGGGCCGTCTTCTGGTTCAGACTGAGAGATTCTAGCCTGTAAAAAGGAAATTTCAGTGTCAGAGTGAATTCCCGTCAACATTTCTGCATTGTACATCACCGTGCATACATGTGTAGCTCAAACTTCAGAATACATCCGTGTCCCAACAAAAGTGGAAATTCTAAATTTCATATATGTCGCCATTACAATGTATGAGGAACTTGGCGTGGGGATGAGCAAAATTTAAACATGTTCATGGATGTAATGTGTTTCAAACAGATCATGGTTTAGGGTATGGATCCTGAGAATAATTCCAACTTTCTTTGTGATACACTTGTATACGATGTATAGCGAAGCGAGTGTGGCTATTCAGGTAATACAAGGAGGCATCCTAAATTGGCTACATACATTACGATTTGGATACCCGTCACCATTCACAGGGATACTCAGTCTACCAATTCAGTATTTTGACATGCATAGCATTAGTTATCCATCACATAAACATGGTTTAGGGAGGATTTGTCCTTACATTTGTCGGCGCCAATGTCTCATCACGACCTATACTCGAGTGCATTCCGTCCTCACGGTTTTGCTTGGCTATCTTCCCGGTTGCTGCATTCGAGTGCATCTCCTACGTACAGTCCAAAACATGTTGCAGCTTTCGTTCGGACCCTACTACCTTTCTCAAATACAGTTTATTTTCTCAATGATCAATGCATTTTTTAGCCCAAACAATATTCGAAGGAGCTCATGAACACTTCTCTTAATTCAACTCTGTATTATGTACGCATTCCATGATACGAGCATTCAAAGCTTACTACTTTGGAGTATTTGAATGAACATACCGCAGCTCCTTTTCTTGCCAAAGAATTTTGCTTGTTCCTTTTGCTCTCCTTGCTCCCCTCCCTTGAGTTCCAATACTCTACCAATGCCAGCCACGCCGCCGGTGCACAATCGTCAGGCTTATTCTGGTCCCCATATCGTGACTAGTGCTTACGATACAATGCTCTATTTCTCTTGTACAGACGCTGTAGAAAGCCCTCTATCATGCCTTCTGGAAGAGGCTTTTCTAATACAAATTGCCTTGTAACCTCTACCATGATCTCCTGCATTGTTGAAGGATATTTGAAATGTATGAAAGCATTAGGAACGATTGCCAGGGCGGCCAATTTCACAGCGTTTAGGAACTGTGATTTGAATTTCACAATTTCACCACTGTCGTTTTGCTCAAGATGAACTTGTGGTACTCTACCTTCCGCAATGGCACTCTTGACTTCTTTTAAATAGGAACGCTGTTCTACTCGCAGTAACTTTCTTTGTGACATGTCAGAAGGGGGTGACTTACTGGAGTTGTCACTTTGTAGCATGGTGCTGCTGTGAAATTGGTTTGCCGGTCCTCGATCTGCCATGGCGTCGGGGTGGTTGCACATGGACGCCTGTCTTGGAAATGTCCTCGTCCCACGAACTGGACCATTTCGTCCTCGCTCCGGT
This sequence comes from Pohlia nutans, assembly GCA_022496805.1. Classification (NCBI taxonomy): domain Eukaryota; kingdom Viridiplantae; phylum Streptophyta; class Bryopsida; order Bryales; family Mniaceae; genus Pohlia; species Pohlia nutans. The sequence continues at coordinate 2,312,979 of CM040085.1, read as the reverse complement.
GATGCCTCTGGCAGAATTTCGTTTTCAACCTCCTCGTTAGGGAACGTAGCCTCCAAACGTCCTCTTCCATCTATGACACAATTCTCACCTCTTATCTTGCATTGTGGTGTTGCAACGGGGTCTCCATGCATGGTAGGTCGATCAATGTCTCCTGCAGGCATTTGGGCTCTTACAGGATGCGGTATCGCTTTCTCGAACTCGGAGCCATGGAATTGTTGAGACGAGTAGTAATCTTGCCCCCCCGTGTATCCGTGTTGCGAGCTCATGTTCTGCATTCCGTGAAATCCTGTGTGATTAGGATCTGGCCCTTGAAAACGGAATCCCGTTGGCGGTGATGGGTACAACAAATGGCTCCGGAAGTTGGGATGTACTGTGCTAGATGTGCCAATACATGGATTGTACATGTTTGGGTTGCGAGGACCGGCACTGCCAAAGGCTTGTATGGAATTTTGCCAATCACTCGTCATAGTTGGTTGACTGTAGCTCGACCCGAATGGCATTCCGGCCATCTGCACACACCATCTCAGTCACATTCTTAGTTCCCAGCTGTACATTGTGTCTGCATATACATGGCATTATGTTGCCAGATTTCAACACCCTAATTTAGCCTAATTCAGCCTCTTTTAAGCATGAGGGTTGACAAAGGTACCTGTGTTTGCTCGAACCTGGGCTGGTGCAGACGATGTTCACGTCTGAAGCCCTGTGCACACACACACAAAGATTGAGTTATTTTCCAAATCCTTGTCTTCACCTTCTAAAACATTTCTACTGCATCTGCATGGATTTCTGTTGCATTGTCAAGGACAACGACGTTAGCGGAACTTACCCCAGCCACGGGATCCTCCACGAACTGTGTACTTCTCACTATGTCGACGTCGTCCATGTTCGATGCATCGTACTGGGTTTCCATGACAAAGCTTCTTTGCATTGGCCTGACAACGTGATTTAGAGTCTGAACTTGGAACTTGGAACTCAAAAACCAGGAGAACTCTCAAGTCCTGCACAGGGTTGAAGGCACCTGAAACAAAACCAAGCACTAGCTAGATACTCCGAAAACTGTAGAATTACGTAGACAATCCGGTAACTTTACAATACAACATACGATGCCTGTACAACATCTGACTACCCTTGCTACCTGTCTGATCAGAGGCTCGTCGATCCATGCTTAAATCAATAATGTTCCTTGATCAATCCTGTCGATCGTGGGTCCATTGACTACCTTAATGGCGCAACTAGGCGGCGCTTCTGTAACACCACAAATGTCCAATGCGACTGGCACGTTCAGATTCCTGTGTATTTGAACAGTGCAGCTAAATAAATTGCAAGCACTGTCAATGCATGGGCTGCATTGTCAGATCCATAAAGGAGCCGAACCACTCGTTCAGAATTCTCTTCAACCGCACCAACTCGTAGGGATTCTCCTCTGGCATCTTGCTGAAGTGGAAACAACCCAAGCCCCACCTTCCTGACGGTGGCGTTTCTGTCATCATCACTCAGTTCCGTGGATGAATTTACTCAAAGAATGAAGAAACATGTGTTCATGGTTTCTTTGTACACTGATTATTGCCATTACTGTGAATATCGAAGGAATGAATTGGAATGAATAGGAATGAATAGGAATAACTTAGCAATGGAATTGCTTGGAATGAATCAAGTATATTGCAAATATTATAAGAAGATGTAACTTGAGATAATATAATATCCATAGAATAATTATTAATATATATACATCTTATAGAAATATATTGCAGATACATTGATAGGAAACATAAACATTTTCTTAATATAACAATCTTTATAGCAATGTAAAAATTTCTTATGGAAAAAAATGAAAAGAAAATGACTTACAAATAGATATAAAATATAATAAATATAAAATATAAAATAAATACAAAATATATATATAGCTAAATCCACAAAGTAGTAATAATAGAAATGTATATATTTTAATAAAGATAAAAAAAAATAGTAAAAGTCACATACAAATTGTAAATGAAAATAAAGCAGTTGATTAAAAACTAAAATTAAATATGATTGTTTTTGGAACAACCAAAATTAAATAAAAGTAAAAATGAAAACTAAAAAATTAAAATAATATAAATAATAAAAAAGTAAATAATAATATAGTAGCCAATTAAAAACTACAACAAAGACATAATAGTCAATTAAAATCTAAAATTAAATACAATGATTTTTAGAACAACCAAAATTAAACAAAGGTCACAAAGGAAACTAAGAATATAAATAAACATAAATAAATAACTAAATGTAAATAAAAACATAGTAGTCAATTAAAAACTAAAATTAAATGTAATTATTTTTAGAGCAACCAAAATTAAATAAAAGTCAAAATTATAAACCAAAAAATTGATAAAATATTAAAAAAATAAAAAGTAAGTACAATCTAGAAAGTGATAATAATAAAAATGTACTTATTTTATGCAATATAAAAATAAAATAGTAAAATTCATATACAAATTGTAAACTGAAGTATAGTACTATTATGGTCAGTATTCAGAGTGCCTCTTCGATTATTTGGCCAAATGTTGTTCTATAGCTATCATTTTGATTATGTACTTGTTGTCCAGTGCATTCTATATTAGCTTTGGCTTTGGACTGCGATGTTTTGTAACCACCTTCATTGTGTGTAAAAGTTCTTAGAAAGCTAACTCTATCGGTAACATCATGCTCAGGTTTGGCAGCATCATCTCTTAGACAAAAGCTTGGCTTATGTGAGAAGTGGGTTTATCATCAGTTGCAGCAGTAGCTCTCCTGCAAGATCTTGATACTGTAACTCAAGACAGGTTGGATTTGTTGGATATATTTTCGTTCATGCAATTGATTGTAATGAAGTTCTAGGTCCTCTTTGTGCATCTACAAGCTTTTTTGGTCGTAGGCAACTCTGTTTTCAACTACCGACAATTGCAGCATAGGATTTTTGAGATAATCTGGGTTCCAGTAATGACCATCTTCACGAAAATTCATGCCTTGGGTCGATCTGTACCTTATGTTGAAAATGCTAGTCTTTGAAGGTTGCAGGATTTAGTTGTTATAGTACAATTTAACCGATCCTTGAAATTGAGCAGGTTGGAAGCAGAACTGGGTCCCCGAGGATTGTTCTACCGGCGTGCTAAGAAACTCCAGAAATGCGTGTGTGCACTTATCCAAGGAAAGTCATCGGGTGTTCATTTTTTAGGGTAAGCATGTAAACTATCTGGATTATGACTGAATGCGTCCATCCAATATCAGTACAGCCAACGATATGCATGCAAGTAGCTACTTATTTCATCGTGAGGCGTGAGAATAAAATCAAGTGTTCCTATCAAGATTGGTCTTTTTTAGGTATCTAACATCTTGCGCTACTGTTGCGTTTCTGCAGTTTGCTGGATATTTATGCTGCATCTACTTTGCGAGACATACCACAACCGCCGATGGTTTTCCCCTCTTCAGAATGAGATTCCATTAAATGCTATTCTGGGTGTGCTTTTCCAGTCATGAAATTGGACAAGGAAGTAATGCCGACCTGCTTTATAGTCTAAACTACAAGTCAGAACTGAAGGAAACCCCAATAATGACAGCTCCTGACTCTGAGCAAAACCTTGTGTACTAAATTTTATATAACTTACAAATTTGGAAAATGAGACACAGAAAATCTGCCACTTGTAAAGGAAACCGTTAAACGTGGCTAACAGAAATTATAAACTGTCTATTTTGACCATCATTGTTCTGAATTGATTGTCATATTCCCACAGCCAGTTGAAGATGGGCCGCAAAAATCCAACTATAAGAAAAATCAGCTTTCCACTGAAACCAAGTGTTTTGACATATTTCTGTCCGATGTCTGGTTCATGCAACCAAGTAGAGAACCCCATCACTCTGTACTTTCCTGATTACAGGGCTCCTTCAACAAGTGTTTCCAAATGAACAGCCCATCGTTAAACCTAGCCACATATACCTACTGCCTTCACTCAAAACTAGGGATAGACAGAAGGTTACAATTTGGAATACACAAGCTTCGAAAAAACATGGCAATTAGCTGGGTCCAGCAATGGACGGTACTCTATTGCTGAACCAAGCTGGCAAACGATGACTGATTACAGATACCTCACAGTCATTACAAGTTCTAGATCCCATGGGATATTCCATATCTAAAGATATTTTATTTTCATTCTAGAAAGAAAAACAGAAAATAAATATAGACTTATAAATTTGAATTTAATATAGATCTGGAAACAACACGTGGATGATGATCTTTAACAATGAAAGCCAGGTTTTACGTAATAAAACAATGACGAGAACATTGAATTAATAACATGAGAATATAACCAGTTAAAAAAGCAGTAAAGATTGTTTCTGATCAAGATGGCGGAACTGACAAGCATTCGTAGTTCACTTGAATCGGCCAACAAAGGAAGATTGACAACACTAATACTTGAGATAAAAACGAATGTCTTATTGATTCCTGTGAATACAGAACAGCAATATCCTCCTACTTATAGATATCTCCCAGCGTACAAACATTTATATTGCAATATATCTAGAAATTATTCTCTACAAAAAATGCCGCCCTTATGTAAAGGGAATAATTTCAACAAATCCACCCTTCTGTAAAGCATCGTCTACTCCAACACAACACCTAAACGAAATGCTTGTCGTTGTATGATTTGTGATTGGAATTCAAAACGCACAAAACCTAAAACTTAACCCCCTTGGTCGAAGACACAAAATCTGGCCTCCACACAAGACAGGGTTCCGGGACGAAGAACTTGATCCTCAACATGTGACTGATCTAAACTAAATTGAAGAACCTTGTGAAGCTAATCATTCACAATAACCTAGGAAAAAACCCTGACATAGAATTAACACTTCCGGGAAGGATTAAAAGTTGTACCAAGATTGCAGCTGAAGAAGTTCCTTTATCTCCTCGACGCTATAAATCGAACAACATTTGTCCTTCATCAATCCCCCGAGTTTGTACTGCTATGGCCGTGCAGCTGATTTCGATCGGTGGCTTGTTTGGAGTGTCTACCTAAACCCTAAAACCATGAGTACATTGTGTGTTCTACAGTGATTACCACAGGATATAACATGATTCCCTTAGTAATTTTCTTGGGTAAAAACCCTCTCCCAGTAACTTGTCGACAGAATTTCATGATTAATGAAAACATTGCTTTTATAAAAATGAAGTTGTAAAAATGAATACAAAATCACCCTTTGAAGAGCAATAGATCATCAAAATCACTTGGTGCAATGTATAAAATTCCAATAAGAATCATTAAACATAAAACACAACAATAATCCATCACACTAACACTCTATATCACAGCTATTAAACCAGGATCTCACCAGTTTGTCTTGAACATTCTCTATCATTTGACTTTTTAAAACTGCATACCATCTGAAAAACGATGCCTTTTGATACAAGGCTACGCCAAACTGCCCTCGACTACCAATGGTTTTCGTGCAATGCCACAACTCTGAAGATTTGCACAACATAACATCACCCACCAATGGTATAGTAAATAATCTCAATCCAGGTAAATAGAACTTAACTTCATTTCCACTTGAATCTTTTGTACCTGAAAAAAACAACACAAGACATTAACTATAATAAACATTTATACAAACATATTACATTAGATGCATCACAATATTTTTTTAACAAGAAAATATGAAATCATTACATACCAGAATTGCCAAACCAAATAAAGAATCCATACGATACATCATCTGTATCTGTATGGATATTACAGTCGTAGTCCCTTGTGATACACATAGTAGTGAATGGAGTATTTCCGAGTCGTACATTGTCTTCTTCTCCAATACCATCATCTTCTAAGATAGATTCCAAATGTTTAAAAACATTTGGAAATTGAATTTTCAAATGATCACACAGTAGGGCTACTAGTTGATCAGCACGATGGTAACAACCCATAATGTTATGCCTAAACCTACAAAACATCACAACATACCATGAGAATTTTTTTAATTAAAACAATGCATACAAAACATAGAAAAACATGAAATTGAAATGCCTTACCTTCCAATCTCACCATAGGCATATCGTAAACCAAAAGTAACAATCCTGGATTCATGGTCGGATCTCTTTAATTCGCCCCGTTTGGTAGCATTTCCTTTTGCTTCCAAAAACGTAGCCAACTCAGTCATAGCTGTAAGAGTGTTCTGGCTAAATCTCCCATTTACAAGAAGAAATTGAAGCCCAGCACTACCAGATTCAATGCACAAGGTAGGAGCTGTGATTTCTTCAAAGTTTCCGCTCTCCTGTTCCAGCTTAAATTCTTTAGCCCAGTACACCTTAGGCCTAACTTTATGAACCATCTCTATTACTTTAGGGTTCTCATTGCCTGAGTACCATGATGTCAAACCATTCAAAGGATCTGGATAATTTCTTTTTGAACTTACAAAATGAACATTTAATAAATGTTGTTTCAATTTTCTAACATCTGATGGTATGCCCCCCTGTCCACAATCTTTGCAATTGTAACATTTCTTTGAAATATCATGAAACAATCCATGATCTTCAAAGAAAACATTGTATAGATGTAACTTCTCCAAGCGCCGATGGGACTTCCCTAAAAAATGATCGTTCAAAGAAGCATCATTGTTTTGAACAAAACAATTACAAAACTGACACCAATGCTTGTTTGGATTCTCTATTCCAAACTCTGCCTTTTGTTCACCATCTCTGTTGTGTGGTTTACGACGCTTTTTTCCTCCCCTGTATTGCAAAAATGACAAATCAATTACACAATTATGAAATTGTTGTAAATAACATAGTTCAGTTTTGACATTCCATTCTTTGTCTTAACACACTATGCATTCTATGCATGTATCAAATGCCCTTCTAAATGATACCTAAGCATAATATATTACAATGATCAAACTTGAAAAGTAGTGAAGAAAGAGGACGCTTCAAAGCATTTTGTTGTGATATGAGAATAGTCATATCACCACTGAGCCAAAGCTTCCACCTTCTCTAATACTTAAAACATATAACTAAACATCAACATAGAGCCTCAAAGCATTTTGGGGAACTGTAAGATCAAGTCACAGAACCACACAGCCGAAGCTCTACAATGATGAAACCTATTCAAATATTCAGTTTCAATATGTAAACGTCAAAGTTAAAGAAATATATCTAGACTATAAAACCTAGACATAAAAGCTATGTAATAGGTTGCACTCAACAACGTAAAAACCATTGGTCTTACATGATTCTGACAATGAGTCCTCAACGACCAACTCCACCACTCTGCACATTATCAAAGTCTTTCATAAGCATTAAATCTGCAGACATCTTTAACACACTAGATTCCAATAGCTGTAAATAAATTTATGAGGGCTAAGTGATACAAACTGCATAAACTCCATGACATTAGATAAATAACTGTCCGTAGAAAGTTTTCGTAGCAAGATTCAAGATACCAGGTCTATATAATTTGTTAGGCTGTACAGGTTGCTGTCAAATTGATCTCCCTAGTTAAAAGGGGGACACAACCAAGACTGGTGACACCATTAGAATACAAATTGAAATACAAATAAGCCAGAAAATGGGGAACCTATATACCCTGTCAGGTCGAGGTCCTAGAGCGGGAACGATGACACCATGTTGAGATCTGGTACTGGATTCCGCTGTACCATTTCCCTCCTTTTCCTCATTACCCTTCTTTGGATCTTCTCCAGACTCTTTCAGCTTCTCACCTGCTCACACAGACAAAAGAATTTTACGATAAGAAAGCCCACATTCCCTTAAGTAAATGGTCAAGCTCGGCCGGACCAAGAAAACTAACACGTTTCAGCAAGTGTCCATCACTTCAAATCAAACGCAATATCCATGGCTAATTGCCGACCATGGCTCTGATTCATTCTTGCTCAGACAATTGCAGCTGGATTACACACTACTGACGTCCTTCATGATCAGTATGTAGCTCCAGTTATTGTAAAGTCTACTTGAAAGATCCGGTCTTCCAAAACACTAATTTTCCCGACACCTAACGGTACTGTATGATACTTCCCAACAGTGGTGATACATATTCCGGCAAATAATTGAAACTGAGTAACCTCCAGATTCGAATCATGACGTGCCCTTCATTGAAATTTTCTATCTACTTACATATTCTAGCATCTCCAAATAAGAATCGCTTCAGCCATTCTACGTGAATAATTATCAGCTGGTACATTCAATTCACCAAACCTGATCACAGGATCTGCACCCCCGTCCTATAAGGAGGCATACCTAAGCTGAACAGATGTTGCAGTGCTGCATTAATATATTCTTGGCTAAATGCCACAATATCCCGAATGCATCACAATAGCCCTTGGGACGACGAAGATTTTAACCCCTAAACGACCAAGAGACCCCTTGAAATTTTTAGCAATTTTGGTTTTTTTAGCAATTTCTTTTTCCTGGAAACATTCGATGTTAATTTTTTTTTAGCAATTTGAGTAGCTCACATGGGGACCTTCTTTAGTCCAATTATTATTCATTTTTTGATTAATACATGCAATGTTCTTCATTAATTCTGATGATATAAAATTTGGCCCCATCTGAATTATATTTTTCACACTGATCAATCGAATTGGTCATTTTCAAACCATGAATCATTGGTCTTCTATGGGTTTACCACTAAACCCTGCATAAACCCTAATTTTCACAACTAGATTTTCTGTACATATTAAAGAGGCTTGAATCCAAATTATGTAAACCTAATGCTACAAACACGCTGATTCAGAGATATAACGCTAAGACCATGGGTTGTTGTATACCCTAAACTTCATTTCAGTAATCTTCACAAACTCTGATCATCAACTTCAATTCTCTACTGCAACTGTATAGTAAGAGGCATCTTAACATTAAAACGTGATGGTCAATCATTGAACAATGGCATTATCAAAGCATCCCATTTACAATTTCTTAAGCCCTAGCAGACAAAAAACTCAAGCTGCTGCAGGACCACACTACTCCTCCCGGGAAAGAAAACATAAAAACCCTTTTAACGAACTAAAGTTACCAATTACACTTTTCCAGAAAAAGAATATCCCCACGGTTACTCACCACTCGGCATCTTAACCCTAAACGTGATGGTCAGTCATCAAACAATGACATTATCAAAGGATCCTTTCATAGTTTCTTAAACCCTAGCAGAAGAAAACCTCAAACTGCTACAGGACCACACCTCCCTTCCCAGGAAATCAAAAACATAAACCCTTTCAACCTAAAGTGACCAATTACGTTCAGAAACAGTACATCCCGAATTGCTCCCATGGCTGTTGTATACCCTAACTTCATGTCTACGATCTAATTCAATTATCAACTGCAACTGTAGGTTGTGACAGACATTTTGACCCTACACGTACATTGAGCAATGACAGTATCAAAGGATCCCATTCATAATTTCTTAAACCCTAGGAGACAAAAACCTCAAACTGCTGCAGGACCACACCTCCCTTCCCGGGAAATCAAAAACAGAAACCCTTTCAACCTAAAGTGACCAACTACGTTCAGAAACAGTACATCCCGAATTGCTCCCAAGGTTGTTGTATACCCTAACTTCGTGTCTACGATCTCATTCAATTAGCAACTGCAACTGTAGGTTGTAACAGACATCTTAACACTAAACGTGCATTGAGCAATGACATTATCAAAGTCTTTCATAAGCATTAAATCTGCAGACATCTTTAACACACTAGATTCCAATAGCTGTAAATAAATTTATGAGGGCTATGTGATACAAACTGCATAAACTCCATGACATTAGATAAATAACTGTCCGTAGAAAGTTTTCGTAGCAAGATTCAAGATACCAGGTCTATATAATTTGTTAGGCTGTACAGGTTGTTATCAAATTGATCTCCCTATTTAAAAGGGGGACACAACCAAGACTGGTGACACCATTAGAATACAAATTGAAATACAAATAAGCCAGAAAATGGGGAACCTATATACCCTTACACAAATGCCTAGAGAAGGGAGTTTTCAAACCTTGCCATAAATCTCACAACCAGTGGCTTGCGAAGCTGCATTGAGGCAGATCAGCGGAGTGTTGCCAACCTAAAACCCCCATCACAAGCGCAGTTTTCCCTCAAGCTCTTGTAGTGACTGTAGTAGAAAAACCAAATGAAATCACAGGTGACTGGTGTTAGAAGCTTTCTGTCTGCACCGTCACCTTTATATTCTTGTGATGAAAGTGCTGGCAAATCCATCTACGGTGCTATTGGTTCTAGTACAGCACCGTGACTCGTTTTCTGTAGAAACCCTAAACTCAGAACTCTTTTATATCACATCTTCGGCAACCAACGTACGTGAGTTCAGAACTTGCAACAGCAAATATGCCATACTTTGAGGTCTTCCCTCTCCTGAAACCCTAGAAGCTCCACTTACTACTCATCGACATTCCTGTCAACACAATTGTAACAAAAATTTATTCTACTCTCCCCTTCACCAAAAAGCGCTTCATAAGCTGCTAAAATATTAAAAATACACGAGTGATGTGATCAAATTGCGTGATCAGTTTGACCTCGATCAAATTTCCTTCACTCAATAAAAAAAGGCGGGGAAATCCAACTATACTTTTTCTCTTTTAGAAAGCAGAATTCGTGATGTGATCAAGATTGACCTAATTGACTTGAACTCCCTTGACAGAAAGAAAAGAGACGGAGGACGAAATTCGATTCTCCAAGTTGTTCTTTTTTTTCTAAAATTCAAACAAGGGTTCAAGAAACGAAGAGCAAAATCAAAAAAAAGATAGTTAACGTGCAGTGGAAGAGGGGAATTGAGCTGGACCCAACCCCAAAGCACGGTCGGAAATCAAAAGCCAAAGCTGCAAAGAGTGTGCTTGCCTTGTATGAAGATCATGGGATGGAATAGGCACCGAAATGGAGATTACGAATTGACTGATGGACCGAGCGAGAGGTGGCGATGAGGCGGATCTGCAGTGCGCAAGGGACAAGGAATTTGTGAGTTTGGGTCCGGGGAGAGGCAAAATGAAGGTAACAGTAACTGAAAGGAAAAGGAAGGCCGGCGGGGGTGCAAAACTAGTTCTCTTTCAATCAAACTTGCTCTGATGAATAATTTCCAGAAACTCATTTGCAAAACCCTGAAGCTAATGATGCGCATGAGCAAATGCAAATGAATTACACGGCGGAAAACCCTATTCGCATGCATCACAATCAGAAGAAGCTTGGGTGCAACTACAATCTGTACCCAGAGATAGCCAATCTAAGCTGTGTCTTTCTTATTCTCTCTTCTTTTAATCAAAACTCGGTAGTAACAAAGCCGCTTCCGAATCACATAACTAATGTACCAATTCAATTATACCCACACGAGCAGACTATTCCTGAGCATCCAAACCCTACTTAAACAACAACAATAAAGATGGCTACCTGAGTCACCTACAGCACTGAGATCCTTGCATGCTATTCGAAATTGATTCACACTCATTCCAAGCTGCTCGCTGTCGAAGTCCATCAGCTTCATATTTAAAACAGAGATTCTCTCATGATCTATAACATTCCATTCGAGTGACTGTCAGAAACAGAGAATTGCGACTTCAAAGAATACGAAATTCATGCAGAATCGAGAATCTCTCAACAAACCTTAACTCCAGCTTCGAAAAAACATTCAAGCTCATCAACCCCAGAGCACAATTAAAGCTCTCGTAACAAAGCCGCTAAGTAGGCAACTTACAGGTGCTCAGAGCTCAGATGGCTGGCCAGTTTGGCTTCCTGCACAAAAGTGGACAGAAAATGCGCTAGAAACTTGCGGGAGTTTTGTATGGTGGAGCTGAGACGGAGTTCATCAGAGATACTGGCTGGCCAGTTTGCCTTCACGCACAATGTAGTTCTGCTCGGGGAACGCCTCGTGCTTGAACCACCGGTCCAGCATGTCCTTCGTCCCTGCCACAAACCGTTTCTGCACACCATGGTTGCAGGAGCTTAGATCGCAATTTTGTACAAGTAATTTCTTTCAATAAGATGGCTGCGATTATTAGATTTACGATGCATGTTTCCTTGACCGAAACCTCAAACACGCAATCAGAAACCAAAAAAAGCAGATTGAGGTATTCTACCTCCATCTCGCCTCTAATTGCAGAGACACATGACTAAAAACTCCTATTCCTGTTACATTACCAAACGCCATCTCCCACATTTCCCAAGGTGAGACCAGTTGAGCTTCAACTTACCAGCAAGACGATTCTCGCCCTCTTTCAGCTGTTTCCCGCTCTCTATTAACCTTACCCTCTAGTCCTTACTAGTTAACCTGTGATCTTCTGTCATAAGAAGCTGCTGGTCTCCATTGCTGCAATTAGCATGTCTTCGTTAGCAACCCTCTGTATAGTTTATTCACTTGAAGGAAAATTCAGTAAAACTTGCTACTCGAAAGAGATGCAAAAAATCGAGGCTTTGACATCCTCAAATCATTAAAGAAGAACAAGGAAAAAGATACAGCTCATTCCTGGCAGAATCTTAGCAACAATGTATGTAGAAACTACTCCAATAATCTGAGAACATCACAAGGACTCTACAATCTAATGAATTGAATAAAGCAAAAGATTTGTGAAGTGCACATCAAGGACCAGTCAGCAACTTATTGCTCAACGTTATTCACCTGACAATGCAATGCGAGTCACCAACATTGGCGCATTGAGCTAGAAAACCAGAGGTAGCATCAAGCCACAAGAGGAGTACAGTTGTTGTGCAACCCTGCACATTACAGAGCATTCTGAATAAATATCCTGGGTTTCTCAACAAAATTCCCCACAGTCTTGATAAACCCTCCCACAGATGGTAAATAGATCATTTAAATCCCTTCGCTTGCAAGACCAAACGGAACTCCACAACCTCATTCTCTTACCTCATACGGGTAATCCAGAGATTCTTTGGTGTTGTGGAAAGCAGTAAGAAGCACATCAGAGTGTGTAGTTAGCGGGATCGTGAGCTTGAAACTGAACGTGTTTGGTCGCAGTTTGGCGAATGCTGCCAAACCCTAAACCCTTCCCAAAGACGAGCGGCCACGATGAATATCTGTGGACGATCACGATGCTCGTCAGGCAGACTAAGAAATAAATCACGGGCAGCCCGAATGAAACGTACTGTACATTGCTTAAAATACGGTATGCGTACATGAATTTGTACTGATTCATACGCTGAGCGATAACCAGGGTCGCGAAAACCGTGCCCGCGGGTGCAGAGAATAAAGCCCGGGCCTGAGAGGAATCTAGCCCGGGCCTGAAGAATCTTTCCTAGGGTAAGCTCGAGGTAGCCTAGGGTTCCGGGTATGTTCTGGAATGGCCTTTTCGGCATTCCCTAGCGGGACCCAGGCGGGCGGGCAAAGGTCGAGAAGGGCAGCTGAACGGGCAAGGTTGGACACTCGGGCTGCAAGATGGCCCACTTCCCACGTGTTCAGTTGCAGGGCAGCAGTCAGGAGCGAGGAGATCATATTTTTTTATAATATTTGTAATTTCATGTGTATTTATTACAGACCTTGCATTGCCTTCTATAACATCCAACACATCTTTGGGGGGTTTGGAGAATGCCAACTAACCCAACTCCTTACCTTGGGTTTCAAAAATCAAATTTCGAAGCCCACACAATAACTTCCCTCCTAAAAGCATTCAACCCAAAATAAAGCATCTCAATGGCGTACCGGTACTTACACATCAATGCAATGAATTTTCTTTTGTGCTAGAAACATATAGTGGGATACAACATGCTTACAAATTTTTTCGTAAGCATTGAAAGTAGGTAGATCCTATATCAAGCGAGCGCATTGATTCTAACGATTGCAAATATGGTAAGAAAAAATTCCTACCAATAGAAGATTAGAGTAGGAACGTCCCTTTTAATTTGTAGATCCATGGCTGTTGTATCAAGCACATTACAATTTATAATTTTCCAAATTTAGAGACGATATAGGACCTTTAGGGGTTAAGAAATAAACAACTTCAATAGATGAGTTTAGGGTTTAGGAAATAAATGGTATTTTGAATTTGTTTCTAAAAACATCATTTTGGAGCTCAAAACAACTATAACAAAGTTTGTGATGTAGAGTACGAATGATTAACACTCATAAAATGTTACTTTGGAAATAAATATTCGCTTTGAGGTTGCTTTGAGGATCACCTCAAAGCAACGTCAAAACATGGTAAAGCTACTTTGAGGCTCCTCTAAGGGATGGCTCAAAGTAGCCCCAACGCTTAGTTTGGGTTTAAGTTTTGTTGAGGTTGCTTTTAGGTTACTTCAAAGCAACCTAACTTAAATTAAAACTATAATTAATTTCTAAAAATATTTTTTTTGTGATCATTAGATTAATCTATAGTGTTGGGTGAAACGGTTTTTATGCCATGGACACGTGGTTGAACCAACTAATTATTGTTGGATTAACCCCTAAACATCCCATCGTTCACAAACTGAATCACAAACGGATTGAAAGCCTTGTAACTTTCTTAGACAATCTCAGACGACTTTCATCCAAGTCATTTTTGCAAGCCTATTAAATTCTCTATTAATTAGAATAAAGCTCTTGTGATAGAGAGATACTGGTAATATTAGAGAGACCTCCAAATGCAAGTATGTCAAATTTGTTGGGTAGATTTCATGCATGCAATGGTCCTCTCATGTACACCTATTGTACAGTGGGGTCCAACATGGAATGGCGTTTTTGGTTTCGCAGTGAGAAAAATTTCAGTACTGCCAACTTTGAAAGCCTCCCGAGAGCTCAAATATTGGTATTTTACCACGAAAATTTTACCAGAGACTTATCTTTAAGTTAATTATATGTATGCCAAATTTCAAGGCCAAAAGATTCACCAAAAAAACGTTATTCAAAATCTACCAACATTGGTAGTTATTCACTGCTGCCAACTTTGACAACCTCCCAAAGATTGAATTAATTTTTTTTTGCCATGAAATTCTTGGAAAAAGAACTTCTTTATGTTAATAACATATGATAAAAATTTCAAGGCCAGAAGATTAATACAAAAAAGATATTGACAATCTACCAACATGTGTAGTTGTGGGAAACAATGGGGGAAACTTTGCTACCAACTTTGACACCCTCCCTACGGTTGAGAAATTGTCTATTTACCATGAAATTTTTGGTAAAACATGCTCTTTATGACAAAATTATTCATGCCAAATTTCAAGGTCAAAAAATCTATACAAAGAAAATTATTTACAATCTACCAATGTGTGTAGTTTCCCCCATTGTTTCCCACAACTACACATGTTGGTAGATTGTTAATATCGTTTTTTGTATTAATCTTTTGGCCTTGAAATTTTTATCATATGTTATTAATATAAAGAAGTTTTTTTTCCTAGAATTTTATGGCAAAAAAAAAATTAATTCAATCTTTGGGAGGCTGTCAAAGTTGGCAGCAGTGAAAACATTTCCACAGCTACCAATGTTGGTAGATTCTGAATAACTTTTTTTGGGTGAATCTTTTGGCCTTGAAATTTGGCATACATATAATTAACTTAAAGATAAGTCTCTGGTAAAATTTTCGTGGTAAAATACCAATATTTGAGCTCTCGGGAGGCTTTCAAAGTTGGCAGTACTGAAATTTTTCTCACTGCGAAACCAAAAACGCCATTCCATGTTGGACCCCACTGTACATCTGAGTCATGCTAATATCTGTTTTTGAGGCTAGCATCTACTTGTGTTCAAAGGATTGGTACATTTAGGGGTTAATCATAACCAATTTACCACCATATGTGATTTTAATTTGAGATTTAGTAAGTTGTGACTAATGTGACTAACCTCTTTGAAGGGGGTTAGACACATTAGTCACAGCTTACTAAATCTATAAAAAAAATCACATATGATTGAAGCGGGGATTGAAGTAAAACAATTTAAAATTTAAAATTTGTGTTGAGCTTCCTCTGACAAAGCAACTTCAACACTTAACCCCTAAAGGACCACGAGGCCACCACGTGGCTTTTGGAATTAGAAAGTGAGGAATTTTGAATTGTTGAACCGTGAATTGTAAAGTGAGCAACAAAGAGACCCTAGTTCTTTTTGAGAGTTGAATCCGTGAGTACTTTTTGATCGAAATTTCATAAAGTGTGCGATTTTTGATGATTTTTTTGAGCTGCAACGAGGTTATTTGGGCGTCACTTGAGACCCTCATATCTTTCTCCTCACACCTCCAAATTAATTGAAATTTTTTGCACATGTTCAAAATAATGATCATTGTGCATGGTAGAAATTTCCGAATTTTTGGAGCACTTTTGATCAATCCGATTTAAGCATATGTACAAAATACCCTGAACAAGTTTCATCAATCTTCTCAACGGTGGCATTTTCTCAATAATTGTGCGATTTTGTTGATCCTTTTTTCATAAAAAAACTATGTAAGTCTTCTTTGATTTCAACGGTGCCGATTGTCAAAATTAACCCACACCAATGAGGAATTGAGCTTGATATAAGAGCCAGTCAAGAAAACAAGAGCTAAGCTAAAAACCGCCCCGGTCCTTTAGGGGTTAATATTAGATTTTAATTGTGTTAGTATTTGTTATTTCAAAGAATTTTTCATTACAAGATAGTATACAAGAAATCAATAAGCATGAAAATACATAAAACTCGGGGAGTTCACTAGACATGTATGTATGTATGTATACACCTGCGTGACAAAGGTATTTATTCAAGGGGTGTTTAATTACCCATTCTTAATTTTTTGTACCGTATTATTATATACTTTGCTAATTTCTAGTTTTTTAAATGACTCTATAATTACTTTTAAATTTTATGAAGCTCTAATTTAAAGCTAGGTATGTTCATTATAATTATTTGGTTTTACTCTAAAGGGTTCAAGAGCATTCAAAGTACTAAGTCAAAGAAGAAAACTCTCGAAACCTAATCCTCTAGCAACGTTCTCCCCCAATTTTTCCTAAACCCGAATCCGTCATCCGCCCTCATCGATCTTTCATCCCATTTTTCCAACTGAATCGACATAGTTTTTCATCCAAAATCTTCCCGTCTCTGAACACAGAGGACACCCTATTTCAAAAAAAACTTAGGATCCTTAGTTCCTACGGTATATTTTTACAAATATTTTAAAATATGTGTTGTTTATATCAAGCCGATATTATTTATAATACACATTTCATCATACATACTCACCTATGTTACTTCTAAGAAAATTCTAAGTTTTTCTTTTTGTGAATATAAATTACCTATATTTTTCCGCACGTTGTTTTCTAATATTATCACAGTGAACTCCCTAAGACATAAAACAAGATTATATTAACAAGCATGCCTATTTATATAAAAATAATTTTAAAAAAAAACATTGTAGATATTTAGCGGACAATCAATACAAACTAGTGTAGCCTTGTGCCATTGGACGAACTGTAGAGTCTGCACAAAAGGTAAACATTCTTGAGCTAGAATATGCATACCGCACCTGATTTGCATACTTTACGGCCATATTCATTATAATCAAACTTTTTGCACTCTCGTTTTTATCTTCCACTCAA
Source organism: Pohlia nutans (assembly GCA_022496805.1). Classification (NCBI taxonomy): domain Eukaryota; kingdom Viridiplantae; phylum Streptophyta; class Bryopsida; order Bryales; family Mniaceae; genus Pohlia; species Pohlia nutans. The sequence goes on along the minus strand of CM040085.1, from coordinate 2,295,483 downwards.
AAATAAACGGTTTTATCTCTTTGCTAATGATTTTTTATAAATAGGTAACAACACCAACTTTTAGACTTTAATTATAAAATCACTATTTGAGCATTATTATTTTTTGGTTTCAATCATTAATTCTAAAATCAATTTTTGAATAACTAGCATTCCGTCTCAAAATCTGCAAAAAATATTGAAATTAAAATTTTCTTTCGTGAACTATAGATGGTGTTTAACTACAATATTCACTACTTAGTACGTGCATGTCCACAATATGTTCAAATTTATGAGAATCTCCTTCAATTTGTGAAGCTCACATCAATCTCCTAACAACAACACTACTATACAGTCATGTACAAGTCGCTTACAAACTTTTTGACTCCTCCCTCAAAAAAACAAAGTGCCTTTCCTAAATTGTAATGTGCTTGATACAGCAGCCATGGATCTACAAATTAAAAGGGACGTTCCTACTCTAATCTTCTACTGGTAGGAATTTTTTCTTACCATATTTGCAATCGTTAGAATCAATGCGGTCGATGGATATAGGATCTACCTACTTTCAATGCTTACGAAAAAATTTGTAAGCATGTTGTATCCCACTATACGTTTCTAGCACAAAAGAAAATTCATTGCATTGATGTGTGAGTACCGGTACGCCATTGAGATGCTTTATTTTGGGTTGAATGCTTTTAGGAGGGAAGTTATTGTGTGGGCTTCGAAATTTGATTTTTGAAACCCAAGGTAAGGAGTTGGATTAGTTGGCATTCTCCAAACCCCCCAAGGATGTGTTGAATGTTATAGAAGGCAATGCAAGGTCTGTAATAAATACACATAAAATTACAAATATTATAAAAAAATATGATCTCCTCGCTCCTGACTGCTGCCCTGCAACTGAACACGTGGGAAGTGGGCCATCTTGCAGCCCAAGTGTCCAACCTTGCCCGTTGAGCTGCCCTTCTCGACCTTTGCCCGCCCGCCTGGGTCCCGCACCTTGTACCAGCTCGACCATAGCCGTGTAGAGGCTGTGCTTGACGCCAGGAGACGCAGGAGCCCAAAAATAGACTGTAGCCGACGCCCAAGCATTCCAACTTCGAGGCACGCTAGTGACGAGGCCCGCCCAGTGCACCTCGAACAGCTTTTCCCGCTCCCGCCTTCCCTCGCCGCATTTGAATTGCATCGGCTACGGGTACTGAAATTTTTGTAAACATTTGAGCCAACCCCTAAAGGTTGGGCCTATGACCATGGAATCATGCTTTATTTGCCAAACTCAATTTTGTGACTAAAAATAATAAAAGAATTCAACTTTATATTTTTAGTAGATGAAGCCACATGTCTACTACAAATCATGAATTTTTCATAAATTTTGGTGAAATTTTGAAATTACTGTTGTTTTTTGAAGTGATTGTAAAGAAAATTCATATCAATTACAAAATGTATTAGAAAATTCCGATTTTTCTACCAAAGTTGTAAATTACAATGAAAAAAAGTTTAGTTGATGAAAATCATCCGTGTATTTAAATTTAGAAATTTTGCTACACCTTAGTGATTCCTACCGAACTTGAACCTACAATAAAACACTTAATTTTTTAATTTTTCCAAAAATTCAAAATGGAGCAAAAACTAAACTTGGCAAGCTTCATTTTCTTAGTAAAGCTCAAATGCAAAGGAACTCATTTTCATAGCCTAAATTTAGTTTAAGTAGAGCAAGCAAAAACATTCAAAATACACTACACGGTGAACTATTTTTACTACTCTATCTATAGTTGGGACTCATGTAAAATCTAAAAATAGCTTTAATGATATGAATTTAACTTGAAGAGGTTTCAATACCATGTTCCACGCCCTTCATCAAAAAAAATGGATGGAAATCATCCACGTAGTAGTCGGAATTGAACAGTCCACTTCATTCATAAGCCATTTTATGATCTCTCATGCATGTAGGGGTTAACCAAAAAAAAGGCCATGGAACTCCCCTTCTCAGCCTCCTTCTTACCTCTATTTTTAGCTATTGCTAGGTTGAATAGTGTTTTGTCATAACTTGTCCCCTTTTCAGCCATGGGCTTGGAGCTTTGGTGGGATGTGTGGGAGTCATTATGAGGTGTGGAGAATAATGGCAGCGGCTTGCTTTAGATTTTCTCCCAACTCATAGTGAACTAGTTTTTGGTTTATTTATATTTCCATATGAATTCATGAGGAGTTCAAGAGGAGTTTGCTAAAACTTTCCTCTTTGAGCTGACTTTTCGGTGAACTCTATTACTAAAAAAAAATCTTTTTTTTTTCCAGAAAGAAGCCATTGAAAAGTGGTCCATCTTTAATAGTACCATGTACGGTAGGATGTCCTAAAACCACAAACTTAAGAAATATGACCTCGATTTACAAGGCTATTTATGGAAAAAAAGTCCATCATTTAGAAGAAGATTTCTTATAGAATACACAAATTTTCACAATTTAATTCCCAATATTCAAATACATAAAAAAATTCGGAGTGAAAAGAACTTTATCACCCAAATAAGACCTTTAGGTTTCCTGTTGTTCATACCATGTGGTACTAATTTTCACTCATAATGATACCCAAAAATCACCAACTATTTTTCAGCAATGCTTAACATGCCATTGATTTACTTTAATAGTGAAATTGATAGTTTTGAGTATCAACTTTAGTGTCCCGAATAAAATTCTTCATGTCATAATTAGGGGAGGTGGTGATTTTAGGACATCCTTTCTTAGGGTATCTCTAATTGTGTCCCCATATAAAATAGACAAGAGTTACATTTGAATAACATGGGAAAAATATCGCCAAAAACTGGACAACAATTTTCAAACAGAGGAATTGATAAATAACGTAATTGTGTACACATTGAGCATGTAACTTATTCATTCCTTAGCTTTCAGCAAAGTTAATAAAAGAATGAAGAAAGCATGAACAAGTTCGAGTATGTACCAGTGAGAATAATGTCACATTTGTCTTGCGTGATAATGGTACAAATGTAAATAATAAGAACTGTGTTACTGAAAAGCATGTCATATGTAAAGTATGGACCTTCAAAGTAAGATATATTGATTTTTATGAAAACAGCAGAATTGGTTTATGTCAAGTTTCATTCTTACTTCAAAAAGTGAGATCTTAAAAAAAATTCCAAAACCATAAGAATGAAATAATCAAAATTATACCATCTCCTAGTGCATATTATTCCAAATTTGTTGCAGCAATTTTAATAAAAAAATGTTAATTTGGGATTATAAAGTAAATTTTAAAAGAAAACCCTGAAACGTTAATTAAAATTAATTTATGAAAAATATGACACATCCAACCATAAAGATCTGATCTACGCATTGAGATTTACAACTTTTCTTTGTATGTCAACTCCATTTCCGTGATTCATCAAACATTTTATAACACATCTTTGAAATCGGTGGTGGATCTCAACGTACGTTAAAAGGTAAATATATGGATATATAGTTTTGTAAGACCTTGCTATTTATGTCCTAGAGGCATAAATATAACATCTTCATTGGCTTTAATCTACTATAAGCTAGTTTTTATAGGTCACTTTTCAGATAAGAAGTTTCATGTGAATCAATCCAAGAGATATGGTTAAAAGAAAAATTATTATTAGTTTTGCTGTATGATTTATCATTCCACGTTGAGAAAAATAATTACCTAATTGGGTTGCCGGTGATGGTGGAGGTATGATATTATGTTTTGTGTGTTTCTTGGAATGGAATCTCTATATATATGTTGTTGTGATTGGAATATTCCGCCTGAAATATTCCCGAACTGTTCATTTCCTATTATTATAACTCTACCGATTCTTTTGTGGATTTTAGAATCAATATGGGGATTTTATGGAAGAATTAGTAGGGTGTGACTAATGTGACTTATGCCTTGCGAGGGCATTAGTCACATTAGTCACAGCCTAGTAAATCTTGCATAACTCTCACACGGAGTGACCAATTTGTCTAAAAATCTCCACATAGCTGGAAAACTATATGACCTACCATAGTGTAAGACTGTGTGACGAGTGAACTTTTTGATGAATTTTCACAATTTTTGGATTGGTTTATGTATAAAACCCAAATAAAATTCAAATTGGTTGTGCAGAGTCTAAATATCAATGACAAACTATTCATTTCTTATTGTTATAACTCTACTGATTTTTGTATGGATTTTAGAATCAATATGTGGGTTTTATGGAAGAATTAGTAGGGTGTGACTAATGTGACTAATGCCTTGCTAAATCTTGCATAACTCTCACATGGAGTGGCCAATGTACGTAGGCTCGTCAGAGAGTTAACCCCTACAGGAACAAGCGTCCATTTTTTGGACAATGTACAGATTTCATCTGTGTTTTCTCATCCGTCATGCACTTTTCACAGTGTGGATTTTTTAGTGAAATTTTTATAGTAAGTTGGTTTCATGTATGTGTGATCCGAATAGAAAGGGGATGATTTGTGAAATTTTTATTGAGGTAATTGATGCAACGTAGTATTGCTAGAAGCCAAAGACGTACGGGTGCTAAATAATGGTGTGTGGGAGGAGGGGTTAGGCATGGGCTGATCTCTAGAGTGTCCTTGTGATGAGTTATCCCATATGGTTTGTCCATGGTGACCTCCTAGTGTACACTACTTAAGGTGGAAGGCCTTTGAGTAAAGATCATCTCTTTCTACGCATTCCTTGTGTTTGTGTGTGTGCCTTGTGCAATCTTCTCTACCTTCAATAGGTTATGGGCCCACTCATGTGTGTTTCATGAGTATTAGATTGCATTTGTGCAAGTATTTTGAGGTCGGTGCGCAACGGGCGGTTTTGGAGCATTGTTGGAGGTTTTGGAGCTTGTTGAAGCGTTGGTGTTTCTTGGAGGTGTGCATGGGCTGAAGTTACATGTTGGAGCACTCTCTTTGGTCAATTTCTTCCCTTGATCTCCTTCTTTTCTTTCTTCTATCTCTTCGTTGCGAGTGGAACTTCGTTTGGTTCAATTGTGAGCATTTGAGTAAATGCAAGTGATTTGTGAGGTGTGAAGGCTCTCGTGGAGGGTCTACCATCTGATCCTAGTGATTAGGCACTTGCTTTGAGGTGTTGCATGTGTTTCATGCTCTTGGGGTGCTCAAATTTTCATTTGGAGCTAGTTTGTGCACAAAGGTGCGGTTTTGAGCAATTTCAATGCGATTGGGGTTTTGAGGGACTTGTGTGGGTTCATGTGCATTGAGTGAGTGCTCTTGAAGGACAGAAAGGTGTTATTGACGTGCATTGAGTGTTTGGGGACACTAAGGCGTCGTATTGAAGCATTTGGAGTTGTTTTGAGCTCCATTGAGTGATTTGAGGGGTTTTGGTGAGCCTCTTTGCATTTTTGGGTGAGGGTTCTCACATTTGAGTGTTGGGAGGCGTGTGTGGAGCACAAAAGTGCTGATCTAGTGTTTGGGGTTGTTTTAAACCCATTGGGTGCACAAAGGTGCAATATCAAAGCAAAAAAAAAAAAAATCACAAAAACAAAGTTGTGTGTTTGAGTTTGAGGTTTCATTTGTGTGGGGAGGCATACGTAAGTGAGGATCATGGCATCTTTTGAGGGTGAGGGTCCCAAGGTCGTGGACAAGTTCGATGGGGTGAATTTCCACTTGTGGAAGTTCAAAATGGAGATGGTGATGGCCGAGAAGGAGTTGTGGGAGATTGTCGAGGGTAGTGAGGAACCTCCTTTCTCTTCTACGGATCCTAGGATCATGCAAGTGTACACGAGGAGGGAGAAGAAGGCATTTGCCATTTTGGCACTCAACCTCGCGGATTCGCAACTTGCGCACATTCGTTCGTGCAAGACACCTGCGGAAGCATGGTCCAAGCTTTGCAACATTCACGAAGCGAAAACATTGGCCAACATTTTGTTTTTGAGGCGCAAGTTCTTCACCATCAAGATGGGTGAAGAAGATGACATGTTGGCGCACATCAACAAGGTCAAAGCTCTCGCGGATCAACTCAACGGTTGCGACGTGTCGGTTACGGATGGTGACATCGTGATGACACTTTTGGAGAGCCTTCCATCATCATACGAGTACCTCATCGTGGCGATGGAGTCAAGACCCATTACGGAGCTCACATTGGACTATGTGACCTCACGGTTGTTGCACGAGCTTTCGCGGCGAAAGGAGAACGAGTCTCGAGAAGATGGAGCGGCACTCGTGGCGAAGCAATCCAAGAATGGAGGCGGTGGGAGCTCAAGCGACAAGGTGTGCTTCTATTGTGGTAAGAAGGGCCACATTGCCAAATTTTGCTTCAAACGCAAGAGGGATGAGAAAGGGGAGAGTGCAAACAACACTAAAACTCGTGACGATGATGAGTACGCATTTACGGCTAGATATGAGGCAAGCATGAGCGATGGCATCGAGGGTGATGCAAGCATGAGTGATGGTATCGAGGGTGATGCAAGCATGAGTGATTGGATTGAGGTTGGTGATGAGTATGCAAACATGGCAAGCAATGTATCGTGCAATGGTAGTACGAGTGATTGGATTGTTGATTCGGGGGCTACAAGCCACATGTCACCACATAAAACTTGTTTTCATTCGTATGCTCTCATTAATCCAAGGAGAGTGATTTTGGGAGATGATACGGTGCTTGAGGCCGTTGGCAAGGGCCAAATTGTTGTAGACACCGAGGTGAGGGGTCGTGTGAAGACAATCACTATCCAAGATATCCTCCACGTTCCCAAACTAACGGCAAATTTACTATCGGTGAGGCAACTAGTGGCAAAGCACTTTAGAGTAGAGTTTAGTGATAAGGGGTGTTATGTGTTGTCACCGAGTCGAGATGAGGTGGCCATCATTGAAGAACACGAGGGCTTGTACTACATCAAGTTCTCCAAGGTGCATTCGAAGGAATCGGCGGCGTTGGCGCATTCAAACTTGAAGGACGACAAGTTGGCGTTGTGGCATCGTCGACTTGGCCATTTGAACATCAAGAGTGTGAAGACACTACGCGGCATGGTAAGCGGTATGGATCTTCATCAATTGAAAGTGGATGCTTCTACATTCACGTGTGAAGGTTGCATTGAAGGCAAGCAACAACGGTTGCCATTTGCGGGTGAAGGGGCGACACGGGCCACAAAAGTTTTGGAGATCGTGCATTCGGATGTGTGTGGCCCCATGAAGACCACATCGATGGGAGGTTGCAAGTACTTTGTGACCTTCATCGATGATTTTTCAAGGAAGATATGGCTCTACCCTATCAAAGCCAAGAGTGAGTGCTTTGAGAAGTTCAAGGAGTTCAAGACATTGGTGGAGAACCAATCCGAGTTGAAGATCAAGGTGTTTCGGTCGGACAATGGCGGCGAGTACATGTCCAAGAAATTTGACGAGCTTTTGAAGAATGAAGGCATCGCACGCCAAACTTCGGCCCCGTACACGCCTCAACAAAATGGAGTTGCGGAGCGCGCAAATCGCACCATTGTAGAGATGGCGAGGAGCATGTTGCACGCTCAAAACTTGAAGTTGGACCTTTGGGCGGAAGCGGTGGTGAATGCGGTATACACACGCAATCGGTGTCCAACAAGCGCGGTTGAAGGCATGACGCCGGAGCAAGCGTGGAGTGGGAGGCAACCATGTGTTGCACACATGCGCATCTTCGGATGCATTGCATATGCGAAGGTTCCCGACGAACGGAGGACGAAACTCGAGGCTAAGGCCTTGAAATGTGTGTTTCTTGGGTATTGTGAAGGTACCAAGGCGTATAGACTCATGTCGGTGGACACGAGGAAGATCATTCGGTCACGTGATGTGACATTTTGTGAGGAGTCTACGATGGAGGCTCCTTTGGAGGTTGGTCCAAGTGGGAGTAGTGGAGACGTTTTGGTGGACACACCCTCCAAGTCTCCTAGTGTTGTTGATGTAGGTGATGATGACGGTGATGACGAAGCTGGCGACACGGAGGTTGTTGAAGCGCCATCGAGCTCAAAGGCCAAGAATGGCGCAAAGGGCACGCAAGAGGAGCAAGTTTCTTCAAGCGAGCGGCGGTACCCCGAGAGATCGCGCAAGCCACCTGGAGAATGGTGGAAGAACCACATCTTCCCTCAAGTGGAGGACGAGCATGCGAATGTGGCATTATCGGATGGTCCATTGACCATTCGAGAAGCCATGCAAGGTGAGGATGCGGTCAAGTGGGAGCGCGCCATGCAAGAGGAGTACGACTCTCTAATTGCTAACGGTACGTGGCAATTAACTCCCATTCCAAAGGATCGCAACCCCATTGGTTGCAAATGGGTGTTTCGGACAAAGAGGGATGTTTCGGGTATTGTTGTGCGTCACAAGGCAAGATTAGTAGCCAAGGGGTTCGCGCAAGTGCATGGGGTGGACTTTCACGAGACATTTGCTCCCGTGGCCAAGTTCACCACCATTCGATGCATTCTTGCCATTGGAGCGGCCTTGGACTTGGAGATGCATCAAATGGATGTGAAGACCGCATTTTTGAATGGCGATTTGGAGGAGGACATCTACATGGTGCAACCTGAGGGGTTTGTGCAACAAGGTAATGAGCACCTTGTTTGTAAGTTGCAAAAATCATTGTATGGGTTGAAACAATCTCCAAGAGCGTGGTACCAAAAGATTGACACGTTCTTGCTTGCACACGGGTTTACTAGGAGCATTGCGGATCATAGTCTCTACTTCATGCAAGACGGGCAAAATGTGGTGATTGTGATCATATATGTTGATGATTTGATCATTCTTGCAAGCCTCATGAGTTTAATGAATGCATTAAAAGGCATGCTTGAGAGAGAGTACGAGATGAGTGATCTTGGAGAATTGCACTTTTGTCTTGGTGTTGAGTTTGTGCGAGACAGGGCTACACGCACTATCACCATGAGTCAAGGCAAGTATGTGATGGACGTGCTCAAGAGATTCGGGATGGAGGATTGTAAGCCCGTGGCAACACCATTGGATGCAAACTCCAAGCTCGTCAAGCTTTCGGAGGAGGAGTATGCGATGGAGGCTAAATCGATGGCGGAGGTGCCATACAAGCAAGCGGTGGGGTCGTTGATGTATGCGATGATTGCGACACGGCCCGACCTTGCGTATCCAATTAGCGTGGTGAGTCAACACATGGCGAGACCGGGCTCGATGCATTGGATGACGGTCAAGAGGATCATGCGTTATTTGAGGGGCACAAGCGATGTGAAGTTGTGTCTTGGAGGCAAAGACATTGTGTTGAGCGGCTATTGTGACGCGGACTACGCGGGAGACACGAGCGATCGAAGATCGACAACGGGCTACATGTTCAAGGTCGGATCGGGAGCGGTGTCGTGGAATAGCAAGCGGCAACAAACCACGGCGACATCAACGGTGGAGGCCGAGTACATGGCTACGAGCCATGCCACGAAGGAGGCCATTTGGTTGAGGCAACTAATGGTGGATGTGGGTTGCACACAAGGTGAGGCTACAACGATTATGTGTGACAACCAAGGGTGCATTTCACTTGCAAAGAACCCTACACATCATTCACGCACGAAGCACATTGATGTGCAATACCACTTCATTCGGGAGAAGTTGGAATTGGGAGTTATACATTTGGAGTATTGCCCAACGGAGCACATGGTGGCGGATGTGCTCACAAAGGGTCTTTGTAGAGACCGACATCAACGATTAGTAATAGCATTTGGACTTAGAGGCTTTGGCTCTACGCAAAGTGGGAGTATTGAGGTAATTGATGCAACGTAGTATTGCTAGAAGCCAAAGACGTACGGGTGCTAAATAATGGTGTGTGGGAGGAGGGGTTAGGCATGGGCTGATCTCTAGAGTGTCCTTGTGATGAGTTATCCCATATGGTTTGTCCATGGTGACCTCCTAGTGTACACTACTTAAGGTGGAAGGCCTTTGAGTAAAGATCATCTCTTTCTACGCATTCCTTGTGTTTGTGTGTGTGCCTTGTGCAATCTTCTCTACCTTCAATAATTTTTATGCCTCATTTCATGTTGTAGTGATTCACCGAGAATTACAAATATTTTAGTCTAAATATAATTTTTTTAAAATAAACTCATAAAATAAGCAACCAAAAAATTTCCAAAAATTACTACACTTAGAGTATTACATTTCAACCCATCACAACAAATTTCATCCACAAATTGTTAATATCTTATCCGTAATTGATTTACAAAATAATTTTGAATTTCAAGTTTCAAATGTTATACAAAAATATTGGTGATAGCAATCGCAGATCTAACCGTATGGATAGAATCTAAAATTCACAATGTATAACTTTTATTCATACATCAAGTTCAAAATATCCCTCTTAGTTGCATTTTATAATGCATCTTTGCAAAACTACCCAATCTGGAGAGGGTTGTGGGCATTTAGGGATTAAGCACTGCTGGTTTAACTCCTAAATGACAGAGGGAGTAAAGGCAAATCCTAAATGTATTATAAAATGTTACTTCATCAACTTTGATGAAGTTTGGTCTAAAAGAGAAAATGAGAAGCATGATGTTTAGTAATTATCCGTATGGTCAAACTTTCAGAAAATGTTCTAAGTACTCATCTAATGAATTTAGAAGCATTTACCATTGAATATTCACCAAAATAACTCAATTTATTTTTAAAATTTGAAATTTGGTATGATTGGTTAAAACTAGACATTCTATTCTAAAATTTTAAAAAGCAATGTTTTTCAATGGACAGAACATCATTAGTTTCCCCAAATAGTAAATTTTATAACACTAGGACAATATTGAGGTCTTTGTCTTTGAAAATTATCCTCGGTGCAGTTTAACTCAGATTGACATGATTCAAATTGGGTTGGAAAGTAGACTTTATTTCCTGTTTGAATATATTTTTTATGTTTTATAAAAACAATTTTTTCATCTTGGGCAGCTTGTAAAAAAAGGGACAGCGACCATAAAATGGTCGTTTGGTCTCTTAGGGGCTAAAATGGTTTTAACCCTTGACTTCCTGAGCACTTGTTTGTCTGATTTTGCAGTTTTGGAGAGAGGTTTCAAAATCATTCTTATTTGGAAGTTCAATTTTTCAAGTTGAAAATTAAATCTTAGGATCTTCTTAAGAACATGAAGAACTATGTTGAAATGAATTTTTGAAATCTTTGACCTGTGGATTGGTGATGACTATCATTTTAGTGTGGATGTAGTAAATGTAAGTACTTCGAAGACTCCTTTACTTAAATCACAACTAAGTTAGTATTTTAAAGTTTTAAGATGGTATCTATCCTCCTATACACTATTAACAAAGCTGAGAATCAAAATTCCAAAACAGAAAGTAAAAAAGTTAATGACATCATAGTTAAGGGAGCTTGGGCAACAAGCTCTGTGTAACAATATTAAAGTAGTAGCACCCATAAGCGTCCCTGTACCCATAACCTTCCCCTCTAAAATCTTGGAAAATCTTGGGAAGTAAATAGATATGATTAGAAGAATGTACCACATCTGAGCATCAGACCCTAGGGTCAACATTAGGTGCAACTATAGCGGACTCTTTAAAAATAACTTGTTCATATAGCACTAATAGAAACACCGCTTCAGAAGCATGCCCAAAAAGACTCACAACTACTCTAGTTCATCATGTGGGGTCTTCTCGTGGGTCTTTTCTCTAGTCTATTGAGACGGTGTTTTCTACTAGTGTAGTGTCCAAATCATATATTCTAAATTGCATTAGAATTCTTTTCCTCTTGCTATTTGTGTTTTCCGCAAAGTCCTCCAAATTTCACATAAGATACCATGAATTTTGCTTTAATATACTCTTATTTGTTCACCCGAAATATTTAAAAGGTATGGAAGAGCTTCGTGGTCCCTCAATAAGAACCTTTATTAAGTATGGAAGAGCTTGGTGGTCTCTAAATTCAAGAAAAACTTTTTTGAGCTTCATTCTTGGTGGTAAAAAAAGTTTTTGATGAGTTTGAAAGACCACCAAGCTCTTAGACACCTAGTAATGATAGACCACCAAGCTCTTCAATACCTTTTAACTATTTGAAGTGAACAAATAAGAGTATATTAAAGCAAAATTCATGGTATTTTATTCAAACTCAAGGGAGCTTTGCAGATAACTCTATTATGGGCCAATAATTTTTAGGAATCTTGACTTTTGTACTCTTGACTTTTGTACCCTTGTACTCTTGACTTTAATTTCTATAATATTAGGCAAAACATTTAAATTAATGTTATGAATTGTTCATTCGCTTTCCATTGACTAGAAGGGACACTATAGCTTCAAGAAATACAGATTAATTATAAATGTTTTTGGCACCCTTGAATTTATTGTTCTGGAAATGTATAACCCTATATACATATTAATATGCGTATATAATATATATATATATATATAATATATAATATATATACATATTAACATAAATATGTATGTCTACATAGACGAACATTGGCTAAAAGCCCAAGGCAAAAACTTGCAGACAGACGAACAAGCGCATAATGGTTTTGAGGGAGGGTGCATATGGCCACGGGAGGAGAAATCTCTTTTATGAAATGTTTTTTTCTCCCTATTGTAGATATTGAAGTTGAGAATGTATTCCAAAAAGAAAAATCTTCAAATCTAAATTCATTATATTATTATCAAAAAGTAAATGCTACAAATATAAACTTCTAAAAAAATGACTCTAAAAATTTAAAGGCAAAAAAAATAAAAGTTTGAAAAAGTTGCAAGCCATTATTTTTGGTTTCTCCTTTCATCTATATTTTTATAATATATTTTTCATAAATTAAGTTTTCTGATTTTTTTATGAGATTTGATTTTTATATTTCACTTACACTTTTGAAATATTTAGATTTATATTTATGTTATTTTGCATATGTAGAGCAATTACTACATTTTGATTTTAGGAAGATATTATATTTGAAGGTATATTTATTTAGTCCTCCAAAAAATATTTTTTAAAATATTTTTTATCTTTCATGTTTTTCAATTTTCTAATTAGATTTGAATATGACATTTCTTATACGTCTTTTTAATATTTGGATTTATATTCATGATGTTTACCATACATACACATATATATATATATGTATATGTATGTATATATATATATATATATATATATATATATATATATATATATATATATATATATATATATATATATGTATAGCAATTATCACGTTTTGATGTCAAAAATATATATTTTTTGAAGGTATGTTCATTTGGTTCTCCAAAACTTATTCTTTTAATCTTATTCTTTTATGTTTTCTAAATGATTTCTTATTAGATTTCAATTGTTACAATTTTATTTTATTATCAAAGATTAAGAAAACCTTAATAAAAAAATAATTGAATTAACATAAATTTGTTTAAATTTTCTTTTATTTTTGAGAAAAGAATACTTTTAATAGTTGGAAGAAGCTGTTGGGCAACAATGAGTTATTGAACTAATCTTGTAATGCTTAAATAAAAGTTTAGAGGCGCCTTCGATAGACTTCGAGTCTATTGGGTTGATCTTATTTCTTTATCAAAAATTAAAAAATATATAATAAGTAATTGGATCAAAATATTTTTTTTTGAATTTTTTTAATTTTTTTGAGAAAAGAATAATTTTTGATAAATCCATAGTGACCCCTAAAGGATGAGGCTACCCAAAATGGGTTGCACCAAAAATAAAAGTGTGTAAAACATGCTAAAATTGTTTGAATTGAGTGTCAGTTTCAAAAGCCTAACATCTTTAGAATCAAGTTGGCAACAAGAATATGTATTTTGATTAGAAAAAATAATTTTAAATAATTTTATAAACAATAAAGAAAGGTGGTGGTGACGGTGCCTGAAGTAGACAACAAAATTACCAAATTTGTAAATGTTTGAAAAAATGCATGATAATAGAGTTAACCGAAAAGAAGGCCATGGAACATGCCTTTTCAACCTTCTTTCAAGCGCTCTTTTGAGCTCCCTTGAGCTATGTTTGGGTTGAATAGTGTCGTGTCATAACTTGTCCCCTTGTGGGCCATGGGCTTGGAGCTTTGGTAGGAGGTGTGGAAGTCATTGCGAGGTGTGGAGAATAATGACAGTGGCTTGTTTTAGATTGTCTCCCAACTCACCTTGAACTAGTTTTCGGTCTATTTATATTTCAATATGAGTTCAAGAGGAGTTTAAGAGGAATTTGCTAAAACTTTCCTCTTTGATCTGACTTTTCAGTTAACTCTAATGCATCAATTTTACAAAGACATTTCAAGACTAATTCTAGATTATGAATTTTTATTCAATTCTATCAAAATGGATTTCACAAATTCATCATAACTAATTAGATATATAATTTATAAGTTATAAAATTCCAGTATTCATTAAAAAAAAATTATTTCTTAAATTTCATTATGATTGGCTAAATTTATAAGTTTCATAAGATTCTTAAATATTCATTAGACTTTATCTCATTTAAAGTGTTCGTTTTATTTGGTTCTTGCCTACAACTATTGTAGTTGGTGTTTCTACATATTAAAAGATCCTAAATCTTGGCAACTTATAACCATGTTAAGAACATTATACTTTTAGCCAAATGAATCATAATTAAAATAAAAAATAAAATCTAAAATTTGTATTTTTTATGAATAATCAAAGTTGTTCTTTTTCAATTAATTTATAAAAATTCTAAAATATTTGAGTAGTATTCAATTGTATAGATATGATCTATAGGTTGTGCATCACAACTTTCATATTCTCTAAAACTTCAAAAAAGTCATGTAATCTGACACATTTTATAACGCATTTAGTTCGTGGCAAAACCCTTTGGTCCTTTAAGGGTGAAATATTCTTAAATTCTCAAATAATTCGTGTTTTAAACTAGATGAATAATTATGCATGACTTGCAAGGGCACATTTAAACTTTAGTTGTAAAATAATGTGGATATTGAAGTAGCAAAAATAATGTGGGTATTGAAGTAGCAATAATAATGTAAGTTCTTCAGTTGAAGCAATCGGCATTAAATTTAATGTACTTCAAATTGTAAAGATTTCTCCAAGTAATGTGGTCCACACTATGAGGATCTTCAGCCTATGGCCATTGGTTAAGAGATCATTTGAAGGATTCTAGCAATTTGATTTGTCTAGAGCCAAAGTTTGTCTATTGGACCTTTACAGGATGGTGGCTATAGACCAAAGGTCGATGCCTTTCAAAATGTCTCACGGGGTGGCCGCTTAGTGTGTAGATTGGAACCTACGTGTCACAAGAGGGTATTTTTTAGGGGGGTATTTACCTTCAGATTTTGATTAATATGTACCCTATTGTTAAATCTATTTCTAAAACCTCCTAATTTTTTAATACCCTATCATTTTTATAGTACCAAATGGAAGTTAATTTATTGGCCCCTATAGTAGTTACAAAAAAAAAATTTGCTCGAAGTCCCGAAGACTTAGTGATGCAGAAGAACAAACAAATGCAATATTGTCTACTAAAGAATGTATAGTCAATAACCATAACATACAAAACCTAAAGTAAAAGAGATTTGGCCACATTCACAAAAAGTACACTCATCGTCATTCACTGAATTGATGGGAAACCTACTAATTTTTATTCTTTTTTTGTTTTACATTAAACTATTATTCATCCTAACAATCATCCTACAGATTTTTTCCCTAGACCTGAAGGTTGTACCCTATTTTCTATATAATAGAAATATAAAATATAGTATTTCTTATGGCCCTATATTATTTAACATGGTATTTTTGATCCCAAACCAATACTATGTTAGATTGAAAACAAATATAATTTTTACTTGAAATTATTATACTGGACCCTATTTTTTTGTCGCACGTTGTTCCTACCGCAACAAAGAGTGGCCGCCCCGAGAAATGCCTACATGGCAACATTGTTTTGTGATTTTTGGTCCCAAAAGTTTGGCAGGTGTGAGAGTTTGTCAGAGACTAGAATGGAAACCCAAACTCTCCGAGAGAGGACAAAGTTTTTTGTCATTCAAATATTTGAATGGATTTCTACCTTGTCATCTCAACCAATATTAATCCTTTAACGTCCCGATTCAACACTGTTTTCAAAAACTTGTTATAAAATGGTTGATGAAAAACGGAAATGGAGTTGATGTACAAAACAAAGTTGTAAATGTCAATGTGAAGATAACATCTGTACGATTGGATTCATCATATTTATTATTGATATTTTTAAAGTAATTTTGCAAGGTTTTCTCTTGAAATTCAATTAAAAATCCAAAATTAACACAAATTTTTTTGAAAATATTGTCATGAAATTGGAATAACATGCACTACTAGATGGTGTGGATTCCATTATTTGATTCTACTTATTATGAAAAATCATATTTAAGGTCTCTCTTTTTGAACTAAGATTGAAACTTGACATAAATCACTTTTGTAATTTTTCAAAAATTCACATGATCTTATTTTGAAGATCCATACCGTTCAAATGATATTCAACTAGCACAAGAATAAACAAAAAACTGGATGGATGAAAAACATCACCATACCTACAGAAATAGAGCGACTCAAACTCATCCGGCGTTCAGATTCTGGACGCAGGCGCCTGAAAGGGTTAAGGGAGTTTGGCATGAATCCCCTTGGTTCGATTGCCATAGTCTCAAGCGCCCCTAAGTAGATCCTAAACTCCAAAACCACCCCAAACTTATGATTTTCAATTGCGAATTTGATTTAGATATAGTTTTTCTATTCCATATGATCGTCATATTCCTCAATTTGGCCAAATTTGATAATAAGTAGTTCTACCAAGTTAACATTCTTCTTTCTAAATGTTGCAAGTTGTTAGTTGGATTCATAGTCTCTTGAAGGTAAAAAAGACCCTACCCAAGGAGTATTAACCCCTAATTGCCCTCATCCCTCTCCAAATTGGGCAGTTTTACAAAGATGCATTATAAAATGCAACTAAGTGGTATATTTTGAACTTGATGTATGAATAAAGGTTGTACATTTTGAATTTTAGATTCTATCCATACGGTTAGATCTGCGATTGCTATCACCAAATTTTTGTATGAAATTTGAAACTTAAAATTCAAAATTCTTTTATAATTCGACTGCGAATTGATATCAACAATCTATGGATGAATTTTTTGTGATGAGTTGAAATGTAATACTCTAAGTGAAATGTTATTTGGAGATTTTTGGTTGCTTAATTTTATGAGTTGATTTTTTCAAGAGCCTTTTTGAACTAAGATCATAGAATTTTTGGTAAATCACTACAACATGAAATGAGGCAAAAACAATTAGAAGATCATCCCCTTTCTAATCGGTTCACACATGCATGAAGCTATCTTGCCATAGAATTTTGTAATATTTTTTGTACTTGCAAAAAGTGGCTTTATGAATGAAATCTTACTGAGATTTCTCATTCATCAACCAGAATATGGACGCTTGGGCAGTTAGGGGTTATTTTGATATTTCCAAGCCTTGTGGCATAAAACTGAGTATGAAGTTTGTGGTGCTAACCAGTTCAAATTGGAATCGATTGTGATATTTCCGGGATGGGAACCGATTCCTAGCAGATTCGGTCATTCAATTCCCTTGTATACTGTGCACCTCTATCAACAGACTCAGTGTCCAACTTTTAGGTATGAAATTGAGTGTCAGATCCATGGTTCCAAACAAAATATGAATTTTCCCTAGGAGTTCACGTTTGAGTGGAATTTGACATTGTCCTCCTCCCATTGCATATAATATTAAATTCTCGTAGTGGCCGAGTCAACACATCATCATTGATGCTCCTTTGTACTCCCTAATGATCCAATTTTTGTGTATAATCAGTTGGGATCAGGAAACGAGAATAAAATATGAGTACCAGTGTTAGTTTCAAGTCAGAATGGTTTTACTAAAAATTCTAACGCGCGCACCAATCTCTAACTAAACTCCATGACCCCAGCCAATGGCAAGACGCCTCCCTGCAAAGTCCATCATGATTGATCCCATATGCCCTGAGCGGAGATAGGGATTAACGCCCCTCGAAGTTTCAGAAGTACAAGAATTTAAATACTTTAGTGACCTCCAACCCCCTCCCCTAGGGGCCTTCTTCAAAGTTCAAAATTCCTCTAATGAATTTTACTCAAACTTATTTTTCTTTTCATCAACACATGCAATGTTCTTCAATAAATCTAATGATATAAATTGTGGTCCTATTTGAATTTATTATTTTTCAATATGATCAATTGAACTACAAAAAAATTCAGACGTGCAAAGTTGTGTGCTATTGAATGCGCCTCCCGGGCCAACAACAGAGACACCTCGTCAGATCTGAAATTTCCTCCCTCTCACACAGAACTTGTAGTCCACAGTGACTTGCGTGCCCATATGAGCATGCAAAGAGAAATGGAGAATGGTAAGCCCCTGTATGCACTGGGTACCTTTATGTCTGCAGGAAATTGTGTGCTGAAGGGACCATTGAGGTACTTACAGCCCAGAGCACTCACATATATGTATCATTTATGTAGATTCGAAAACCAAATATTTTACCTACTCTATCAATTAAGGTCACTTATATGAAGTAAAATGTAAGTTAAAATTAAAACTGTTAGTAATTAACAAAAAAAAATTACAAAAAACGTCCCCTGTCAAAACTTCAATATACTCGTGATTTATTGGTTATATAACTCTAACACAACCACAGTTTACACATAATATACAATTAAACATGTTAGCTCTATAATGAAAAATCAATTGCAACAATCTAGAAAGTTAACATGGGGTCTAGCTTTGGATTTTATATATTCACATACACATTTTTGAAGAAATGAATGATACATAGGGTAGCACTTGAAGGCAGATATGGGTCACTGGACTTAACTCCTAAACACACCAAATCTTTGATAATTTGGAATGCTGGCCTGAAAAGAAGATATTAGTTTGGCTCAAATATACAAAATGTGTACGTGAGAGGACCGGCATTATAAGCATAAAATGTACCCAACAACATTAACGGACTTGCATTTGGATGCCTCTCCAATAATATCAACGTATCTCCATCAAATGAGATTTTATTAAATTGCTAGAGAATTTAATAGGCTCACAAAGTTGACTTGGATGCAAATTCATCCAAAATTGTATGACAAAGTAACATGGCTGTGAATTTGTTTATAATCCCATTTCTGCACGCTAGGACGTTTAGGGGTTTAAATAACATATTACGGTAAATGAAAGTTACGGTAATTAACTAATTATAGGTAGGTGGATGTTATGGTAATTTTGGGTAAATGGACTTATTTATATATAGCTAGATTTGTATACATCAACATGTTCTGGTAAATAGGTAATAATGGACCATAACATGTGAATGTATAGAAATCTATAAATATAAATATAGATAGATATATAAGTTAATTTATAAGTTTTCCCAATAGTCTACATGTAATTCAATATCTGAAACAAATGTGTTCATAAGTGGAATTGCAAATGCGGAAATAAAAATTGTTTCTATATGAACGAATAACTAATTAATCTTAGGGTGCAATAAATGAAGTGCGATGCGACAATATAAGTTTACACCCATACATACGATTAATAATAATATTAGTAATTCTACATGTATTAATGACGTATATGCACCAAGATACATGCATCAGTGTAGATGTATGCAAATTGTAGCTTGTGATTGCGGAATAATGGTACTATATATCTTTGACGCAACATGTACGGCGAGTATGTATTCAAAGTAATTGTAAAAATGATGGTAAATCTTATTTACCTACGTTAGTACTTGAGGGCAGTAGCAAGGGCACAATAAGTGGTGGGATTCGCCGATTTGGTACAATGATTTATTATTGGTAAATAAGCAATCCAAGACATTGAAATTGCAAAAACATGTACATGCCAAAACTAAATAGCACAACAAATAAACCCATTATCCAATGCATGTGTATTCATCATACAATTATAAGACCATGTAATAAATGTATGTAACTATTCAATACAAACGAATATATCAATACCATACAATGGGAATGAAAATTGAGCAAAACATTAAGCCGACAATCATAATTTGATCAAAATGCTTCATATTATAGTAGATTTGTTCACATCATGTGCTATCAAGTTCAAATTAAAGAATCTTGGGGAAGTCATTTAGTGTAAATTTTGGATACATATGAGCATACAGAGGGTATTTCATGGGGGGCTATGAAGTAATTGGAATTTTCTATTTTTCCTATTTTATTTAGTGTACACCGAATGAATATTCTAAGAATAAGCCTCAAATATTCCCAAAATGGTTATGCAACACACTATATTTCTTCTATAAATGTATTTTTCTATCTCAAATGAATAAAAGACACCCTATACTTGTTCTCCCATAGTTATCTCAATTCTTGACAGTGACTTCTCCGGGTAAAGAATATAAATATATTTTAATTTAATAGATTGAACACATAGTCACAGTATAGTCGCTCGTATAGTCGTGATGGAACTACGTATATAAGGGTTTATAATTAACCCTTTAACGCGCCAACGTCCACATAGTAGAGTACGCAGAGATTGAAATTGCAGTTTTCTAATCCGGGGTTGACGTTTTTCATCCACCCAAATTTCTCTTGGCTCTTGAGCAAGTTGACTATACTTTGTACAGTTTGGATCTTAAAAATAGGTTATTATGATTTTTAGAGAAACAAAAAAATTGGTTTATGTCAAGTTTCATTTTTAGTTCAAAAAGTGGGACCTTGATCATGATTTCCCGAGAGTAGAATCAAATAATGGAAACCACACCATCTTGCAGTGCATTTTATACAAATCTCACTACCATATTTTAAATTTACTTTGTGCTAATTATGGATTCTAAATTGAATTTCAAGAGAATACCTTGCAAAAATATTTAAAAATATTTAAAAAATAAATACAAAATAAATCCAACCATACAAATGTGATCTTCACATTGACATTTACAACTTTGCTTTGACCACCAACCCCATATTTGGTTTTCATGAGGCATTTTATACACTTCTTTTAACCCTTTAACATCCCATTCCTTTTGAGAACAATCAAACTACACTTTTATGCACATTTCAGCTTTCAAGATTTGTTAAAATATATATTTTAATATATTTCCTACATGCAATTGTATCTTTTCTATTAGTCCTAAAATTTTCCAATTTTTCTAATAGAAAATGAACTTTTTTCTAATAGAAAATAACTATGATACATCATCCTCACCACCAAACCATTGGACAGATGACTTGATGACCACCAACCCAATACCAAACCATTGGACAGATGACTTGATGACCACCAACCCAATACCAAACCATTTAAACACCCAAAGCTCTTATTTTACTCAATTGTGTGTCATTTGTTAGTAGTTCCAAAAATGTCTATTCCCGAAAGGGGTGAGTAGTTTGGTCTTAATGGCCCTTTGTCTGGTGGGCATTGGCTCATTAACCAAACGAACAGACACTATATTTACGCCCGCCCTATAAAAGGACCGGAGTTTTTATCTATCTATCTTAACGAAACATAAATATGCCTTCAACAAGGATTTAAAAAATTTAATATTTATAAACATATTTACTATAAATTAATATTTTAGAAGATGTCTTTTGTATCAAATCCAAAATTAAAACAGTTCAGGATTTTATAACAATGGAATGAAAAATAAAAATAAAAAATGTTCAAACCGTAATGCTCAATAGTATTTAGGATGGAGAATTAGAACCTTGTCAGGAATATCTCATCAAATTAATGTAAATTGGCAATGTGTAATTCCTATAACACATTAATTAAGTTAACAGTGGACATTATTATAGGCATACATTCGGTTCTGACACGCATATCATGTTTGGACGTTGTTTGGAAGGCAAGAGTGTACTCTTGTAATGAACTAATGACCATTGTACCCTAAACCATAATATATAATCTTTTTTAACAGAATGCACAGGACCCTACAAATAAGAGGGTGATTTTAACCCCTCGAGAGCCAAGGCTGTTTCTTCAAGTTCGGTCAACTCACTATGGAATGAGTATTGATCCTCAATGCTTGAGGTATTTTGTGGTGATTCCACTCTTCGTAACAAAGATCGGATGGTAGGTTGCTTACGTAGGTGATGTATAAATCAAAATATACAGTCACACAAAAGTGAAAAACCTAACTGCTTGTAGCTTCGAAAAACATAATACAATGAGCTATGCATCCGAAATATTGCAGAGAATGAGCTAACACTTCCATGCACACATTCCGCCAATTGCATTTTACAAAAGTGGGGACTGAACTTTGCATTTTTGGCATTTCCCAAAAATATCAAATATGGGCAGCATGCACAAAAAAAAGGGTGCAACAAACTTTGAAGCATATAATCTTACTATTGAAGACCCCTAAACGGTTGTAAATTTGTAGGTTGTCATACATTGGTCTATCTATACATGTAACTTGTAAGTTTTCTACGACTCTCATTATTAGCCCCATTTAAAGTGGACATGGATCGAGTTGGCAGTAGGAAATGTTGCAATAAATACCATTGCCATACAGTATGCCGGATATATCCTTTTACATAAAAGACATATAGAGAATAATCAAACAATACCAATAGACGTAGTACATTAAAAGAGGGTAGGTAGTGGTGAAAACCACTACTAAACACTCTCTTCAAACAACTAGCTCTTCTTGTCTCAGGGATAGGTAGGGCCGGTTGGTTGGTACAACATTCCTGCCATGACGACTCACTAGCAGCACCAAGCCATGTGTATCACACCACTGCTCAAACGAGCCCAATAGGTTTCGAACCCAGACCACATAAATGTGATACAACGCCCTTCACCAACCAACCAAAGAACTCATGACTTGGCGATAATAATTAACCCAAAACATACCTTTATGCTATCTCGCACCCAACCATCATCAATTTGCTATTTTTGTTATTGTTAATGTTACTTGGTTTTGGTTACTATAGTGTCCATCCCCGAAAGGGGAGAGTAGTATTGTTCCAATGTCCCTTTGTCCAGTGGGCATGAGGTCATTGACATTACAAACGGACACTTTATTCACGCCGGCCCTTTTTTTAGGGTCGGTGTTTCTATCTATCTATCTAGGAAACGTTTAGGAGTATCTCAATTCAACTTCACTCCAACAAATTATACTCTATAAATATTCAAAGTTTGTTTGTAATCGAATTTAGAAGTAATTTTTAATTTTTACTTTCAAATTTTATAATTAAAAATAGGTGCTAATATTAGTGAATTGAACGATACGGATGGAACCTAAACTCGTAATCCGTAACTCTCATTTGTACACACCAGTACAAAACAACATTCCGAACACTATAAGGTGGAATAGCCTATTGGCGTGCGGCTCCTATGGGCGGAAACTATAAATGGCGTGGTGGGCGCCACTGCAGAATCCATGGGCGTGGAAACTTGGAGAAGCACGAAATTAGGTGACTGACTGTATCGATGTAGGATGGCTCGTGACGGATGTAGAATGAATATTGACGGTTGAGAGTGGTTTTTAGTTCAAGCAGACCTACAATTATATTAGCGAGATTTGGTTTAAGAGGTGGGCTTTGCATGTTTAAACACGTGGATTTAGCAATAAATTCAACCGATTTTAGGTGAAGGTATGGATGTTTTGAGATTCAATTGCATTTGTTTTAATAATATGATTTCATGACTTACTATGCAATTTTCCATTTCGGTAGAAATATTTTAGGCACTCAAATCTTTTATGTACTTTTGTTCGTATGTACTTTTTTTTTTTATGTACTTTTATTTTTATGTGCTTTTATTTTTACATACTTTTAATTTTACATACTTTTCTTTTACATACCTTTGTTTTTTATGTATTTTTATTTTCATATTTTTTAAAATAAGTATATTTTACTCCCTCCGTCCCAAAGTTATTGTCATGTTTGAAAGTCATGTTTGAAAGTCATGTTTGAAAGTGCTTTTTTAAGTAGGTCATATTGTAAGAAAAAGGTTCCAAATTATGTCACTAGAATGATTGAAAAACATTGCATGTGTTCATTGCAACCTAAATAAAATTAGCCACAAGGAAGTATTTTTTTGACTTACTTAAAAAAGCACTTTCAAACATGACTTTCAAACATGACAATAACTTTGGTATGGAGGGAGTATATACTTTTATTTTTATATAGTTTAATTTTTATATACTTTTATTTTTTATATGTTTTTATTTTTGTATGTTTTTAATTTCATATTAACTAAAATAAACACATTTTTATTTTTAGTACTTTGTGAATTTAGCTATATTAAAACCAACATGCTTACAATGAACTTATATGTTTTGTATTTATTTTGCAAGTCATTTTATTTTCTATCCATTTCTATTAAGATTGTTATATATTGATTACATATTTATGCTTTGTTTTTTTCTATCAATTTGTATGTAATATATTTTTGCAAGATGTGTATATATTAATAATTATTCTACGGATATTATATTATCTTAATATACATCTTTTTATAATATTTACAATATGATTGATGTATAAAAAACTTAGTAAATATGTTTTAGTATTATGATGACTTTTTAGTTATTAAGAAACTCAAGAAATAAATGATAGATTTCTGTACTTTTGTATCGCTCAAAGGCTACCGTCAATGCACATGAATCACCACCTTGCTTGGCTATTTTCGTTTCCCAAAATAGCTGATTCACAGCAGCTTCCAGTGTATAAATTTGGGGGCTACTTGTGATGAACTTCAGTTAGTATGTTGTGACCCTATTTTCCTGAAATTGTTATTGTTAATCCCAGGACACCCTACTACATGTAGGGGTTCATGATTGACCTTTCTATAATTCACAGGTGAGACTCCATCCATCCACTTGGACAGAACATACCCAAACATTCACAGGGCACATGAGCTATGGCTAGTGTTTGCGAAGCATCTATCATGCACAGTATGCACAGTATAAGCATACAGTGATCCAGACAAGGTTGACAGTTCTTTCTGACGGAGTGCGTCGTCGTCTTTCCGCATTGAGATTCGTGCCATGGCGATGTCCAAAACTGCTACGACCCTGTAGCAAAATTAAAGCAGCCGCAACCACTCCCACGATGGAATCAACAATCGCTACTTTTCAGTTCTTTTCGATGTTCCTGGTAGTCATTCGTTGCTCGTTGAATAGGAGTGCTTGTGAGCGCTGTAATGGACTGTGTGTTGAGGAACCCCAATACTCGGATATGGAACTAGGGTTTCTTGCAGAAGGTGAAGTGATTTCTGTAGAGTGCAGCCTCCGCACATTTGAGTACAACTCGTTGACGTCGTGCCTGTCGGTTCCTCAGAACACCACAGACTTGGAGAATTTCACGCCGCCATCACATCTGTCGATTAGTTCCGATGGCGACACTGATTTCACGCCAAATTTCATGCCGCCATCACATATGTCCGTTAGTTCCGGGAGAGACACTAAAGACTTGGAAAATGCAAAGCCGCCATCACATATGTCCAGTAGTTCCGAGAGCGACACTAAAGACTTGGAAAATCTAAAGCCGCCATCAGATCTGTCCATTAGTTCCGAGAGCGACACTGAAGATTTGGATAATTTCACGCCGCCATCACATCTGTCCATTAGTTCCGGGAGCGACACTCAAGAGGAGGGATATGGGAGCAATCCTTGGACCCAAACCGAGTCCATCTGCGACAATGAATTTGCTGGTGGTGATGAGGACTTGATCATGCAATATGAATATTATGCCGAGAACACATATCCGTTTTTAGACTATAAACGTGCAGAGAGCGAGTACACGGAGAATCTGGCAATTTCTCACGCTGAAAACCTGAGATTGTACGAACAAGGACTCGTTACCAAAGTCAGCATTGATCTTGCAAGAGTTGAGGACGTGTATGCCAGCAACTTGTACGCGCTGTCAATCTTCTACGACGGAGAGTACCCATTCGACAGATACGAGGAGGAACTTGAAGAGTGGTTGTACAAGAAGTCATTTGAAGCAAGATTAGAAGTTGAGTTTGGCATCTGACTTGTATATTTGTCGCAAGTGAGGTACTTATCTTATACCTGCATTTTTGTTGCAATTGTAATTTCAAAAACTTTACAGTTCCCCACTTGAAGCAGTAGAAGTTTGACAAAAATGTCCTTATAATACCTGAACTGCAAACTCAATATTTTTGGATACGGGAACTGGATGTAGAGAGTACAAGCTAGGAAGTTGTGATTTCCAAACTTTCCTGTGGCTGGACAGTAATATGTAGTACAAATCTGTGACCGGTCATAACATCAAAAGATTTGAGCACTTGTAATGTGAGACTACTGTAATATGATGAAGGTTCAATGAGACTACGATGGCAAGGGGTAAAAGCCGAGGACAAAATGTGTTATTAGGAAATGTTGATGTTCAGTGCTGGATGTGCATTCAATCGCACAATACCGGCTAAATTATACAGGCTGCCTTGTAGAGAGTGGGGACACGTTCATGGCGTTTCCAGCAGCGGTTTTTATCTTAATAACAGCGAATTCCCCAGAAGTTATCGGAGAGTGAGTTTGGACCATTGAAATCACAGATGTCCTAGCCTATCTTGAGCCCTGAATCAATGTGTACCTTTGTTGTATATGAACTTTGCCCATGGTTATCTAACTTCAATAGTTTCATGTCAACTTCATGTCATTGCAGGATGTCTTCACCTTCTAAAATTCCAGATGCATCTACATAAAGGGATGTGGCGAGGTGTAACCGTGACCCACCAGTGATTAGAGACTGATAGAGTTAACAGGGTGTACTAACATGGAGGGTGACCGTAACGATCGACTGCCGTTGAATCATCTAGACCGCATTAAGGCAAGGGACTCGAAGTTGCATCAAAGAGACGAACAACGTGCAAATAGGAATGGATTGACTAGATACAGGTGCCCGTGCAATCTTTGTGGTGGCCGGAGGCGGCCCTACAAGAGGACCACCGTTGCACGACACCTAAGGCATCGAGGCAGGCATGGTGCCTTGAGAGGTTGGACACAGGTAATATATAGTCCACTACATACCAGTGAATGACATGGTTGAGGTGGTCCAACCAAGTGGCATGGCCACACAATTTTCCAAGTGTCTAAGTGTTTTGTAATGAATTTCTCCCTAACTTGTAAAGGTAGTAACTTGTTTTTTCACAAATTTTCCAAGTGTCCAGTAATGATGTGCTCCTTTGTCAAGGCTGATACTTGTTTTTCCATGATTTAGGGTGACGACCGCGACTCATCGGATGAGGAGTGGGAAGAGCATATTGGGAGACAGGCAAGGGCATTTCTAGGCCTCAATGAACCAGTACGTGAATTACCACTCGATGAGGGGGTAGGAATTGGAGTTATGGTAAGGAACGCTCTTGCACGGGCGGACGATGTTCACGTGCGTGCATTTGAAGCCGCTCAAGCCTCCAGCAACGCAGCCGACGTGTCAACAGCAGACACTCTTTATTCTGGCAGTCAATATTCGCACGAGGTAAATAGTTACGGACATGTGCAGGGTCAGGGAGAAGACATTGGGGCTGCTCAATCAGACATGGATGTAGACTCGAGTTCGTCTTTGGGCCAGCCCACGAATTCCGCTGATCCCCGGGAAATTGGCAGTGAGGAGGACTTTTATGATGCGGAGGAGAATGGGAACCCAGATGACAACTCAAGTGACTCCTCTAGTGATGAAGAATGGGACTCATCTGATGACGAATCCGACGACAATGAAGATCTCGAAGCGTTATTAGGACAGATCCCAAACGAACGCATGGGCCTAAACCCTGAGTTTGATATCGCTGCGACACTGCCTTTATATGAGGGTAGCTCACTGTCAATGCTATGTGCTACTCTACTCATTATAAATTGCTGCAAGACACACGGCGTTTCCAACACATTTGTGAACGAATTACTCATGCTACTAAATATGAGTATTTTGCCTATGGGGAATTGCTTGCCGCAAACAGAGTACGAGGCGTCAAAGATTTTAAGACGGCTTGGTTTAGCTTATAGCATAATACACGCTTGTCCTAACGGCTGCTGTCTTTTCAGGGGCGAATTGGAGGAAGAAGAGAGATGCCCAATTTGTGATCGTGACAGGTACCGACAATGTGGTAGATCAAGAGTACCGGCATTGATACTAAGACATTTCCCACTTGTACAGCAGCTCCAAAGAATGTTTAGTTCGAAGAAATTGTCAAAGTTAAATGTTTGGCATTATTTTCACAGGAGCCAAGATGGGAAAATGAGGCACACGGCAGATTCTCCACAGTGGCGGTTTGTGGACACCGAACTGGAACCCGAGGCCGGGAACGAAATGTTTGGTCAAGATCCGCGAGACATTCATTTGGGCCTTGCTTTGGATGGCATGAATCCATGGTCTGAGAAACATAGCACTCAGAGTTTGACCCCGGTGATACTTTTCAACTACAATCTACCTCCATGGCTGGTGACGAAAAAATACTTTGTAATGCTATCTCTCCTCATCCCCACTAAATTCAATCTCAATGGGTCAAACTTTGACGTGTTTATTCAGCCGCTGGTGGACGAGTTGCAACAACTATGGAGTCGTGGAGGAGTTATCACCCGAGATGCAAGAGCTCTGATGGGAATGCAGCAGTTCAAATTGAGGGCAGTCTTGATGTGGACATTGCATGATTTTCCGGCATATGGGCTGATTTCGGGACTCACAACAAAAGGATTCAAGGCTTGTCCCGTATGTGGGCCGCACACAATATCACGGCGGTCAAATGTACTCCGGAAGAACGTGTATTGTCCTTGCCATCGAAGATATCTTCATGAAGAACACTATTTCCGTGCAGCAGACGCAGCATTTGATAATCAGTCTGAGCACGAGACCGAGGAAGAGCCACTAACTGGAAATCAAACAATTCGGCGTGGCTTCGAATCAGAGGCATACATTGACGCTCGTGGAACAGAGAAAGACGAGGAATTCCCGGCGAAGGAGCACGGCGTGAAGCGGGTGTCGGCATTGTATCAGCTACCGTACTGGCGGGTGAGTGCACAAGAGCCTTATGTCTACCCTTGTTGTGCTTAGAGTTCTATGAAAAACTTTGCATTGTGCTAAATAAACAAAATGGAATATGTACGTTTACCTCGACAATTTCTCAATCATGGAGGAACATGTACTAAATACTTTTTACTTGCACCTGAACCTCGACATATTTGCATACTTTGGATAGAAATCGTCAATGTCATAGGAGAAAAAAAATCACGCAGGGGAGGGGAAATCATTAGGTGTGGGGAGTTGGTAGTTAATTGTTAAATACAATGGGTTCGTTAACGGTGAACTATGCGTGCATTCCACACAAGAGTAAGATTTTAGAGCTTAGCTTGTCATAATCTGAACTGAACAGTCACTATAGTTTTGTATAACATTTATTATGTGGGATACCAAAAGGCCCTTAACCAAAATGAAGTAGATATTCTATGTGACATGTACACTATGATTTAACACATTCGTGAAAATAATGCTATGTGCAGGAATATTTAAAAAGTACAAGATTGGGATTGTACAGGATGCTTTATGTTGTTTTTTCGAAGGGAATTTTAGAAAAATAATAAACTTGTGTTAACCTTTGTGAGCAAGTGAGTGAAAATGTGTCCCAGTGCTTTGATTTTTAATTTGAGCTAGCTTTCACCACTGTTAAAAGTGGGATTTCAGAGTGTTGTTTGAATATGAAATGTAGCTGGATATGGAACGGACTCAATTCTTCTTACCACTTTGCAAAATTTTAGATCCCCTACCATGTAGGCGTCGCAGAAATCTCAAATATACGTATTTTCAACGTTTGAATACGCACAGCCCAAAAGTGGGTAAGGTCAACAAATAAATCTGCCAAAAATTCAGTAACCACCAGTACGTCTAATTTTGAGTTGGAATTCTAGAAAGCAATCCCACTACTAGAGAGCTTGCAATTATTGGGTGAGTGAAATCAATTGTATAGCCCATAACATGGCTATCCAAACCTTCTGTACTCATCCAAATTCAATTGCAAAACAGAGTTTGGAATGTACATCTGTTGTATTACTTCATAAGTTAGTACGCTATAAATCTGAAAAAAATCATGGCAATAAGAAACCCTTATAGGCATCACATCGATCAAATTTTCAGATTGAAATCATAGAAATAAAAACTACAATCCCTTTATTAATTCAGCCAATTCCTCTGTATGTCAACCATATCCAGAAGATTAAAACCTTACAGGGGTTTAATTGCTCCATGTGAACTCGAAGAGCGAGTGACTTCTATTTCTGTCCCTAACCCCCCTACCAAATGTCCATGATTGCTATATACTGGTGCATGGCCTTCTATGAACCTAAACCTGAAAGGCAGGAATGAATATACATTTATACAATGAAATCCACAAAGAACGAATGAAATGGTGATTGGATTTTTGTCTCCTAAACTCATGGCAATCTTGATAAAATCTAATGTCGCTTGATTATATGTACTTACTGTGCATACTAAAGAGTAGGGCCACCATTAGCCTCAATATTGTTTGTGGCACTCATTTTTTTTGCAGAAGCTTCCGATTCGCCATCTACTAGATGTAATGCACATAGAGCGGAACATATGTGAGAGCCTGTTGAAATTATTGTTCGGAACCAAAGACACAGCTGCATCACGTCGAGATATGGAGGACAAGAGAATCCGCGAACATCTATGGGTTCGACGGGGACCCGTAGAAGGTGGGAATTACTTCAAGCCTCCGGCACCGTATGTGCTTACTAAGGAAGAACAAAAGATTTTTTTGGACCAACTGAATGACATATCTGTGCCGACAGGGTATTGCGGGCCGATGAAGAAACACATCATCAAGAATAGGATCGGGAACATGAAGTCACACGACTTCCACATCTTCTTTCAATATATACTCCCTGTTTGCTTGAGACACCTCATGGATCCAGGGCCCCGACAAGCCATAATTAGATTGGCACGGCTGTTCACCATGATTTGCAAGAAAGTAATAAACCCGGCAGAGTTAGAGCGACTCCAAGAGTATGCAGCGGAAACCATGTGCTTGATGGAAATTTGGTTCCCTCCTTCATTCTTTGACATTATGGTTCATTTACCAATCCACCTCGTTAGGCAAATAAAGTTGTGTGGTCCAATTGCTAACGCGTGGTGCTATCCAGTAGAGAGACATTTGAATGTTTTCAAAAAGTACATCCGGAACAGGGCTCATCCAGAAGGTGCCATTGCAAACGCTTATATGTATGATGAAGCTTTAGGTTTCTGCACAGAGTACTTGAAGTTGTATCCTCACACACGACGAAGAATTTGGGATGACGATGAGGAGCCAGGAGATTGTGGTGAATTGTTGGAAGGAAAAGCCCAATACCGTGAACTAACAAGAGAAGAACGACGAGAAATACATTCTTGGATTATACGGAATTCAGCCGCAACTAGTGAGCCATGGAGGTTAGCAGCATGGTCTGGAGTTACGATGAAACTGTCCATTGCCAAGTTGATGCAATTTCTATTACGTGTTCTCATTTGTGCACATCAACTAAACGTACCTTTTTTTTTCCAATATGTTGTAGGGAGTACCAAGCCATTGGCGCACGATTGCAGACGGACCGAGAAGCCTTTAGGAGGGATGCCGCAGCAAGAGGGCTTCCTCAAAGACAGCAATACCAATATCCAGAGGAGCTGTTGCACGACCTACCGGACTTTTCGGATTGGCTGCCACTGTACACAGCAGAATTGGTAAATAATCAGGGGGTAGCAAACGTGGACATTGAATTGCTTCGGCTCTCAACTCTCCCTTCAAGAGAAGCTGAGACTTACCAGCAGATGTGGGCGTATGGTAACCATTACAGGGTCGAAGACGAGGGAGATGAGCCTGGGTTCGTTACACAGGATTATGGCATTGCCAGCATATTTGGAGCAGAGGAAGGACGGAGTGCAGGGGTAACCATGGTGGGAGTATTGAAAGAGATAATCGTAGTACGGTACTCGGCTCGAAGGAGAGTTGTATTTCGAGGTTCCTGGATTCGCAACGATCCTGGCCCGCGATCTTCAACAAAGATAGATCAGTATGGATTCACTATGGTTCGTTTCAAGGATCGAATTGCAAGGGGGAGGGAACCCTATGCATTACCTGCTACTGTCTGCCAGGTACGCCAAGCACTGAACACATGATGTCTTGTTAGTCCCTTGTTGATGCGGCAGTGTTGTAAAACTAGTTAGACAATGTGAAATTCCATGCATGTAGGGGAAGAGGGAACCCAAACCTTTATTTTACCCTGAAACAACAATGTCTACAAAGATTCTATACTGGATTTAGCATTCTAAATAGAAATAGAGGATGTGAGTAAACATTGGGCATGGACAACATATACCATGAACTGAAGTAAAATTGTGTGAAGTTATACAAAGAATTGTTGTTTTGTGCTCATGCTAGGTGTTCTTCATACCGGACTGGCTGCATCCTAGGTGGAGTGTGGTACTGCAAAAAGAGCCGCGATCAAGGAGAGTATTGGACAACGATGACAAGCAGATACTGGGGATATCGGGGGATTTGGGTGGAATGCAGCTCCCGTTGGACATGAATGCAGCACAATTTCGTCCTAATCTGATGAATGCAGGAGAGGCAGTTCCAGCAGCAGAAATTGCTCGCTTGAATGCGTTGGTTAGGGGCGAGAGGCCTCAGGAAGAACAAGCTGCAAGAGACCGGGGACGAAGGAGAAGAGGAAGAGGTAGGAGGCGGCACCCCAGGCGGAATGCGAATTGAGGACCGATACTACTTCTGTGTCTCTACACTACATCCGTGAGTGGCGCTGAATTGCTTGTCTAGCAATAATTGAAGCTATCCTCCAGAACACCAAACTGCGCGCTTATAAGAGTGGTATTTTATGTAGTGTATGAAATTTGAACCCCTTGCTGCAACTCGTATGTGTGTACGAAAATGACTGTAGATTGAGACAATGGGCACTGTTGATCTTGTAGTGATGAACAAGAGCGTCATAATGATGTAATGCAATCCAAAAACCGTGGCAATATGAGAAAATGCCACTGTTGCAAAGTTTCGTGATGCAGATGGCCATACTGGGCATTTCAGAGGCTTAGGGGTGAATGAATATGCTATTTTGCTTAGGTTCATGCTGAATGTCCTTGAGGTAGCTAAACGCTCAATTTTTGATCTCATTTAGTCTGTTTGAACCACCTTGGAGGCTACGAGAAGCACTTCCTGATCCAAGTGTTGCATTGATCAGATGGAACCGGTAATGAAACTTGCAGTTGTATTGGATTATTTCTAAGTTTTCCAAAAATCACTATGGTGGCATTCACAAAACCAATGATTAAACCATGCTTGCGTTGACCTCCTGAAAGCTATGTATTAGACGGTTAAAACCATGACAATGGAATCTTTGCACATGGCAATTGTGAATGGTTTAAGGTTGCCATTGAGTGACATTATTGATGTATGATTCAATAGAATTGGCCCATTTACCTTAATGGTTTGGATTGTGGTTACGTGATTCAGATGTGATTGTTTCAGTCTATATATGCTCTTGCCCAATTGATGGGAGTGAAGGAGCAATACGAAGGGGAGCTATCTGCAACCGCACGGTACGTTCCTTTCCAACTAGACTGTATAGGATAAGTTTTTATAATGTTGGCC
Source organism: Pohlia nutans (assembly GCA_022496805.1). Taxonomy (NCBI): domain Eukaryota; kingdom Viridiplantae; phylum Streptophyta; class Bryopsida; order Bryales; family Mniaceae; genus Pohlia; species Pohlia nutans. Next base: position 2,262,015 of record CM040085.1, on the reverse strand, counting down.
TTGAGATGATTCCGATGCGCTAAAACACATATCGCTAGATATTGTTATGAAGTTTTAAAGTTCTCATAGGGTTAGTAAAGTCTCTTATTGTGACATTGTCACATTCACTAGATTCTATATAATACTCTTGTCAGGAACATTTACTCTACTTATGTTCTATTCAGAGAAATTGTCTCCAACGAGAAAAGGTTCACTACCTTATAGAAATACTAGGTTCAATTGGCCTGTGCCATGACAACATCCAGCGGCGGAACTGTCATGGGGAGTATCTATATTATATAATAGATGCAATGCATTTGGGATATTGAGCAACTGTTATGGATGCAGGATTGGATCAATAAGTGCTTGTCGTAGCCTCCAAGGATTGTGAAATGGAATATGGGTCAGGTAGATGGCAAGCTTAACCCACAAGTCGTTTTCTTCTTCTCATTTCTTTCGTTTTTTGTTGCAACCAATGAGAGGCATGCGCATGTACTAGTGATGGCCTTTGGTGCAAGGGTAGGAGGCACATGGGAAGGATAGCATTGCAACTCAGATTGTTGACGAGTCACATTGGGACGACCTTGTCATTGTCATCGCTGTGGTAAAATTCTCACCAATTGCTGTTTCAATACTTCGAAGTGAGTATGGAAACTTCGAACTTGGTTGATGTCATCTGTATGGACTGATGTAACTGAGGTAGTATCAATGTTTTCGCTTGCTACAGAGCCAGTCCAATTGTTTTTGCTGAAATGAAGCGATGCAGTAATGCAAGTGAGTCCTCGTCAGATTGAGACTAGCAGCACATCAGGAATGCGGGATAGCGTTCAGACCTGTCTTCTTCTCTAGTATCGAGCTGGGGTCTCGAGTTTTTCTCCTTTCTCTTGTACAATGTAAATGGAGTGGGAAATCTTTGTTAGAAAGAGCAAGCACTTCTGTGATGTGAGAGGCCCTACTTGCAATTATAGGCCGGGATCAAATTCTACTTACTGTTTTTTTTCAATGGTTGTGATGGACAGGAGGTGGTGCAAAAATGCATTGACCAGATGGAGTAAGCCATCAAGTCCATAGACTTTGCAGAGTTGGCAAAGATCACCTGTGCAGATACTAATCAGTTCCATGCAACATGCGTGGATACTTCTCAACCGATTTAGTATCTAAATGACACTTCTCGCAGGCACTCTTCACAATCACCTCTCCAGTAGCAGAAGTTGCTTTCCATGAGTGAAATTTTCGATGTTATTCAATATGAGATTATCTAAGAGAGCATCGTATGAGTGATTCCATTTTCTTGCTAGTCATGCAGATTTAGTGGCCCAGGGGAGCGGTGCAGCCGTGCAGTCGCCATGCGGGAGAACCCCAGGTGATTGTGAATCAAGGATTCATGGTTTTAATATAAAAAATCCAATCAATCATAGTGTAGTAAATATAATTCAGAGAGGACCCAATAATGGTATACCAGAATCAGTGAAGAACATTGCATGTGTTGGTCAAGAAACAAGAAACTGTAAACAAAAAGAAGTCCACATATATAGGACCTGATCAAAATAGCCAAAAAATAACATGAGGCCCTTCTTGGTCCGTTAGGGGATAACAACCCATTCAAGGTATAGGGGAACATGGGGTCCCTTTTTTTTTGGTTGTGAACATTTTCTTGTACCATTCCAATGTTTTATGAAAAAAAATCTGATCGCACCTTTCTATTTTCAGGTTGACTATACATTTGATGCAGGTCCCAATGTAGTAATGTTTGCTTGTAACAAAGAAGTGGGATCGCAGCTGCTCCAGCGCCTTCTATACCAATTCCCTCTAGATGCCGATTCCGATTTTTCCAGGTGAGATCCTTTTGGGCGTCTATACAAGACAAATCAAAACCCGTACCTGTCTAGGATTTATGGTTTGAACATGAAAATTTCACACTGTGCAAAACATAATTGGGAGAAGATCAAATATTCTATCACCAGAATCAATGAAGAGCATTGCATGTGTTGGTCAAAATACAAATAATTTTGAATAAAAGGAATTCTATATAGGACCCTACCCTAAACTGCTATAAAAGATACGGGCTCAATTCGGGGTTCTTGGTCCTTTAGGGTCTATCGAGAGATTACTTATGATTCAAGAATGATGTCCTGCACCTAACCGCTCAGATGTAAGGGAAAGCAAACTATGTGCGTCACGTTAAACAATACATAGACTTTATCTTATTAAGGTTTGCCTTATTAGGAATATAAACATTTCCGTGCTATTTTTTTAATTTTTTGTATATAATTCTGAAGTACTACAGAGAAATCACTTGCACTGGATAGAAAAGTGCACTGTAGAGCTATGGAGGGATCCCTTTGTTTTCAAGAGCGAAATTTGTTACCGGTTTTAATATCCTTGTCCTTATGGTTCTTATTACGGTGGTACTATGGAGATGAAGAAAAATATAACAACTTAGACAGTAAATGACTTTGATTTCCACATATCATGGCAAAAAATTAAGATTGTGATCCAAAAAAAATGTTACTGTAATGTATAAAGTGGAAATTGGAGTTGTAGTCACCAAATTAGAATAATAATGTCATTATTACTTGTAGGTGTTGGCAACTTTGGTTCGATTTGGACCTCGTGCCAGCATGTGAATGGATGGGAAGCCCGGTGTAGGGACGGACCGGTGTATACATATTCTAGGCATCGTTGTTGTTAGGCTTGACAGGTATCCTTCAGTGAACGCTTTCCCATCAATTCCAAAATGACGAAGCACCCTAAATTGGGCCTCGTGTTTTTTTAATTGCCAATCAGAGTAGAGACATCCTGTCACTCGAATTTCTTTCAATTTCGACCAAGACATGTAATGTTCTTCACTAGCTAGTTCCTATGATATAAATGTTGGTCCTCTCTAAATTATACGTCTTACAATCTGACCAATTGAATGTGAAATACTAAAACCATGAATCCTGTGTTCTATAGGAGTTAAAGTTTGTCTCGTTGGCGGGCCCAATACTATGGTCTCCTCCTTTTCTTCATCCATCATTTCTGAGTCTATGTAACAATTACAAAAACAACAGTCTGTATGCCCTAGGGATTGAAGCTCAGCCTTTGCATGTGCAGGTCACTTTGAACTACATGCAGATCATTTGGCTTTGATTGATCCAGAGAGGACCTAGAAGGCCAAAAGGAGCATCCCGTGGGTTGTTTTCATGATATTAAATAGGTGAAAAGGAGCCGCACGTGGGTTTTTGCGAGCAACACACATGTGGACTATCTTTTGTTCAGATAGTTATGGTTTCTGTAGAACAAATAGAAGTGAGTTGCAACTGTCATTTTCATCCACAGCAGGTAGTGTACTTACGACTAGTATTGTGTTCAATAATGTTGTACGCACAACAAAGTTTGTGCTTAAAGTAGTAGGTAAACATGGCAAAGAGTGACAGTAGCTAATAATTCAGCCATGCCAGTGGCTTCACCAGCACAAGGGGATGTGGCGATGATAGAAGCTGCTCCCGTCTCGGAGATAGTGAAAGAGGTGGCTGCTGTGTTGCATGAGGGCGTCGGGTATGGCAATGGTAATGCTGCACCTCATTCGGATGGTCAAGTGCAGCCATCTGTTGAAGAAGTGATTGTTGAAGACTTGATTGTTGAAGAGGTGATTGGTATGGATGTATACTTTCTTGTAGATAATTACGTAGGATCTTCGCTTAGTCAAGGATGCGAGGGAGATTGTATTGAACGAATTAATTGCGTCTGCAAATTTAGGACTAGCATCAAATTACACGCCTTTATGAGTGAAGTGGTTAAGGTCATTGCAAACACTAAAATATCCATGCTAATCAACATTATGTTGAAGTATCGGAATTTGCTTGAACGACATTTGCAATCATGACTATGGAAGGTAACAAGAAATTAGGATTTGGTTACCGAGGATACTAACTCCGTAACTGCCATATCATTATTTAGCTTGCAGAATCTTTATGAGAAGAACGTTGTATTTTTGTTTCCTCATCAGCCTCTACGTACATATAATAGTACATACTATACAAATATTAACAGTAAATGTGTTGTGGGAAAAATCTACAATTATCACGTCATTGTGATCCGTGAAAGGAGACCGACTACAGATTGGCACTGAATCTCTGCTTTCTGTCGCTCTCTTAAGTACAGCTCCAACTAGCGAAGAGGAACGTCTATGGGCATTGGTGAAGGATAATGCAGCAGACTTCAATTCATGGACTGAGCTTATCTAAGAAACAGAGAAGTCGGTGAGTCCCTTGATGATTTGTTTTTCCTCACTGCACCTGTTCTTGATGGAAATCGCATATTCATATTCAGCTGTATGTCGCTACGTTTAACCCGCAATTCTTGCCTCTCTTCATAGAATTATTCTGAAGAAAAATCACCTCTCAATGAGGTATTTACCTTCTCCATCAGTGACCTTTCGGTTTTGGAAGTGGAGAAAACGCATGGACTCGACTCAACAGTACAGAAACATTATATTTTTCTCAGGAGTAATGACTATGTCTTGGTTTCTTTGTCATTTGATACATCTAGTTTAAAACATAGTGGTAACCCGGCAGCTTACAACAGCTCGGTCTTCGTTTGTTCGATCTTGCATTTTACAATAAAAATTTCCCTTTTGCAGCTATCTAAGTTTCTGCTTGTACATTGTTGTTCTGTTCTTTGAAGGAAAATATTGCTAAGATCGAGAAAGCCTACGATGCGTTTCTTGGAGAATTTCCGCTCTGTTATGGTTACTGGAAGAAGTACTCTGACCATGAGGCAAAGCTGGGATCTCCTGAGAAGATAGTGGACGTCTACGAGCGTGTTGCAAAAGCTGTGACGTACTCCGTGGACATCTGGATGCACTACAGCGCGTATGCGATGGAGAAACTTGACAATCCCGAGATGACGAGAAGGTGTGTTGGAATTTCTTATTTTTACTCGAGTCTAGGTGTATTAATTTTTGTCTGGAGGAGAGACGAAGGCCATCCTTGATTTGGATATCTTGTCGATTTCATCTATTAGTACATGAATAATTGATGTGTGTGTCTTTCTGACCTGTGTCTGGTCTTGCTGCAGCTTTTCATCCTGCACTTAAATTTGTTGTCTCGGCAAAGAGATGGTCTGATGTTGGCGGAGCCCTCAGTTTCCACTTCGTAGGATCTCGTAACTGAAACCGTACGATTTTGTTATAAAATCAAATATATTAGGTTCTAAGAAGCAGTGTGGTTTGGTTTTTGTCACTCCATTCTTCTTTTCGGTATCATCACATAGACATAAGGCAAGTGCTTGTGAGCTTCATGTCAATTCATATTTATGCATCTCAACTTAACACTAGTTGAGGTACCGTGCGATGTGTGCGTGCTATACTGAATTTTACGTCTAAATGCTGCTGTGGAAGATTACGGGTCCAGTTTGAGGGCAAAGAGAGGCACCCTGATCGTCGCTACATGGTCGGACATAGTGTGGTTTGGCAGGAAGGTAAATGCAGAGCATCTGAGCTTCTATTTGGAAGTCTGAAAAGCAAGTTACAATGAAAGTTATTCCTTACAACTCTGCCCTTATCCTGCTCTTATGGAGTCAAAGATAAGGCAAAGTAAATTTAGTGGTCGGGGTTTCTATATTCAGGTCTTTTCATGCTTTGTTGTTGCTGTGGCTGGCAGGATACTAGAGCAAGGAGTGTCTTTTGTGGGAACTGATTATCTTTCGCACCTCTTGTAGGACAAGTTTATCGAATTTGAGTACTCACAACTGGAGTGGAGTCGCCTTGCACAGATCTACACTCGCATTCTTCAGATTCCCCTCCAGCATCTTGATCGATATCATACCAGGTATGACGGTCCCGATAGACCTCAACTGTTTAATCAGTAGAACCCTGACACATTCATGTTCAGAAGTAACACGGCATTTCAGCAACATGTAAGACATCACATCAGTTATTTAAATTGCTCGAGGCAAAAGTCTGATTTGTTTATTCCTCGTCGTGAGTCATACGGTTGCTATGATGGTTTACAATGAATAGAAGTTTTTCTATCATTTATTTGACAATCTTGGGAGTCGAAAATATTGCTCGCTGAGGCTTACGATTGTACAATTTTCACGATTAAAATTTCGGACGCTTTTGATGTCTATTGTTGCTAGCAAGGCTTGCGGATTCTGTCTAACCTCCATTGTGTATCTAGAAAAAAGTTTGTGTATTCCTTATTTAATTACAACACGTTCGAAATATAACAATGATAACTTTGATATTATAAGTGTTGGTTAGCTAATTTTTTGTGTTGAGTTATCTCATTGCTAGATCTTGTTGTCAAAATGTGGTAACAGTTTCAAGCAGATTGCCCATAGCCGACCTTTGTCAGATTTGAGGACAGCTGAGGAGACTGCAGCTGCAGTTGAAGCAAAACCAGCTGAGTCCAAAGAAGATGTTCCTCTCTCTGATGTTGACGTTTCTGCACCATCTGAAGCCGTTGATGGAATAGCTACTTCTAACAAAGAAGTGGAGTCTGGTGATAGCAAGGAATTAGAAGAGTATCTGGCAATTAGAGAAAACTATTACAAGGCTGCGAAGGAGTGGGACTCAAAGATCAGAGATTTTGAGATAGCTATACGCAGGCCCTATTTGCATGTCAAACCATTAGACGAGGCACAACTTGCAAATTGGCATCGGTATCTGGATTTTATTGAAAAGGAAGGAGGCTTCAAAAAGGTGAAGGGTTTTGGATGTAATGAGCGACAAGATAGCTTGGTTTTGAAATCGTATGTTTTGATGTTCTGTTTTTTTTTTGGGTGTTTACTTGGAGGTTGATAGCAATGCTTCTATTTGCTGAAACGATGTAAGTGTATTTTGCAGACTGTAAAACTGTAAGAACGGTGCCTCATTGCATGTGCAAATTATCCAGATTATTGGATCCGTTTTGTTCAGCGCATGGATATATACTGAAGGAAAAGTGGAGTTGGCTTTGAATGGCCTACAGCGAGCGACAGGCATTTTTGTAAAGGTTTGGGACTTTGTGTTTGCCTTCTTTCTGCACCTGCGTTTGATGATTTTTTTTGGTACGTGGAAAGAAATGTTAAACGTCCTTGTTGTTGATTTATATACCTTTTGAGTTAACTTCTCATATTAGCCGACTTCTCTCATATTAGCCTCAATGGGCTTTTGTTTGTAAACAGCGGCGGCCCGACATTCATCTTTTTGCAGCAAGGTTCAGAGAGCAGCATGGTGATGTGGATGGTGCTCGGGTTGCTTACGAAACCTTGAGAAACGAGTTGGTCCCAGGGCTCTTCGAAGTCTTTGTCAAACGAGCCAATTTTGAGCACCCTCGGGTATTAAACAATTGTCATTCTCTGTACGGGAGAAACAATACAAAACAATATTGATTGAGAGGCCGTGCAGCGATCACAAGTAGTATTCGTTGTGCCTCATTGGCCTTCAGCCTATGATTGATTTCTTGAATTAGCTGATATTTGTGTCTTGCAGTGGCTAATTGATGTGAATTTGCACAGGGAAATGCAGAAGCTGCGTGTTTTGTCTTTGATGCTGCGCTTCAGTCTGAAAAGCTGAAGGAGGATTCACGAGCTCTAGCAGTAGTTTATATTCAGTATTCCCGCTTTCTTGATCAGGTCAGTTGCAAATTGCAGAATTTTGCTTTAATTGCGAGAATGTTGGTCTATTGGGGAGACTGGTCAAGGTTTCTTTCACAATTATTCAGTTAAGGGCCCTTCCTTGCAGGTTTTGAAAAGCGAGGAAAAGGCACGGGAAGTTTTTACGACAGCTTTGGATCATTTGCCAACCTCAAAAGTTATGTGGGAGGTATGGGGTTGTTATCTTGGGGATTGAACAATTTTACTTTGAAATATTTCTTTTATTCATCTCAATTTATCAACGTCATTTTATCATTGTGATTTGTCTTTCTATGAAGGCTGGCGTTTTAATAGAGCCCCTTGGTTGCATGATTTTGGGCTTGTGGGTTGATTTCTGTCTTGTAGTGAGATACCTTTTTGATGGAAGCCTCCTTCAACATTCACATGTCACTACTTCGGTAGTGGTCTCAACCGTCCGTAATAACTATAGTTGGTTAAATAAAGAATTGCTTGATTTTATGAATAAATTTCAGAGCAATTCTTTCATGCAGAGCTAAGGGACGAACAGTTTGATTTGAAATATGTTTGGTTTTCCCAACCTGATGGGTTGCGCTTTGGAGTGGAAACCTTAGGAACCTGTAGACTTAGAATGATGACCTGGGTAGTAAGTTGTATCTATCTCTAAACGTATCTATTGAAGGTAGAGAAGATTGCACAAGGCACACACACAAACACAAGGAATGCGTAGAAAGAGATAATCTTTACTCAAAGGCCTTCCACCTTAAGTAGTGTACACTAGGAGGTCACCATGGACAAACCATATGGGATAACTCATCACAAGGACACTCTAGAGATCAGCCCATGCCTAACCCCTCCTCCCACACACCATTATTTAGCACCCGTACGTCTTTGGCTTCTAGCAATACTACGTTGCATCAATTACCTCAATACTCCCACTTTGCGTAGAGCCAAAGCCTCTAAGTCCAAATGCTATTACTAATCGTTGGTGTCGGTCTCTACAAAGACCCTTTGTGAGCACATCCGCCACCATGTGCTCCGTTGGGCAATACTCCAAATGTATAACTCCCAATTCCAACTTCTCCCGAATGAAGTGGTATTGCACATCAATGTGCTTCGTGCGTGAATGATGTGTAGGGTTCTTTGCAAGTGAAATGCACCCTTGGTTGTCACACATAATCGTTGTAGCCTCACCTTGTGTGCAACCCACATCCACCATTAGTTGCCTCAACCAAATGGCCTCCTTCGTGGCATGGCTCGTAGCCATGTACTCGGCCTCCACCGTTGATGTCGCCGTGGTTTGTTGCCGCTTGCTATTCCACGACACCGCTCCCGATCCGACCTTGAACATGTAGCCCGTTGTCGATCTTCGATCGCTCGTGTCTCCTGCGTAGTCCGCGTCACAATAGCCGCTCAACACAATGTCTTTGCCTCCAAGACACAACTTCACATCGCTTGTGCCCCTCAAATAACGCATGATCCTCTTGACCGTCATCCAATGCATCGAGCCCGGTCTCGCCATGTGTTGACTCACCACGCTAATTGGATACGCAAGGTCGGGCCGTGTCGCAATCATCGCATACATCAATGACCCCACCTCTTGCTTGTATGGCACCTCCGCCATTGATTTGGCCTCCGCCACATAGTCTTCCTCCGAAAGCTTGACGAGCTTGGAGTTTGCATCCAATGGTGTTGCCACGGGCTTACAATCCTCCATCCCGAATCTCTTGAGCACGTCCATCACATACTTGCCTTGACTCATGGTGATAGTGCGTGTAGCCCTGTCTCGCACAAACTCAACACCAAGACAAAAGTGCAATTCTCCAAGATCACTCATCTCGTACTCTCTCTCAAGCATGCCTTTTAATGCATTCATTAAACTCATGAGGCTTGCAAGAATGATCAAATCATCAACATATATGATCACAATCACCACATTTTGCCCGTCTTGCATGAAGTAGAGACTATGATCCGCAATGCTCCTAGTAAACCCGTGTGCAAGCAAGAACGTGTCAATCTTTTGGTACCACGCTCTTGGAGATTGTTTCAACCCATACAATGATTTTTGCAACTTACAAACAAGGTGCTCATTACCTTGTTGCACAAACCCCTCAGGTTGCACCATGTAGATGTCCTCCTCCAAATCGCCATTCAAAAATGCGGTCTTCACATCCATTTGATGCATCTCCAAGTCCAAGGCCGCTCCAATGGCAAGAATGCATCGAATGGTGGTGAACTTGGCCACGGGAGCAAATGTCTCGTGAAAGTCCACCCCATGCACTTGCGCGAACCCCTTGGCTACTAATCTTGCCTTGTGACGCACAACAATACCCGAAACATCCCTCTTTGTCCGAAACACCCATTTGCAACCAATGGGGTTGCGATCCTTTGGAATGGGAGTTAATTGCCACGTACCGTTAGTAATTAGAGAGTCGTACTCCTCTTGCATGGCGCGCTCCCACTTGACCGCATCCTCACCTTGCATGGCTTCTCGAATGGTCAATGGACCATCCGATAATGCCACATTCGCATGCTCGTCCTCCACTTGAGGGAAGATGTGGTTCTTCCACCATTCTCCAGGTGGCTTGCGCGATCTCTCGGGGTACCGCCGCTCGCTTGAAGAAACTTGCTCCTCTTGCGTGCCCTTTGCGCCATTCTTGGCCTTTGAGCTCGATGGCGCTTCAACAACCTCCGTGTCGCCAGCTTCGTCATCACCGTCATCATCACCTACATCAACAACACTAGGAGACTTGGAGGGTGTGTCCACCAAAACGTCTCCACTACTCCCACTTGGACCAACCTCCAAAGGAGCCTCCATCGTAGACTCCTCACAAAATGTCACATCACGTGACCGAATGATCTTCCTCGTGTCCACCGACATGAGTCTATACGCCTTGGTACCTTCACAATACCCAAGAAACACACATTTCAAGGCCTTAGCCTCGAGTTTCGTCCTCCGTTCGTCGGGAACCTTCGCATATGCAATGCATCCGAAGATGCGCATGTGTGCAACACATGGTTGCCTCCCACTCCACGCTTGCTCCGGCGTCATGTCTTCAACCGCGCTTGTTGGACACCGATTGCGTGTGTATACCGCATTCACCACCGCTTCCGCCCAAAGGTCCAACTTCAAGTTTTGAGCGTGCAACATGCTCCTCGCCATCTCTACAATGGTGCGATTTGCGCGCTCCGCAACTCCATTTTGTTGAGGTGTGTACGGGGCCGAAGTTTGGCGTGCGATGCCTTCATTCTTCAAAAGCTCGTCAAATTTCTTGGACATGTACTCGCCGCCATTGTCCGACCGAAACACCTTGATCTTCAACTCGGATTGGTTCTCCACCAATGTCTTGAACTCCTTGAACTTCTCAAAGCACTCACTCTTGGCTTTGATAGGGTAGAGCCATATCTTCCTTGAAAAATCATCGATGAAGGTCACAAAGTACTTGCAACCTCCCATCGATGTGGTCTTCATGGGGCCACACACATCCGAATGCACGATCTCCAAAACTTTTGTGGCCCGTGTCGCCCCTTCACCCGCAAATGGCAACCGTTGTTGCTTGCCTTCAATGCAACCTTCACACGTGAATGTAGAAGCATCCACTTTCAATTGATGAAGATCCATACCGCTTACCATGCCGCGTAGTGTCTTCACACTCTTGATGTTCAAATGGCCAAGTCGACGATGCCACAACGCCAACTTGTCGTCCTTCAAGTTTGAATGCGCCAACGCCGCCGATTCCTTCGAATGCACCTTGGAGAACTTGATGTGGTACAAGCCCTCGTGTTCTTCAATGATGGCCACCTCATCTCGACTCGGTGACAACACATAACACCCCTTATCACTAAACTCAACCCTCAAGTGCTTTGCCACTAATTGCCTCACCGATAGTAAATTTGCCGTTAATTTGGGAACGTGGAGGACATCTTGGATAGTGATTGTCTTCACACGACCCCTCACCTCGGTGTCTACAACAATTTGGCCCTTGCCAACGGCCTCAAGCACCGTATCATCTCCCAAAATCACTCTCCTTGGATTAATGAGAGCATACGAATGAAAACAAGTTTTATGTGGTGACATGTGGCTTGTAGCCCCCGAATCAACAATCCAATCACTCGTACTACCATTGCACGATACATTGCTTGCCATGTTTGCATACTCATCACCAACCTCAATCCAATCACTCATGCTTGCATCACCCTCGATACCATCACTCATGCTTGCATCACCCTCGATGCCATCGCTCATGCTTGCCTCATATCTAGCCGTAAATGCGTACTCATCATCGTCACGAGTTTTAGTGTTGTTTGCACTCTCCCCTTTCTCATCCCTCTTGCGTTTGAAGCAAAATTTGGCAATGTGGCCCTTCTTACCACAATAGAAGCACACCTTGTCGCTTGAGCTCCCACCGCCTCCATTCTTGAATTGCTTCGCCACGAGTGCCGCTCCATCTTCTCGAGACTCGTTCTCCTTTCGCCGCGAAAGCTCGTGCAACAACCGTGAGGTCACATAGTCCAATGTGAGCTCCGTAATGGGTCTTGACTCCATTGCCACGATGAGGTACTCGTATGATGATGGAAGGCTCTCCAAAAGTGTCATCACGATGTCACCATCCGTAACCGACACGTCGCAACCGTTGAGTTGATCCGCGAGAGCCTTGACCTTGTTGATGTGCGCCAACATGTCATCTTCTTCGCCCATCTTGATGGTGAAGAACTTGCGCCTCAAAAACAAAATGTTGGCCAATGTTTTCGCTTCGTGAATGTTGCAAAGCTTGGACCATGCTTCCGCGGGTGTCTTGCACGAACGAATGTGCGCAAGTTGCGAATCCGCGAGGTTGAGTGCCAAAATGGCAAATGCCTTCTTCTCCCTCCTCGTGTACACTTGCATGATCCTAGGATCCGTAGAAGAGAAAGGAGGTTCCTCACTACCCTCGACTATCTCCCACAACTCCTTCTCGGCCATCACCATCTCCATTTTGAATTTCCACAAGTGGAAATTCACCCCATCGAACTTGTCCACGACCTTGGGACCCTCACCCTCAAAAGATGCCATGATCCTCACTTACGTATGCCTCCCCACACAAATGAAACCTCAAACTCAAACACACAACTTTGTTTTTGTGATTTTTTTTGCTTTGATATTGCACCTTTGTGCACCCAATGGGTTTAAAACAACCCCAAACACTAGATCAGCACTTTTGTGCTCCACACACGCCTCCCAACACTCAAATGTGAGAACCCTCACCCAAAAATGCAAAGAGGCTCACCAAAACCCCTCAAATCACTCAATGGAGCTCAAAACAACTCCAAATGCTTCAATACGACGCCTTAGTGTCCCCAAACACTCAATGCACGTCAATGACACCTTTGTGTCCTTCAAGAGCACTCACTCAATGCACATGAACTCACACAAGTCCCTCAAAACCCCAATCGCATTGAAATTGCTCAAAACCGCACCTTTGTGCACAAACTAGCTCCAAATGAAAATTTGAGCACCCCAAGAGCATGAAACACATGCAACACCTCAAAGCAAGTGCCTAATCACTAGGATCAGATGGTAGACCCTCCACGAGAGTCTTCACACCTCACAAATCACTTGCATTTACTCAAATGCTCACAATTGAACCAAACGAAGTTCCACTCGCAACGAAGAGATAGAAGAAAGAAAAGAAGGAGATCAAGGGAAGAAATTGACCAAAGAGAGTGCTCCAACATGTAACTTCAGCCCATGCACACCTCCAAGAAACACCAACGCTTCAACAAGCTCCAAAACCTCCAACAATGCTCCAAAACCGCCCGTTGCGCACCGACCTCAAAATACTTGCACAAATGCAATCTAATACTCATGAAACACACATGAGTGGGCCCATAACCTATTGAAGGTAGAGAAGATTGCACAAGGCACACACACAAACACAAGGAATGCGTAGAAAGAGATAATCTTTACTCAAAGGCCTTCCACCTTAAGTAGTGTACACTAGGAGGTCACCATGGACAAACCATATGGGATAACTCATCACAAGGACACTCTAGAGATCAGCCCATGCCTAACCCCTCCTCCCACACACCATTATTTAGCACCCGTACGTCTTTGGCTTCTAGCAATACTACGTTGCATCAATTACCTCAATAGTATCTTGAATAACATATATTTGAAGGTGTTAGTGAATTGACCAATGTGGAATGTCACCAGGCAGCTATATATTTTGAGGCGACACATATTGGACCGGATCATATTCAGCGTGTGGATGCTCTGGTAGAGCAAGCGTCTACCCCACTTAGGCCTAATGGTTCTCCCGGTTTACTTTTTGCTGAGCGGGAAGAAATTTCCTGCGTTCATCTTGAAGTACAACACTTTTTGTGAATGTGAAATTCAGCGCTGCCCTACTGCTTGCATAGAAGTGTGAGTACCTGAAAATAGAACCTAGACAATTGGAGACATGTAAGTGTTGGACTTGAGCATAGAAAGTGTCGCCAAAGTGTAATGTTGCTAGACCATACAAATCTTGTACCCATTGTATTGCTAAGAAGTATGACTTTCTGGAAGTTGATTGAATACTTCAATTGTAACATGTTGGCATCTTCAATTTAAATCACACGTACCCTAAGCTTGAATGTAAACCGCATGGTAGTACAAAATGAGTGTCAATGGAATTGTTAGTTGAATTTGAGAGATAATCAAGTTTGAATGTCTCGCAACTTTGAGTGACACTTGAATTTGAGCGTCACTCGAATTTCACCCTCACTTGAATTTGAGTAACAATCAAATTCAAGTGACACTCAAAGTTGAGCCTCGCACTAGAATTTGAGTGTCACTTGGATTTGATTGTCACTCGAATTCAAGTGAGATTCAAACTTGAGTGACACTCAAACTTGATTGTCACTCAAATTCAAGTGACACTCAAATTTGACTCACTTGAATTTGATTGTCACTCAAATTCAATTGACATTCAAATTTGACACCCAAATTCAATTGACAGTCCAATTGACAATCCAGTTGACACTCCAAATGACAGTCCAATTGACACTCCAATTGACACTCAAATTGAATTGACACTCAAATGTTCACACAAATTCAATTGACACTCCAATTGACACTCCAATTGACACTCCAATTGACACTCCAATTGACACTCCATTTGACATTCCAATTGACACTCCAATTGACACTCCAATTGAAACTCAAATTGAATTGACACACAAATTTTCACTCAAATTCAATTGACACTGCAATTGACAGTCCAATTGACACTCAAATTCAATTGACACACAAATTTTCACTCTAATTCAATTGACAATCCAATTGACAGTCCAATTGACAATCCAATTGACAGTCCAATTGACAGTCCAATTGACACTCCAATTGACACTCCAATTGACACTGAAATTGAATTAACACTCAAATTGAATTGACACACAAATTTTCACTCAAATTCAATTGACATTCAATTGACACTGCAATTGACAGTCCAATTGACACTCCAATTGACACTCCAATTGACACTCAATTAACACTCAAATTGAATTGACACTCAAATTTTCACTCAAATTCAAGTGACATTCAATTGATATTCAATTTACAGATCAATTTTCATCATTTTAGTGCGTGTGACATATCGTTGGAAAGGTCTTTCCAACGGTATGTCACACGCCTCAAAGTTCCTAAAATTGGAGTCGCAATTGCACAAACAGAAACTGCAGTCGCGACGACCCAGTTTTCTGTTTGTAGAATTGCGACTGCAATTTTCATCATTTTGAGGCGTGCAACATACCGTTGAAAAGGTCTTGAAAAAACCTTTCCATCTGACTATCACACGCCTCAAAATTCCCAAAATCTGCAGTCGCAATTCCACAAACAGAACCTGTAGTTGCGTCTCGACCCAATTTTTGTTTGTAGAATTGCGACTGCAACTTTCATTATTTTAGTGCCTGTGACATACGGTTGGAAAGGTCTTTCAAGACCTTTCCAATGGTATGTCACACGCCCTAAAATTCCTAAAATTGCAGTCGCAATTCTACAAAGAGAAACTGTAGTTGCGTCTCAACTGCAGATTTTCTTTGTGGAATTGCGACTGCAGTTTTCATCATTTTAGTGCGTGTAACAAAGCATTGGAAAGGTCTTTTCAAGACCTTTCCAATGGTATGTTGCATGCGCCAATATTCCTAAAATTGCAGTCGCAATTCAAAAACAAAATCTGCAGTCGAGATGCGACAACAGATGAGGTCGCGTGCTGAAAAGAACCACAGCCGATTGTTGCTGCGGTTTTGTTTTACAATCATGGCACACCCTAAACTCACACATCACTTTAGAGCAACGCAGTTGGAAAATCGAGCGACTGTCACTCAAAATCGAGAGCCAATAGGGAAAAATCGAATTGCGAAAAAAGGTGATCAAAAGTACCGCAATAGGAAAACGACTACGGTACTTTTCGACCATGTTTTCTACTAGTGTCTTGGGCATCTTTGAATCTAATTTTTTGTCAATGATGTAGTTGTTGATAGCATTCAACACATCATCAAAGCACACATTAGTCATCCCCGGATTTTTAGCTTGAATTTTGAGCAGTATCATAATAATTGCTAGTCTATTAGTTGAAGATCCAGCATAAATGGGTGTGGAGGCCTCTCTCTCCAGAGTTGTAACTTCCTCCTCGTGAAACTCTTCTGATTCAAATTCCAAAGGTACTGGCTCTACACCTATGTGGTGTAATATGAAATCAGCCATGACAATGTCTGGGTCATCCCCTTCATCATTATCTACGATTTCCATGGCAACGGTATTTGGCTGAGACGAATTAGCTCTAGCTGCAGCCATAATCTGGAGAGGCCCTATAGGACGGTCACCCAAACCTGCTGTATAAAAAGCCTGCCAATCAGTAACACAATAATTGCATTACTATATTTACAACAGATAGCTCGTATGCGTTATGAACTTTAGAATGGAATCTATAGTTTCAACCAATCGTAAAATTATTCAAATTCTAAAAATAAAATTAGACATCTTGGTGAATTAATTCTAAAACAATAATTATTATAAACTTGCTCGGGTTCAAGCTTTTCAACATGAATGGTGAATTATATATATTCTGGGTTAATTCTGGCTTTACTCAAGAATCAAAGGATCAGATTGGGAGGGTGAATGAATGTGATATGATCATGACCAGGGCTTGAAGGAGGTCAGGGTGAAAGACATATCAATTTTTTATGTGCAAATAATTTTGGAGCTCTGATGTAATGTGCGAACAAATTAAAAAAATGGTCTGTAAGTCTGACCCACATGTGTTATACCCATCACCCACATGTGTCATACCCATCACCACCAAAGACAGACTGGATCATTGAATCTCTCAAGAATTAAAACATATAATTGTATTTGGGTAATTAACCCTTTAACGTCCCGATTCAACACTGTGTTGAAAGAGTTGTTATAAAATGGTTGATGAAAAACGGAAATGGAGTTGATGTACAATACAACTATGTAAATGTCAATGTGTAGATAACATCCGTACAGTTGGATTCATCATATTTATTATTAATATTTTAAAAGTAATTATGCAAGGTTATCTCTTGAAATTCAATTAAAAATCCAAAATTAACACAAAAATTTAATAATATTGTAATGAAATTAGAATGACATGCACTACGAGATGGTATGGTTTCCATTATTTGATTCTAATTACTATGGAAAATCATATTTAAGGTTGTCTTTATTTTTGAACTAAGATCGAAACTTGACATTAATCACTTTTGTAAATATTCAACTATCAAATTAGAGTAAACTAATCCAATTAGTTCATTGATAATAGAAAGTAATTAAAAAAACATCAAATACTAATAATGCATGGACATGACAAGTCCCCCATGTGCATGATATTTATGTCAATACCAATTATGGCGTTCCTTCATTGTACTACCATCATGTGATCTTGTTTAGAAAATCAAGGGGTTCTTTCAATTATTTCACATGGTTAGGTAACCATTAATCTTTCAATTTAGAAGTCAAATCCTATCATGACATTTTGACATGTGGATGTGTTGATATCTATTAAAATTATTTGCCGGATATTTGATAATTTATTGAAAAACATTATTCCAAACCGTACTGAATTTCAAGTATACTTCATGTAAAAGAAACAATTTTATGCATTGAAACAAAATATTATAATTATGGGGTTTATCACATCTAGGCGGTTAGGGGTTTATCAAAACTAGTGTTGGGTATGTTGAAAATACAGAACATGTACCTCATACTTTGTAGAAGTGCCATGGGCTCGTATGTGCCGTCCAATTACAGACATGAATCTAACGGTCGGCCGAGATAATCGGGCGCAACTACGACAAGGGCATACATTGTGGAATTCAGCTTCTTCTCCATCATGCTCACCATCACTCTCTTCACGCCGTCTCCTTCGAGAGGAACTTTCATGTTGTGCACGCCCCCCCCCCCCCCCCCCCCCCCCCGTTGATTCAAATTCACTTGTGCTAAAAGGTCCACTAAGCACACTTCCCCAATTGGCTTTTTTTTACGAGGCATGATAAAATATGTATTGAACCGAAGCTACCTATGTACTGAACCGAAGCTACCTACGTCTACGAATCTAACTCACGGAGGTCATCAGAGATATCTTGTAGGAGTTTTTGGGACTGTTCTTGTAGCTTTAATGAATTCAATCGGATTTCTTCAGACACTTGAAACATTTCTTTTGACCGTTCCAACATTCTGTGAGGACCTTCCTACGTTTCTCTTTCTTTAATCGTTTTTTTTGTGATCCCTCTATGTCAAATTGATTCAGAAATTGACGTGCTTCACGACTTAGCTTGGCTTTCTGTTGGGCAAGAGTTTCTACTGGCTCAGCATCACACTCACATACTTTTTGACCAGAACTGGACACGCCCTCCATGTCTTCGCAAGTTTTAGGATTCTGCAAAACAAAGAATCAAATAAAAATGCTCACATTGTATGTTTTTGTCAAGTAGGATTATCTATATCTAGGAATTTATTTTCCTCTTACTATTTGTGTGGGAATTAGGGAGGACATAGTGTAAGGCGAAAAATGTAACCTTCATTTGCGACAAAAATAAAATACTCGGATTGATTTGTTGCAAATCTTCTTAATTTTGAACTTAGAGCACATAAACCATGCATGATCCACTCCAAATACAATGTACCACTTATGTAAATCACAAGTACAATTGATCTAAATATCACATCAACTATCATCTACCAATGATATGTGAATCAAGTTTGGAAAAAAAAAAATTTACTTGTGATTCACATCGCATTTAACAATCCATGGCTTTAGAGTATACTACTAATGGTCACTACTTACCACAAGTTATTGTTGTGTTTTAACGATATATTTTGTGTATCTTCATTCATGGCCTATGTGATCTTGTTTCATGAAATAGAAAATGACCTAAATAGTTTGTTATTATTTCAAATCTCATGATGAATCTAATGATGAATGGGTTGATTTAACAAGAGACAATACTTGGATAATTTCCCTTAAGGCTCATTAGGGAGTCGAAATGGTTGCTCTAAGCCAAGGACATAGTGTTTTTTTACTAATTGAGGTAATTGGCAATTTACTAAAAAGCCACGATTACGCTAGAAAATAATGCTTGCCGTGTATATTCATGAAGTATGAATACTTCTCATAATTTTTAAATTATCTTTTTGTGCAGGAATTAGTTGCTCCATAGCGTAAGGGGAAATGGTTAACCCTCCATTAGGTAAAAATGAACTACTACGATTGATGTGTTTAACATTTTATTAATGTTGTAATTAGCAAAAAAAAATCATACAAGATCAATATCTAATACATTGTACCGCTTATGTAAATAAAAAGTACAATTCCTCTACATATCTTATCAAGTTAAATCTACCAATGATATGAGATTGACGTAGAAGTTAGAAAGAATACCCGTGTGTAAATACAAGGTGTTTAATTTTGTGGAAAAAGGGTTATGACCCTGCCACGTCGGCACATGACCCTGCCACGTCGGCACATGACCCTGCCACGTTGGCAGTTGACCCTGCCATGTCGGATAGTGATGTCCGCCACGTCAGAGAACGGCGGGCCCGTCTCCCAATCTCGGCCGTTCATCTACAGAAGCTCGATCATGGCCGTTGGGGTTTAGGAAACCCTGTGCAGTCTCCTTCCTCTCTCTCATTCTCAGTTGAAGCCTCCACTCTCCAGCAGCGTGTTCTTGTGTCACTACGCGCGCGTTAACCTCCTCACTAGTGCAATTTGTATCCCTCAGCCGCACTTTGGCAGAATTTTGTGCAGGATGAGAGCTTAGTATGAGAGATTTTTTAGCTTAGTAGTGCAATAGAGGTTAGGGTCAAAGCTTATTTTACAGAAGGACGTGGGAAGTTCACAACTCTTGCTTTGAAGAGCTTTGGGTACTGATCATCGGAGTTTCGCCCCCTGCATCGCATGCACAAGGTTTGTACCCTAAAATTTCCACACTGTTGATCCATGTAGTTAGAATTTGCTTGCTTCAAGTAGTGACACTCACAAGTTTTATTGCTTCAAGTGCTTCAAGTTTTATTGCAATGCCACTGCGTGATCCCATCTGCGGCCTGGGTGTATTGTTGGGCTGTGAGCGTACTTACTATAGCATCGTGCTGGATTGCTTACCGCAGATGGGGAAGACGCGCGACGCGAAGAAGCGCAGGCTTCTGGCAGAGAATGACAAAAACACCACTAGGAATCAGAATGCAGCGGGTGGGTTCGCGTCCACAACGAAGAGGGTGTTGGCGGGGCAAGGAGGGCCACCTGTGTCCCCGGTTCAGACTAGGATGTCTAAACTCAGAAGGGTGGCCGAAATCACAACGCCGGAGGCAGCTGGCGCGCCTGAAGTCGTGGCGACGGGGCATAAATCGAAGGAAGCAGTGGGGAGGCACGAGGAGGAACGAGGCGTGGGCGGTGATGCTCCGTCGTCGTCAAAAAAATGCGCTGTGGAGGATGCGGCCGACCATCACTCAAAGCGATCAAGGGCGCCTGTTGGACAAAATCGATGGGTGAGTCTTCGACGGCATGGGGGCCGGAAGGAGTTGGCTGGCTTGAAGGAGGTCATGGGCGAGGTGCTTGCAATGACAAGTGAATTGAAAGCGGCCAGGAGCGTGGAGAACCAAGAGAATTTACATCCACCGCCAGGGACGCCTTCTGCTTCCTTGATCGCGCGTGGTACACCTCCTCACTCCCCTTCTGGCCACGTTCACATAAATGTATTTGTCTCCCCTACACAAATTCCTGTAGATGCATCGGCTCTCCCAGCGGCCCCTTTCAATTCACCAAGAGTTCATGTATCAGGAGTCCCTGTATTCCCAAACAGTGTAGCTGAGAATCCAGGATTGGTCAGAGCACGCCCGGTCCACCGCCCAAATCTAACTCCTCGTCGCTTAGATGCGGACCCTGTAGTGCAAAACACAGGCCAAGTAGAAAATGAGGGTGAAATAACTGCATCACCAAGTCGTCTAGTGCCCAACACGGTAGAATCGACCCCAGTAGACCCTGATGTGCAGTTGCCCAACGTAGTGCTAGATGAGCCTGAACACACTCCTGTAGTGATAGATCTTACGAAGGCAGGCAGTACTAGTGCACAAACCCCTAACGCAAACACAACCGATGTTTTTCATGTTACCATGCGAGATCCAGTAGTGACAGGACCTAGAGACGTAGATCCTGTGCGTTCTACAATGCAAGAAGACCCAAAACCTTCCCAGGCCACGGCAGTAGCGCCAGCGCCTAGAGACGCAGATATTGCAATCAACGAAACCCAGGCAGACCCCAAAGCTAGTGACTGTGCTCACCCCATAGCACCCAGGGACATATCGTATTTGTTGACCTTCTTACCACCACAAGAACGTGAAGCGTTCCTTTTTCAACACCCTGATGTACAAGCGATAGCAGTAGGCGACGATAATCTTGTTACCCCAATCTCCAATTCGACTAGAAGCCATGCCTGCACCCAGAGTCACTTGTCTAAGAACACGAAATCAATGAAACCCACTCCTAAGCCACGGAAACGAGATGCTAAAAAGGAAGCTGAACTAGACGCAACGAGGGCGGACTTTGAACGAAGGTGGGATCTTGGAGTGGCCACCATCGAGAATTATAGGAGGACAAAGGGGAGCCTCGCGCATCTGTACAATCCCCCTCACCCTTGTCCAGCAGGCGACGTGCAAGTGGGAGAATTGGAGAAGGAGTCAACCGGAGCCCCAATACCAGGGGATGAGAAGCACGATGGTGGGGACATTGTCAATGGTGTTGATTGTGGGAAGGCTTTAGAGAAGGGTAAGGCCTCGGGGGGGTCAGTGTGTTAAAAAGTTAAGGATATAGGTGCGAACAACAACTATTTTATAGGGGGGTATTACTTGTTTTTTTGGTTTTTTTTTCACATGCTATCATTATGTAATTTTCTACTTTGGGTTCATAGAAAAGGGGCTTGCATTACTTATAATTCCAAATTACCTATTATTCCATACCCTATAGTACTTTAAAGATGTCCAATGCCATTTTTGATACCCTATATTACCTCTAAGTCCATTTATAATTTTTTGTTCCCATGTTTTTAAAATACCCTATCATTTGTTCGCACGTATATTGCTACTCCAACATATCACTACACCCCCTGAGGGTAAGGCCGTGGACTTGGACAAGAGTGTGGGGGGAAAGACACATGGGAAGGTGCATAAAGACAAACATAAGAAAAGAAAAAAAGATAATGCAAAACGTGGAGAGGGTGTTGACAAGGCAGCGGAAGGGAATTTGGCAAAAGGGAAGGGCGTGGAGGCAGTCGAGAAGCAGCCGGCTAGGGAGAATTTGGCAGCGCTTCATGGGGAGGCTTCCAAGTGCCCTTGCCAGAGTGGCCACCCCAATGCAGCCATAGGCACTGCCATGCAGCCACCGGGCATTGGACAGCCATCAACTGGCACTGTTGGTCCCTCACGACGCAAGCACCGGCACACTAGACTGCCTGAGAATGGGTCAGCAGAATCGTCCAAGGCGACCTCGTCTCCTGCTGCACAGAGTTCTCAAGGAATCCAGTCGCAGAGCAACAGGGACGTTGGGCAGACCGGATCCGAGGCTAGTTGGGGGCAGCCCACGGACATTCCCCAATTCGAGGTAAACACCCTAGCTGCCCCTATTGGTGCATTTGGAGAACACATGAGGAATTACGCCTTTGACCAGGCGTCTAAGGAATTTCCCTGGCATTTAAATTGGAACCGACAATGCCCGCAATTGAAAGCTCGATTTGTATTATTGCTTCGAAAAATTTATCCGGGTCCTTGGGAGCCAAAGACAATTCTTGCAGCAGTAGGTGGGAATCTGCGGGAGAGACGGTGTAGGTTAAAGAAAAAATTTGAAACCTACAAGAACTGGAAAGCAGTTCCAAGACCTAGTGGTTGCTCTAGAGAGTCGTGGCAAAAAATCTACGAAGATACCAAGGACGAACAAAAGAAGAGGAAGTCCGAATTGTGCAAAGCCGCCGCAAATGCACGAATGGCGGAGGTGGGATGCAGTCACCGATGTGGTCCAGCCGGCTTGAAGGGAATTAGACACCGTTATGTGAGTACACCATCTCAATTCTAATGTAATCATTTAAGTTACCGGAATTGCACTAAATTTAATGTATTAACCATGTGTACATGCTTATGGTAGAGGGTAGAGTAAAATTAAGTGGCGCGGACGTTTGCGCTGAATGTGGTTGTAGTAATGGTGGCTCGAGTTGTTTAAAGTGGGGAGGGCTGCAATTTTATGGGGCGCTGGACAAGTGCTGGTTTGGGAATGGTATTGCTGGGTGTTGGCTTGATGGTGATGCTGGGTGTATTGTTGCAATAATTGTGTTCGTCTCAATGTCCTGGGCCCATGGATATGCATGGAAGGTGAGGAGACTGGGGCTTCATGCCATTGTTGGATTTTCCAAAAAAAATTTCCCCATCCAGTCTATCATACGACTTCAGCATTGGACATTCATGTGCTGAGGTGTGGGTATAGCATTGCTCAAATTGGCTTGATGTTACATGTGTAGAGTTGTTGGGACTCTATGATTAATGGTATTGCTAAGGGACTACTGACGTTGAAATAGCAAGGCAGTTTTCTTATATTAGTTTACATGCCTGTAATGGACATTCAGTCTTTCTTTTGTTCATGGTAGACTATTCTGGGTAAAAGCAGACTAGTAACTTGATGTTCCTCCTCCCTTAAATCTGTTCATTGGTGCCTAACATGTTTAAGATTCCATTAAAATGGAAGTGTGTAGGGGCTGGAATGTGGAAGTCCAAGCGTAGGGCTATTTGCCTATGCAATTGATTCAAGTTTTGGCATTTGTATTGGTTCATTTTATTGACAGGCCAGTAGAGCTAGTTCCTGTGATTGGATGTGAAAACCATGCAACATAAAGGACTGTCCATGTGAGTGGGTAATGGGCTAATGGTTGTGGGCAGTGGCATAATTCAAATCGTTAGGACGTTGGGATTGGTGGCTGAATGGGGTGGGTAGAGGCTGGGAATGCCCCGGCTTTACTGGGATCAATGCCATGTGTATGACTAAGCTTTGTAGAAGTAGTGATCTGAGTTTGTTGCCATAGAATTAATTTATGTAAGCCTAATAGGAAGACAATGGAACAAACCCACTAATGGAACTGATTTTACAGTGTAATCTCTTATGTTTCTAACAGTATTGACTGATTCAGTTTTGACCTCGGCTTGTGCATGTAGCTTGAAACATTCAACCGGGAGCCCACTAATGAGGAGCTCTCATATGGGAAGCACAATGGTTGGACTGCCCTTGAAGAAAGAGTGAATCAAGCGGCACTCACAGGTAAAGGCCCATGCATGAAAGACATTGTGGTAGAGATGAGGACCAAAGCAAAGAAACCTCGGTTAAGAAGACGGAGAGTCTTCCATCGCAAGAGCCTTCAATTTCTGCCACATCTGGAGAGAGTGAGGAAGCCTCAACTGATACGACAGGATCAGAGGAGGATGAAACGGAAACATCAGAGTAGGTATGGAAGCAAGTGTCGGTATATTTCAGGTGGAGTGCGTCTTTTGCATGTATTAGTAACTTGAGGAAAGTGCGTCTACTGTCAACGTGCAGACATTGTACAAATGTAATGTTGTTAAATGTATAGTATAGGGAATGGCCTAGGTAGTCAACTCTCTAAAACTTCAGTAATTATTTAGCATAACTATGCAGAAGAAAAGATTTTTGACAAACGTGGACATATGACCTATACTTTTAGACACAAAGTTTGTGTCTATGCATGCATTTGAACATTATGCAATAGTGCCCATTAAAGGCACTGTAAAATCTTATGTTTTATACTACTTCTTCCTCTCATTGTATGATACATGCAGTCGTTGATGTAATAAACCACTACAGTGAATGTGAATGATGCAATGAACTAAAACCGCCCCATTGTGAGTTCCAATAGGAGGGACCCCAAATTCGCACCGTGACAGAGACTATTCTATCCAGAAATGGATGAAAAAAGATGCACCCGACAAGCCGTATGTTTATGCAATGAGAGATAATGGCACGAAAATTTGGCATAAATGTAGATGATATGTTATTTACATGACGTGGCTCTAATGTGTGAACCAAATAAAAAATTACAGGTGGCATTGAGGAATGAGAGAAAATGGCACGAAAAAAAATCAGAAAAACCTCTGACACCCCCCTACATGAGTGACACGTGGCAATTTATAATCCTCCAATTTATGAATAAAATAATGTTCTTTTAATCTTCATGAACGGAAATAATTTTCACTACTAACAATTACTATGTAAATGTAGTGAAAACTTACTGTAAAAAAACATAGTAATTTAGTACTAAAATTACTTACAGCAAAATGTATGTTACCCTAATTACTATTCCCCTTTTACTCCGCTGTAATTTAGGAAAGTAAAATTGAGAGGGAGAAAGTTAGTCTTTCATGTCAAACAAGAATGCAAGTTAGTAAATGTCAAAAGGGACCTAGGTTGAAAATAGCAAAGTGGGACCCCATCAAAAAGGTAGGGAACCTAAAAGAATTGAGTTCCCACAGCAAGTCTGAGTTCCCAAAGCAAGTTCACAGACGTTGCAAATGCATGTTCCAAAACGTTGCTCAATCACAACAACGTTTGTAGAGATGTTATAGCAACGTCTGTTTTGGCAAGGGGGCTCTGCCCTCCTAGTGTTAAAAGCAACGTTTGCAGTGTTGCTGAGCCCCCCATTTTCTAGTAGTGTTCGCTTGGGGTAGCGAGGTCCGCAGAAACTTGGGTTTATATCTCAGCATGCAACGACACCAAGTTCCATAAAAAGATCATGTAAGTACTCTATAATCATCTTCCATTCATTCCATTTTCAAGCTATGTTGTACAAAATCCAAAACACGTGCATAGTCATTGAGGTATGTAGAATGTGTTTGCTTTCTTTTCTTTTGCATTACATAAATAAAGTTACAATGACTGCAACTCAATGTCTAACACATTCCTCTACAATTCTCTAGAGGTGAATGACATAAATGGAGCCATTTGGAGCATGACCTACATCAAAGAGCATTGTCCTAGTACAGCTGTAGAGTTTCAGGTGATCAAGTAATGATGTCATGAGAGTAGTCAGTTGGCGTTGCAGTATCCTCAAAATTTTCAGCGTGAATGTCCGTAGTCAGTGTGCAGGTCTCCATCTCAAAGTCTACAGTTGGGCCGGTGGCATTTCCTGCTGGGTCGCTGGCATGTCCCTCGGGGCTGCTTGTAGTTATTGTTGGGCCGCTGGAAATAGCATGGAAGCCGGTGGGCATAGCTTGGAAGCCGCTGGAATAGTGTAGAAGGTTGCTGGGATGTCCCGATGGGCTGCAAACAGGGTTCAGTTGGCCTGGGGTGTGCGCTGGCTTGAACGTTGAGTGGCCGGCAGCATAGAATGCAGTAGCATTTGTATTCTACTCCCGAGGTGCCGATAGTAGCATTGTGGGGTACAAAAAATCTCTGTTCATTGATAAAGAGTTGCTCAAAACATTTGAAAGTTGTGACAAGCATGAGACCATCTCTCCTTGCTTTAGAATGCTTAATCGGGCATTGTCATTCGCAATGGCTGCATTTTCATACAATCTTTGATCCTTCTTCCGCTAGTATGCCATTTGTTCACTAAATAGTTTCAATTGCACTTCAATCTTAGAACGTTCTAGTTCACGAGAAGTGTCCGCAATGTCTTGCATTTGCTGCGCCATTACCGCGCCTGTGGCTTTTGTTGCCTCAGCTATTACTGCATGGCCGGATACACTCTTGCGTTTCACTGCTGTGTTTCCCGGGCGACGTTGAACAGCAAAGTGGGACGTTTCTGAAGAGCTAATGTAGTATAATACCTGGTGGGAGGCCGTTGTAGGGCCTTGAGTTTGGAGTTCTGGGGGTTTCACTTGGACCGGCAGCGCGCGACGGCGTGGAGGACGTCATACGCCGCGAACGTGGTGGTGTAGTATCCTCAGTTCCCTGCACATTATCAGGTGGTGGATAGTCCATTGGGTCTTCGGTATCAGGTTCACTCTCACCATCGTACTCTTGTTGTGATTGTGATTGTGGCAGTTTGTAATTCCCTTCATTGGGAGCTAACATGTCCCTCACATGGAGTGGCTGAATCATAGGACGATTGCCATACCATTCGTGTATGGCCTCATAGACGTCTTGTACAAATACTTGTGGGAGGCCTTTGGCTTCCTCTCAGCAGGACTGAGTTCCCAGTAATCTGGTACATTACGTCCCGTTCTGCTCAGGTAGTCGGCAATGCGTTTGTAGTCCGGTACAATCTGGTTCCATTTTGTCTTGCACGCCGGGCCATCACGTAGAATTGGTGAAAATCCTGCACTGTTCACAAAGTGAGAGACACGGATCCATTTGCTAGTCTCTGGGGTCATGAGATCTCTACCGTCAACAGTGTCAAGCTCTTGGAGATACATCTCGCGCTTCGCCGCGATAAGTGCCGCAATTTCTTGCAGAAGCCAATTGGGACCACAATCCTTTCGCGCCCGCTTTGATGGAATTGGGCCTGGCGCAAGGGGCCCGACAAATAGAGGTGCACGCGGCAAAGCAGATAAACCAATTCCCCAAGCCGTGGGCCGTGTTTGTGAGAAAGTAGGAAGCAACATGGAACCTGAAATAATATGCCAGTGTTAGAATGATATTAAATTATTGAAGAAATACTCATTGAATCATCGGAGAGTTGTTTTGTGCTGTGCAAGTCCCATTGTCCTGAACAACTTATTTTTCAATGTCAATGTGATTCTTATCAAAATGGAAGAAAAATTAAGAACGTACCATCAACTGGAAGGGCCGTGGGACGCATGGGGCCACCGTACAACTGCCGGTCTAAGCGATTCTCCATTGCATAGATAAGTTCACTATACATGGGAAACCCAAAAAAACCTCTAGTTAGTATTACAGTTCAATATCACAGTGAAGGTTGATTCAAACCAAAATTGTAGTTCGGGAATTCATAGTTATCACTTCAATTTCCGAATACCCTAAATTCTGTGACCAAATGCCTAAAGAAAAAACACAATCTGTAGAAGCTGTCTTTGGAAGCAATGCCGGCCTTTTCCGGAACCCTAAACACGTATACAAAAAATTGTCATGGCAATCATTTCACAATTCAACAGGTCTTGTCATTCCTGACAAACACGGCCAGTTCATATTACAGAACGAGGAATGTATGGGTTTTGAGAGGAAAATCTGACCTTCTATGTGAAACATGACTCTAAATAGTAGAAATTAGAATTCATAGGAAAAAAATTAAAAATTCATGTAAAACATTACAAATGAGAGTCGAGGGTTTTTAGAGATTCTAGTAAATACAATGAAGTATACACAATAAAAACAGAATCATGGATCATGAATCCACAAATAAAAATAAAAACAAAAACTTTAAATAGATTTCCAGATTTCCTTATTTCTTACAAACACCGTCGTATCTGTACAGTAGAAATGAGTTTTCCGGTGGTTCATGATTGACATAATTGGCCGTCACTGTGAGAAATGAGGAAAAATCTATAAAGGCATGATTTCATGGAGAATCATGAACAGTGTACCGCACTGTTGTTGATTCGAATTGTCACGGTGATTACACAAGTACAACAATGGGGTTTTAACAAATCTTGCATATCTAAGAGCAATGAAGGTTTGAATACAAACTGCATCATGGGTCCTGAATCATAGTACTTAAAATTGCAGCAATCAGAAAAAGTGCTAAACGATGTATGATCGGCAATGCAGAAACGTACCTAGATTTGGAGCGCCGGTGCTGGAGGGGCGACGGGGCGTGCACTGATCAGGTACGTTTTTCAACTAGAACTGCGGAAAAAATTTAAAAAGCATGAGTTCATAGAGAATCAACGACAGTGTACCACAATGCAGAAAACCGAATTGGCATGGTGATTATACAAGTGCAACAATAGGTTTATAACGAATATAGTGTATACAGGCGCAATGAAGGTTTCAATACAAACTGCAGTATGGATTATGAATCATACAACTGAAATTCGCAGAAAAGAGAGAAACGGTTGAACAATTCATGATTGGCAATGCAAATACGTACTTGGATTGGGAGCGGTGGTACTGCAGGGGCGACAAGCTGTGCATTGATCAAGTACGTTTTTCAACACTTGCATTTGTATTGATCGCCTGGAGCTACCATCCAGCTGTTGTGCTCGGAGGGCCGAGGTCTGTGATGCAAAACTTTAGGGACTTACTCGGAAGTAGCAGGATTTCTAGGGTGTTATCTACCCTCGTTCTTTTATAATGTGCCACGGAGAGGCAGATTACGTAGCACCGCACCTACGTGTGTGGAATCTATGAAAGTGGAAGAATTGCAATTACATAAAAGCTCCCACTAGTGCCGGAATACTCTCAAAGTTAACTGCCGCTTTTTGGCTAGAGCCGCTCTTATCTTCCTGCTGAATCCTCCACCACATAGGGTCGGCATTTCTTAACCACCGATGGTGTGAACACGTTACGGAATAATGGAGTAACACCGGCAGTCGTATCCCTCCCAAACACCAGGTGCGAACATACCTTTAGTGTGGCCCTGTGCATTTGTCCCATATGTTTCCCATGTTCCACGTCCTTTGTGCTCCCCATGTTCTTGTACTTTCCCTGTGTTTCTTGTAAGTTTCTTTTGCTTTTGCTTCTTAAAATAATTTATGCATAATTTAATTCAAATTATGATGACCAAAATCAGTCAGAAATCCATAACTCTCACACCTGAGAACCTAATAATATATTTTTTACCACGGTAATTTTCTATTTTTGTCATCCTTTCTGAAAATTTACCACAAGGTAAGTTTTACGTGACAAATCCCGGTAACTTTCCAGTGACACTGAAACCTATATTGCGATGTTGCCAACAAATAGAAGTCCAGTTAGAGCATGATTATCTACTTTATGAGGAATCTAAAACATTTGATAACCTGTTCTAAGGACAAACTGACCGTCCGTCTATCCTCGGTGATTGGTCTCAAGACTACCTAGGGAATACCCCGGTGCTTGATCCTAGGACTGACCGGTCTGACCCGGGACTACCCAATGATGGTCCGGGACTGCCCGGGTACTGCCCCGGTGGTTGGTCCCGGGACTGCCCGGGACTGCACACGTGCGTGGTTCCCAGACTGCCCGGGGACTGCCAATTGGAAGAGTAAGGATCATTCAGCTTCCCCCAATGCATTCATGTGTGAACTTGCACAAGCTGCCGCATTTGGGGCAATGGATGGACTTTGATCAGCTTCTTCATTCCTCCGGCTCGCGCCGCCGCTCGTGCCACCGCTCGAGCTGCCGCCCGCATAGCCACCCGCGGTGACGCGCCCGCGCTGCCGCCCGTGCGGCAACCCGCGCCGACGTGCCCGCGCCTGTCGCACGCGCCGACGTGCTGACGTGCCGACGTGCCGACGTGCGGCAACCCGCGCCGACATGCCCGCGCCTGTCGCACGCGTTGCCGTTCGCGCTACCGCAAGCGCTATCGTTTGCACTCCCGCCCGAGCTGGCGCCCACCATTTTATGGAGGGGGGCACAGCAGGATGTGCCCCAAGACCTGTACAGGCTCTGCGAGCTTTCAAGATCAAACCAGAACATTCCATGTTCTTATGTTGGTTCCTTGTACGTTCCTCTGTGACAACCCTGTACAAGTAGTGGATTTGGCAATTTCGTAGACCAGCCAATCATGTATATATCTAAAGTTGCAATGCTATTTCCAAAACTTTGAAAAACTCAAGCGCAAGCGCTCGCACATGCGCGCTGAATGCAAAATGTTGATAGAATTTTGCAATGCTAGGCCCCAGGACTGCCCCTAGACAGTACGGGGACTGCCGCGGGTGCTTGGTCACGGGACGGCCCGGGACAGCCTAGGGACTGTCCCGGTGCTAGGCCCCGGTACTGCCCCGGTAAAGCACAGGGACTGCCCCAGGATAGCACGGGGACTGCCTCGGGTGCTTGGTCCCAGGATTGCCCGAGACAGCCCTGGAACTGTTATAGTGCTAAGCCCCGGGACTGCCCCGGGACAGCACGGGGACTTCCCCGGTGCTTGGTTGCGGGAGTCGGAACTGCCCGGGGTTTGCCCCACTTCCGGGATTTCACTGGTGCTTGATCCTGGGACTGCCCCGTTGGTCGAACATCCCCGGTGATGGGTTGCGTTTCAAGTTGGTAGGTCGCCAGTTTAAAAGATTAAGAGGGAACTCGACAAGAGAGGTGTTGAGCAAGTTTATGTTGGTCACCGTTTGAATGGTGGCTCGAAGTAGATCGGTCGAGCGGCTATTAAGGTACTCTACACTTCCACCCGTTTTCTAGAACCCCTAGTAGAATAGATTATATTAAAAGGTTGCATGGGTCTAAGTGACGTAGTTGACACGGATTCAAATTGAAGACTCGGTCTTGCTATTGAGCTCCCTATGTGTTTGATATCAAGCACATATTGATGAATACAAATAATTTGAATGGTCGGGATTGAACAGGAACTATTGAGGGCAGATGGATCGGATTTGAATAATGGAAAGAATTGTGGAGGCTTGGAGTGATTGCAGCCGGCTCGCTAGCGTTTGGAATAATTGCGCTCTGAATAGGAAGATCAAGTAGGATCTGTGATTGAAGTAGGCAACACAAATTCAACGAGAATTCTTGTTGGGATTATACAAATTGGGATGAAGAGAAGGTGGATCCAACAGACCTCTCATCATCAATATTGCTGAAATAGATGCTAGAATTGCAATGTTGCGGCGGGTGTTGATTTTAGAAATCATAAATGTCTGGATTAGATAGTTAGATAACGCTTTCAAATATTTTGTAGAGCTGTGTCAGTCATGCTAAGATCGGAGAAAGTCTAACCTGAATCATTTGAAGTCTTCGAGACGAAAGCGTAGTTGAAAAGAGGCTCATCAATATTGACTTGGAAGATCTAGAAATTGACTGAAGTGCATAGATGTTGATGGAAGATAAAGCGTTGTTTCACAATGCTCATCACCATTGAAGGACCGCTTGTCTCACTTAGTAGTGTCTGTCGCAATTTCGTGTACCAATTTTCTTCATAGTTGTAGCGCTCGAATGGCTAACATTTACGTGGCAGAGGCTACCACTGATATTGACACGACCTATATAGTAGATAGACCAAATCCAATAGTACCATTACGTTCAGAGATGTACCTAGCGATGATCAAGCACTTTGCTATGTTCCATTCGCGATACAGGTGGGATGCTGTAAGCCTGGACTCGGTGGTGGAGGTAGAAATAGGATTAGACGATGTTGTTGAACAGTTGAGAATCGAGTGCCCTTACTCGTTCATTCAGAAGTGCGACATCTTTGTCGATAGCACGGAGCGGGCGTACTTGTTTAAGATGTCGGAAGATGGACCGGGCTGTGGAGTTCATCTTGTGAGGCGGATACAACCAAGCGGAGACCTAGACAAGTGTTGGATCATGTTTGACCATATCAAGAGAGTTAGTGGTTGGACAGCAATGACTTGCCATGTTTATGATGTAGAATTTGGTCGACTGATGACCATAGCCACATGCGAAATTGGTAGCAGAGATGCCGAGTCACAGAAGCACATGAGGGTTGCCCTGAACAAGGTTATGGAACGAAATGGGGTTCCAATTCCTTATTTCAAGGGATTCATAGCAGACAGAGATGAAGCAAACTGGATCGTTGTGAGGGTTGTTTACGGAAATGGGAACCCCAATTCTAAGATGGTTGGTAGAGAAAGGTGTCGTGAAGTTGATTGGACCGGTTCTTTGGAAAGACATACACTGGAGCATATATGGCCAGACATCCAAGAACTCCTCAAGAGAATCTGTAAGGATTACAAAGATGCAAAGACCCCCTGGGAGTCTGAAAAGTTGTACCACTGCATCAAAGACTGGTGGTTGTCTTCTCGAGCTGCCAGCAAAGATGGACTGCGACAGCTGGATGATTGGCTGGGATTCTGGCACTTCAGATACCGCCAATGGGGCGGCTTCTTTGAGGTGGCAATAACAGAACTCATATCTATGCATATGTATTGCTGTTACAGAGGACAAATAATCAATTTCCAAAGTCATTGAACTTTTCGTATGTGATAATCAGGATCTCAATATTGACCAGGTGGCAGACTTACCTTCCAGTAAACTAGGTGAAACTGTATACAACGACTGGCAACGGATGTCAGAGAGTAGAGGGACGTGTCTGTACATAGCTACAATAGACAACATGATGCGCTTTGTGAAGCAGTCAGTGGACTACGAAGCAATTTTAAGGATCATTCGTCATGAACATGCCATGTCCTTGATGAGCATTGGATATGGTCTGTAAGTCTTGATTCTAGAAATTGGAAATTGCTAGAATCATATAAAAGTCAATAATGAGTAGTGTGCCTTGAATGGATTGATTTATAGCAACCCCAATTTCAAGGTAGTTCCAATGTCAAACCCTTCCAATAATTTGATGAGTCCAAAACTCAATATTCTATAAGAGATTCACTTGATGACTCCTCGGCCCCGAGCATGCAAAATGGCAACTGTCAATCGGGACGCTGGAGGCAAGCGGGACTCTAGGATCTCCAGTTCCATCATGGATTAGGGTTCAAGTTTGAAGACCAGGGTTGTTCATCATGCCGGTCATGTCGTGTCATGTCGTGTCGTGCCGATCATGTCGTGATGGACCCCTCCGGCACGACACGATAGGATCAACCTGGGCTGCAGTCTAGTCTTTTCACCAAGTAGGGTTAAAACAGTTACCTTTGTGCCACCTTGCAAGCTATACGTGGCTCAGGCAACAGATGTGGCATGTCCACGTAGGACCCCTCGCAAATCGTGTCCTACGTGGCTATGTGGTCTAGGGTAAATATTTTACCCTTAGTCCGCTTACCTCACTCCGGACTGCCCCTGCCCTCCGACTGCCATGTCTCCCGACTGCCCCCGCTCTTGCCGACTGCTCCAATCCTACGGTTTAAATCCATCCGCCCATGCCGATTGCCCCAATCCAACAGCCCCTCTCCGATTGCCTCAACCCGTTTGCCCCTCCCCGTCTACCCTCTTTGCCGTCTGTCATGTTCTCTCTACCTTTGTCTATCCCGACTGCCTAGTCCGACTGCCCCGACTGCCTCTAGTTTTTACCCTTGATTATCATTCAATTTCCTTTTCAACTCTCGACTGTCTAACCCGACTACCTAGTCCGACTGCCATTGTCTATCCCGACTGCCTCTAGTTTTTACCCTTGATTATTATTCAATTGCCTTTTCAACTCCCGACTGTTTAGCCCGACTGCCCTATCTGCCTATCGACTGCCTCCTTTCAAGTCCCCAATGCTTCTAGTCTAATTTCTCTCTTCAACTCCGGACTCCTCCTATTCCAATTGCCCCTTCAACTCACGACTGCCTCTATGTGTCTTTGAACTCCGACTGCCTCTGACCGACTGTCCCTTGTCTCTTTTCAACTCCGACTGCCTTTAGCTAAATGCCTCCAATGCCCCCTTTCAACTATGCTTCTAGCCCATTTTTTCCCTTCAACTCTCAATTGCCCCCTTTCAACTCCCGATTATTTCTAGCTTAAACTCCCCTTTCAACTCCCAACTCTTGAATGCCTCTAGTCCAATTGTTTACCACATTATTTGTTTAGTTGAATTTTTATGACACAAATAATCATTGCATTAATCACTTCAAATAATTTTTTGTTTGACCAACCATGAAAATGTTCAGTTTGATTAATTTGACATGGGCCTTGGTCTTTAGTTCAACACACAATGTTACCATAGTCACAATCATGCTTGATTTTATCTAACCTCTATTATTAAACCCTCCTAAAAAAGGTTCTCAGTACCTCAACAACCTTCACTAAAAATTCTTTTTTTCTAGAGAGAGTTTAGCAATTTTGCTACTTTAACCCCCTACATGATTGAAAAAATTTTAGTAAAAAAAATATTATTGCTTTTGATGTGCCATAGATAAAAATTGAAGTGATATATGGAAGTCTCAACCGTACAATCTTGTAGTATACATGTTGCAGATTGCGTGGATTAGATTCGGAGTCACTTGGCCACATCAATTGCAAGATCATCATGTTTTAGTGTTGAAAGAGGATGCTGAAATTTTCCTAGAAACACTTTAAAGATATTTGATTTCAAAAATTCTCAAATGAAAAAATTTTAACTACAAAGTGGTTCAAAATCATAATATAAATACATTGGTATTAAAAAAAGCTTTTGAAAAAAATAGGTTTATCCTAAAATGGCCCTAAAAGTGACCCACTTTACCCATAAAGCAAAAAGTGTCCAAAAGAGACATGTGCACTAAAATGATTTACAAGCAATAAGAACAACTTGGGCTGAAATGAAAATTTTACTGTAATAACTAGACTTCAAGGAAAATCCAATGCTACAATTTTTAATAGAAACAGACATTGAATGAGGGAGAAACGAGCCCTTGAAGTTCCAGTCATCATAATTTACAAAATTTGTCCTAAATTAAGACCTGTGTTTTCAAATGATTCCCATAATTTTAATCCATCTTGGATTGATACAAAGTTTCTAACATAGAACCTAGACATCATGAGGGGGGTTTTCCAAAATCTCATTAAAACCTGACACTATATGCAAAAGTTACAACTCTCCAAAGGTGAAAGTATCCCAAAAAAAGTTTTAAAATGGACGTTGGCGCAATTAGGGATTAACATGCGGGTGAAAGCATGATATTGTGTACGAAAAAGTTGATCAGCCAAGTTGAAATTACAATGTTTTGGTCAAAGCGGCTATAAAAGAATATCAATTTGTCTTTTCTATTGGTTCTAATTTCATGGCGCCCTATGTTGTTCTTATAAGTATTTGAATCCAAAGTTACAAAGTAAGAATCATTAAAAAAAAATACTAAATTTAGAGCTCAAAAATAGATGTCCAAATCCAATTTCAGGAGCAAATTTGATGAACTAAATCATATTTAATATCAACATAAATTTTATATTCTTTAAGTCCATTGTGTATTTGAGGGCTCCAAACAAAAAGATCTTGAAAAAATATATATTTAATGCATTTTCAACTTCTTTTATATCAACTTTTCAATTTGGTTCAAAATTACTTTTTCAATTTTGACTACTTCAATGTCATTACAATATACATAAATAATTATTGAAGACAAAATTTTCAATACTCTTTGTGAAGCTTTGTTAAACATCATGTCTTTTATTTTATTAGCAAAAAAAAGGTTTTACAAAAAATAAAATTTTAATGAATTTTTCGACCGTGCATTGTTGCTTTCTCATAGGGATCAATGTTGGTTCACTTTACTATGCTTTCATCTATGCCTTGTAGAGAAAATCCAGATTCCTAGGATGCTCTTTTTATATTAAAATGTAAAAAATATCAAGAATATATACATGCACTACAGTGGGGTGACACCCAAATTGGCACCTTGTGCAATTCCAAGGATAGTGCCCACACTGCTGCCAACTTTGACACCCTCCCGAGGGTTAGAAAATTGTTATTTTAACATGAAATTTTAGAAACAAAATCACTATTATGTTGAAAACATGTGTACCAAGTTTCAAGGCCAGAAGATTGACACAAAAAAAGATATTCAAGATTTACTAACAAGGGGTAGCTGTAAGAAATGTTTCACAACTGCCAACTTTGATACCCTCCAAGGATTGAAGAAATTTTTTTTTCCCATGGAATTTTTGGAGTAGGAATATCTTTATGTTGCTTACACATATGAAAAGATTAAAGTCCAAAAGTCCCACAAAAAAAATGATATTCCAAATCTACCAACAGGTGTAGTTGTGAGAAACAAAGAGGAAAATTGTCTCACAACTTTGACTGCCTCTCTAGGGTTGGGAATTTGTTATTTTAAAATGGAATTTTTGGCACAAAATCACTTTTAAGTTGATAACGCGTGAAAAAACTTTCATGTTGAAATAACAAATACTCAACTTTAGGGAGGCTGTCAAAGTTGTGAGACGATTTTCCTCTTTGTTTCTGACAACTACACCTATTGGTAGATTTGGAATATCATTTTTTTTGTGGGTCTTTTGGACTTTAATCTTTTCATATGTGTAAGCAACATAAAGATATTCCTACTCCAAAAATTCCATGGGAAAAAAAAATTTCTTCAATCCTTGGAGGGTATCAAAGTTGGCAGTTGTGAAACATTTCTTACAGCTACCCCTTGTTAGTAAATCTTGAATATCTTTTTTTGTGTCAATCTTCTGGCCTTGAAACTTGGTACACATGTTTTCAACAAAATAGTGATTTTGTTTCTAAAATTTCATGTTAAAATAACAATTTTCTAACCCTCGGGAGGGTGTCAAAGTTGGCAGCAGTGTGGGCACTATCCTTGGAATTGCACAAGGTGCCAATTTGGGTGTCACCCCACTGTACATTGCTACATAAGAGCTACTCATACAATACTTGGGTGACACTTAGGTTTCAAGAGTCTATAAATCTCCACTCCATGTAGGAAATCTAGTTTTTATTCCCATTTAAAAGAACAATTGTATCAAAAAAAATTAAGTATGAATCTTGTTCAAATTAGCAACAAAAATTTGATAACCTTCAAAATGTTGTGCATTAAACATCACAAAGGATATTAAAGCTACTCTTGAAAAGAACTCTTCGTGTCTTTAGAATTTCTATGTAAACATTGCTCTCTCACATTATAAATTTATAATATGCATTTATATCATATGAAACACATGTGTCCTATTATTTGAATAATTGCCCACTCATTAGTCCCAAAAACTTATACATAATTCTATATATATATATATATATATATATGTATATATGTATATATATAGATGTATATATATATACATATATATATATATACATATATATATATATATACATATATATATATACATATATATATATATACATATATATATATATATATACATATATATATATACATATATATATATATACATATATATATATACATATATATATATATATACATATATATATATATACATATATATATATATACATATATATATATATACATATATATATATATATATATATATATCTGTGTGTGTGTGTTTTCATATCATATAAACATACATATCATATTTGAATGATGCTCATACATCACCCACGACATTTCATATATATGACTATGGGCTTTGTATATTAGGATATGCATTTATATCATATAAAAAACATATTTTATAAAATCTGGATGATGCCCACACATCATCATGGGCATTTTACATATAACTATGGGCTTTTATAGTAAGAGATGTCTTTATATTATAAGAAACACATGCGTCATATTATTTTGATGATGCTAACTCATCACCCATGGCGTTTAATAGTTAACTATGGTCTTTTTGTACTCTTATATGGCATTGTATTATATCAAACACATGTTTCATATTATTTTGATAATGCCTATACATCTCCATTAGCATTTTATATATTAGTATGGGTTATGTATATATGTATATGCATTTATATTATATGAAACATACATATATATATGTATATGTGTGTGTGTGTATATATGTATGTATATATGTATGTCATATTATTTGGATGATGTCCACTTATCAGCTATTACATTTTTCATATAACTATGGCCATTGTATATTTTAATATATGAGTTCATATTACATAAAACATTTATCTCATGTTAATGGGATGATGCCCACACATCATTAATCACATTTTAAATATAACTATAGCATTTGTGTATATTACAATATGCCTTTACATCATATAAGACACATGTATCTTATATAGCCTCATATCTAATGAAATTCATATGCCATACAATTTTATTTGGATGATGCCCATATATCACCTATGGCATGCTATATATAACTATGGTCTCTATATACAATGTGTACAATGTATAATAGTATGTGCCTTTATATCATATTAAATGCTTCTATCATATTGTTTGGATGATGCCCATACATCTCTCATATCATTTTATATACAACTATGGCCTTTTTATATTATTGTATGTCTTCACATCATATTAAACAACTATGTCATACTATTTGATTAATGCCCATATAGCCATATGGCATTATATATGTATATAAATGTCTATATGTATGTATACATATACATATACATATATATATATATATACATATACATATACAAATGGCACATGTATGTTAGTATACACCTTTCTATCATAAGAAACACATGTGCCATATATTTGGATGATGCCACACATCACCCACAAAATTTCATGTATAAACATGAGCTTTTTATATTAGTGTATGCCTTTATATTACATGAAAAACATGTCTCACATTATTTGAATGGTGCCTACACATCATCCTCGGCATTTTACAAATAAACATGTTCTTAGTATCTTTTTATATGCCCTTGTATCATATCAAATACATGTGTTGTATCATTTGGATGATACTTGTATATTTTTATGACATTTTATATATAACTAAGGACTATGTATATTAGTATATACTCTTACATCATATCAAACATATGTGCCATATTATCCAAATGATGTCATGTCACGAGTAACCCATGGTATTTTATATATTACTATAGTATTTGTGTATTAGTACATGTCTTTCTATTATTTGAATCATGAATGTCACATTATTTGAATGATATCTACACTTCACCCATGTCATTTTATAAATAACAATGACCCGTTTATTTTAAGTTCCTAAAAGTTTCTCATGCTATTATTCTACTTGAGGTTATAATTATTTTTGAGATATGTTTGAGGGCTTAGGGTTAGAAATGGGCATATAATTATATCCAGGGCTTAATAGATTATATAATATGTCTTCCACGATGTTATACCGTCATCCAAATGATATGCGACATGTGTTCTATATTAGAAATGGGCATAGAACTATATCCAAAGTTTACTACATTATGTAATATGCCTTCCACGATGTTCTACTATCATCCAAATGATATGCCACATGTGTTTTATATTAGACATGGGCATAAAACTATACCCAACGCTTAATAGATTATATAATATGTCTTTCACGATGTTATATCATCATCCAAATGATATGCGACATGTGTTTTATATTAGAAATGGGCATATAATTATATCCAAAGTTTAATAGATTAGGTAATATGCCTTCCACGATGTTATACCATCATCCAAATGATATGCGATATGTGTTCTATATTAGAAATGGGCATATAACTATATACAGAGCTTACTACATTATATAATATGCCTTCCACAATGTTCTACCATCATCCAAATGATATGCTACATGTGTTTTATATTAGAAATGGGCATATAATTATATCCAAAGTTTAATAGATTAGGTAATATGCCTTCCACGATGTTATACCATCATCCAAATGATATGACACATGTGTTTTATATTAGACATGGGCATATAATTATATTCAGAGCTTAGTACATTATAGAATATGCCTTCCACGATGTTATACCATCATCCAAATGATATGCGACATGTGTTTTATATTAGAAATGGGCATATAACTATATACAGAGCTTAGTACATTATAGAATATGCCTTCCACGATGTTATACCATCATCTAAATGATATGCGACATGTGTTTTATATTAGAAATGGGCATATAATTATATCCATAGTTTAATAGATTATATAATATGCCTTCCAGGATGCCCTATGGATAGATATTGTATGAAGAGGGACTTTTGGTTTTCTAATTGGTGATGTACGGATGCTAGGCAGTCGGCGAACTAGGGGAGTTGAGAAGTGCAGATGGAGGCAGTCGGGGGTAGTCGGGAGCGGCAGTCGGATGGGCAGTCGGGGAGTTGTTGGGCCCAAAACCAAGAGAGTTGTTGGGCCCAAAACCAAGAATCCAGCTCTGTATGAGTAGTGTTTCCCTTCGTGTGCCCCCGGACGGGGCGTGTATTGGAAGTGACAAAAAAGAAAAGTTAAGTCAATCCATCATTAATATAGTCTAACAAAAACATTAAAAGCTTCAAGTATATAGTTTCATCGTTGAACTCGCTTTTCAACTGCCTTTTCAACTCCCGATCGCCTCTAGTCCGACTGCCCCGTTCAACTCCCGACTGCCTCTAGTCCGACTGCCCCCTTTCAACTCTCGGCTGCCTCTAGTCTGACTGCCCCCTTTCAACTCCCGACTGCCTCTAGTCCGACTGCCCCCTTTCAAGTCGGACTACTCCCGACTGCCCGACAGCCTCTTTCAACTCCCGATGCCTTTAATCCTATTCCCCCTTTCAAGTTTGAACTTCCTTTAGCCCGAGTGTCCTTTTTAACTCCCAACTGCCATACTCGGGCATAGTTCCACTTCGAGTACTCCAAAAGACCGTTTTAACTCTTAAATGAGCCCCTATAGCAACTTTGATAAGATTCTCTTTAATAAAAAAATAGCAAATGAATCAACCAAATGTGGTTTTAATTTCCTACACTCATGAAGTACTTAAGAAAAAATTCATGTCAAAATCGAAGAGTTTTAAAGATTTTAAAAGAGATTTTATGTTTAAAAATCAATGTTTGTCCTAACTACCAATAAACATCCAAAAAAATCATTTAAAATATCAAATGATGTCATTTTGGTACAAATTTTAAATACAAAGTACATTTAGATACAATGCCTGCAAATGCTCATTTTAGGAAACATATTCCAACAAGCATGAAAATATGAAAAATAATGTATTCAATCAAAAGGTTGAACTTGAATTGAAGTATTTAATGTTATCGAGGTGTGAATGATTTTTTAATTT
This sequence comes from Pohlia nutans, assembly GCA_022496805.1. NCBI lineage: Eukaryota > Viridiplantae > Streptophyta > Bryopsida > Bryales > Mniaceae > Pohlia > Pohlia nutans. The sequence continues at coordinate 2,220,265 of CM040085.1, read as the reverse complement.
AAAAAATAATAATTTTAGTCAATTGAAATGGACAAATTCAATAAAATTTGGAAGTTCAAAAGCAAAATTCACCTATTTTTCATGTAAAAAGAGGAGTACCCCAATTGGAACTATGCCCACTTCCATTTAACTCCTTTAGCCCTTTCAAGTCCTAACTCCTAGCCTCAGTGCCCCTTGAACTCCTCAACTCTTGAACTACTTCTTGCATGACTGTCTTCCTTCAACTCCCGACTCTTGACCAACTGCCTTTGCACCAACTACTTTTCAACTCCTGACTTGCTTCTAGTCCTACTCCTCCTTTCAAGTTTGGACTCCTTTTAGTCCAATTGCCCCTTTCAACTTCCAACTGTCTTTAGCCCTACTCGACTGCCTCTACCCGACTACCTCTACCCGACTACTTCTACCCGACTGCCTTTACCGACTGCCCTTTTTAATTTCCAACTGTTTTTATCTAACTACCCCTTTCAACTTCCAAATGCCCCCTTTCAACTTCCGACTGCCTCAAGCCGACTGCCACATGCCGACCGCCACGGCAGACGGGGGGGGGGGGGGGGGGGGGCAGACGGGGAGGGGGCAGACGGGGGAGGGGCAGACGAAGGGGGCAGTCGGGGTGGGGTGGATGGGTAAAACCATCTAAACTTACTGAAGGACCCTAATTTCGCCAGAAGTCCACATCATCAAGTAGTCCACGTCAGATACTGACGTGTCAAATGTGAGGTAAAAGTAAAAAAAAAATTACCTAGTAAAAAACAGGGCCGGCATGATCCCGACATGATCTGGCATAATGCCGGCATGACATCATGCCAGCATGACACGACATTGTGTCGGGATTTCTGTCCGGCACGACACGATGGACAACCCTGTTGAAGACTCCAATTTGGGCAGCAGTCGATGCGTATTCGGCCCCGATGCATAGTGCATGGTTAGAAGACTGGACGTGTCTACGTCTCCAGGACGCCACATTATCCCGCCAAAATTAGGAAATATTTAGTATAAATATTTTAGGGAATGTCACTCATAGAGTGCACACCCCCACGCAGGTCCAACCCTCCTAATTTCAGAGTATCCATTTAAATTTGTTTTGAGGTGTGAACTCCATTGGAATCTTCGGCCCCGAGCACGACCCCATGCAGGTCTCACCCTTGTAATTTCAGAGTATCCATTTTAAATTTTTTCGGGGGTGAACTACATTGGAATCCTCGGTCCCGAGGATGCGTCGGGAGCTCGCATTAGCTAGCTACTGAGTATAATGGACTAATCCATACCCTCGCAAATTCTAGCAGTTTAGTTTGTATTTTGCAACTAGGAGGATCCCGGGTTGTCTTCAGCCCTATAATTGCATCGTTGGATCAATGGCCAACTGTAGGTGGGAGGCCATGTCTATACCCGGGAAATTTGAAACCAAATCGTGCTTAGGATATGGAATAAGTTTAGGGATTACGCATCTCGAGCCATCCTTTCGTGACAAGATATGATGGACTGAAACAACTGAGTCTTATTTGTCCAATGCAAAAATATTTTATAATAAAATCCCACAAGTGGAAACATCATATAAAAAATTCAAGAAATGCGTATACATCGAATCTAATGCTCAATATCTATTGCCAACGCTACCCTCGCTAGAGAATGTAGAGTCAACCTCTCCTTGAACTGCCTCGTCATCTACAAATGCACACACTCCCGGAACATATCGACGTCTGCGACGGTATGGAGGTGGAGAGGTAGTGGCATACGTTTGGGCAATCCCGGCTACATACTCAGGCAGGGTGAATGTTGAAGGAGGGCTGGAACATTGATTATCATACGACGCAATTCGATGAATCAAAGTCATTTATCTGTTCAAAGGAACGGAATTGAATGGAATTAGAAATCATATAGGAAATGAAGTATAGTGCAAATAATAGTACATGGAAGCATGCATGAACAATACAACTTACGCACAAGTGGCTGTTTGTCTCTGCCTCTTTGGTTTCTTAACAAGTGCCGGATTTGATGGAGGTGTGCTGGACCTGCCCTTTGCGGAAACCTCGATGGCTATAGGTGGTGGTAGTAGTGCAATGAGTTCTTCAAATATATGTCGATCATCCTCCAACGCCAAAATGTGCCGACCAAGAGCCATACAGGTTTTGATGGATGTACCTCGCCACGCACCCTGTGCACACCACCCATCACGTGTTCGTGGCCGAGGACCCTCCTCGGTCCTCCCACAAAAATCAAATTCAAACTGGAGTGGAACAAAAGAAAACTCGTGCTGGGTATTGAAGTGGGCTTGTGACGGGGCGTGAAGGCCTCGCTACGCAGCTTGTGCACACCACCCATCACATGCTCGTGGCCGAGGACCCATCTCGGTCTCTCCCACAAAATCAAAGTCAAACTTGAATGGAACAAAAGAGAACTCATACTGGAAATTCATGGGGCTCGTGATAGGGCGTGATGGCCTCGCCACGACCCTGTGCACACTACCCATAAAGTGCTCGTGGCCAAGGACCCTCCTCGGTCCTCCCACAGAAATAAATTTCAAACTGGAGTAGAACAAAAAAGAACTCATACTGGATATTCATGGGGCTTGTGACGGGACGTGACGGCCTCGCCACGACCCTGTGCACACCACCCATCACATGCTCGTGGCTGAGGACCCCTCTCGGTCTCTCCCACAAAAATCAAATTCAAACTGGAGTGGAACAAAAGAGAACTCATGCTGGATATTGAAGTAGGCTCGTGACGAGGCATGACGGCCTCGCCACAACCCCTTTCTTCACCCTCTCCCAAATTTATTACATATTGACTGCAAACATTATACATTTTAAACTGCAATCCCACGGTTTTAGGTCCAGCGGTCATAGGTCCCCAAAATTACTATAAATAGTAATTTTCTAATAATAAAATTTTCTTTCTAAAAATAGAGCCATTTTTAAATTTAGCAGCACTCTAGGCTCTAGGCTCTCCAAATCCCCGCTCACCGCTCTCGGGCTCTCCATTCTAGGCTCGCATGCTAGCGTCGTTGCTCTTCTACAATTTTTTTGCTCGACATTATAGATAAGGATTTGTTTCCATATGGAACCGAACCCGACATCAACTACAGATGACCACTCTAGGAAAAAGCTCCAAAAATTAAATTAAAGGCAACCATGTCCATCCTAACCATATATAATTTCTTCAATTAAAAATATAACTACACCTTTCTACTAGTGACACGTGTGTGAAAAAAAAATATTATGCCAACAAAGCTGTTGGAAAGGAACATTTAACTTAACCCTTAAACGTCAAGAGAGCCTGGGCGGGGCAACTCGGAAGGCATCTAAATTTTTGGAGAGAAAAAAAAAAAAAAAAAAAAAAACCGAAAAAAATGCAAAAACGGCTCTGTTGGGCACTGCTGGCTAGCACTGTAGCACTGCGGCACCTCAGCTGCCCCGACCTCAAAACCTGTTCAATTTGATAACTTTGATTGCTTACCAACGATTCCACAATCTCTCAAATGAGGTGCAAATTTGGAATCTAGATCGCTTTTTCAGTAGCTTTCCAACGCACCAATCCTCGCTTGATTTAGTTGAGAAAATCCACTTTTTTCTTCATTATTCTCCTTTAAATAAACCCATGGGGCTTACCTTGACGTTTAAGGGTTAAACAACCATTGCATTGATGCACGGATTTGGTTGAAAATTACCTTTAAGACACATGGCGCAATTTGGCTTCATTTCCAGTCAATGTCGGGTCTTCCAAGCCGTCTTGTGTTTGAGAGTTGTTGCAAAGGTCCGTAATGGAACCTAATATGATTTACGACGGGATGGGTTATAAACATTTGCATGGAAGCCACCCAACCAGGGTTATATTCCCCGACTGCAAACAACCAGATTGTAATGAAAATTAATTTCATGTAACAAGCCTATGGGAATAATAAGTTGTAGATGAGCATCAAAATACCAAAGTCAACCCTAGTTAAAGTCGCACGTAGCCAAGACACAAACATTTATTATGTAATGGCCGAAAAAGGTGCAAAAGAAAGGCCCATATTACAAAATACTAGGCAACATAAACTACAATTTGCCGCATTACACTTTCCTTAGAGGACAATATATAGAAAAATTATCTTGGCAAGTTGCCAATTTCACTCTCATATATATATTTTATTTTTTTGACACAAATAAAGGGATACCTTTTCTGCAGAAAGAGGGCACAAATACAACCAAGACCCAGCCAGGACCGGCTAGACCCAAGAAATAATTCACACTCATATTTTCACCAGAGTTACCAAAAGTGAATACTGCAATATTAAAAAAAATAACCTTGCACGAATCCGTTGGTCAATGTCAGGTTGGGTTTCACATGGAAATACACCATGGACGTCAAATGTTTAACCCTTTAACGTCCCAATTCAACACTGTTTTCAAAGATGCGCTATAAAATGTTTGATGAAACCCTAAAATGGAGTAGATGTACAAAGAAAAGTTGTAAATGTCAATGTGAAGATCACATCTGTACGTTTGGATGCATCATATTTTTTTATTAATATTTTTATCTAATTTTGCAAGATTTTCTCTTGAAATTCAATTTAAAATTCCAAATCAACACAAAAAAATTTCAAAAAATTGTAATGAAATTGGAATAACATGCACTACGAGATGGTCTGGTTTCCATTATTTGATTCTACCTATTTTGGAAAATCATGGTTGAGGTCTCACTCTTTGAACTGAAAATGAAACTTGACATAAACCGATTGTGTTATTTTTCTAAAAATCATAATAACCTATTTTAAATATCCAACCCGTTCAAAGAATAGTCAACTTGCACAAGAACTAAGAGTAATTTTGGTGGATGAAAACTGTCTAATCTGGATGAGATCCGAACAACTTTAATTTGTTCGTCGTCCAATATATATGGACGCTAGCGCGCTAAAGGGTTAATACAACCAAAGTCGGACGTGACAACCCCGGCCAGCTTGCAATAAACCGAATTTTTTAAAACATTCGACAGTAGAGATCTGGCCACTGACCTTTCAGGGGTATCAAATTATCACGTGCACATTAACCCCTAAACGCCGCCCAGACCAAAAAATGGCTTATGAATGAAGTCAACTGTTCAATTCCAACTGCTGTGTGGATGATTTCCATCCAATTCTTTATGTGTAGGGCTTTGCTTGGTGATGCCACCCCTTCAAGTTAAATTCAAATCATTCAAGCTATTTTTAGATTTTACATGGAGTCCCAACTACAAAAAGAGTCGTAAAAACGGTTCACCGTGTAGTGTATTTTGAGTTTTTTGCTTGTTCTACTTAAACTAAATTTAGGCCATGAAAATGAGTTCCATTGCATTTGAGCTTAACTAATAAAATGAAGCTTGCCAAGTCTAGTTTCTACTCCACTTTGAATTTTTGGAAAAAATTGAAAATTGAGTGTTTTATTGTAGTTACAAGTTCGGTAGGTATCACCAAGGTGTAGCAAAATTTCTAAATTTAGATACACGGATGATTTTCATCAACTAAACTTTTTTTTTATTGTAATTTACACCTTAGGTAAGAAAATCGGAATTTTCTAGTACATTTTGTAATTGATATAGATTTTCTTTACAATCACTTCAATAAACCATAGTCATTTCAAATTTTCACCAAAATTTATGAAAAAATTCATGATTTGTAGTAGACATGTGACTTCATCTACTAAAAATATAAATTTGAATTCTTGTATTAATTTTAGTAGCAAAATTGAGTGTGACAGATAAAACATGATTCCATGGTCATAGGCCCAACCTTTAGAGGTTAAATGGACTTTATGCAAATTGGCATGAATCAGAGCAGACGAAGTGCGTTTCGTCACAAAACGTGCTTATTGAAGAGCTTACAAACTGATTGACAGAGAAAGGAAGGCCTACTGAGTACGATCAACTGTTCATACGGTTCAAGTCATGGTCAATTTTCCAAGCACAACAGTTCAAATGTGTAGTTTAAGAGCAATTTACTTAGGCCCTCTTTACACTAGAGGCAAGAAGCCGTGGAAAAAACCTCACAAGGGCCATGGCTCATCCTTGAGAAGCCAACCTTTGAACTTGACGGTCTTTGGATATAGTGTAAAGTGGGAAGGGGCTACAAAATAAGGTGCTAATAAGATGCTAATAAAGTTCTTAAATATTCTTAAAAAATAAAAAATGATTGGTTGTGAGAATTTTGGCCAAACGGCCTCCCGGATTTTGTGTTAGACCCACCTCTTGAGGTGGGCTTGACGCAAAATCTAGAGGCCTTAAAAAATGTGCATTTTTGTTGCCACAAAGGACAAAAGTGTTGTCCATGTCATTTTCTCCTCCTTCCGTCCCTTGGATTGAAAATTTCGGGTGTAAAGTGACATTCTTTGGTCTTCTCGGTTTCTAGGCCTCCCATTAGCTGAAATTTCTCTCCTCATGGCTTCTCGTCTCTAGTGTAAAGAGACCCTTAGTCTAACATGAGCTCTAGTGACTTACATCATGTCTAACATTCAGTAGCATGCACTGTCTTTGCCTTGGCTCTAGAGTAGATGGTGTGAAATATTCCACACCCAATATAGTAGATGGTGTGGAATATTCCACACCCAACAATACTTCATCATCAGTAGCTAAGTGGAAGTTCAAGATACTAAGCAGAGTAGAGAAATTCGCAAAGTAAAGGCCGCTTCACACTATGGCCGTCCAAGTCGAGAGGCCATGGGATTGACAGTCCAAACTTTGTTAAGAGTCCAAAGAAATCTATTGAAAATAGCCAATAAAATATAGTTTCATTTTTTATGAAAAGAAATCGACGGCCTCTCGACCATAGTGACGGGTCTTGCAAAATGTAGGACCCAAACTTCCTCTCGAGAGGCCGTCACTTTGGTCAAAAAGTGTTGCCATGTAAGCATTTTGAAGGTCCACGGCCTTTGGACTTTGGCCTCTAGTGTGAAGGGTCGAGAGGCCGAAACCATGGTTTCTTGCAATTTGATTGGTGAAAACCGACGGCCTCTCGACCTTTGGCCATAGTGTGAAGCGGCCCTAATTGGGTGAGCAATCCATCTTTTGATACCTTCTTTTGATACATTTGGAAAGAAACAAAAAATATTGAAGATTCTTCATACTTCCTCAAAAATGAGGAAATATTTCCTGAAATCTTCACCCCTCCATGTTCTGGCACACTCGCCACTTGCACAGTTGCACACATGATTACCTACTACTGTAGGTAGAAAAGAAGGGTGAAAAAACAAATACTCGCCAAATTGGCTCTCTGGCAGTGGCTTGGGTCGCTCACCCTACAGAGCTTCCAAAAATATTCGCTGCTCAGAAGAAGAAGAAGATAGACTCTGACCACGTCCTCCGTAACAAAAGTCAGGCTCTCACTGTAGAGAGCAAGCATCACATGGCCGATGTCTTTCACATGACTGATTGACTTTTATTAGAGAACATTGTCGGACATGACAACCCTGCTTAGCATATGATGTTTTAAAACATTTTAAAACATTCGGCGGTAGAGTTCTGGCCACTCACCTTCCAGGGGATATAAAGTATCACGTGCACGTTAACTGGTTCTCATGCAGATTGCCGGCAGGAATCAGGATTTCTCTAGAACCCCGGTGGTCTTGAATAAATGGGGACAAAAGTGCTCCCTATTTTTGTCCGGTTCAGACCCCACCTTAAAAAACAACCCCCTCCTCCTATAGTTTTTTATTTCCAAGTAGGTCCACCTAGGGTAATTTGGAGCCTACGGCCCCAAATTATAAAAAAAAATTGCCAAAAAAAGCACCAAAGGTGCCCAAAATGGATATTCCAGAAAAAGGAGGGGTGGATGAATAGTGCCCGCATTCAAGACCACCGGGGGATTAAGAGACGGGGCCTAGCTCAAATCTTGTTCATACTGATAACTTTGATTGCTTACCAATGATTCCACAATTTCTCAAATGAGGTGCAAATTTGGAATCTAGATCGCTTTTTCAGTAGCTTTCCAACGCACCAATCCACTCTTGATTTGGTTGAGAAAATCTACTTTTTTCTACATTATTCTCTCATAACTAAGCCCATGGGGCTTACTTTGACGTTTAAGGATTAAGTTAATGTTCTGCAGCTGCAAGTTACAGCCCTTTAACTTCTTGTCTTTGTCGCCACACGGCAATCCGCAAGGGTATAGACCATCCTTCTTTTTCTTTTTTTCATTTTTAAGAGAATCTTCCTCTGGGGGCCTTTAACCCTTAAACGTCAAGGTAAGCCCCATGGGCTTATTTAAAAGAGAATAATCAAGAAAAAAGTAGATTTTCTCAACCAAATCAAGCGTGGATTGGTGCGTTGGAAAACTACTGAAAAAGCAATCTAGATTGCAAATTTGCGCCTCATTTGAGAGATTGTGGAATCGTTGGTAAGCAATCAAAGTTATGAAATTGAACAAGTTTTTGAGGTTGGGGCAGCTGAGATGCCGCAGTGCTACAGTGCTGGCCAGCAATGTCCCGCAGAGCCGTTTTTGCATTTTTTTTGTTTTTTTTTTTTTTTTCCCTCCAAAAATTTAGATGCCTTCTGGGCTGCCCCGCCCAGGCCCTCTTGACGTTTAAGGGTTAATAGGCTTCAGACTTCCTCTCAACTTTCTCTGCACGTTTAGTACATGCACGCTGAACTTGTTTCACGGCATGGAGCATTTTAGTCCATGTACTCTGAACTTCTTGCATTGCAGCATCGAGCAGCGTGCTGTAGTATGACTTGTGCCTATTATCAACTTGCAGGCCTACAACAGTACGTCATATTGTCGTTCTCTAAGAGAGTGCGACCGTGCTTGCTTGCTCTGAGTGACTTCTGCAATCACACGGTCACTAGATGTAGTCGGTTCTGTGGGTGACAACGTGAGGGGAAGATTCCTGCAACAACATTCCTGCTACAACTCGTGCTCGAAGTCTCTGGAACCGGTACGTAAAGTTCTTTGCTTGCACACGGCGTCTAGCAAACGTGGCGATGTTTCTGTTTCTCTTTTGGTCCTTCACACTTTGCACGGCGAAAGATAAAACAACCTGACGATGTATTGATACCGTGCTGTCCAGTTGAAATCACGTGGAGGAAGGACTTGTTGACAGCCGATCTCTCTTCTACAGCAGAACATTTTAGAATATCCGGAGGTGGCTTCTGATCAGTCGGTGATATCTGTTCAACCTCTCCACAAGCTTTGTAAGTCTCCTTCCGTCCTTCTGTTATCACCTTCTCCACGCTCCTGCTCTCGATCCCTAGCTTTGATCATCTGCATTGTTGCTCCACCTCTCGATCAAGCCATTTCTTCCCGCCCGCCTAGCCACTTCTTGCTGTGCAGGGCGATCCAAAAGTCAAAACTGTGGTTTCTTCTAAGTTTTAAGGTGCGAGTCTTGCTTTTCCGTTGCCGGTGAGATATGAACAGCAATTTTCTTTCTCACATGGCCATGTGCATGCAAGCTAATTGAAGTGCATAAACATTCAGTCGCTTTTTCTCACCTTGCTTACAAAACGTCTTCTCTGATTTCCGGTAACGGAAAGTAAAATTCTCTTAGAAAAGTACCATAGTTCACAGGTTACAATAATCTTTACAGTCACTGTTCTATGTCACGCTGTAGTCCAGTGTAAAATTCAATTCACTCTAAGCTCTGATGATTGCCAACATTCTCCTCCTGCAGGACTTATATGTACTCTGAACTTGTCGTGTGACGTACATCTATAATATTATATGCAGAGTGTCACGGCCCCTATGTCACAAAATCCGTCACGATTTCATCCAAATCTTCCTCCATCAATTATTATCCAATATCTCATCATATATCATTTTCAACCATTTTCATTCATTTGCCTGTTTTGTAGACTATTTACATCTATACTCAAAATTTTCAATCAACATTCTTTGCAATGGAGTCCATGTTTTTTTTATCATGTTTATTTAGTTTTGAGTTGCATTGCAACACAAGATTTGCTAGTGGAGCTTAAGTACGGTCGTAGTACAATAGTCTGAACGTGTTGCACTTTGGCATGGAGCTAAAGTAGTATAATAGTCTGAACATGTTGTATATATGGCATGGAGCAAAAGTAGTACGTGCTGTAGTAAGTGCAGATCATCGACTTGCAGGCCTACAACAGTAATATTGTCGTTCCTCAACACAGGGAACCTTGTCCAATTCACTTGGAAGTAAACGTTACTGTCAAACTGCTGTTTATAGTAAGTTTTGCAAGTGGTTGTTCAATTTAGCAAGTGATTACCAAGAATTTACCATCATTCTTGTACCCATTACTGCCTGGTGATATGGTCAGGGTTCCTTGTGCAAGAGGATGCTTGCTTGCTCTAAGCTTCTGCTGTTATGCAGTCACTACATGTAGTCGGTTCAGGGTCCAGGTTGTGTTTGCTACATGTTCAGGTGTTAAAAGACTTCCCAGAAAATTGCATGTAACCGACTGAGAAAGTAATTCTGTTAGATTTTAGACAAGGCTTTGTCATGATCTCTAACACTGAAAGGTGCAGTTGGACGTGGGCGTGACGGGTAGGAAGAGATGGAGACCAGAATCTTGCGTAAACCAATACCTTTAGCGCACACCCCTGAGGAGGTGTGTGAAATTGCAGAACTTCCTGAGAAAGAGAGAGTAGACCCAGAAAAAGCTCGGGGGGTGCACTCTCCATTCTGTTTGGGAATCAGGTGCGTTCATCGCCCCCTCTAAAAACCCCCATGTATACGAGGGGTTATATATATCTAAAACCTTTGTATACATATCTATTATGTCTTAAATATATGTTTAATGTAAGTATACGTCAATATTCTAAGCTCTAAATATGTTTATTGTATGTATACGTAATATGACAATGTTTAAATTAATACCACTTCTCTGTACTCACGTATATTTGTATGTGTTTAGTACAATGCACCCCTCAGGAGAGAAAGAGATCGAACAGGAGAGAAAGAGATCAAACAGGCGAGAATGAAAAGATTTTCTCACACGGAAAAGGACTTCAAGGTGAAACACAGAGCTGCCCCTTTTTTTTTTTTTTGGTAGAATGGCTACACATGTATGCATTCAATAGGAGAGCATAAAAATAGACGACACCCAATTACCACCTTGTTTGAATATTTGGACCAAAAACTGCAAACTAGATGTTGGTAAATGGATGCAGATGGAATCCGGGATGGAAACTTGGGGTCATAGATAGTTGTGTTATGCATTTTTGGTGCTCTTTTAGAGGCTGCACAACTGCCTCTAAAAGAGTTTTTTGCCTCTAAAAGTCCTTAACAACCTATCTTGTGTTCTATTTTGGTTTCAAAACCTACTATCACTTATTTGTGCCCTTAAACTTTAAATGAGAATTCCTTCTTATTAATAACTTGAACTTTATTGATTCCACTTGATGGAGCCTCTAGTTTGAATTGCAAACCTAAACACAACATTCCCTTGTCCAAAATGTCAAGTAGATTCATAATAAGTGTCGACTATTTCTAAAATATGAAAGGCTAAGCTTTGCATAGTCTTAACTCATGCCTGTGGGTTTACACTAGTTTGCATAGATGACAATCTAGCAAACAGTTTAGAAATGTGCATAAGTTCTTTCACATTTGCAGTGTTCTAGGTAGGTTGACCTATAAGGAGATATAGCATTTATAGCTATATTTACGTGCAAGTGAGATGGTTGTGCATGTGCAGGCACGGCAAAAAACTCTTTTAGAGGCTGCACAACTCAAGCACGGAAGCAAAGGAGATCTTGTACAGGAAATCCTTCACCGTTACAAGGACATTCCTCTAGACAAAGACACGTACAAAGACTTGGGGTTTTTACATTTCCATCAAGCGGCATGGGAAGGTCTGGAGGAAATCATCCCCGAAACCAACCCAATCATACTGGATAAGTCTAAAGAGGATGTGAATGCAAGAGACTGCAACGGGCAAACACCATTGCACATAGCTGCGTTTCGAGGTTACGAAAAGGTTGTATTTTACCCATTGATATTAAACACGTATATCATTTACGATATGTAAATCAATTTTAGCTTTTCAAAATTTGCAATTCAATGTTGCAGGTGGTGGAGTCTCTGCTCAAATGTGAAGGCATAATTATAACTGCTAATAGAGGTGCATTCACGCCTTTGCATTTGGCTGCTAATGGAGGCCATTTAGAGGTGGTGAAGTTGTTGTTAAAAGCTGTCCAAAAAGCCGGGGGTGACACAAGTTTGAAAGAGTTTGTGAATTCTACCGACTATGAATTAAACCGAACTGCTCTACACTATGCTTGTCGCAATGGAAATGTGGAAGTGGTCGACGAGTTATTGAAGTGCGACATCAACATTGAAGAGAAGGATATTTTTGGTTACACTCCTGCCCTGTTGGCTGTTGTTGCAAAAGGAGATCATGAAGAGATCGTAAAACGCTTCTTAGACTTGGAAGATCCCCAACACCGTCCATTCAAATCTTTGGAAGGTCAAATGGATTATAAATTGAGTAATCCACAAGAGGACCTAGGTGTCCTTTATGGAGAAAGAGATTGGCAGATCATGTTTGCGTACCCAAAACTTGTAGATTCCTACTACATTGACACATATTACTTTTGCATACTTCCGGATCGACTCCAAAAAGATTATCGTAAAAATTGGATGATAGCCGATGAAGATCGTGATTTCTTCAGTGCAACACGCCTTGCTGTTCAAGGAAACAATGGCAAAGTGCTTGCATACTTACTCAAGTATATAGAGTCATTTGGGAATGACAAAGACGTGATTCTGAGCCAATCTTACTACTGGAATTCCAACAACATGAAGCTGTTGATTAATGAGTTAATGCACTATGCAGCAAGGATTGGTAGTTCAGAAGCTTTAAAAGTTTTGTTGCATTTTAAGCCAAACGGTGACAATGTGAGTGAAGATTACAAGCTTGATATCAACTCAATGCTCAAGGGCAGGACTGCCGCTTTTGCTGCTGTGAAAAGTTTATACTCGTTTGCCCACGCAAAGGTAAGACTTTCATGTATTTCTTGAATGTAAAAAATTTTACTCCCTTTCACCCTTTGGTCGAGTTTGATTACTGTAAAGCAACACTATTTCTTTGTTCATTTGTGGCTATCAAAATGGATTAGAGGGAGTGATATTTTGTGTAAAATACATTGCAAAATTAAAAGGAAGAATGTTTCCATTTTGTATTGCTATTTTTGCAAATGTTTTTTTTGCATGTATGAAAGAATAGATTTCAATAGACTATACATAGTGATGTTTTTTAATTTTTTTTAGGCATTTTGACTATTCTAAATTAAGGTATGTTTGCACTTGGTGTTAAGAATGATCTTAGCAAAACAAATCTCGTTCAAAAGTTTACCTAAATTCATTCTTATGATCCTCACTATCACCACTCTTGAAACCAAGTGAGAACATACCTTTATTAGATTCATTTTGTGAGTTGTAGTCTTGAATAACTTGGAATAAATACTTGTAGTAGAGGAAGAAGTAAATCAAAATTAAGAATTATTATTTAGACGACTTATTGTAATTGTCTTGTGTTGTGAAGGTGGATAAGGAAGACGAGAAGTACAATTTGATGTTGTGGAGCAACATCTTTGCTGTAGCAAACGAGTTGTGTTCAATGAAAGAATTCGATGCCATCAATCGAGACTCCACAAACAATACTCTTTTGCATTACATATCGGAGTCTCAAGATGTTCTTCCAAAATCTATGCACAGCCAACAAAAAAGAGTGAGGGAGGCCTACGTTGAATTTGCAATGGTGAAGTTGATGATCAAGTCAGACGATCTCAAGAACTTGTGTGACTATTACACTAAAAAAAAACAAGACCTTCAAAACGGATGCAATGCTCTCTTAGTGGGTGCTACTTTGATTGCAGCCCTTGCAGTCTCTGGAATGATTACACCACCTCAACCTCTAAGTCGTACCCAACACATCGATCGTGTCTTGAACATATATTGGACATGCAACAGCTTGAGTTTTTACTTCGCTGTGTTCACATTGATCTTATGCCTCAAGGTGTTGATGCCACGACGAAAAGAATATATTGAAGAAGAGTTGAAGAAGTTGACTAAAAGTGCCACACTTTCATCTCTTGGGCTTACTATGACAACAACTTTGGCCATTGGTGCTTACATTACAGGAGAGCATTTGAATGGACCTTCTAGAACACTTGCACTCCGTTCCACTGTATTTGGGCTTGTGTTCTTGATTCCATTTATTATTGGAGCAATTGGAAAAGACTATTGGGGGTTCCTTCATATGCTTTTTGATTACTCAAATTGGCGTCACATTGGAAGTGCATGCCGCCGGAGCTTTTTGAATTTGACGGACCTCACATCTCACAGAACGAAAGCACAAACGGATGGGTTTGAGCAATACAAGAAACCGAAGGTTACACAAGATGAGGCAAAATCTAAAAAGAAGGGTACACGGTCTGATCCTGCAAAGAAAGCACAATCGGAGGACAATGATCTTAGAAGAGGTTTAAATGTTGACGACACTGATAATTTGTTAGCAACGCTGCGAATAGTTAGTATGCAAGTTGTTTTGCTTGGAACTGTAGTCATCTTTGTAGGGAACCTCTTTGTAAAATTAGATAATTGAGCATCAACAGCTGAATCATTTGACACTAGGTTGGCATGAGTTCCATACAAAAATTCTAGTATATTATATGATAGATGGTGCGGAGAGATGGTGGCAATTGCTTTGTTGGTTTGAAGATAGTTAACTATAATACTACTTTAGACTGGTTGTTGAACTTTTGTAAATCTTTCACATTTGAAGTAAACGCCGCAACTTGTTGATAGGACGCTAAACTCTATAATGTTGTTTTCCACTACTTCAATAGTATTTTGCAAAACTAGTACGAGATCCTCTTTTGGCTTACTTTTTTTAATGAATCATATTGGACCGCTTATTTAATTTCAACCCTACTTAAATATATATTTAATATATGTACAATATTGAATATATATATTTAATTTCAACTTTTTTTGATTCCATTTGATGAGACCTTGTTTTTGATCTGCAAATAGGAAACAATGCTCCCTAGTCCAAATGTTTTTTTATAATAATCATAACATGACCCAAAAACCATCGTGAATAGGGAGTCTATAGGAGGCAGTTAAAGCCACCTCAAAAGCTCAAAGGCTTGGATGGCTTGTTTACACGATGACCTGGACAGTGCGATCCAACCCAAACGACAATTTGCATGATTCTTGTTTGCAGTGTCTTTCTACTTTTGTTTCTATTTTCCTTCCAGACCATGTTGTCTAAGTGTCTAACTAGTCATGAGGTTATCTTTCATAAGGGGGACTAAGTTCCACATCCACAAAATAAAGGGCAAGTTCACACGCGAGCCTATGCGAACACAAAAAGTACTCTTACCACATTGAAATTCATGTCCTTGAATTTTCATACAGTATAGTAAATGTGAAATCGCTTATAGCCGTGAGTGCACAGAAAGTATGATAGAAACATGTCCAAAAAGTCAAAATATATTAAGATAGTTGAGTTAACCAAAAAGAGGAGTTGAAGAGGAGTTGAAGAGGAGTTTCCTCTCTATAATTAAATTTTTTGACATTCATTGTTCATGAATAGTCCCCATGGTCGGGGCTCTTGGCTTGGGGGAGCGAATGGGAACTCTCCTCTAGCATTGGGGAGGTCACGAGTTCCACGCCCTAGGTGATGCAGGGTCTTGCTTTAAATTATTCTCCAACTCACCATAGACTAGTTTTGCCGTTTTTTTGAATTGAAATCGAGTTGAAGGTGAGTATGAGGTGAGTTTCCTCTTGAAACACTCTTTTCGGTTAACTCTAGTATCGCTACAATACAATCTACAGCATTCCAACGAATACTTGAAAGTCGGAAAAGGCAAGAAAGTTCTCGGCACCAAAATCTGTCACTTTCGAAAGCAAGAATCAGACTGAGAAATTCAGAGGCTTCTTGGCGCAGACTTCTGCGTGCCCATGATCCACAAGTGCGAAGCCCTCTTGCAGCTTCATCTTCATGGTTTCTCCCTGAAAGCGTCTGATCAAAACCAAGTTCAATCACAGGTGCCTGAGCCTTTAGGAAATCTCACTAGAATAACAAACTTCCCTTCGGAAGCTTTTGTGTCATGTCGCAAAATCTCTATGCTGCCACTGGATCTTGAGCAATCAGCCTAACCTCGTACATATGCTCTCCGTCACCATTAGCTGCCACTCAACAAGGTCCACCAGATACTCAGAACTTTTCAAAATTTGTTAAAAAGTTCTGTAAGAACAAACAGTTTTTGTCTTTCAACAATCCCTTACACTGTAAACAAAAAATTCATTTATTTGTTTTTTTATCTTTATTTTTATCTTTCCTTTTATCTTTTTCTTTCATCTTGTTTTTTTTTTCTTGTCTTCCTTCTTGTCTTTCTTCTTTTCTTCTTCTATGTTTTTGGCATTCTTCTCTTTCCATTTTTGATACTTCTTGTGCAGCCGCAGATCCCACTTGCATAAGGTTAAAAATATAAAATAAACGAAAACTAAAAAAATCTTTTTTTTTTTTTTGGTTTTCTTCTTCTTTGTTTAAGGTTCAGATTGCCGTTTGTGGCGTTGAACCCTAAAATAAAATAAAATAAAATAAAAAATTTAGGGTATAACCAACAACTGAATTTCAAACGACGATGAGATAAATAAATAAATAAAATTAAAAAATTCACTTCTTCCGGCTGTGGAGTGCACAGCCACACATCCTGTGTCATTCTTCTCTCACTCTCCTCTCACTCTTCTCTCACTCTCCTCTCATTCTTCTTTCACTCTCCTCTCCCTCTCGCTCGCATCTCATGGAAAAGAAGAGGGAGAGGAGAGAGAGGAGAATGAGAGGAGAGTGCTCCACGGCGGGGAAAAGCGAAAAAAATTGAAAAATAAGTAAATAGACAATTATTTTTACTTTCTTTATTTTTATAGTCACCATTGTGGGTTCAGCCGGCGACTATACTGATTCATTAAAAAAAAATTGATTTTTTTTAGGGTTCAGCACCACAAAAGAATATTGAAGGTAGTAGAAGATTGCACAAGGCACACACAAACACAAGGAATGAGTAGAAAGAGATGATTTTTACTCAAAGGCCTTCCACCTTAAGTAGTGTACACTTAGGAGGTCACCATGGCAAACCATATGGGATAACCCATCACAAGGACACTCTAGAGATCAGCCCATGCCTAACCCCTCCTCCCACACACCATTATTTAGCACCCGAACCTCTTTGGCTTCTAGCAATACTACCCTACATCATTTATCTCAATACTCCCACTTTGCGTAGAGCCAAAGCCTCTAAGTCCAAATGATATTACTAATCGTTGGTGTCGGTCTCTACAAAGACCCTTCGTGAGCACATCCGCCACTATGTGCTCCGTTGGACAATAATCCAACCGAATAACTCCTAATTCCAACTTCTCCCGAATGAAGTGGTATTGCACATCAATGTGCTTCGTGCGTGAATGATGTGTAGGGTTCTTTGCAAGTGAAATGCACCCTTGCTTGTCACACATGATCGTTGTAGCCTCACTTTGTGTGCAACCCACATCCGCCATTAGTTGCCTCAACCAAATGGCCTCCTTTGTGCCGTGGCTGGTAGCCATGTACTCGGCCTCCACCGTTGATGTCGCCGTGGTTTGTTGCCGCTTGCTATTCCACGATACCGCTCCCAATCCGACTTTGAACATGTAGCCTGTTGTCGATCTTCGATTGCTCGTGTCTCCTGCGTAGTCCGCATCGCAATAGCCGCTCAACACAATGTTTTTTCCGCCAAGACACAACTTGACATCGCTTGTGCCCTTCAAGTACCGCATGATCCTCTTGACCGCCATCCAATGCATTGAGCCCGGTCTCGCCATGTGTTGACTCACCACGCTAATTGGATACGCAAGGTCGGGCCGTGTCGCAATCATCGCATACATCAACGACCCCACCGCTTGCTTGTATGGCACCTCCGCCATTGATTTGGCCTCCGCCACATAGTCTTCCTCCGAAAGCTTGACGAGCTTGGAGTTTGCATCCAATGGTGTTGCCACGGGCTTACAATCCTCCATCCCGAATCTCTTGAGCACGTCCATCACATACTTGTCTTGACTCATGGTGATAGTGCGTGTGGCCCTATCTCTCACAAACTCAACACCAAGACAAAAATGCAACTCTCCAAGATCACTCATCTCGTACTCTCTCTCAAGCATGGCTTTTAGTGCCTTCATTGAACTTATGAGGCTTGCAAGAATGATCAAATCATCAACATATATGATCACAATCACCACATGTTGACCCTCTTGCATGAAGTAGAGACTATGATCCGCAATGCTCCTAGTAAACCCGTTTGCAAGGAGAAACGTGTCAATCTTTTGGTACCACGCTCTTGGAGATTGTTTCAACCCATACAATGATTTTTGCAACTTACAAACAAGGTGCTCATTACCTTGTTGTACAAAGCCCTCAGGTTGCACCATGTAGATGTCCTCCTCCAAATCGCCATTCAAAAATGCGGTCTTCACATCCATTTGATGAATCTCCAAGTCCATGGCCGCCCCAATCGCAAGAATGCACCGAATGGCGGTGAACTTAGCCACGGGAGCAAACGTCTCGTGAAAGTCCACTCCATGAACTTGCGCAAACCCCTTGGCTACTAGTCTTGCCTTCTGACGCACCACATTACCTGAAACATCCCTCTTTGTACGAAACACCCATTTGCAACCAATGGGATTGCGATCCTTTGGAATGGGAGTTAATTGCCACGTACCATTAGCAATTAGAGAGTCGTACTCCTCTTGCATGGCGCTCCCACTTGACCGCATCCTCACCTTGCATGGCTTCTCGAATGGTCAATGGACCATCCGATAATGCTACATTTGCATGCTCGTCATCATTTTGAGGGAGGATGTGATTCTTCCACCATTCTCTAGGTGGCTTGCGCAATCTCTGCGGGTACCGCCGATCGCTTGAAGAAGCTTGCTCCTTTTGCGTGTCATTTGCGCCATTCTTAGTCTTTAAACTCGATGGCACTTCAACAACCTCCGTGTCGCCATCTTTGTCATCACTGTCATCATCACCTACATCAACAACACTAGGGGACTTGGAGGGTGCGTCCACCAACACGTCTCCACTACTCCGACTTGGACCAACCTCCAAAGGAGCCTCCATCGTAGACTCCTCATAAAACGTCACATCACGTGACCGAATGATCTTCTTCGTCTCCACCGACATGAGTCTATACGCCTTGGTACCTTCACAATACCCAAGAAACACACACTTTGAGGCCTTAGCCTCGAGTTTAGTCCTCCGTTTGTCCGAAACCTTCGCGTATGCAATGCATCCAAAGATGCGCATGTGTGCAACACATGGTTGCCTCCCACTCCACGCTTGTTCCGGGGTCATGTCTTCAACTGCGCTTGTTGGACATCGATTGCGAGTGTACACCGCATTCATCACCGCTTCCGCCCAAAGGTCCAACTTCAAGTTTTGAGCGTGCAACATGCTCCTCGTCATCTCTACAATGGTGCGATTTGCGCGCTCCGCAACTCCATTTTGTTGAGGCGTATACGGGGCCGAAGTTTGCCGTGCGATGCCTTCTTTCTTCAATAGTTCGTCAAACTTCTTGGACATGTACTCGCCGCCATTGTCCGACTGAAACACCTTGATCTTCATCTCGGATTGGTTCTCCACCAATGTCTTGAACTCCTTGAACTTGTCAAAGCACTCACTCTTGGCTTTGATTGGATAGAGCCAAATCTTCCTTGAAAAGTCATCGATGAAGGTCACAAAGTACTTGCAACCTCCCATCGACGTGGTCTTCATTGGGCCACACACATCCGAATGCACGATCTCTAAAGGCTTGGTTGCCCGTGTCGCTGCTTCACCCGCAAATGGCAATCGTTGTTGTTTGCCTTCAATGCAACCTTCACAAGTGAATGAAGAAGGATCCACTTTCAATTGATGAAGATCCATCCCGCTTACCATGCCGCGTAGTGTCTTCACACTCTTGATGTTCAAATGGCCGAGTCGACGATGCCACAACACCAACTTGTCGTCTTTCAAGTTTGAATGCGCTAATGCGGCTTTTTCGCTCATATGCACCTTTGAGAACTTGATGTGGTACAAGCCCTCGTCTTCTTCAATGATGGTCACCTCATCTCGACTATGTGACAACACATAGCACCCCTTATCACTAAACTCAACCCGCAAGTGCTTTGCCACTAATTGCCTCACCGATAGTAAATTTGCCTTTAGTTTGGGAACGTGGAGGACATCTTTGATAGTGATTGTCTTCACACGACCCTTCACCTCGGTGTCTACAACAATTTGGCCTTTGCCAAGGGCCTCAAGCACCGTATCATCTCCCAAAATCACTCTTTTTGGGTTAATCACACGATACGAATGGAAACAAGTTTTATTAGGTGACATGTGGCTTGTAGCCCCCAAATCAACAATCCAATCACTCACACTACCGTTGCACGATATGTGACTAGCCATGTTTGCATACTCATCACCATCCTCAATCCAATCACTCATACAGGCATCACCCTCGATGCCATCACTCATGCTTGCATCACTTTCGATGCCATCACTCATGCTTGCATCACCCTCGATGCCATCACTCATGCTTGCATCAAATCTAGCCGTAAATGCGTACTCATCCCCATCATCACGAACTTTGGTGTTGTTTGCACTCTCCTTCTCATTGAATTTACGTTTGTAGCAAAATTTGGCAATGTGGCCCTTCTTACCACAATAGAAGCACACCTTGTCGCTTGAGCTCCCACCGCCTCCATTCTTTGATTGCTTCGCCACGAGCGCCGCTCCATCTTCTCGAGACTCGTTCTCCTTTCGCCGCGATAGCTCGTGCAACAACCGTGAGGTCACATAGTCCAATGTGAGCTCCGAAATGGGTCTTGACTCCAACGCCACGATGAGGTACTCGTATGATGATGGAAGGCTCTCCAAAAGTGTCATCACGATGTCACCATCCGTAACCGACACGTCGCAACCGTTGAGTTGATCCGCGAGAGCCTTGACCTTGTTGATGTGCGCCAACATGTCATCTTCTTCGCCGATCTTGATGGTGAAGAACTTGCGCCTCAAAAACAAGATGTTGGCCAATGTATTTGCTTCGTGAATGTTACAAAGCTTGGACCATGCTTCCGCGGGTGTCTTGCACGAACGAATGTGCGCAAGTTGCGAATCCGCGAGGTTGAGTGCCAAAATGACAAATGCCTTCTTCTCCCTCCTCTTGTACGCTTGCATGTCCCTAGGATCCGTAGAAGAGAGAAGAGGCTCCTCACTACCCTCGACAATCTCCCACAACTCCTTCTCGGCCATCACCATCTCCATTTTGAACTTCCACAAGTGGAAATTCACCTCATCAAACTTCTCCACGACCTTGGGACCCTCACCCTCAAAAGATGCCATGATCCTCACTTACGTATGCCTCCCCACACAAATCAAACCTCAAACACAAACACACAACTTGTTTTTGTGATTTTGTTTGCTCTAATATTGCACCTTTGTACACCCAATGGCTTCAAAACAACCCCAAACACTAGATCAGCACTTTTGTGCTCCACACACACCTTCCAACACTTAAATGTGAGAGTCCTCACCCAAAAAAAATTTAAAGAGGCTCACCAAAACCCCTCAAATCACTCAAATGGAGCTTAAAACAACTCCAAATGCCTCAATACAACACCTTAGTGTCCCCAATCACTCAATGCACATCAATGACACCTTTGTGTCCCTCAAGAGCACTCACTCAATGCACACGAACTCACACAAGTCCCTCAAAACCCCAATTGCATTGAAATTGCTCAAAACCGCACCTTTGTGCACAAACTAGCTCCAAATGAAAATTTGAGCACCCCAAGAGCATGAAACACATGCAACACCTAAAAGCAAGTGCCTAATCACTAGGATCAGATGGTAGACCCTCCACGAGAGCCCTCACACCTCACAAATCACTTGCATTCACTCAAATGCTCACAATTGAACCAAACGAAGTTCCACTCGCAAAGAAGAGATAGAAGCAAAAAAAAGAGGAGATCCAAGGGAAGAAATTGACCAAGGAGAGTGCTCCAACATGTTACTTCAGCCCATGCACTCCTCCAAGAGACACCAACACTCCAACAAGCTCCAAAAACTCCAAAAACTCCAACAATGCTCCAAAACCGCCCGTTGCACACCGACCTCAAAACGCTTGCACAAATGCAATCTAATACTCATGAAACACACATGAGTGGGCCCATAACCTATTGAAGGTAGTAGAAGATTGCACAAGGCACACACAAACACAAGGAATGCGTAGAAAGAGATGATTTTTACTCAAAGGCCTTCCACCTTAAGTAGTGTACACTTAGGAGGTCACCATGGCAAACCATATGGGATAACCCATCACAAGGACACTCTAGAGATCAGCCCATGCCTAACCCCTCCTCCCGCACACCATTATTTAGCACCCAAACCTCTTTGGCTTCTAGCAATACTACCCTACATCATTTATCTCAATAAAGAATTCTAATTTTTAACCCTTGGTACAAGTGTGGATTCCTCGGCTGCATAAGAAGAGCCAAAAATGGAAAGAAAATAGTGAAGAAAAAATATAAGAAAAAGAAATAAAGACAAGAAGAAAGACATGAATGAAAGTAAGAAAGAAACTATATAAAAGAAAAGATAAAAGAAAAGATAAGGGGTGATTGCAAGCTACGGTCTACCAAGTAGGGAGTGCAGCTTGTGCAGCTAAAGGCCATGCAGCTCGTGCACTAGCGTAGTAATGCGCACCTCTCAACTTTCAATTAGATCAAAAATTTCACCATCCCAAATAGGGTTTACCGAGTAGGGGTAATTAGAGCCTTTTTTACATAACATCCTTAGCTAGGTTTTATGAAAAATGCATTTCATATCCCACCTCTGAAATTGAACCATTATTTCATTTCCAAAAAAAAAAATCCAAAAAAAAGTTTTAACTGCACGAAAATCTTAAAAAACAAAAACATCACCAAACAATTAATTAAAAAATAAGTAAGCGTAGTACCCAAAAAAATAAAATATGGTACCTTTGTACACACTTGTGGTATGTTGCTATAAATTTTTGAAGTTCAATTTTGACCCCCTTCTAGCATTTCCCATAAAATAGGTGCACTTTTGACAAGCGACACGCTACCAAATCTAAGTAGAAATGCTTAATTTGGATAGAAAGATTGAAAAATTGCAAGCTTTATTGTGGTAGACATCTTAACTTTAGAATTCTAGAAACAATGCAATTTGTTTCGTCACAAAATTCCATTCCAATATTTATTGATGATTTTTCAAAGATTGGGTAAGTGCACAAATTTGCATGCCGCGACAAAAAGTTTGGGTGACCGTAGCTTGCAACCACCCTAAGGATAAGGATAAATATAAATGAAATAATTGTTTGTTTACAATGTAAGTGATTGTAGATAGACAAAAATTGTTGTTTCTAGAGAACTTTTTAGCCAAAATATTTAAGCCAAATTTTCTCATGCAATGTGCGCACTTGGCCAAGTGCATAAATAGGGAATTGTGTGTTATATGAGGAAAAACAAAATTAGTAATAGAAAGAGCATATGGTGATGACCTACTTTGGAGCAATGAAAAGAAACAATTAAAATGATCTTTGGCTTTCTTTTGGTATTACTTATGAAATGCAACAAAATAATTATGAAGATACGAAAATAAAAAGATCAAAATGGCTCTCAAGAATGAGTAAAATCCTTGGACATTTAAAAAGAATCTATCTTTTTGTTAAGGAAGGTTGTTTGTTTGTTTTGTTTTGTTTTGTACGTAACGTTGAGATCTCTCAAACCATGTGCTTGTGAGCCAAAATTTTGCTGCCGTTAGAAAGCTCTCAACGAGGAGGGGTGCATTAGAGTCGTTTCATTGCTTTTGGACTTAGAGTGTAAGAGTTATGGATTTTTTTAGTGATTTTTGTTATCATAGTTTGAATTTAATTATGAAAATGGAATATGGGAAATTTTTATGTCATTCTTGGCATCATTGAGAAGCTCTCAACAAGTAGGAATGCATCAAAGTTGTTTCGTGGCTTTTGAACCTATGGTGTGGAAGTTATCTTTGAAGTTATGAACTTTTAATCAAATTTCGTCACCACAAATTGATAAAAAATTTATTTTTTATTTTTATTTTTTTAACATGACTAAATCATGAGAAATATTGGGCTAACGACACAAGGTTACACTAGCTTTAGCAAGTGCAATTCTTTTCTTCTTCTTTTCCTCTTTCTCATAAAAATTGTCCTCTTCTGCTTTTATTGCTTTCAACCTATTTAACCCCTAAAGGACCAAGAAGCCCGAATTGGGCCTCATGTCGGTTTTAGTAGTTTTGAGTTAGGTCATACATGGATTTCCTTTTGTTCAAGTTTTTTTTTTTTATCAACACATGTGATGTTCTTCAGTGATTTTGGTAATATAAAATTTGGTCCCATCTGAATTATATATCTCACAATATAATAGATTGAATTTGTTATTTTAAAACCATGGATCCTTGGTCCTTTAGGGGTTAAGTGAGGCATTTACCATTGGGATTCAATCTCTTAGGATTTTTTGGTTTTCTCTTTGTGGAACAAAAGTATGAAGGAATTTTCAAAATATTGGATAGGACTCCTTCACTTTCCAATGTACCGATATTATTCATATAGTGACACATAAAAAATTGAACATTAATGTGTTGTAAGAAATTTGAATAACTTTGGAAAAATTAATAAATTACAGTAGATTAAATGACTTACTTATCTTCGTCACTTGTTGAAAAAATTGACCCTCCTCCAATCATCAATATTGTGTGCTTTACACTCATTTGCTTAGAATTTACTTTTGTATCTTGAAATGTCACATTCTAGAGTTCCCAATGCACCTTCTTCAATTAAGAAAACGTACATTAACAAGTTTGAAATCACATAAAATCTATTTGAAAACACATAGAGCATTTGAAATACCATAATTCAAATTAATATAAATTTAATTCAAATGAACTTGAGACTCTCCCAATTCTTTAGTTTATAAAGGTATCATTCAATGAACAGCTTCATTGAATCCGTGCACACATACGAGTGATTGCAAGCTACGGTCACCCAACTTTTTTGTCGCAGTGTAGGAATTGCTGCACTTTTCCAATCTTTGGAAAATCATCATTAAATATTGAGATGGAATTTTGTGATGAAACAAATTGCATTGCTTTCAGAATCCCAATGTTACTTAGATGTCTACCACAATAAATTTTGCAAAATTTCAATTTTTCTAACCAAATTAATCATTTCTACTTAGATTTGGTAGCGTGACGCTTATCAAAAGTGCACCTATGTGCACCCATAGTATGAGAAATGCTAGATGGGGGTCAAATTTGAACTGTACAAATTTATATCTACATACTACAAATGCGTACAAAGCTACCATATTTTTTTTTTTGGATATTAAGCTTACTTATTTTTTAATTAATTGTTTCATGATGTTTCTGTTTTTTAATTTTTTTGTGTAGTGGAAAAAAAAATGAATTTTTGTTTCTAGAAATGAAATAATGGTCTAATTTCAGAGGTGGAATATGAAATAATTTTTTCATAAAACCTAGCTATAGAGGTTATGTAAAAAAGGCTCTTATTACCCCTTGTGGGTAAAACAAAAAAAAAAAGGGTTGTTGAGTAAAGCCTAGAGTCTCGAAATAAAGTTAACAATTGCTAAAGAGGAAGTATTAACATAAACCCTATTTTGAATGGTGAATTTTTTTTTCTAATTGAAAGTTGAGAGGTGCACACTACACCGCTAGTGCATGAATTGCATGGCTTTTAACTGCACTAGCTACACCCCCCACTTGGTAAACCGTAGCTTGCAATCACTCCTAACTGAGAGAGTAAAATGATTCAAGCAAGAACAAGAACTACTTGTGTGAGCAAGAAGGAGGAGACACCTTGCTACATGATTTGATTAAAAGAGACTCCATGATGAGTGCGAGTTGACAGTGACGCTTTAAGTCATTGGCACA
Organism: Pohlia nutans; assembly: GCA_022496805.1. Classification (NCBI taxonomy): domain Eukaryota; kingdom Viridiplantae; phylum Streptophyta; class Bryopsida; order Bryales; family Mniaceae; genus Pohlia; species Pohlia nutans. The sequence goes on along the minus strand of CM040085.1, from coordinate 2,194,327 downwards.
GTCATGATTGAGTTTGCAAAAAAATTAGATGGTTGAGATTGCATGTGTGATAATTTGACGGCCGAGATTAATCCTTTGATGCGCCAAGGTCCATATTTCGGACGCTGGATGATTGCTGATGCATCCCTCCACCATATACTATGATGTTTTTTATTCATCGAAAATTCTCTGATTCTTGTGCTAGTTGACTACCATTTGTACGATACGGATTTTCAAAATAAGATAATGGTGAATTTTTTTTAAATAACAAAAGTGGTTTACATCAAGTTTCATTCTCAGTTCCAAAAGTGAGACTAGAAACATGATTTTCCATAATAAGTAGAATCAAATAAAGGAAACCATACCATCTTGTAGTGCATGTTATTCCAATTTCATTAAAATATTTTTTTATTTTTTTGAATTAATTTTGGATTTTAAATTGAATTTCTAAGGAAAACCTTGCAAAGTTAATTGAAAAGTATTAATAATAAATATGATGAATCCAACTGTATAGATGTTGTTTTCACATTGACATTTACAACTTTGCTTTGTACATCAACTCCATTTTTATAACGAATTTTTATAACGAGCTCCGCGGGGTTGGCAAGGACCAGCTGCCCATGGCCTGGCCCGGCCAACCGGCCAGGCCGGGGCCAGCGGGGCAGCTGCACCCAACAGCTGCCCCGAAGCAGCTGCCTTGGAGCAGCTACTGGGAAGCAGCCGCCCCAAAGCGGCTGCTTCGAGGCAGCTGTAGGGTGCAGCTGCAGTGCAGTGCGCTGTTGCGCTGCAGTGATTTTTTTTATTTTTTTTTTATTTTTTATTTTTTATTTTTTTATTTTTTTTATTTTTAATTTTTTTTATTTTTTATCGTTTTTTTTATTTTTTATTTTTTATTATTTTTTTTTTCAGCTTTTTTGTTTTTTTTATAAAAAAATAATAACTTTCGTTTTGTTATTTTTTAGTTTTCTACTATTTGTTTATTTTTATTCTTTCACTTTTAATTATAATTTAAAATTTTCAATAGATTTATTTTAACATGTGATTGTTTTTTAAATTTTATTTTTTTGTTTATAGTTTATAGTTTTTTTGGTATGATGTTTTTTTTTCAGTTTTTTTAGTTTTTAGTTTTTTTGGTCGAACGTTGTTTTTTTTTTAGTGTTTTTTGTTTTTTGTTTTTAGGTTTTCTAGGGTTTTCTTTTTTTCTTTTTTTTTCCATTTTTTCCTTTTTATTGTGTTTGTGCTTTTATTTTTATTTTTTTGTCTAGTATAAAGTTTTAAATGTCAATGTGAAGATCACATCTAGACGGTTGAATTTATTCTATTTATATGTAATACTTTAGAATGAATTTTCGAAATGTTTTCTCGTAAAATTCATTTTAAAATTCCAAAGTAGCACAAAAGAATTAAAACTTATGGTAATGAAATTGCAATAACATGCACTACGAGATGGTATGGTTTCTATTACTTTACTGTTTTTGATTTTAAAAACCATAGTGAAGGTCTCATTTATTACTGTTTTTTTTGTTTGTTATATTTCTGGGTTTCTTTTTTGTTGTTTTCCTTCTCCTTTTGGTATTTTTGTGATTTTTCTTTTTCCTTGGTTTTGTTTGTGATCACTTTTGAATTTAAGTCAACTAATTTTTTATTTATAAGTTATTTTCTAAGTTTGTTGCTCAATTCTTTTTTGCATTTAAAGTCTGGTGTGCAATTGAACCATTCACTTTGGAGTTTGTTCAGGTCACACAGGACGGATAAAATGTGAAGTGACGAAGGAAGCACATCTCATTACTTGAGGTACGATCAAAGGGTAACACTTCCATTGTGTATGCAGCAGAATATTTACGTTCTTTGAGTGTAATTTGTTGGAATGAATTATAAATGTTGTTATTTTGACAGAGCGAAATTATGACATTTACATCTTCTTTAACCCTTAACCCCTAAACGTTCTCACCCTCTTCAGATTTGGCAGTTTTCTAAAGATGCATTATAAAATGCAACTAAAAGGAAATATTTCAACTTGATGAATGAATAAAAGTTGTACATTATGAATTTTAGATTCTATCCATACAGTTAGATTTGCGATTGCTATCACCAATATTGTGTATAAAATTTCAAACTTAAAATTTAAAACTCTTTTGGAATATGATTTTGAATAAGATATTGACAATCTAATAATGAAATTTGTTGTGATGGGTTGAAATGTAATACTCTAAGTGTAGTGATTTTTGGAATTCTTTTGGTTGCTTAATTTTAGTAGTTCACTTTTTCAGGAGCACTTTTAGACTAAAATCTTCGAAATATTGGGTGGAACATTAGAACAGGAAACGAGGAATAAAAATTTCACAAATCATCCCCTTTCTAATCGAATCACACATGCACGAAGCATTCCTCCCATAAAAGTTTTAGTAAAAAATCCACACTACAAAAAGTGCATGATGGATGAGAAAACGGTCTTCAAATCCGTACATCATGCAAAATATGCATGGTTGGGCGGTTAGGGGTTAAGTGTGCAAGGAGTCCTGTGGGACCATGCTTGATTGCTTTTCAGTGAAACGCTAGATTTCACTTAGTTCCTAATTTCAAACGAAAATGGTCCCAACTAAGAAAGTGTTGGAATTACCTTGTACTTTGTAGTCTACTTCACCGTTATTCAAAATTATTAAAAGTACGTCTTTTACAGCATTTTAAAGCTCAATCTCCTAAAATTCCAATATACACCGCAGACAAAAAAAATTCTATCGATTCTCTTTTTATGTAAGCTCAAAAAGCATGCCACCCACACCTTGTTGTTCATCACTATTATTTACATTTTACCTAAAAACATTCTTACTATTCTAAGTTTTTTATAATTAATATGAATTTACAAAAGAAAATTTTGAAAACCCTGTAAAGATTTTTCTTTATTTAAATAATTATAAAACAGTCAGGGTAATTCGGTTTAAAATACCTTATGAAATAAATACCAGAAAAATATAATATATTTTAAAATGTGAAGAATTGATGAGGTTTGACCGGGTGATTCTAGTGTGGACACTCAAGAGTTAAATCTATGACTTCATTTTTGTAATGCGATTTTTGAAATAGAATCAATGGAATTTCGGCATGATAAACCATTTGACATATTTCCACATTTCTATATTTAGGGAAATATGTACTAAACGAACACTGAATCCAACCATTTCAATGCAAGACGAGCGGGAGTCTAGTAAAGCGAGGTATACGAATTGTATGGAAGCATTGTGGGAGCCATCTGGTGAAGTACACGGATGGGTTGTCAAAGACGCGGCTATATTTTCATGGGAAAATGGTCCAATAAGAACAAGGAGTGGGCTCCTACATGAGATCAATGTACCAGTGCATGGCGAGCTAACGGAGGCGAAGATCAAAATTCCAACAAAAGCAAAACCGCATTTTGTGGAGTATATTGCACTACAATTGGAAGAGATGGACAACGAACGTTTGCAGAATGACCTTGATGCATATTAATAGGTTTAGTACGTCGTATGAGACACATGGCACTATGAGTTGCATTACGTAGCAACAATAGCTGTATAGTATAGCGCAACGTGTATTATTCGGTTGATCGTGCATGGGTGCTTTGAATGACTTGATGTTTTGGTAGAAAAATGTCCATAACTTTGTATCCATTTTGACTACCTTCATTAATACATTGGTTTGGAATAAATGGAGTACCAAATGCACCATTTTAAAATGCATGTGTGACCAAATTTGCTTGATTGGAGTAAGTTGAAACCCTCAAAATTCCCACATTAACACTTCCTAAATTCCCGGCCCGTAAAACCCACGAGTACCAAAATTATACCCCCCCGCAACTTGAAAAAGGTCAATTTCTATTCGACGGGCAACAAGTGCATTGTCATATGGCCAAGTGCAAAAATTCCTAATTCAGTGTTAAAGGAGGTTTTCCATAGCTTGTGTGTGATGTACCTGTTTGGTACATTATGAGCTTTACTATTTTCTTCTTCTCATACAAAGCTTCGCTTATGTGTGACCCTGAAAAGTCACTATTCCGAAAAAGCAATTTCCTTGGAAGCATTTACTTCACTATATTTAATTCCTAATGTACACTCAGTTTCAGTGGCACAAACATGCAAACAGACTCCTATCTACATTCCCTAGTAGGAAATGTGTCGTTTTTCACTTACTATAAATGAAAAAGGAATGAAACCGCGCTATGCACATGGGTTGCGTCGATGCTGGTAAGTGGTTTTGGTCACAAGAAGTCAGAAATCTAGGCACAATATTCCGTCACTTTTCACTGTTTCCACAAAGTAGGGAATAAAAAACGACAATTCTGCTACTAGTGATTGATGAAACTGCTTGATTTTGCATAGATGTACGAATGGCTTGTGCTCAAATAAGGAGGTCATAGTGGTTGTTGCTTCCATTGTACAAGAGCCTCAGTCAGAGAAAAATTATCTTGGCAAGTTGCCAATTTCACTCTCATATTATTTTTTATTTTTTTGACACAAATAAAGGGATACCTTTACTGCAAAAGAGGGCACAAATACAACCAAGACCCACCCAGGACCCGGGCCAGGCCCAAGAAAGAATTCATACTCATATTTTCACCAGAGTTTCCAAAAGTGTATACTGCAATATTAAAAAAAAAACCTTGCACAAATCTGTTGGTCAATAGAGTTAACTGAAAAGAAGAAAAAATACATATTAGGTGAGGTGAGTTTGACCCGTATCTAAAGCAACTAAGCAAATTGTCATGGTTTCCAAAGAATCCAAAATAGAAAGGGGTGTTTACTTGTTTTGTTGTCACAAAGAAGGCAAAACTAAGACTAAAGTGAGTTCAAAAAGAGCCAAGGCTTGGAAGCGATGGCCCATATTCAATTTGAGATAATGGCAAGGTATGTCGCAAACTTGAGATATAATTAGGTGACTGGTTTGAATAGTTGACTCTGACAACTTGGAACTCAAGTCTATAATTGAAGTTGGAGGGTGTTGAGTTCACTTTTTGCTTTGATTTTGGTTACACTAAAAGAGGGCATAGACTCTTGTTTTTTGATATTTTGGGGGTTAGATCACATGTTCTGATTTTGGTTAACTTAAATGTCAGGTTGGGTTTCACATGGACATACGCCTTGACTCTAGTGGACATCAGAGCATGGCCACCCATGCCCTCCCATAGTCTCTTACACTCAAGAAGTAGATGAAAAGTGCCAAGGGCCCTTCAAAAATACCTCTTGACTCTCAATCCTAGCGTGTTAGAAATTGGGCCTTCAAATCACTATTTAGTTGACTATATCCTCACATTCTACTTGTGATTGGTCCATTGACTATTTGATGCGCACTTTTGGTATGTGAGAGGTGTGCAAGGGTGGGGAAGTGTGAATGCAAGGGCTCTTCAAATGTAGATGAATAATTTCAGCGAGTTAGTCCTAGCGTGCATGGGTGGGAATGCTCTCAGACGTTTAATACAACCAAAGTCGAACATGACAACCCCGGCCTGCTTGCAATAAACGGAATGTTTTAAAACATTCGGCGGTAGAGATCTGGCCACTCACCTTTCTGGGGAATCAAATTATCTCGTGCACATTAAATGGACTTTATGCAGATTGGCATGAATCGGAGCAGACGAAGTGCGTTTCGTCACGAATCGTGCTTCTTGAAGAGCTTACAAACTGATTGACAGAGAAAGGAAGGCCTACCAACTGTTCATACGGTTCAAGTCATGGTCAGTTTTCCAAGCACAACAGTTCAAATGTGCAGTTTAAGAGCAATTTACTTAGTGTACATGCGCTCTAGTGACTTACATCATGTCTAACATTCAGTAGCATGCACTATCTTTGCCTTGGCTCTAGAGTAGATGGTGTGGAATATTCCACACCCAACAGTGCTTCATCATCAGTAGCTAAGTTATTTGCCAAATTGGCTCTCTGACAGTGGCTTGGGTCGCTCACCCTACAAGGCTTCCAGAAATATTCGCTGCTCAGAAAGAAGAAGAGACTCTGACCACGTACTCCGTAACAAAACTCAGGCTCTCACTGTAGAGAGCAAATATCACATGGCCGATATCTTTCACATGACTGACTAAGAGCAGGGCCACCCATGCCCTCCTAGAGTCTCTCACACTCAAGAAGTAGATGAAAAGTGCTAAGGGCCCTTTCAAAATTCCTCTTGACTTTGGATCCTAGCGTGTTAGAAATTGGGCCTTCAAATCACTATTTAGTTGACTATATATCGCAATATTCGTTTAGTTGGGACTTTTCCATCATATTAGGACTTTTTGAAATCTACAACTGGCATAGATCCAGTGGGCAATTTCCCATTGGATCTATACCAATTGTAGATTTCAAAAAGTCCCAATATGGTGGAAAAGTCCCAACTAGACGAATATTGCCATGATATCCTCACGTTCTACTTGTGATTGGTCCATTGACTATTTGGTGCGCACTTTTGATATGTGAGGGGCCTGCAAGGCTGCAAGGGTGGGGGAGTGTGAGTGCAAGGGCCTTTCAAATATAGATGAATAATTTGAGAGGGTTAGTCCTAGCGTGCATGGGTGGGAATTCTCTAAGTGACTAACTTTTATTACAGAACATTGTCGGACATGACAACCCTGCTTACCATATGATGTTTTAAAACATTTTAAAAAATTCGGTGGTAGAGATCTAGCCACTCACCTTCCAGGGGATATAAAGTATCACGTGCACATTAACCTCTAAAAGAGGTTGCCATGTTCATACATGCACTATACAAAGAGGACAAAAAAATACAATGCGCAACTACTGTCCCCAATATGTCGTATGAGGCCAAATTTTTTTTCTAAAGATACAAGACCTACAAGGGAGTGTGTTGTGAAATTTCCATAGTTTTCCAGAGGCAACAATGCTTGAAAGAATTTCTTGTATAAATGAAGGAAAACAGAAGCCGTAGACCACATTGTGGTTCCTGCCTGCATTAGGGGTTAAATGGTTTTCATGCAGGTTGGCAGGAATCAGAGCAGACGAAGAGCATCTCGTCATGAAACGTGCTTATTGAAGAGCTTACAAACTAATTGACAGTGAAAGAAAGGCCTACTGAGTACGTTCAACTGATGGTACGGTTCAAGATACCCGCAGTCATGGTCAGCAAAGGATATATTGTTGTTATTATTATTATAATAATACAGAAAGGGAGCATTATTGCCTCTGCCCACTAGGGGAGAGACTACGGAAACGCTTCGTTTTTGAGGAGGGTTCATTCTCCGAAACACGTACCAAACCCGCCTGCTTTTGGTTGCTTTGGAGAGTCCTTTGGAGAATAGCTAGAGACAAGAAAGTCATGATTTTCATTCACAGAACAATTTTGTAGTGTATTTTTTTCAATTTTCATTCACATGATCATCATTCTCATTCAATTATCCCAAAATTTATACCAAAAAAGTGTTATTTATCATTTAGAATAGTCCTTGGTGAGTCATTAAAACCACTGCTGACAGAGCTATTCTAGTGCTTTTGATAGCCAATTGTTTACAATATTGCTTTCATCTTGTACTATGTGTTTTATATACATGTTGGAAACATTGACATATCACTTTCCTCTCTAATTACAATTTAAATCAAACATCACATTGAAAATGCCTAGAAAAAAGCACTGAAAAAGCACTGCTGACAACTTAGGTGGTACGTATTTCGGAGAATGGACCCATGAAACAACCGCCAATAGTCTTTTCCAATAGCTCCAATAATGAATGGAATCAAGAACAAAAGCCCAAATACATTAGAACGGAGTGCAAGTGTTCTAGAAGGTCCATTCAAATGCTCTCCCGTAATGTAAGCACCAATGGCCAAAGTTGTTGTCATAGTAAGTCCAAGAGATGAAAGTGTGGCACTTTTAGTCAACTTCTTCAACTCTTCTTCAATATATTCTTTTCTTCCTGGCATCAACACCTTGAGGCATAAGATCAATGTGAACACAGCGAAGTAAAAACTCAAGTGACGACAGTACGTCATATTGTCGTTCTCTAGGTGAGTGCGCGCTTACTTGCTCTGAGTGACTACTGCAATCACACGGTCACTAGATGTAGTCGGTTCGATCTGTGGGTGACAACGTGAGGGGAAGATTCCTGCGACAACATTCTTGCGACAACTAGCGCTCGAAGTCTCCGGAACCGGTACGTAAAGTTCTTTAATTTGCTTGCACACGGCGTCTAGCAAACGTGGCGATGTTTCTGTTTATCTTTTGGTCCTTCACACTTTGCACGGCGAAAGATAAAACAGCCTGACGATGTATTGATACCGTGCTGTCCAGTTGAAATCACGTGGAGGAAGGACTTGTTGACAGCCGATCTCTTTTCGATCGACAGTAGAACATTTTCGAATATCCAGAGGTGGCTTCTGATCAGTCGGTAATATCTGTTCAACCTCTCCACAAGCTTTGGAAGTCTCCCTCCGTCCTTCTATTATCACCTTCTCCACGCTCTCGATCCCTAGCTTTGATCAGTCTGCATTGTTGCTCCACCTCTCGATCAAACCATTTCTTCCCGCCCGCCTAGCCACTTCTTGCTGCAGGGCGATCCAAAAGTCAAAACTGTGATTTCTTCTAAGTTTTAAGGTGCGAGTCTTGCATTACCGTTGCCGGTGAGATATGAACAGCAATTTTCTTTCTCACATGGCCATGTGCATGCAAGCTAATTGAAGTGCATAAACATTCAGTCGCATTTTCTCACTTCGCTTACAGAACGTCTTCTCTGATTTCCGGTAACGTAAAACAAAACTCTCTTAAAAGAATACCATAGTTCACTGTACGTTACAATCATCGTTACAGGCACTGTTCTATGTCACGCTGTAGTCCAGTGTGAAATTCAATTCACTCTAAGCTCTGATGATTGCCAACATTCTCCTTCTGAAGGAATTACATGTACTCTGAACTTGTTGTATGACGTACATGGAGCTTGACGTACGTACATGGAGCTTAAATACGTAACACAATAGTCTCCACGTGTTGCACTGTGGCATCGAGCTAAAGTAGTATAATAGTCTAAACAAGTTGTATGTATGGCATGGCGCAAAAGTAGTACGTGCTGTAGTAAGTGCAGATCATCGACTTGCAAGCCTACTACAGTAATATTGTCGTTCTTCAAGAGGATGCTTGCTTGCTCGCTCTAAACTTCTGCTATTCTGCAGTTACTACATGTAGTCGGTTCAGGGTCCAGGTTGTGTTTGCTACATGTTCAGGTGTTAAAAGACTTCCCAGAAAATTGCATGTAACCGGCTGAAAGTATTTCTGTTAGATTTTAGACAAGGCTTTGCCATGATCTCAAACATTAAAACTATGCATTGTTGCAGATTGTACAGTATACCTAAAAGGTGCAGTTGGACGTGGGGGTGTCGGGTACGAAGCAATGGAGACCAACATCTCGCCTGCAGAGCAAAGACCTTCAGCTCAGAAACCTTTAGACCCAGAAAAAGAGATGGAATTTGCCAGAGACAAGAGATTTTCTGGTATGGAAAAGGATTTTGAGGTGAAGAACAAAGATGCCCCCTAACCAACCCCCTTTTCTTTTAAGTAGAATGGCTACACATGTATGCATTCAGTAGGAGAGCATAAAAATTAGACGATACCCAATTACCACCTTGTTTGAATATTTGGACCAAAAATTGCAAACTAGGTGTTGGTAAATGGATGCAGATGGAATCCGGGATGGAAACTTAGTTTGGGGTTGTAGATAGTTGTGTTATGCATTTTTTAAGCACAACATATCCTTTTCAACCTATGTTGTACTCTATTTTGGTTTCAAAACCTACTATCACTTATATGTGCCCTATTAAATTTCAACTTTAAATGAGAATTTCTTCTTATTAATAACTTGAACATTATTGATTCCACTTGACGGAATTTCTAGTTTGAATTGCAAACCTAAGCACAACATTCCCTTGTCCAAAATATCAAGTAGATTCATAATATCAAGTAGATTCAAGTGTGGACTATTTTTAGAATATGAAAGGCTAAGCTTTGCATAGTCCTCACTCATGCATGTGCATTTACACTAGTTTGCATAGATGACAATCTAGCAAACAATTTAGAAATGTGCATAGGCTCTTTGTGTATATTCACATTTGAAGTGTTCTAGGTAGGTTGACCTACAAGACAATATAGCATTTATAGCCATACTAACATGCAAGTGAGATGATTGTGCATGTGTAGGCACGGCGAAAAACTCTTTTAGAGGCTGCACAACTCAAGCGCGGAAGCAAAGGAGATCTTGTACAAGAAATCCTTCACCATTACAAGGACATTCCTCTAGACAAAAACACATACAAAGAATTGGGATTTTCACGTTTCCATCAAGCAGCATGGGAAGGTCTGGAGGAAATCATCCCCAAAACCAACCCAATCATGATGCATAATTCTAAAGAAGATGTAAATGGAAGAGACTGCAAAGATCAAACACCATTGCACATAGCTGCGTTTCGAGGTTACAAACAGGTTGTACTTTACCCATTGATATTAAACATGTAACTATATGATTTATGATATGTAAATTAATTTTAGCTTCTCTAAATTTGCCATTCAATGTTGCAGGTGGTGGAGTCTCTGCTCAAATGCGAAGGCATAATTATAACTGATAAAAGAGATGCATTCACGCCTTTGCATTTGGCTGCTGATGGAGGCCATTTAGAGGTGGTGAAGTTGTTAATAAAAGCTGTCCAAGAAGCCAAGGGTAACACAGGCTTGAAAGAGTTTGTAAATTCTATCGTCTCTAAATTAAAGCGAACTGCTCTACACTATGCTTGTCGCAATGGAAATGTGGAAGTGGTGGACGAGTTATTGAAGTACGACATCAACATTGAAAAGAAGGATATTTTTGGTTACACTCCTGCCCTGTTGGCTGTTGCAAAAGGAGATCATGAAGAGGTCGTAAAATGCTTCTTAGACTTGGAAGATTCCCAACACCGTCCATTCAAATTTTTGAGTGGCCAAATGGATTATGAATTGAGTAATCCACAAGAGGACCTAGGTGTCCTCTATGGAGAAAGTGATTGGCATATCATGTTTGGATACCCAAAACTTGTAGATTCCTACTACATTGACACATATTACTTTTGCATACTTCCACATCGACTCCAAAAAGATTTTCGTAAAGATTGGATGATAACCAGTGAAGATTCTCATTTCTTCAGTGCAACACGCCTTGCTGTTAAAGGAAACAATGGCAAAGTGCTTGCATACTTACTCAAGTATATAGAGTCACTTGGGAATGACAAAGACGTGATTCTGAGCCAATCTTACTAGTACTTGAATTCCAACAATATGAAGTTGTTGATTAATGAGTTAATGCACTATGCAGCAAGGATTGGTAGTTCAGAAGCCTTAAGAGTTTTATTGCATTTTAAGCCAAACGGTGACAATGTGAGTGAAGACTACAAGCTTGATATCAACTCAATGCGCAATGGCAAGACTGCCGCTTTTGCTGCTGTGCAAAGTTTATACGAATTTGCCCATGTGAAGGTAAGACTTTCATGTATTTCTTGAATGCAAAAATTGTTACTCCCTTTGGTCCAATTTGATTACTATAACGCAACACTACATGTTTATTTGTATCTATGACATTAGATTAGACGGAGTAATATTTTGTGTAAAATACATTGCAAATTTAAAAGAGAGAATTTAACCATTTTGTATTGCTATTCTTGCAAATGTTTTTTTTGCATGTCTAGAAGAACTGATTTCAATAGACTATACATAGTGATGTCTTGTAATTTTATTTAGACATTTTTTTTACTCTAAACTAGGGTATGTTTGCGCTTGGTGTTAAGAATGATCGTAGCAAAATGAACCTTGTTCAAAAGTGTACCTAAATTCATTCCTATGATCGTCACTATCACCACTCTTGAAACTAAGTGAGAACATACCTTGATGAGATTCATTTTGTGAGTTATAGTTTTGAATAACTTGGAGTAAAAACTTGTAGTAGAGGAAGAAATAAATCAAAATTAAGAATTATTATTTAGACCACTTATTGTAATTGTCTTGTGTTGTGAAGGTCATTAAGGAAGATGAAAAGTACAATTTGATGTTGTGGAGCAACATCCTTGCTGTAGCAAATGAGTTGTGCTCAATGAAAGAATTTGATGCCATCAATCGAGACTCCAAAAACAATATTCTTTTGTATTACATATCGGAGTCTCTAGATGTTCTTCCAAAATCTATGCGCAGCCAGCAAAAAAGAGTGAGGAGGACCTATGTTGAAGCTGCAATGGTGAAGTTGATGATCAAATCAGAGGATCTTAGTCGCTTGTGTGACTATTACATACAAGAAAAACGAGACCTTCAAAACGGATGCAATGCTCTCTTAGTGGGTGCTACTTTGATTGCAGCCCTTGCAGTCTCTGGAATGATTACACCACCTCAACCTCTAAGTCGTACCCAACACATCGATCGTGTCTTGAACATATATTGGACATGCAACAGTGTGAGTTTTTACTATGTTGTGTTCAGATTGATCTTATGCCTCAAGGTGTTGATGCCACGACAAAAAATATATATTGAAGAAGAGTTGAAGAAGTTGACTAAAAGTGCCACACTTTCATCTCTTGGGCTTACTATGACAACAACTTTGGCCATTGGTGCTTACATTACGGGAGAGCATTTGAATGGACCTTCTAGAACACTTGCATTCTGTTCCACTATATTTGGGCTTGTGTTCTTGATTCCATTCATTATTGGAGCTATTGGGAAAGACTATTGGCGGTTGTTTCAGATGCTTTTTGATTTCTCAAATTGGCATGAAATTGGAGGTGCATGCCGCCGGAGCTTTTTGATTTTGATAGACCTCACATCTCACAGAATGAAACCGCAAACGGATGGATTTGAGCCCTACAAGATACAGAAGGTCACACAGTCTGAGCCGGAACCTAAAAGTCAGAAGGGTATACCGTCTGATCCAGCAAAGAAAGTACAATCGAAGGATAATGATCTAAGAGGTTTAAATGTTAACGACACTGATAATTTGTTAGCAACGTCGCAAATAGTCATTATGCAAGTTGTTTTGCTTGGAAGTGTACTCATCTTTGTAGTGAATCTCTTTGTAAAATTAGATGATTGAGCATCAACAGTTGAATCATTTGACACTAGGTTGGTATGAGTTCCTCACAACCAATCTAGTATATTATATGATAGATGGTGGCAATTACTTTGTTGGTTTCAAGATAGTTAACTATGCTACTTTAAATTGTTTGTTGAACTTTTGTAAATCTTTCGCATTAGAAGTATGCACTGCAACTTCTTGACAAGATGCTAAACTTTATAAAGTTCTTTTTGAGTACTATAATAGTATTTTGCAAAACCAATATGAAATCTTTTTTCAGCTTACGTTTTTTTATGAATCTATACTTTGATCATGCTTAGAAGTTTCCTCATTATCATAAGTGATTCGGTAGAGTCCTTTAAAACAACAATCTTCAGAGGATTGTCAGGTTCATGCAACTCATGATCAAATATTATTTTCAAGAGTTGAGGTCACATTTCAACTAATTTACAACGACTCACAAAACCGACTTAGTGTTTGTTCATGTTTAGTATGATCTAAAATATCTATTGCGTTATGAAGATGTAGAGGTATTATCAAAAGTATATGATAGGTGTCCATATCATCAAAACTATCTACTAATGCATGGAAGTTTAGCATCAGAAAAACTATCTATAGGAGGAAGAACAAAAGTGATTTCAGAGCACTTGAGGAGGGCATGTGTGAGAGCGGTGACAATTGGAGGATTTAGTACTACCACGGAGGCATGCAAATTAGTTAGGCAGGAATTTTCCAATGAGATTTGCGTTTAGACAGTGCACCGAGCATTAAATTTAGCAAGTTTCGAGGCTTGAATACTCTCCAGTGAAAGAAGAGAGAAGAATGTTCAAGCTCGTTTAAAATTTTCCAAATCTCACCGTTACGGATTGGAAGCAAGTAGTTTTTTAGATGAGACTAAGGTCAATAGTTTTTGGTCAAATGGTCATTATTGGTGTTGGGCTCAAAACAGAGAGGATCTTCCAGATCAGACAATGAGGAAATCTTTTAAACACGGAGGAGATTCAACAATGATTTGAGGTTGCTTGAGTGCAATTCCCGGGGAGGTCACTGTCAAAATTTTATTAAACCACGTGAGAAAAAATATAGGGTACATTTAATTCATTAGAGCAAAAATTTATACAAATTTTAGAAATACCATAGCCTGGATGAAATGGCCTATACGGTATTATATCTAAAGTAGGGTAGGTGAAAAGTATAGGTAGTATTCTATTTTTATTAATAAATTAAGGTCTCAAATATTTAGAGGAACGAAGAATTTATGTGAGTTCTAATAAAAATCCTTGGATTGAATGAGAATCGCTTCAATTGACTAAAAATCGTCGAAGTTAGCCAATGGCTAGGAATGAACCACAAATGAAGGTTGAATTATTTGGCTTCATGGGAAAGTCTCTTCATGATGAATTTGAGCATTAGGTGACCAATGAGATTCACGAGGCTAGGGCGGGGTGGTAGTGCCGCATGCTTCCTCTCACAACATGCATTTCACACTAAACCTACCATCGAACATTTTAAGCACTAAGCACAGTCGTTATTTTTTGAAAGTTACGTTCATATATTGTTGTTGTTTTGTTATGTCCGATTAAGTTCAATTTATGCTGAAATTCCAAGATTTTGATAAATGGTCCAGTTTATAAATAAAATAGGGTCTATAAAATAACTTAATGGTGGAAATTATATTTACCTATAGGGTCTTGAAAAATACCTCAAAGTACCATTTTATCTACTAATAGGGTGCAAATTATTTAAGAAATTTAGATAAATAGCCCACCTATAATCAACCCCCGACCGCACGTGGTTTACAAAAGTATGTAGTATGTAACCTCCCTGTGGTGCAATTGTACCTGATTTGATTTGCAAGATAAAAGGTAGAATGAATCAACATGTTTATTGTCAGACATTGGAGGCCAATGTCTATGGCACTTTTCAAAGTATGGCATAAATGCATTTAGAGTCATTTTTCAACCTGACAATGATCATAAATATACAGCAAAAACAATGAACGAGTGGTTCTCTAAACAATCTTTCAATGTTTTGAATTGGCCCGCTCAATCATTTGACCTAAACTCCATAGAGCACCTATGGGCAACACTAAAACGGAAGCTCAATCGTTATCCAACACCTCCAAAGGGTCTTATAGAATTACGGGAGTGTGTGTTTGAGACTTTCCATTTCATCACTTCCATAGAAGCTCTATGAGAGCATGCCATGAAGAATGCGAGCAGTTATTTATGCAAAGGGCAAGTGGACTGATTTTTGAGTGTATATAGACTCATAAGTCGAAAACTGAGTCAATGAGGGGCTTGATTTCAAAATTTGAGTGCTTCCATATGTTATGTGTATTTTTTTCAAATTCGCATGTGAATAATCAATAAAACTTCTACTCTCTAAAATGATTTTATGTTTGTTTAACTATTCACTCTTTGTATTGGCATTGCTTATTTATCGGAAAACATTCAAACACCGGTTCAGTTTTGTGAGTCACTGTAGAAAAATATTAACATCACTCTAAAAGATATGTTTCTGCTTCATGTTAGGAATGATTTTAGCAAAGTGCATGTAGTCCAAAAGTGTGCCTAAATTCATTCTTAAGATCCTCATTTTAACACCATTGTTAATACCAAGTGAGACCGTTTTTCTCCTTGTTTCTTGGATGTGGTTGAATCTTTAAATTATTCCTTGGTTTAATTATTGTGTGATATCTATAAAATATGTGCTTCCACTAGTAGGATTTTGGTCCTTTATAACTAATCCTTTGTGACTTACATAGTCCTTTGTGACTCAATTCTTCAAAAAAGAAGTCGTTTTGGACCATCTAAGTCACAAAAGACTAGTTATAAAGAACCAAAATCCTACTAGTGTTCTATAATCAACACTTCTCATGAATCCGCATGAAGTCTCAACATTTGGACAAGAAAGCATTGTTTCCTCTTTGCAAATCAAAAACAAGGTCTCATCAAATGGAATCAGAAAAGTTAAACCTAAAAATGAAAATATATTCACATTTAAAGATGAATTTAGTAAGGTACAAATAAGTCATACTCGTTGTAGGATCAATCAAAATTAAAACTTAATATAGAGATATGGCTACATGACGCAACTACCTACATGTAAGCCCAAAGTTTCCATTTACCTACCTATGGTTTGCCCTTTCTAGTCCCAACATAGGGGTCGATATTCAAAGAGGGTTGAAATTAGGTGCACATATCATATTTATTAGATTGAATTTGCTTTGTGTATGAAAGCACAATGTTTTTTAAATATAATAATCATAACGTGACCCAAACTTGAATAGAGAGTCTATTGGAGGTAGTTAACCCTTTAACGCGCCAGCGTCTACTATGTGGACGACGCACAGATTGAAACTACTAGATTCTCATCCAAATTGGATAGTTTTCATCAACCAAAATTTCTCTTGATTCTTGAGCAAGTTGAATATCCTTTGTAGGGTTTGGATCTTCAAAGTAGGTTATTATGATTTTTAGAAAAACAACAAAATTGGTTTGTGCCAAGTTTCATTCTTAGTTCAAAAAGTGGTACCTTAAATATGATTTTCCAAAATAAGTAGAATCAAATAATGGAAACCATACCATCTCGTAGTGCATGTTAGTCCAATTTCATTACCGGAATTTTTTTTAAATTGTGCTAATTTGGGATTTTTAATTGAATTTCAAGAGAAAACCTTGCAAAATTAATTTTAAAATATTATATAAAAATAAAATAAATCCAACCGTACAAATGTGATCTTCAGATTGACATTCACAACTTTGCTTTGACCATCAACCCCATTTTTGGTTTTCATCAAACATTTTGTAACGCTTCTTTGAAAACAGTGTTGAATCAAGACGTTAAAGGGTTAAAGCCACCTCAAAAGCTCAAAGGCTTGGGTGTCTTGTTTATACAATGACCTGAACAGTGCGATCCAACCCAAACGACGATTTGAATGATTCTTGTTTGCAGTGTCTTTCTACTTTCGTTTCTATTTTCCTTCCAGGCCGTGTTGTCTAACTAAAGTTGGATGACCTATAACCACCAACTTAAGCTTGCTGACCTATTTATAGCGCTTCTATACGTGGTAAGAATTTTTTTGCCGATTCAAAATAGGATTTCATGAATATTGCAATCGTCGCGACCATTTATTTCTTCATATTGAAATTGCTACAAAATTTCAAAGTGGAAAGTAAGCCATGTCCCATTCCTCGACATACAAAACTCCCTACTTCCACACTAAGTTGTGCTAATGACCACTTGTGAAAGTACCCATCATTGTGAGCACAAGAGACTAAAAACCGAGAGTTGTGAAAATTGAAAACTACTCTATTGATAATCAAAAGTTGAGTTGCCTGCAACCTAAAACCACTACAACCAGCTAGAGATATGTTCACGACGTTTACATATCAAATACTGCCATTTACATAACCTGATCAGCTAGAGATATGTTCACGACGTTGACCCATACTGGCGGCTTGACTCACCAAAATCCGCTCCTTCCCTTCCCCACTTATAAACTGACTTCCCAAGAATTACGGAAATGGGGTGGGCGTCTGGCGGTTTTGGGCCACATAAGACGGCTGATTCTGGGGTTGGTGGTGGTAACAGGTTATCCAACCTTAGTCATGAGGTTATCTTTCATAAGGGGGACTAGGTTCCACATCCACAAAATAAAGGGCAAGTTTACACGAGAGCCTATGCGAACAAAAAAAGTACTCTTACCACATTGAAATTCATGTCCTTGAATTTTCATACAGCATAGGTGAATGTGAAATCGCTTACAGCCGTGAGTGCACAGAAAGTATGATAGAAACATGTCCAAAAAGTCAAAATATATTAAGACAGTATCGCTACAATATAATCTACAGCACTCCAATGAATACTTGAAAGTCGGAAAAGGCAAGAAAGTTCTCGGCACCAAAATCTGTCACTTTCGAATGCAAGAATCACACTGAGAAATTCAGATGCCTCTTCTTGGCGCAGACTTCTCCGTGCCCATGAACCACAAGTGCGAAGCCCTCTTGCAGCTTCATCTTCATGGTTTCTCCCTGAAAGCGTCTGATCAAAACCAAGTTCAATCACAGGTGCCTGAGCCTTTAGGAAATCTCACTAGAATAACAAACTTCCCTTCGGAAGCTTTTGTGTCATGTCGCAAAATCTCTATGCTGCCACTGGATCTTGAGCAATCAGCCTAACCTCGTACATATGCTCTCCGTCACCATTAGCTGCCACTCAACAAGGTCCATCAGATACTTAGAACTTTTCAAAATTTGAGAAAGAGCAACGTTTTATGCACAGCCACGAAAAGACTAGCAAAACCTACAAAACTAAGAATGAAAAAGGCAGGCAAGATTGCTGATGAGGAAAACGTCTTCATCAGACGTTTGCAAATAGCATAACAAAGACGCGTTAGGTTTGAGAAGCGTGTTCTAGCAAAAATTATGGAGAAAAACCAGAAATACCTGAGTGCTTTAGAGACTTACCGATCTCAGCAACCACTCCAGGCCCAAAAAATGATTGAAACTTTGGCTGCGGTGCAAAACATCCCATGAAACGGTCAGATAATGCAAAATCATAGATAGTCTACTTCGTAGAAACAGGTGATCAAAAGTGACAGCGCATTACAGAACTGCAGGTCAAAAGCAACGTGAATGTCGATTGCGTGTATTTCGACACATCTCGAAGATTAAGAATTCCAACGCTCACTTGTTCTCACAGCTAAGGAACAAAAATAAATGGGGTTACTGATAGACACTAACCAAACTCCAAATTCTGTTGTCTTACTAAAATATTGTTATACCAATAACCATGTGAGTCAAACGTATATGCATTATTGTGTGTCAAGCACCTATACTCAAAGTTTAGATATTTATGATCTATGAAGTTCTGCTCTACATGAAAGAAGCATATTAAGGAAACTGCCAAGAATGTGGACGCGACCGTAGTAACTTGGAGTGTACCTGCCGCTCTTCGAAGTCTGACAACTTTAGGTTCTTCGCTTCAAATACGAGAGTCAGGCAATATCTGCCCTGCCCTTTCACCTGCCAATTATGAAAACCATGTGTTTATAGCCAGCACTCCGCAATCATGTGTGATGAAATAAATAACTAGGATGAAAATATACGGTACCTCTTCCCGAATGGATTGCAATATAGGAGCATATCGCTTTGAAATACCTCCGCCCTACCCAACCGGCATAGCAAAACATCAGTTAGTACGGATTTTTCAGTATCTTACTAGCTCAAAATCTTTCCATGGATTCAAGATTCGTGCACCTCTTCAATTCAGGAACCACGGTAATATGTAATTTCAGACATCACTTCTACTCTCAAGGTTTCGGAAAAGGAATTCTGCACCATCTCTGACTCTTCCGTTCAATAACTATGAATGATCGCATAAGTCAGAACAAAAGATAAGTTTCTTTCATCCTGATCAAGCACAAAAGAAACTACATCAGAAAACCTTTTAAGTACCTGACCATAACGAAATATGCGTTTTAAAGCTTCCTCGAGATGTTGCTCATCTCCGTATCTGAAGCGAGTTACATCACTCCTGACCTGCGTGTCAACCACTGTCTTGTTAACCCCGAGCATATAGGCAACGACAGCACCAGCATCTCTAAGAAATCCAACTTTGAAGTATTTTGAATGCAATCCTTCGAGGTTCAATAATCGAGGTACAGCTGCCTTCTGTCGAACCATTCCTGGGGACATACTAAGGATCACGTCCTTCAAAAGATCCAAATTGTACGACCCAGAGAAGTCATACTAGCATAGAATCTCTAACCAAAGTAATGCTTCAAACCCCCACAATACTGCAAAACCCAAACATGTGGGCCACAGCATAATTAGCATGCCAACACCAAGGACCTGCAAATATAGCTAGATTCACATGTAAAGGCCTGCAATTTTGAATACTCCTGAATTAGATTTGTCCAAAATTCGATGTACCTGCGCCAAAATTTCTGTAGCTTGAGCTTCCCGGAGCTTGAATGCATCTTCATATGTGATACAAGGTACAGGCTTTAGCTCTGCGTACTGCACAGCGCATCACCCCAATATTAGAACTTCTATCAAATGTTAGTTCACCAACCTGATTGCACCTCAGTGAAATCTATCAGTGTAATGCCTTCATGCACTTCCCTGAAACATCTTGAATATTATCCGTGTGTTTTGGAAGTATGAGTTTTCTTTAAAAAAATCGATGAGGGTCTGAAAAAGCGAGATTTGCGTCTGATAGGTAAATGTGGCAAGTACAGCTGTATTCTCCGATCCTAGACAAGAAGGGCAGTTGTACCTTGAGAGCAAACCCAATGACAGAAAGAGGGAAGCCGTAAGTGAGCATGATTGCTGACCATTCCGAGCCTGGGAGGACAGTGAAGTATGCTCCGAATCCATACCTGGACCACAAAAATGATAGAATTAAGCATGGACGAACACGACAATAAATATGAAGGAACTCGATAATAGATTTGGAGTGGTAACCAAGGTTTTACATAGTGTAGATTGAGTAAAAAAACGAGATACACACATGCAGGACATTTTATCAAGAACAAATTGCAGATGCCAGTCACATAAATTGCTGCCATATTATAATTACATCCACTGAGGTGACAGGAAGTTTCTGACTAGAACTTACGATAGCAATGCAATGCCGACAACAAGTCCGATGGAACCGAAGGATGTCTGCACAGTCAAAAATTCAACTTCCATCAATCTTTGAGTGAATTAGTCCTCAACTTATCAATCTTTCAGAATAGCTTTTCATCTCCAGACATCCTGAATCTCAATGTCCACTCAATTGCACGTTCCCCTGAACCATTCATATCAATCTGTCCCAAATTTTTCATGATATAGGTTTTAGGTTTTCGTAAGGTACACGAGACACTTGAGTTACAAAACCTATCAGTACGGTCCTCGAAATTCAAATATTTTCAGGATAAGGCGATTCCAAAAACCTCGTTCAATAACAAAGGTTGCGCAAGGATTATAAGGTAGACAGAAAGAACATATGCAAGCCTTCACTACCTGATTACTATCAAACCATGAGTTGCAATTAGAAGAGAGCCTGAAGGTTGTTCAGGAAACCTCTCTTTATAATTTTGAATCTAATGCGGAAATCCGCATTTCCCCAAACGCGAGTACTTCATAATTTCACAAGAGATTTTGTTACTGAAAAGGATAGCTGCTACCGCTGAAATTGAGCTCAGGTCGGAAAATCCAGGAAGGAGAATTGCGGCATTCTAATCAAGAAGATTCGTATATTTTCAAATTCGCCAAGAAAATTCGTCACCTTAGCTCAGAGGAAGCAAACCCGCCCTTGATTTTCAGAAATTACAGAACACATTGTCGTGGCATTACGACTAAACGAGCCAAATTTAGTAAAACCAAGACTATCATTCTACTGCTCAGAAAATAAGAAAACCTTGGTGATAGAGATTTCAGTGTCTGGAACAATGGCCTTCGACGACGCTGTGGAGCCCGTGTCCACTTGACTGGTGGCGCGAACGACTACAAGCCTCCGCGGCAGAACTGCGGCGGACCGCAGCGGTGGCAGAGCGATGGCGCAATGCCGTAACGCACCAATGTTCCTGTGGCTGGTGGAGACCGCCAGAAGAGCCTGGGCCGAAGCCACGTTCATGGCCATTGTCATTGCCATAGCTGAGCACGAAATATGCAACAGCTGCACAGGAAGCTGGAAAAACAATGGGTTCTGGGAGAGACGATAAAATTGCAAGGAAACGTAGAAGACACCCAGGTCCTAAACCCAACTGGATTGGGACCTGGATTTAGAGGACCTTGTTTGTGGCAAAGAACCAGATCCCAAAGGAACCTTGCCCCAGCAGTCCAGCACCATGAAGCAGCCAACAAGGCAGCCTTCAGTAGATAACAGATTCCATGGGATTCAAGGGCCTCTTAGTTCGACACCTGGCCAGTCCGCAAATTAACCCTATTAACCCTTGAAGGATTTAGGGAATAGTAGATACGTTGCCGTATATTTAACATTTGTTATGAGTAGAAAGTTCCAAATTGAGATCCCAATAGCTTTTAAGACCATGTAGGCATGAATTTTAATTTTACTTTTGATACAATACTCATAGGAGGTGTAGAACCATTCCAAATACAATGAAATACGGTCGTGTACATTGGCCAGAATGGCCAATCTGGACCTTTAAGGGTTAAGGTAAACCAGCCTATTTGTGTCATGTGACTGTTTGTGCAACTTTGTGATCATTGTGTATTAGTGCTTTAAATTTAAAATTTTGATATGTGTACTATCTATTATACATTTGAGCATGGGTTTGTCTCACTCGACCATTCCGCCCCGGAACCGGTTGAGCTCATACAACCCATACTTATGGAGGTCCTTCTCCGGCAACGTGCTCAACAATATGGGTCCCACTAATTCATAATAATGGTACAAATAGGGTGACTTTGAAATCGTGGCATAAACTAAATGATTTATCTTATGACTTGCGTTCATTTTTCAACAACTGCAGTTTTTTAGGGTCATTGTGCTTCAACTCTATTTTATGAAAATTGATATTGTAATATAAGATTCAACTATATGTTTCAATAGAGAAGATCATAAGGTTCTAATAGACTAAAAATAGCATAAACATAATGTTCACCCTAAATCTCAAGCATATGTCAGGGGGATCGGAGGAATCGCAAAAATCTTCTCTAACTTCAGTTGGGACAAGCAAAGAGGGTTGAACAGTTGAATAATTTTATTAGTAGTTTCACTACAATGTTGCTACAATGTAAAGGTTGTAGTCAAGCAAGGATTGAAGAACGTTACGTGAGATCATTTTAGGATCTTCAACTTTATTCGTATTTAGAGACATATTATTTATCTTCCTTGCGCTCCATATCACTCGTTGTGATATGTATTGCACCCACCAAATTATATCAGAGTGTATCAGTTTAGAAATTATGAACTTTGAAAAGCTTTTGTGGGATGAGAAATGCATGAAATCATGAACCAAAAGTGCATTGTAAAGACATGAGTCTTGTTTCACGACACAACAATATTATATTATAAATGTATAATAGATAATACACATATCAATTTTGAGCATCCTATATTAATGTAATTCATTTATAAAAATTACTTTCAAAGATTTATTTGCATTCTATTTTTTTTGAACGACGATTGTAATTTTGTGGAAGTGACTCTTCCGAAGAGCGCCGTTCTCCATAAGGATTAGGCTCTGCGGAGGATGATCGACAAATCATACACAATATTGACAAAATCATTAGTTTTCCTTTGATTGGCAAGCATGATGACTAAAGGATAGTTTTTGAAGCTAGTGAAGGCATCCCAAACCATCACCGAACTGTGGCAAAACTTGAAAGTAGGTACAATACAATCTCACGTGTATTTTTTGTATGATCTCCGCCACATTGTAATTTGACACAAATTCTTATTGGTTTCAAATGACGATTTGTCTTCCAAATCAATCTTGCGCCAATCCTCATAAGTCCAATCTCTATGCACGTGAACAAACGCAAGCCTATTTGCTTTATACCTGTCATTAGAGTATGAGTTTTCAATGCAATGCAATTTCTAAAGCCAACACTACAAGAATACAAGAATGATTCTTTGAAGATTTAGAACCTTGGGAGAGAAACTTGGAACCAATCGTGGCCATTCTCCATAAAGAAAGTGTGACTCACCTTAAAGTTGTGTGAAGAATGAGAATGGATACAACTTGTTAATCTTCTTCATGGTTTCTTAATTTTTATGGTTTCTCAATCTTCAAGGCCATTCTTCACCTCCGGAGGAGAATGAAACTTTTCAATCTTTAGAGAATGGGTCCTCCACAATTCAAGGAGAAAGTACCACGTACGCATTCTATGAAGATTGAGAATGCGAAGAAAGAGATGTGACACCCCCTAATGCACCTTTGCAAATTTTCAAGAATGATTATGTTTTTAGAGGTTAACCCTTGAACGTCAAAGCAAACCCTACGGGCTTGTTTATGAGAGAGTAATGGAGAAAAAAAATGGATTATCTCAAACAAAATTGAAATGAATTGGTGTTTTGAAAAGGTGATGAAAAAGCAAGGCTAGATTCCCAACTTGCGCTTAAATTAGACAACTGTGGAACATTTCACAATCAAATGAAGGAATCAAGGGAAGGAGGAGCTATGATCAAGCAACAACTATGGAGAGAGACAAAGCATTTAAAAAAAAAAACAACAAAAACGTCGGCCAACAGCTAGTATTGGCCAACGCCGATGGTAGGTGGTTTTTGGTTTTATGTTTTTTATTTATTTTTATTCTTAGCAGCAATAGTTGTAAACTTTTGGAGATGCTCTTCGGGCTACCCTCCAAGGACCCTCTTAATGTTTAAGGATTAACCCCTAAACGACTATGGGGGTGTTGAATTGAGCTCTTGTATTCTTGACTAGCTCTTGTAACAAGCTCAATTCCCTCGGTCAATTCCTCATTGGTGTGGGGAAATTTTGACAATCAACACCGTTGAAATTAAAGAAAACTTACATAGCTTTCGTATGAAAAAAAGATTGACAAAATCACACAATTTTTGAGAAAATGCCACCGTTGAGAAGATTGATGGAACTCGTTCTGGGCATTCTGGACATATGCTAAAATCGGATTATTCGAAAGTGCTCCAAAATTTCTGAAATTTTTACTATGCGTAGAGATCATCATTTTGAACATGTGCAAAAAAAATCACGTAATTTAGACGTGTGAGGAAGAAGATATGAGGGTCTAAAGTGACACCGAGATAGCCTCCTTCAGCTTTTCAAAAATCACCAAAAATTGCACACTTCATGAATATCTGATTATGAAGTACTCAAGGATTCAACTCTCAAAAAGAGCCATGATCTCCTTGTTGCTCACCCTACAATTCACGATTCAACAACTCGAATTTCCTCACTTTTTAGTTCCAGAAGCCACGTGGGGGCTTATGGTTTAAGTGCCATGGACCAATAACTGAAGTTTGGAGGTGAGTGTGGCGCTTTTATACAAATGACCGTCTTCGTCAACGAAAATTCGGCACTCGTCCGACGACGTCCTCAGGAGTGACGACAGACAAGGAAGGCAGTTGTGCTTTTTCATCCGTCGACCTCTCTAGAAGCGCCAGCGCAAAACCTAAGGACGGACTCTCGCACGCTGTCGTCTCTCTCTCTCTCTCTCATTCTGTGCCCCAGTGGGCTCTTATCTGTTTGCTGTCTCAACCGCTTACCCGAGAATTGCCTCACTTCCCTGGGATTGATTTCCATTGAGTTCCTAACGGCTGAATTTATGAAGGTGTAGAAACTGTGTTTTCTGACTCTGTTTTTGTCAGGATTTTCAGTTTCTGTGCTTTGCCATTTTCGAGGGTTTTGTGAGGTTTTAGTAGGTGGAATGGCAATGGCAGCGGTGGCAGGTACAGCTGCAGTGGTAGGGCATGCGCCCCGGCAGAGTACCACCGTAGCGTTGCGAATGTCGTCCTCTAGGGCTTTTGTGCCTGCGCAATTCGGTGCTCAGTGTTTTAGATTCCGTGGTAGAGTTCACCTCCAGAGTTTTCATTATCGGCGGTCGGTGTTTGTTGCCCAGAATTCCGCGCAAACTGAAGCTAAGGTGCGTTGCATTATTTCCGTTATGTCATGATTACAGTGCGTGCTCGTTTTGTTAGTTTTGCGGTTCTGAATATTGGTACTCGTCTTTTTATCGAGGATTCATGAGGTGAAAGTTTTATATAAAGACAGCGTTCTTAGAGATAGCGCTTAGTTCATTTAGGGTTTGGGTCATTGGTTTTCTAAGTGATACGCTCGAGGAGCATGTTTTACGATTAGAAACATAAAAAGATTTATTGAAGTGAATGGTTCGTCATTTGAATCTGATACGCTTAATAAGTCTCATAAATTGTGGCTTGTCATTCGCCGAATTTCATTGCTGTGCATTGGCTGAAAGAAAGAATCATTTGATGTTTGGCAGGAAACTGAGGAGGAGGAGGAGGTGAAAGAAGAGGAGGAAGTGAGCAATGATGCGAGTGAAGAAGCTCGAGCTGCGGAAGAAACCTCGTCATCAACCCTTCAATCTTTACTTCAGGGTTACAAAGAAGCATTGGCAGCGAACGATGAGGGATCGGTTAATGAATATGAGAGAGAGCTAGAGGCGATTTCTAGTGAACGAGATTCGTTGGGAGAGAAAGTGAATGCTCTTATTGAGGAGATTGCGACCGGAAAGGATCGGTATCTTCGGCTCAATGCAGACTTTGACAATTACAGGAAGCGGGCTGAGAGGGACCGTCTTGCCACCGCAGGTAACGTCAAGGGGGAAGTCATAGAGAGCTTGTTACCCATGGTGGACAACTTCGAAAGGGCTAAGACATCCATCAAGACGGAGACTGAGGGCGAAGTTAAGATTGATAATAGCTACCAAGGTATCTACAAGCAGTTCGTGGAGATCATGAAATCACTTGGGGTGGTTGCCGTTGAAACCGTTGGCAAGAACTTTGATCCTAATGTAAGTGATTCACGACTTGCACATGGTTTGAACACAATTCATTACAATAACAATATTGCATTTATGTTACATGTAGTACTAACAACCTGTGCCTTCCTCTTTCTGTTGTATTCTGTATATCTTACTGATGTCGGAATCAAGTTATTATATCTCAATTTAATAAACAAGAGTGTATGGACTCGAAGGTAGTCAGAGCACCTTAGGACTGAGTTATCCATAAGACCAGTTGCCTAAACCACTAGTATGTGCGCAGTAAGCTTATCAGGTTCTTACATACTCTATATTATGTAGAAAGATACCTAGGTAGTATATCAGTAGCTGAGTGGTTAAGAAATTCACTCAGTATTCTTTTCTACGATTGGGTGGTGCGTTACACTCTACACTTTAATACATTTGTCTTTCATATAATTCAACAGCTGAATCTGACCATGGATTGTGGGCTTATGCAGCTTCACGAGGCAATTATGCGCGAGGATTCGACAGAGTTTGCTGAAGATGTCGTTAGTCAAGAATTTCGTCGAGGTTTTAGGATAGGAGATAGGTTGCTGAGGCCAGCTATGGTGAAGGTTTCATCGGGCCCTGGTCCGGCTGCTAGCACACCTGACCTGCCGGTGGATGAGGCCCTTGCCAATGAGTGATGTCTTCTCGTACTATTTTGCTAAATAGGATAGTTTCTGCAGATCCCAGCTACTGCAATAAACTCTTTTTTACATTACTTTCGCGTTTTTACAAATCAAAGAGCCTCATTGACTATTCTACCAAGGGTAATCAGCGCGCCTGCTATTTAAGGTGCGTATTGTAACGTGAAGGGTTCGTCCATAATCGAGAATTTATCCTTTTCCCTCGTAATGCTGTTTGGATTTCGCATATTGTGTCAGACTAAGAATTCAGGCAACCATTATGACTAAATGGTTTCATGCTTGCCCTAACCTGTTCACAGTTTTTTTTCAACCGTCTACTCATTCCCAAGCTCCTGTCAGTAACACCATTTCTCAACCATTACCTCTACATACTAGGAATAGTGATGAATTCAAGGTTAAGTGTGTTGGATCTCGATGTTAAAAATGAGTGATGTGAAAAAGAAAGAGAGTTGCACCTACTTTGCACAAGTGCTGGAAGTACAAGAACTTGTGGACGATGAACACATTTGGGGTTGAGATTTTAACTTGGTCGGGGCATGGAGGTCTTCTCAACCTTAATATGAAGGTGGTGCCTCTGGGATTATCATGCTAATTTGTAGGCGCTTTGATATGAGGCCTTGAACGAACAGACTCTTATTAGTTAACCGAAATCAGAACAGATTAGAACAGGTAATCTGACCCCCAAAATATCAGGAAACCAGAGTCTATGTCCTCTTTGACTGTAACTGAAATCAAAGCAAATAGTGAACCCAACACTCCCCAACTTCAATTTTAGATATGAGCTTTGCAAGTCAGTCCAAGTTGTTAGAGCCACCTAATCTCAAATTGGATGTGGGCCATCGCCTCCAAGCCTTGGCTCTCTGTGAACTCACCTTAGTCTCAGTTTTGCCACCTTTGTGGCGGCAAAACTAGTTCATCCTCCTTTCTATTTTGGATTCTTTGGAAACCATGCCAGTTTGTTTGGCTGCTTTAGATACGGGTCAGACTCACCTCACCTAACATGTATTCTCTTTTCTTTTCGGTTAACTCTAGTATATGCCAAGTTTCTATAAGAACATTTTGGAATATTCTCAAGTTTGTTAGTGTATCATTGATTCTCAATGACCATCAAATTTGTCACTCTTTCAAAGCATAATAGAGCACAAGAAGGGAGCACCTTTTTCAAAGTGAATCTCAAGGAGAATATTCACTCTTCTGAGTGATGTATGAATGCCACTTGTATCTCATAAATTATGGGATTTCCTTGTAATTGCCAAGTAAATTTAGTTTTTAATCCTAACACATTGTGGTCCCATTTGAAAATGATGTTTGCTCATGTTGTTCATGTTGCTCTAGTATGCTATGTTGGCCCTACTCGCACATGTTGTTCATGTTGCTCTAGTATGCTATGTTGGCCCTCCTCGCACATGTTGTTCATGTTGCTCTAGTATGCTATGTTGGCCCTCCTCGCACATGTTGTTCACGGGGTTGTTCGCTTATAAAGATTTGTTTTGAATCTTAAACAAAGTCACTATTCACTCTCTAGGGTGATTTTGAAATATTGTTTTTAGAAACGGGATTCATGTCTCAAACGGAAGAGTGAAAAGAGATTGTAAATGTTGGAAAGAAGTATAGAACCAGAAAATGGAACTTTCAATGTGGGATGGACCTATGTTCATCCTAAATTATTAGATTAACCCTTAAACGTCATTTCCTAATTTAGAAAGAAAGGATTATTTTTTCTCAAAAAATAGAAGTAATTTACATCTTCAAAATGTAGGTACATACTATTGTCATAGATGATGTTTGGAAAAGAAAATTCATAAAAACATTTCATCATCATTAGCAATTCATGGTCAAAGTTGTTTGAAAATTGAGAAAACCAAGCCCGAGGGGCTGGAGTTAATATTTAACCCCTAAGTGTCCCTAGCATTTTTGGGCTTAAAAACATCATTGCTTTTGAAGTCTTATAGGTTTAAATGTAAGTGTGGTATAGAAATCTCAACCGTACAATCTTGTAGTACCGTAGTTTACTAGCAAGTTCGGCAGAAAATAATTCTAATAGTAGATGCCTAAATTTTCGGGAAATTATTGGCATCTTTTGCCGAATATAATATAAATTATAATTCAAAATTGCCTAAAAGTGAGAAATTGTTACTTTTCACTAGATTTTCACTTAGTTTGGAGGCATTTGAGAATTTCAATGGAGAGAAGGTGATGCTCTTGTAATCAAGTTCATTTACATTAGTTCACAAAGAATATGGGTTAAGAAGTAGTAAGACTCTAGGTGAGGCTTTTGAAATGTGTCCTACACAGATTTTTGGAGTCCAATTGATCATGGAAGATGAAGTTTTATAGAATTGCGCCTAACCAACAAAAGTTGAGAAATCAAGTCTTCTTCCACCTCCAACAAGTTTTGTGTCAAAATAAGTCTTTATGCAAAAGATATGGACAAAACAGCGCAGTTGTGTAAAGGTCCAAAAATCAAAATGTGTTCCTAACAGTTTTTCGAAGCTCATTTGTGCATAGAAGATCAACTTTTTTGGAATTTTGTTGGTCTAAGAAAAGTTTAGAAAGCAAGTTATCTTTCACCTCCAACAAATTTTATGTCATTTAAAGACCTTATGAAAAAACTATGCGTGTTATAAAAATGAAGACTAACTAGGTGCTTTACCTCAAAGTTTACATATCCCACATGCATTGTTGGATACAACTCCAATCCACTTGTATAAAGCACAGAGCATTCTTGACTCTCTACCCAAATCTAACTTATCAACCAATGTTAGAGAGTTCGACTTGACAACAAGCCGAATTTTTAAAAATTTAAAGAGAAAATTGCTGAAATTATCAATATACTATTTTTAGGTGCCGAACCTACTTTTTGAACTTTAATTAATTATTAGGTAGCAAGGTGCCGAACCAGCTAGTAAACTGCGGTATACATGTTGTAGATGATGTGGATCAAATTTTGAGTCATTTGGCCACATAGATTGCAAGATCGTAATGTTTTAGTGTTGGGAAAGGATGCTGAAATTTTCCTAGCAACACATGAGAGGTGAAATTCAATTTCTAAACTTACTCAAATGTAAAAACTTAAAACTATAAAGTGGTTCAAAATCATCATATAAACACATTGGTGCTATTGTTTTTAATAAATATCTTTGATGTGTTCAAAAATAGCTTTGAAATATCAAAAAGTAGCCCAAAAAGTGACCCATGAGACCCAAAAAGCAAAAAGTGTTCAAAATATGCCCGTGTACTAAAATGATTACCAACCGTTTAGAACAACTTGGATTGACATGAAAATTTTACCGTGATAACTAAACTTTAAGGGAAATTTAACCTAACAATGTTTGTTGAAAACAAACATTGGATAAATGGGAAAAGAGCTCCCGAAGTTGCAGCCATGAAAATGCACTTTGGTGAACCAAAATTAAGACACATGTACTAAAATGATTCCCCAAAATTCATTACATCACGGATTGATTCGAAATTTTTACCACACAAACAAGACACTAAGACGCAAGGTTTTGGAAAATTTCATCCAAAAATCGAACACTTTATGCAAAAGCTACAACTCTTTGCAGGTGAAAGTAACCCAGAAATTGTCCAAAATATGGACGTCGGGACGGTTAGGGGTTAAGGGTTAAAGAGGTTTGCAAAAACACATTAAACATGATTACTAGGCTTTAGTGTTTAAATATATTAATATAACTTGATTGTTGCCAAAAGTAAATGACTAAAAAAACTCACTAGACCTGATAATTAAATTTTAGAATACAAAATTACTTAACACTTCTTGATTCTTGCCAATTGTCAAAATCTAAATCAAATGATCCTATCAAAGGTTTTTGAATGCAAATATAATCAAAGAGTCAGTCACGAATTGATTCTAAGTATAAACACTATTCATTGGTATTAAGTTAATCTTTTGATTAATCATATTGTAGTATTCCTGACATGGAATATTTTCAAACTTGTCATTCTATCAAATAAGTTTAAAAAATAAAAATAAAAATTGTATCATAATCTAGGTATTTTGTTTTGTTTGTTTGTAATGACCCCTCAGATCTTTTTCAACCATTTTCCCAATGGGGAAGTGCTTAGTACTATGACAAAGCCTTTGGAGAGGGATGTGCAATAAAAAAGC
The DNA here is from genome assembly GCA_022496805.1 of Pohlia nutans. Lineage (NCBI taxonomy): Eukaryota > Viridiplantae > Streptophyta > Bryopsida > Bryales > Mniaceae > Pohlia > Pohlia nutans. The sequence goes on along the minus strand of CM040085.1, from coordinate 2,163,064 downwards.
TTCATCCGATTTCAATTCATTCAACAAAATATTAAATTTCAAAGAATTAGTGTCCTTAGAAAGGAGCATGCATAAAAAAAATTCACATGGTTTGAATTCCCGTAAGAAAAAATATTGAACTTCAAAATGTTTGGTCTCTTAAAATTACACAATGTACATAATGAAAGTAATGAATCATAGTTGCAACTTATAAATTCATGCTCTAAAACAAAGCGATCAAACACAATTGCAATTTTTGGATTTGTGTTGCAAACAAAAATAAATTAAAACATGGTTGTGATTTTTGGACTTATGTTTTAAAAGAGATGAATGAAACAAAGTCATGCCTTTCAAACGTGTGTGATTATTGAATATTATGAATAAGAACATCTGCAACTGGGCGCTAATAGTCTGATACACTCCAAAAGTGGATGAAAAATGTTGAGGGCCCTTTCAAAAAGCCTCCTTGAATCTCAATCATAGCGTGTTCAGCAATGATACTTCAAATCTAAATATAATTGACTATATTCCACATTCTACTTGTGATTAGTCCATTGATTATTTGATGTACACTTTTGATGTTTGAAGTTGAAGGGCTCTTCAAAAATAGATGAATAATTTTCAACACATTAATTTTAGCGTGCATGGTTGGAGATGCTCCAAAAGCTTGATCATATTGGATGAAGATGAAACCTTTGAACTATATGAAGCGTTGAAAAAATGAAAAAAATTCTGAATGTATATCAATCTTTAAATAAAATTATAGTTATTTCTCTTTTTCTCTGTTCATGTACTTGAAAAATTATTATTATTAAATATTGAGATTTAAAGTACATTTTCTATTTTTAATTCATGCACTAAGGAGTTAACCACAATACATTTATCCGATCAAACCTCATCAATTTTTCACATTTTACAATATATTATAAACATTTTGGTAATTTTCTATATAAATTTTTGTTAAACCAATTTATCCTCATTTTTCATAATTATATAAATAAAAATGGAATTTATAAGATTTTTCAAAGTTTTTCTCTTGTAATAGTCATGGTGATTACAAAATGTTTAACCCCTAAACGTTCTCATCCATGTCCAGATTGAGCAGTATTGCAAAAATGCATTATAAAATGCAATTAAGAGGGATATTTTGAACTTGATGTATGAATAAATGTTGTACATTGTGAATTTAAAATTCTATCCATATAGTTAGATTTGCAATTTCTATCACCAATATTTTTCTATATAATTTGAAACTTTAAATTCAAAATTATTTTGTAATTTGATTACGAATAAGATATTGACAGTTTGTGGATGAAATTTGTTGTGATGGGTTGAAATGTAATACTTTAAGTGTAGTGACTTTTGGAGATTTTTTGGTTGCTTAATTTTATGAGTTAACTTTTTCAAGAGGACTTTTAGACTAAAATCTTCAATTTTTTTGATGAAACACTGCAACATGAAATGTAGCATAAAAGTTTCACAAATCATCCCCTTTCTAATCGGATCACACATGCATGAAGCTAATTTTCCATGAAAAATTTAGTAAATAATTCACACTCCAAAATGTGCATGACGGATGAGAAAACAGAGTTTGCTTCTGTACACGCATGGTTGGGCAGTTAGGGATTAAAAATAGTATGAAAATTTTGGAAAAAATGTAAATAATAATGTTGAACTATAAGGTGTAGGTGGCATGCTTCTTGATCTTACATAAAAAGAAATTTGATTGAATTTTTTTTGGAGTGTATATTGGAATTTTAAGGTTTTGAGCTTTAAAGTGCTGTAAAAAACGCAATTTTAACAATTTTGAAGAATAGTAAATTGGGCTAGAAAGTAAAAGATAGCCTCACACTTTTACACTTTTTAGTTGGGACCATTTTCATTTGAAATACAGAACTGGATGAAAATTAGCGTTTGATTGAAAAATGAACGCTTAGGGGTTAAAGGCGTGTGGGTGCATATCACCTTGCTCGTCAACACTAATTCTAAGACCTCACTAAATAGTTACAGCCCTGAGTCACCTCCATCATCTGCAGTCAACAATTGCCTTCGAATTCCGCGCTCATCTCCTCCATGCCTTGATTGTCTTCGACACGATTTCAAAATCGAAAAATCGAGTACTGCATCAATGCAAGGGACTGCTTGACGGAATCATTTACGGGACCTCTTGGTTGCGTGTTTAGATTTTGCAAGTTCTGTTGAATCCATTTCTCGAGTTCCGATCAATTCTTGTGCAAGAATTTTTGCGCCAAATTGGTGTTCTAGAGCTCTTTGGCAGTGGCTGGTTGTGTGCCAAGTGCACATGGAGCTCGACTGCATGCAGCAGGTAGAGCTGTGCTGCCCCGCAATCCCATCCTAGTTGTCGCCCGAGTCTGTTGATTTCGAGTAGAGTAACAGAAATTACATGTAAATTCTAATAGCATCTTGTAAAATCGAGCTTGAAGCATCAGTAATGTGTTGTACTACTCTTTCATGTGCATGTTGCGTTTTCGTAGAGAAGGACATTTTTTAGGGTTTTCTTGTTCGGTGTCCTGATTATGTGTGTAACGCTGGGCAGCCTGAATGTGGCCGGCGACGGAGGGATGTTGTGCGCATAGGATGTGGAGCAGGGTTCGCTGGAGACAGACCTAACGCAGCTCTGCGCCTTCTACAACAAGTACCTGATATGCATTATCTAGTTCTGGAGTGCTTGGCAGAGCGCACGTTGTCAACGCGCTATGAGGCCATGGTTGCTGGTGGCAAGGGTTACGATCCTCGGAGTACGTTGCCATACATTCTGTAACAATTGTTCTCTAGACCATCATTGATATAGCACTAGCTGCACCAGAAAGTCGCTGTAAAATCTAAGCCCTAGATTTGAATTTGTTCCTCATGCCATTCTTATGTGAGGTTTCTTATTCATTGTGGAGCAGTTTCGGAGTGGATGCGTTTGCTACTACCTGAGGCAGTGAGCCGAGGAGTTCGTTTGATCACCAACATGGGTGCTGGTGAGTTGCTATTGCAGAACCCGAATCATGGCTTCAAAGTCACTACAACAATAGTAGAAAACCCCCACGAGGTATTCTAGAAAACCTAGCTGTGTTAACCCCTAAAGGACCAAGGATTCATGGTTTTAAAATGAAAAATTCACTCAATCATATTGTATAAAGTATAATTCAGATGGAAACTAATTCTGTATTACCGGAATTACAGTCATTTTTGCTAATAGTGCGTGTGGCACTAATTCCAAAGGCCAAAATTTACACCCAATCATTTGCTTACACTAGGAACAAGAACCCATTGCACAATGACACACAATACAAGGTCCAACTACACAAGGACACACCAGAGGAGCATGCACTAAAAACCCACCTTGATTATTAGAAAAAGTAGTGCAGTGAAGAACATTGCATGTATTGATCAATAAACACAAAAAATTGAACAAAAAGAAATCTACATAAGATCTACTCAAAACTGCTCAATAAAAAACATGAGACCCAATTTGGGCTTTTCGGTCCTTAAGGGGTTAAACTCTGCCAATCGTAACACCATTTATGGCAGTTACTAACGTAAACCCTGTATTTGAGTCAGTTTTTAACATGAACTCTGGAAATGGTAACCCCTGGGATGGGTTCTTTAGCAGTGTTTTTGGATTACGGAAAGAGCAAAGTTTAAAGATATGTGGGAGCTGAGGGTGGAATGGTGTGTATTGCTAGCGTGCAGTGGATGCTTTGGGCGCTCAGGAGGAAGTCATGGAGCTCGCTGCTGAATTGGGTCTTTCGGTCACCGTGGCTGTGGCATATGAGCTTCTTGACGTTGACACAGGTCTTTTGCAGAAATCTCTACAGATTGCCTCAAGTTGAAATTCTTGGAAATACAACATAGCGGTGTCTTTGTGTTATAGTTTAAGTGTAATGTGGTTGTTTTCAACTACTGTTGTATTGCAGTGCGCTCTCAGCAGGCTGATTCCGAGCATGAAGTTGGGGTAAGTCACTGAAGCGCTGCCAGCTTCACATTTGTATTCTGAGAACAGCTTCTCGAGTGTTTCAAATTCTTATACGCACAACCAGCGTTCGCCTCGAGTAGGCAATCAGTGCTGATGGGTTCACATGTGTATCTAGGTTCAAACTGTTGCCTTCGAGTTCTGACTTGCCGTGAATTTGAATGCGAAATATCCTAATCACTGAGGCTTGCATAGGTGGCTTTGTGGTGATATTAGGGATATAGCACATACCTTGGAGCTGCACCATTAGTGCATGCGTTAGAGACGTCAAGACCAGATGTACTTATCACGTCACGCGTAGCAGATGCAGCTCTTTTCCTTGCACCTATGGTAAACAGCTCCTTCCTTATCAATCACTGGCTTAGGTGATGTCGTGATTGAGGTTGGAATTCTAAGAAGCATTTGCTCGAAAATGCAAAGGCGTAACGTTCAAAAGACCTGGTTGATGCTGCTTCTTAAGCTGTACGTGACTCTTCCTTTGATTAAATGATCTGAAAGAGCATGAGATATGAGAATGTACTCGGTTGATAATCCTTTACAGATTTATGAGCTTGGTTGGAAGTGGCAAGATTGGGAGTATCTAGCTCAAGGGACACTTGCAGGCCATCTCCTTGAATGTGGGTGTCAGTTGACTGGTGGATACTTCATGCACCCTGGTAAATATTCTGTTGTGCCATTTCTACTCCTCAAGCAGTCAGGTTTTCAAATTTCCATGCTCCTTTAATCTTACAACATATGCGTCGGGATTTAGTATTTACAGTACATATATATATATATCCATTTCCGTGATACTAATGTCCATTGGCGATTGGGTAGGGTATTTATCACTGTTTGCTGTTATGCTTGACAGCTGATCCTCAACGATCGTTGTCCGTTGGACAGCTCCTTGCCACATCGCTACCCTTTGCCGATGTGACATGGAATGGTGGAGTTTCACTAGGCAAGATAGAGAATAGTGGAGGGGAGCTGAGTGTTGCTACATGTACGCAACAGCTTCTGTATGAGATTGGGGACCCTGCAGGATACATTACGCCTGATGTGGTATGTATCTCAACTCTCAAGCATAAGAATCATCTGTCTAGTCTTAGCTGCTGCAAGTATCAATGTTGCAACTTTGTCGTTGTTCTAGTAGGTTGATGATGGGGATGGTATCTATGATGATTCATGGACTTTGATGATTCATATTTGAGATTATTGATAGTTCACGAACTTCACTCTTCTACTTGCCAGATAGTGAGCTTCAGCAATGTGTGCTTCGAGCCCCTTTCTATAGACCGAATCGTGGCCAAGGGTGCACAGGCTGCAGCCCAATCTGCACCCAAAGAGCTCCTGCGGTTAGTTCCCAAGGTGAGTAAGCTGGTGGTGTGCAGACTTGCTGATTTACTGTAGTCTTGTAATCATTTCACTGCCAGAAGCCGAAGCCAAGTAATAGCATCTTATGAAGGACGTGGATTGAGTTTGTATGTGATTGGGCGATTGCAGCATTGTGGGTGGAAGGGATGGGGAGAAGTTTCCTATGGAGGCAGCTCATGCATTGAACGAGCAGCTGCTGCTGATTATCTGGTAAGTCTTTTCCACCTTAAGATGTTGAGATTGTAATCAACACTAATGCTATTGAATGTGATTCTAGACAATAGATGCCAAAATCTCTAGTGCACTGAAGGATCGTGAGCTCCATACGCAAAAATGGTAAATATGCTGCTCCTTTTTCAACGTCAAGCGATTCTAAGATGGCATGGGGCAGATTCGCACTGGGCCTAAGCAAGACAAACTAATTTAACATCTTACTGAGTATCAGTACCATGCAGGGTAATTAAATTGTGAACAAACCCAGTGCAAATCTGCCCATGGTTCGGTTCTGGAACGAATTGTTTGGGTAGAGAATGCCCGAGAGAATTTTGTACAGTGCTGTGAACGTTGAATATTCTGGAACTCCAATAATGACTGAAAAGTGTTACAGGTGCGAGCATGGTTGGAGGAGACTTATCCTGGAGTTAGTTCCTGTATCCTTTCATACCATGTTGGTCAGGACAGTCTTCAGATATTCTCTTCAGATGAAGCAGCCCTGGCCAAGCCCGTTACAAATGAGGTGCGGTTGCGTATGGACGGACTTTTTGAGATGCATACGCATGCTTTGAAATTCATACAGGAGTTCGAAGCTCTCTACACCAATGGTCCTGCAGGTGGCGGTGGAATAAGGTGAGTCAATTAAGAATCAGGACATCGTAGAACATTTATTGGAAGTACCTGTCAGTAAGTGTTGTTAATTTTGTGAATCACTCAATTCTGACGGATGTTCCTACATCCTTTTAAATGGTGCGGTCATACATGTATGCCTAGTGCCAAACGTTTGTCATTGACAGAGAATTCTAAACTCAACATGTTGACTTCAATGAACAGAACAGGACTTAACCACGAGATACTTCTACATAAATCCCTGGTATGGACTCTGTTCTCATCAGCTTTTCGTTATGTACACCCTTTATATTCCAAACCTCATAACATACTTGTTTATTTTGTCGTTACATTCACCTACTTGGGAATGTAACTTGGGTCTTGTTCTAGATTAAAGACCCCAGGACTTGTGAAAACATTTTGTTTCATCAGTTACATTAATCAGTGCAGGTACCTCGTGAGCAAGTTCAGTGGAGGACATCTGCGAGACATAGTCCCCGAAGCACCCATTTGTTGTTTTCATCGAAAACACAGAACACAGCAGGTAACAATGGCCCTTACCACATTGGTTACCTTTCATTAAATCCCTACATATTAAACTAAGTAGCTGAAAATTTTGAGGCATATATTGACCAATTTGGAGGATATTGAATATGCATTCCAGGTATGAGTCCTACCATGCGCAGTAGTATCCCTTCCCAGGTTCCAGCATCGCCAGCTCTATCAGGTGTGGAGCTACCTCTTTACAAAGTGGCTCACGGACGAACTGGTGACAAAGGCAACCAACTGAACGTGAGTGTCATTCCTCACTGCCGGACAGATCTGACTCGACTGCAGCACATCATCACCCCAGCCTGGGTGATTCGAGTACTGAAACACCTTCTCACTGGTGCTAGTGATGATGTTTCAAGGTCTTTGGAATCTTTGGTAGATGTGTATGAAGTACCAGGAGTAGCGGCTCTGAATATTGTGGTGAAAGATGTACTCGATGGTGGTGTGAGTTGCTCTCGGAGGCTGGACCGCCATGGCAAATCCTTGTCGGACCTGGTTTTATGCCAATTAGTCACTCTTCCGGAGTAGTCACTTGCTAAGGATGAGAAGATGGCAAAATTCAATAATATGCATATCTGGGTGGAAACTGTTTAAAAATGCCGGCCCATACACTGGTACTCTCAACCCTCTTTCATCCTACCAACTTTTTCACTATGACATAGTTTGAATGTTTTCTACAGTGTGGCAAGTGTACAGCATATAACAAGCGGCTAGTCGCGTAGTCTCTGCCTTAGTATTTACCCTAGATTTACTTTTACGACTTGTTTATATTGTTCAGCCATGTAAAACGAAGCGTTTTCGTAGTCTCTACCCTGGTGAGCAGAGACAATAAAGAGGTTTGATTGTATATCGATGAAGACTTCTTTTTCTGTGTTGATGTGCTTGTGTACGCAGCATAGTCTCTGTGAGAACGATTTGTTGACTACTTTGACAGGTTTTGAGCATAAGTACCAGCTTTCTGAAGCTCATACAAGTGGACAGGTGAACATTCACATGCAAAGACCCTAATTAGCCATGTGGGATGGAGCGAGTGAAGTTGAATAGGAGCTCCAGAGCTACTGTGCGCGTTGACCTGGGTCCACTTGAGATTGCAAGGTACTGTTGGTCAATGCAGGATGGTACGATTCATAGAATGCAGTTCGATTCGGTGTCATGGAATCACAGCAACCAATGCCGCATCCTGACAACTGGTGCCGCACTTCAAAAGCCTGTTGCTTGGGCCTCCACTACCTGGAACATGGAATTATTGAATACAACCAAAACCGTGTGGGTGGATATCGCATCACTCGAACTTTACTTAAAGTAACTTTTGGTAACTTTGACCTGACACGTGTGGTGTACACTATTTTAGATGAATACTTTGGATTTCCTATCAGAAAAAAGACTACAGTACTGATTGCTCGTATTCAACGAAAGAATCATCATTGTAGAAGAGTGTCTTGAAATCTTTCTCCATGTTGTTCCAGGATTCACAAATGTGAATTAAAAAAGAAGAATTCCGGACCTACGCTTCAAATGTGAATAAAGTGTCTGTTCAACCTACGCTTCAAATGTGAATAAAATATTAATTTATTTTTTATTTTCAAACCAAGAGGAGACAGTTTACTCCACATATTGAAAACATTGAGTTCATGTGTCAGTGAACCACTCTACAAACAAGGAAGCTTGCTGTAGCCTTATACACTCTTTTAAAACTATTTCTTTTTGTCTTGTACAATGAATATTGCTTTATACAATGGGAATTTTGTCTTATACAATGGGATGATATATCAATAATGCTGGGCCTTGGTGAAGGATAGACTAAACAATATTCTTGTGGAAGAATTACAATTACATTTGAGCTAAATCTACGAATACTGTAGGTTGCTAGTTGGTCCGGCACTAATGTACTGAATAATCAGTATTTTGGATTTTTTCATTTTGACACTACGAATATTTCTTAAGATTCTCCTTTTCAACATACTAATACTAAAACAAATTTTTCTGAAAAAATATTTCCAAAGCTTTTCAACTTTCATTTTTTGAATTAATTTGTGCTAAATTAACTATCAACTAATGGTATTTATCATACAAATGTGTCCCTAACATCCTTTAGTACCCTACAAACTATCGTTTAGTGGAATGTTTTTTATACACAAAGGTACTTATTTTGTACACCAAAATCCTTTTTTCTGCCTCTTAAAATTTTTCCTCCTTTCTTGATTGTGTCATAAAGCATAGGAGGCATCAATGATAGCACTCTCTAGTTATATCCATGTGACTTAGTTAATAGGATTATATCCAATAGACTCTTCATTCGTGATGGTCTTAGAATCCTAAAATAAAATAAAACTTAAATCCATTGTAAAAATGAGTGCAATTCCATTATGAACGCTTACATCCTAATAATGTACAATTTGGGATTTGAAATGGTCTTAAATTTATACCACCAATACATATTGTAGGTGTCTAACCATCACACTAGTAGAAAAGATGGCACTGCCGAGGGAGATGCTCAGGCAAGTACTGCCCAATTCCACGCATGTATAGTAATTTTGCTTGGGCATAGCGCCACCTTTTCTACTAGTGTCAAGTGGCTTAGAGCATGCCCAGCAGTTTTGAAGAATTCAGGGTTCAACGCCATTTTAAATTGGAGGAACATGAGCATAGGGGGAGGAGTTTGCAAGCTTGTCCCAGCAGCACCTAGTATTTTGTTATGGCCAGCACCTTATTCCATGTTGTCAGAGCATTGTAAATCGTGCCCCATCATGTTGTCAGTCAACTGCTGGCTACTGGATCCCCCACAACTCTTAATTAAGCTTAGTGCAAGAAAAAAAGCACCCGCCAAGACAGTAATGTTTGGCGTGGAGAAATCAAATTAGATGACGTTGAGCATCATCTTGGGGTTGGCGTCACTGTTGCTGGGGTGAACAAGGGAGCAACTGCCCTTTATCTTGACGTTGAGTCAAGGAAATTGCTGCTGCTGGGCATGCTCTTACATTATCTCCTCACAATTTGATCCTCTCCTGTCTCTCCATCATTCTCATGACCTACACTCAATTTCTTCCTCTTCCAGCTGGCTCACAACGTAACCTGTTACATCAAAACATCTAAAATGAACTTATCACTGTACTCAATAATTCACCAAAGAGATATGAGAAAAGACAGCACGCAATCTACCGGCAGTACGAATCATCCAACGAACGAATGACTCAGTTGTCCGATTTTCATCCCAGTCTTGCCGACAACAGGGCTCATTACAGTAGCACGCTAGCCCAGCTGTTTAGATTTACCACTCAATCATCCGGGGGGAATGTGACCGGCTCAGGCAGCCGAGAACCTGATATATCCGGAGGGAGAATCAGCTGATTTGCTGTTTTGCTGTCTTCAGTTCCTTCGTCTTGGGAATCAATTGTGACCGGGGCAGGCAGTCGAGAACCGGAGATGACCGGGAGGAAAGCATCCGGGGGGGAATGTGACCGGCTCAGGCAGCCGAGAACCGGATATAACCGGAGTGAGAATCAGCCTGGGTCTCAAGGCCAGGTGGCGGGCCTCTAGTGCTGCTTTGCTGTCTTCAGTTCCTTCGTCTTGGGAATCAATGTGACCGGGGCAGGTGGTCGAGAACCGGTGATGACCGGGAGGAAAAGCAGCCGGGTCTCAAGGCCCGCCAGGTGCTGGCTGCTTTGCTGTGTGCTGTGTGCTTTGGCAGTCCGTCGCTCTTGTTTTGTCTTCCTGTTGTGTATTTCCGAGCCTTGCTTCGTTGATGGTGGCTGTCAATCCGACTCTTGCGCCCTCGGATTCCCGCAACGAGCGCAGGCATCGCTTGCCCCAGGCGATAGCACAACTGTCAGACATTAAGTTACGCTGGGAATCTCGTCTCCCGCGAGTGTTTCTTACGCCAGCCAGCCAGCCGTGCCGTGCCGAGTCGTTGGTTTCGCACGTCAGGGTTTGAACGCGCCCACGGCAAAGTCAAGGACGTTCGCGTGTACTCCGTTCGATTGCTTTGTTGATGCGCCGAGAGCTGATCCGCCAGCTTTTGTGGAAGGAACCGTTCAGACCGGTATGTAATCATGGCGCATACAATGGCATGTGGAGATGGATCTGTGAATGTTCGGTGTTGAGAACGTATGGTTTGGATGTGATCCGAGGGATGAGTGTTTAGGAAATTCGACCGGGGGATAGTTTTTAGTGGATTCGGGAGCTATACATTGAGTGTGCAGTTAAGGAATGCTTTCTGTTTGCGGATGTTTGCACTTAGGGTTGGTTCTTGGTGCCGAGTTTGAGGCCTAATGTCACGGGAATCAGTTTTTCTACGAATTTCCGTAGGTTTTCTTGTTGTGCGGCGCGTCTCGATGTCTTTGAGTGGCGCAATATGAAATATTTTTATTTTGTAGTTCCAGTCTCCCTGCAATCGTTTTCCTTCAGTGTTTAGATTTTTTGAATCGGAAGTTCAAAATTTAAACTGCTTTTTGAGTTTTTGAACTTTTAATATGTTAAGAGTTGAACTCGATTCTGCGTCTATAATCTTGGTCGATTTGCTTCTGTTGGTTCCCCATTTACGCAGTAGCCTCTGTCTTTTCCAACCTGGAGCTTTAGGTTAGGAGTATGTTGAGTTTACGAGGCAGCGATTTTTGTAGTATGGTTCTAGGCTTTCTTTCACTAATTCAGGTTGAGAGTCATAGTTTTTGATAGAACAGTTCCTTGGATATTTTTGAATCAGGTTTTTTTCTCTACAGGGAGAAACGAGTACAAGATCGCTGTGGGGAGAATGAGTGCATAAGCCGGTTTGTTTCTTCTCTGGAAGGGCACAGGAAGAATATTAGAAGAAATTATTGTTCAAGGCCCCGGTCACGGCAAAGTGAGCATTGCGCTACGTTTTTCAGTTCGCCTGGGTCAGCAAGACAGGGATACTTGATATTCTTAGTAAGTTTCTGCAAAGCTGGAAGGTGGTGAGGTTGAGATAAATCTGCGTCGGTCTCTGAAGTGCTTCATGTGGTTTTGGAAAAACTGAAGATTGCGATCTTCTGGATGTGAAAGGTTTGGTTGGCACAACACTCCTGCATGGACAGGATTCTAGTACCTAGGTTAGTTATAGGATTGCAGAGTTTCTGAGTTGAGAGGGCTGGTGAGTTTGGGAAGGTGGATCTCGGAGCAGACATTAGACCTCGTCTGTAAATCTGCTTCTCGCGGTCCCGGGAGTTTTGGTGACAGTGCAACAACAGATGATTTTGAAAGAGCTTATACATCTATGGACGCCGGTGGGAGGAGGTCGTAAGTTGGTCAGGTAGGAGTGATTTTTTTTTGTTGGACTTCTGCAAGAAGGATTTTCTGAGGATGGAAAAGGGGAAACCTAGGTCCATGGCGCAATTAAAACCGACCTGCGGATGATAGTGGTCAACAATCAGCGGGATCTCCGGAGAAGCTGTGTAGGAGATCTGTATTATTTTCCTCAATAGGATGATGGAGCAATTAGTGAACTTTGTGATTCGGCCTCCAAGGTAATCTTCTCAAACCACATTTTTAATTATCCGTAATCTGTCTTTCTAAAGACAGCCGTACAGAATGCTTGCCTTTATTCGGTTGACATTGATTTTTTAAATACATCACCTAGTTTACGAAAGGCAGTTGTTTGGTTCCTAATGGTGTTATCTTGCCAATGGAATTGGCTTCTTCTTGTTCATTGTTTTCCAGAAATGTCCAGGCTTTTTGTAATCCTAATCGCACTTGTGATGCTAGAGAATTCTCTTTACATATATACTGTGTTTTGGAAGTACTTTCAAATATTGTTGTTGGAATGTCATTGTCAAACTTCATCTCAAACATGTTATAGCATAAGTTTCGTTGAAGAGGATCGAAGCAAGAATAATCAGTCTTGACTAATTTCGTTTTCTGATGGTGATAACCGTCTTTATTCTCATTGAATTTTGCAAGTACTAACAATGTGTTGTGAACGGCACTAATCTTGTTGCAGAGCGAATTACAGCCCATCTCTTGACTTACTTGAGAATGAATTTCTGCTGAAAAGCCGGAAGTACATGCGAAAAGATCTTCAGGTTGGTTATTTCTCAGTTCCTGAATAATGTTACGAGCATGTATGGAAGTGCACGAGTGAAAACTCAGATTGTAAAATTTTATTTATGTATATTTTGAGTTTAAAACGAGACCTTTGTCGCCGATGCTTCAAGGATTTTTGGTGGTGTCCATATAGTGATGGTTTGTATCATTTTTCAAGTTTGGTTGTGCTTCTCCTGAGCATTGATGAGCATCTATGTGGGAGTAACCTGTACAAGGTTTATTCCTGGTTAGCACAGCAACAATCTGATCTTCTTAATTGGTATTTTGCAGGTTGTAAATAGTAGAGGACATGTATTGCAATGTAGTCACTATATGCCCCAATCTCCTCCCAAGGACGAACCACTTCCTTGCGTTATATATTGTCATGGCAACAGGTTAGTTACAAATGTTTACTAGTAGACTTCTAACAGATCATTCGATGCTTCATAATCAGATTAGTTTGCAGTTGTATATATGACTTGCTTTATTATTCTTACTGATTTTTCCTGGTTCACAAGTTGCTATGGAGTTGAATCTAATGGTGCAAGCTCTGGTTACTTGGTGGGGCTGACTGTGTGTAAAGTACATTATTCCAAAGGATTAGAATAATTAACAATTATTGTTGTGCTTGAAATATTGTGTTCCTACTTCTGGCATATAATGTTTATTTATGAGATAAACGGATATCTTGTTAATGTGCAGTGGATGCCGAGCTGATGCAAATGAAGCAGCCATTATACTTCTACCATGTAATATAACTGTCTTCACATTAGACTTCTCAGGCTCGGGTTTGTCTGATGGCAATTACGTCAGCTTGGGCTGGAATGAGGTAACAAATATCTGTGATCTGCTTCTTTATGTAATGGGTTTCTGCATTCGCATCGTCTTTGTTTCCATAGCAGTGTTGAAAATTCTTTGCTTTTCATTTGCTTAGTATGACGACAAGTGTACTTCTTGAGGCTTAAGTGTCTTGGCTGCATGCACTGATGCTTTGACAGCGTTTTTCTCAAGATGATTGGGTGCTGGTAGAGTAGGAGTGTAAATTCCCCTAACATATTAAAGAAGCCCATTAAACACATTTTCAGGGGACATCTATGATTACAGGGCTGATTTGTATTACTGTCCATACTGTGTACAGACGGATGATTTAAAAGCAGTCGTAAATCATTTGCGGACTGACGAGCAAGTCTCTTGTATTGGTTTGTGGGGTCGCTCCATGGGAGCTGTTACCTGGTATTACATTCTTCCCACTCTGTCTTTGAGGTATTGTAGTATGTATTGCACTTCAAGAAAGTTTTGAGTAATAACCTTCTTATGCTTCAGAATTTTCATGAAAAAGGATTTAAGATTTTTTGCATGTGTATTTACTTCTTATGTAGGATATGATCTCTTTGGTAACTTCCCACAAGTCTCATAGTTTTGAGGCTTCGCTTTTTGTCTGCGTGTTTTGAATTGCAAGTCGCATTTATGTCAAACTTGTGAGAAACTGTGTGGGTGCACCGTAATTCATTTATCGATCATTGCAGCCTTATGTATGGAGCTCAAGATCCTCTCATAGCTGGCATGGTTCTGGACAGCCCTTTCGCAAATCTTAATAACCTCATGATGGAACTTGTTGATGTATACAAGATTCGCCTTCCGAAATTCACGGTAATGGTTGTTTTTCCATGATCCCTAATGTTGTCGTTTGCACTGTCAATTCCACCTGTGAGTCACAAGTAGAGTGTATGTTATGAGATAAGATATGTAAGTAGCTAATAATGACTTCCACTTTTTGTTTTAGATGCTTTAGAACATGCTGATTCCTCCTGTTTGGGCGGCACACGTGGGATACTGATATTATTGCTGCATGATGTTTGCATGCAGGTAAAGGTGGCTGTGCAGTACATGCGGAAGGCCATACAAAAGAAGGCCCACTTTGACATTATGGACCTCGACACTGTCCAGGTTGATCCCAAACGTACCATATTGAAGTGAATCTTTGATTTATTTTTAGCATTGACAGGTGATTTCTTAATATTGTCTCGAAAGACTCATTTGCGTCACTGATTTTCAGGTGGCCAAGAAATCACATATTCCAGCCCTCTTTGGACATGCAACAGATGATGCGTTTATACAACCCCATCATTCTGACCTCATCTTTAAGGCTTATACAGTAAGTCTCACCTCCAAATGTTGTCTTGTGCACCTTTTCAGTGTGTTGAAAGGCGTAATCATGATGTTACTAACGTTTATGAGAGACAACCATCCCAATAGCTAAGCTTCAGAACTCTTAGTACGTTGAACCGTGAAGTTCACACTTTTGGCAGTATCATGTATGGCAATGACATGAATTCACTCTTCTTGGGCTGACATTGACACGCAAAATTCTAGATATAATATTTTAAAAACTTGAGTAGATCTTTTTCAGAGCACTTCCAGGGCTTTTCAAGCAGAGCTAATTTATATTGTCTTGGTTCCTATGATACAGGGTGACAAAAATATAATCAAGTTTGATGGTGACCACAATTCTCCACGACCACAGTTTTACTATGATTCCATCACGATATTCTTCTACAATGTTTTGCGACCTCCTGAAGCACCGGTTGTTCCGGAAGTACCTGAACCGATTTTCTTTGATGATGCACTGGATATTGATGATTTAGATGAGGTTCCTCCTCTTACCTCTCCTATCATTTGAACATATATAGAAATGTTAGCATTTACAGCTGACGGACTCATGCATTAGTTTTAAAGGGTTTATTTTACCTTGTATTCTTATTTGAGACTTCCGTACTTATTATAGGATACACTCTATGAGATGTTGGGAGCAGTTCGACCACCTTCCGACACCAACACTGAGTCATCTCCAGCTGCTGGTACCAGTTCCGATGGTACTTATTTCACCTTTCTGGTTGAATCTGGAGCCGAATTCATATTTTGTTTCAGCTTTCATATCTTTGAACGAATTTTAGCTTTCACATACACATTCGTTAGATCTTTGGCTGTAAAATTTGATGAATATGTTGAAAATTATCTTATTTTCTGGTGATTGAACAGGCCCAAGTTCAGAGTCAACAGAGGATGCACTCTCGCACACACGTTCACGGTGGCAGATGAGCCGAACAGTTGTACGAGTCTGTCTACATCTTATGTTTTCTGGGCAGCCGTTTGTCCTCAGTTGATGCTACATATTCTTGACTTCTGTCGACGTACTTGTGATGGGTTTACTTCCGTCACATATTAATCTTCCATATTTTCAGCTAGTTTCCCTGAAGTTGAGGAGTACGATAATGACAGCCTTCCAATTCCATGTTCAAGGTAGTGTGGAAATTGAAGTTATTGGGACGTTTGTGCAGGTACCTGTTGACCTCACGGACCAACAAGGAGATCTTTCTGACCTCAGAGATTGTGATGGCGATGGATTCGAAGGCACATCCTCACGTGCTGAGGTACATAAACTTCAGGAACCTATCTGCTACACACTATTAAACCCAAGACGTATATCTAGTTCTGGTCTGTTGCATACTGTGAGGAAGTATGATACTCTATTCTTATCATTTGGTACGATCGTTCAGGCCTCTGAGAATGGGGTCCATGCCAACCAGTCGAAGGTGACATCCTCAAATGGACGTGACGAATGCTGGGAGCCTGTTTCCCAAATTGGAGACGATTTTGGAGCTGCTGGACATTCTTCGCCCAGCTATGAGCCTTTCTTTGAAAACGAGCCTACAAATTCTGACGATGAAGAGCGGGTATGAGCAACTGGATAGTTTGACTTTAAAAAAAATGCTTTTCGGGTCGATCAGCCTGTTTTCTCTTCAAAATGAGAAGCCAGATTTTTGCATGATCATCATTTCTGCAAAATTTAACTAGGGTGGAGATGCTTGGTTTTTTGGTGACAGATGTTTATGGAGGCTATTGCGGCTTCTCTTCATGATGTAGACAAAAAGGAAGCGGAGCAGAAGAATAAGAACGCAGTTTTACGGAGTGAGACCACCCCGTCAGCGAACAGCAGCAGACTTGACTCATTTAGCCAGCGGTTGAGATCAACCCTTTTTAGGGGTGGGCGTCGGAATGGCTCAAAATGAAATCGCAGCTGACATAAATTCTAATCTTTCTTACCATCCCTTGCTATTTGTACCCTCTTCCGTAGCACCTTATGGTCACATATCTGTAGTTTCGCTTTCAACACGTTGATGTTGAAGGTTTGGATTGTGCATAGAAAGGCAAAGTGTTGTGCCCTTTGTAAAGTGAGAATTGCCGATGATTCCTCCTGAGCATTTTACCTGGTTGAGAGAAGTTGGCATGATGGGTGGGTGGTTTCAAATTTCTTAGAATCTTGTTTCGAAAACTTCAATTAGGAGGTTGACTTCATACGGTTTTGAAGGACTAACATACGACAATTCATGTAATAGAAAAACTTGTCATTGTTTAGAGTAATCATCAATCAGGAATGTCTGATTTTGATCGTTTTGATATTCACTATCAGTAAGGTAGACAGTTCTTTGATTGTTGTGATTCAAATATTTAACGCTGAAAATGGACCTTCACTGAATCCCAAACCGGACATGCTATAAATTGTCACTTCGAAGAGCCTAAAGCTCCATAAAGTACGACACTGAATGTAATAGTGCTGAATGTGCACCATGTCCTGCATACAGTATATAATAAATTAATTGACCTATTTTTATCACCTACAATAAATCATGTTCTTTATTGCGACAATATGGTGTCACAAAATAGTAATAAAAGTAGGTCAATTATTGTATTTTATAATGAAACTAAATTTTGGCTTTAATATTTTACTTTTGAATAGCATGTGAACACAAAAAGTACATAGAAAATAACATCTTTTTTGTGACACCATATTGTTCGATACTGTAACTTCTACCTACCAAAAATCCGGATCTTCAGTAGCTATTGAAGTTATCTTTAAAGTCCATCAAATTTTGAAGAAGATACCATGAATTTTTCTTTATTATACTCTTATTTCTTCACTCCAAATAGTTAGGTGTGGAAGATCTTGGTGGTTTATCATTATTAGGTGTGTAAGAGGTGTGTAAGAGCTTGGTGGTCTTCAAAAGTTTTTTAGCTCCTTTCTTGGTGCTAAGAAGCTTTTGAAGACCACCAAGCTCTTACACACCTCTTACACACCTAATAATGATAAACCACCAAAATCTTCCACACATATTAACAAATAAGAGTATAGTAAAGCAAAATTCTTTATAGATTCATCAAATTCAAGGTGACTTTAAGAATAACTCTATTGTGTAGCGAATATATTTTTTTTTAAAAGAGGCCTAAAAGTTGGCAAATTAGCATTATTTCCATGATAAAACCACATTTTCAATGTGCCAAAGTTGGTTCAAAAATATTTCATGTTCAAGCAGTGGTATATGCATAATTTCATGATCGGCGAATTGCCGTAGTGAGTGTAATGAATGTTTTAGTGAGGTTGAAAAGTGGGTTGCATGACATACTTCCTGGCACTGTACTGTACATTGGGGCATTAATTACCCCCCTATGAAAAATTTGGACATGCAAGACATGCTTCAGTGTGGGACCCATGCAAGACACCATATTTTAGACAACATTGGTTCCTAATTTGGCGAGAGGAGTGTCCACTAATTTTGGACGTCGAACACGAATTTGAAAAAAATATCCAAAAAAAGACTGCAAAACACTCAAAAATAGCTTTTCAGTTCTTCGTGTTCTGCGATGAACAGTGTACTGTGTAGTGTTCTGATTGGTTGAGAGTTTTTTGTTAGGGGGTGATTAATGTGCCCCCTGTGCCCTCCAATAAGTATTGATCGCTTCCCAAAATGATGCAAAAACTTGGTAGAAAATAAATTTTCAAAATGACACTTTTTGCTCAAATCCTTTTATTCAAGATTCATAGTGTATTGGATAGATGATTGAGTCTATTTTCATGGTATAACAATTTTGCAAATTGAAAGATCATATTTTCACAAGAATAGAGTTTTTTAGAGTTCAATATCTACTACGTGGTGCTACTACCAGAGACATTGATTTCAGCCTTCATACAAAAAGGCATATTAGCAATGAGTACATGTAAAGTCTCCATAGACACTTCTTCCCATGTTTATTGAAGCGTTTTGACCAATTCATCCCTATTTTTCTTAGGGACACTTTTGAACATATTTTTTTAGCATCTTCCAAAGGGTCTTTGTGGGTGAAACTAAGACAATGCAAATTATCTTGAGAATAAGAAGGATTGGTACAAGTTTTTTTTGTTTCTTTTGTGTCAACACTTGATCTAATAATAGAAACACAAAACTAGGGCTTCGCTTCTCTTTGCACCACCAGTGACGAAGTGAAAGGCGATGAAATTGAATAAGATGTAATAGGCTAGATTACTTCACATAATGATTTTTGAGGGCGGAATGGAACAGCCATGGGAAGACCATTCAAGGATGCAAAAGGTTAGGTTACATCATAGAAAGGTTTCATCATAGAAAGTAAGAAAACCCTACTTTAGAACTATCGACTGTTGGTTCAATTACAAACCTTGCAAGTGTTGGAAAACCACAAATGGAACCTACAGTTGCTAATACCATTTTTCTAAACTAACTCCGATCTATGGTGGTCACTGGAATTTCACCTAGATTGTTCTTTTCAAGCGTCTACTAAAGTCACCACTTTTTCTTGTGGTGGCATGCCACTATGGGTAAGAAGATGTTCAAAAGAATCCCTACCAAAAAATATGAATGAATTGGTTGAAACGCTTCAACGGAAAAAGTGTCTATGGAGGCTATACATGTGTCCATTGCTAGTATGCCCCTAGAGAAGTCATTGTCGGAAATTTAGATAACCATGAGAGAACAAATATATGGTGTCATTTATTCATGATTGATAAAAATCATATATTTTTTTGATATACCATAGCCTTGAAGAAATGTGAGGTAACACATTATATATAATATAGGGTCCCTTGTAATACTCCAAATTATGTTTATAGTATTTTTAAAATAGCATTATAGTAATTAGTAGGGAAAATTTTATTTATACAATGAATGAAGTGTGAGCAAAATTTGGAATTGGATGGAAAACGATCATAGATTTATCTTCACAATAGATGAACTCATTGGATGAAGGTTTTTGTGTGTACTAAAGATCATTCCAAAGACTTTTGTGTAATTCTGTGGTTCTTTCTCCCATGGAAGGGAAGAATTCAATCATCGTGCATCAAATAATATCAAATTGTTTGGCTAATTTCGTACTGTTGCGTGAGAACATGTGCATCTGTGTAAGTGAACACATTATAAACGCTTTAATAATGCTGAAGAAGTTTGTTTTGGGGTTTGTCGACTTCTTTCAATGTTTTGGTGAAAAAAATAAGTATACCATTACCAATGGGCTTAGGCATGTAACCAATTTTGTAAACAAGATGTTTCTTGTATACGTGGCATAAATCTTGTCGTGTGATGAATTTCGTTCCTAATGCTGTAGTACAATGCTAAGGCAGTTCAAAGAAAACTCAAAAAAATATAAATAATGTAGGGTTTGAAATATTATCGAGATTTTAATTTCTAATTACACATAGGGTGGCAAGAAAGTAGAATTATTAAAAAAATGTAGGATCCACTGAAATGCAGAAAATGAGGTAAATAGCCCCTCAACAAATATCGATGTTATCCACTCATGTATCCCAAATAATACATTAAGTGACTTCCCCGAGAGTATGCCTTGTTGTATGGTGGTTGTAATCAATGTTTGTGCTGGTAGCAATAGGTGGTAGATATTGTAGTCTTCAAAACTCTATTATTGTAAAAATATGTTCTTTCACTTTGCAATTTTGTTATACCATGAAAATAGACAATCATCTATCCAATACACTTTACAATTCCTGAATTGAAGGTTTTTTTAGTAAAAAATTCCAATTTGAAATTTTAATTTTTGTCAAGTGTACATTATCCAGAAGAAATGATGCGTAATATTTACATATAAAGTTGAACCATGATTTTCAAAATGGGATTTCACACACACAAATTATCAAACATCCAAATTCACAGAGTGCATTGGGTTTATATTTGAGTTACTATTAACCCCTAAATGTACCAACCCTTTGAACACAAGTAGATGCTAGCCTCAAAAATAGATATTAGCATGGACCAGATGTACATGAGGTGTACATGAAAGGACCATTGCAAGCATAAAATGTACCCAAAAAATTTGACATACTTGCAATTAGAGGCCTCTCCAATATAATCAACAACTCCCTATCACAAAAGATTTATTGTCATTGGTAGAGAATTTAATTGGCTTACAAATGTGACTTGGATGAAAGTAGTCTAAGGTTGTATAAGAAAGTTACAAGGCTTTGAATCTATTCGTGATTCAGTTTGTGGACGCTGGAACCTTTTAGGGATTAAGAAATGACAAATCTTGGGACATTTGAGGGTGAAATGCTAAAGATTAAAAATTCATTTGGAAATTGAATAGTTTTGAATTGATAACTTCATACATGGATATCTTAGTTAATAAAACCTCAAAACTCATGATTGTTTTCTCACATGGATTTTCATTCATTCCGTTGAAAGCTTAATATACCATAAGTAACAAAATTTGTATCCATAATACAATTAGGTAAAAAGAAAAGATATTTTTTCATCAAAACTCGTAAATGTTATGCATCTTGTACACTACATGTCAAAATATTCGAATTTATCCAAAGTTTTCATTCTATTAAAAAAACCAAAACCAAAACTATGTAACATCTCTTCCGGGTACTGTACACTACAGTATTGGCACTTTCCTCCGTCATTTCAGATCACAGAAAGCTTGTGAATCAAAAAGTAATCTCAGACTTAGCTTCGCAAGAGAGCTCAACAAAATTACAAAATTTAACAAGTCATGCCATCAGTTCTTGAAGAAGTACTTCTATCCTGATGTCTAAGCCACAACTGGTTCCAGACTTCCAATTCTTCACTCCAATTTCTTCACTGCCGATCTGGTTTGCATTCAATGCTTTAGTCTTTTTGCTTCTCTAGGAGGATCTGCTTCCCGGCCCACCAAGTTATATCATTCCAATATCATGTGCCCACTCAAGAAGAGTAACATTTTCATCAGATAAGCGTCACTAACATGATTATTTATAAAGGCATTCAACATTCTGGACGACTTGAGCTGCATCAATTCAAACCAATTTGATAAATGAAGAATTACTAACCGATCAGGAGACCTCTGCAAGTTGGGCAAGTAGAGTAACCTGCTGTCCCCAATCGCCTCAAACATTCAAGATGAACTCCATGCCCACATGATGCAATGTTTCTTAGATCTATTAATTTGAAACTCTCAAAGCATACTGAGCAGGGGTCTATGTCACCACTTGTTATCAGATCCTTGACCGTAAGAATGAGGCTGCTCCACTCTGCCATGTTTTGTCCTCCTTCATCGAACCACTGGTATCGATCTCGAGGGGTTTCATTCCAGCTGCCTATTATGTCCATGAAATTAGCACAGCCTTGGGTGTTTTTCCGACCCTCAAAGATCCATCGACACCCCGCAAATCCACATGAGGTTGCCTTGATTCTTGTCCTACAACAAGGGCAATGCACACCGAGATCCTCAATGACATTGAAAAGTGTGAAGTTCTTGGGGCATTTTACCAGGGAACCAAATGCTTTGCAGCGGCGGTTGCAGCATTTCCCTTGAATGTTCAAGCCATACCAAACATGCTCCCACACTGGTATGAGAGAATGTGGGTCAAAAGCTAGCTCAGCTGTTTTTAAAGCAGACGCGTTTTCCATGTCCACAAAGTTCCCCACGCATATTGAGCTGCGTTCTAGAGAACTATCTCCTCCACCTCTCAGCCTTATGATCACGTGCAAAATCGATCCTTTTTGCACATTGTAGGCCACCAGCAACTGGCCGTCTTCTGATTGCTTTCCAGCAAATCCCAACCTCTGCTGCTCTACTGGGATGTCCTCGCTTTTGTAGACCTCATCTTTCAGGTCGCTCACGGTGGTGCGTTCTATAGGCAGACGAAACTCTAATGTTTTGCCAGTGAGGGTTTTTATGAAAATAGGTACGAACTCGGATGAATTTCTCATCCTTGTCTGCACTGAGAAGCGAGGTGAGAACTTTCCAATCTTCATGGTGGGCAACAAATGTGCGAGTTGTCGATCATCCCCCAAGTCGACCCCTCGGTAGAACAGATGCATCACACATAAGTCGTGACAAGTGGCGATGACTTCCTTCAATTGACTCACTGTGCGAACATCTTTGATGCCGACTCTGAGCACATTTCTTAAACGCCTCCCTTGCGGGCTCCCTTGAATGTTGTTGATATCAGGGAACAACTCCAGGTTTTCCTTGACATCGGTGCTCCTACAAATGAAGCAAAAAATAACAACTCAAGTGAAATCAATGATACCAAGGTTGTCATTCTCAACTGCGCGTTCTGAGCCTATGAACATTGCCATAAATTTGATATCTGCAGCAGGAACTTTAGAGAATGAACTTGGAAAGTCAGATGAACTTACTTTGACGAACGCTGTGAATGTGACACGGTCTTCCGCTGGGATCTTGTCATGTTGTTTCAGGAATCTGAAAGTTTCACGAATCAATACAACAGGCCAACAGTATCACGGGCAGTCTCATCCCAATACAAACTGAATCAGAGCGGAGATAGAGAAAAAAACTCTATAGTTACTGTTCTAGCTAATGTTGTAACCTAACAACACTACTGATTATGGATAATCATAATCACAATCATCAATCAATCTGCTCTTTCAAAATCATCTGTTGTTGCACTGTCACCAAAACTCCCGGGACCGCGAGAAGCAGATTTACAGACGAGGTCTAATGTCTGCTTCGAGATCCACCTTCCCGAACTCACCAGCCCTCTCAACTCAGAAACTCTGCAATCCTATAACTAACCTAGCCAGGTACTAGAATCCTGTCCATGCAGGAGTGTTGTGCCAACAAACCTTTCACATCCAGAAGATCGCAATCTTCAGTTTTTCCAAAACCACATGAAGCACTTCAGAGACCGACGCAGATTAATACAGTATATGTCAACCTCACCACCTTCCAGCTTTACTAAGAATTTTAAGTATCCCTCTCTTAATGACCAAGGCGAACTGAAAAACGTAGCGCAATGCTCACTTTGCCGTGACCGGGGCCTTGAACAATAATTTCTTCTGATATTCTTCCTGTGCCCTTCCAGAGAAGAAACAAACCGGCTTATGCACTCATTCTTGGACCATCTCCCCACAGCGATCTTGTGCTCGATTCCGCCTATTGAGAAAAAAACCTAATTCAAAATATCCTGGAACCTGATTATGATTGAGAAATAACTTCTGAGGACTGAAAGATAACATAAGTTAATTAGTATCGTGCTGTTGTGGGATATCACATCAATAACTTCTGAAAACTGCAAGACGGCAAATCAAAAGTACTTTATCAAACGGAGATTATTCTATTTCACCTACGAATAAACAGAATAATCTGCTTGTGATTTATTGTGGCAAATCAAACGTACGTATATCAAACGGTCATTAGAGCTCGAAATCTATACTTCTAAACTGACCTAATATTCAAATACGAAAGCTCAATGCAAGAATCAAAGGGGGAGAAGAATACCTGAACGGCCTATCTCCTCGGCCAATACCTGTTGCTCGCTGTTCAGTTTGAATGGTTTCGGTGGAGGCGTAATTGGTACTTGTTAATTCTTCTCTCGTCTGTGCCAGGCCGTCATAAACACATTAATACTCTTGTCACAAAGAATTAATTCACCAAAAAACTGCATGCAAGTTCTATCTGCGCAACTTACATCAAAAACAAAAGCGATCGTCTCGATTTGAATGGATTGTGTACACATACCTGGTATTCTGGAGTCTCCTGGAAACCATTCACAGACGCCAAGTTCACATGTTGGAGAGCTTGTGAGACGAGGTTGACATCATGCGATTGTTCGGTGTGGCCGATGAGCTCGATCAATGACTGCAACACAGAGACGAGTGGCAGGATCCAAGATAGGCAGGCTCAGGGATCCCAACGCTGAGCTTCCTCATGAAACAAAAAACCGATGCCTTAAGAACGACGAAACGAAGGCGCATCGACAGATGTCAAACATGAAGCCATCCCTCTTTCCCTATCACACCAAGTTACACCGACCGATCATGAGCTGCTGTGCATTCCATACTGTCAAGAGATGAATCGGGGAATGATTTTCCTGAGCAAGTACGAGATTGCAAAAATCATAAACATACCATCGTTTTCAAGTTAACAACTAATTAGAATGATTGAAAGCTTATTGCCATCGAACTGTACAGAATATTTTGATTCCAACTTGGGCAGGAGAATAAAGGCAGAAACTCATACGTGAAACAGTCTACAAAACGAGGACTTCTGGTCTTCAAATAATAGTTTCTCCCATATACACGCTCATTCGCATTGTACACCTAAACTATGATTTTCAAACGAAACAAACTTTTGTACGCTGAAATTCAGATTCGAAATAGTCGATGGCCGGTAAATGCTAATTCTCTCGTCAATGGAAATTCTAACTCCAGCAAGATGAGTGATCACTAATGCCGATGAGTGACTAAGAGCCGTAAACACAAGAAAGGAACTGAGTTGGGAGATGTATTAGCACCTCTTTCTCATGAGCTGAATTGGAAGGCGGGGGTGAAGTGAAGGCGGGGCGGCGATGTGATGTGGTAGAGACGGCCGGGTTATAATTAAGGTAAGGGGTACAATTGCCGTCAGTTTAAGCATTTCAACCCACATGGAGCGCTGATTTTCAATGATAAAAAAATTGCAGCACATAAAACTTTGGGTTTAACCCTTTAACGTCCCAATTCATCACTGTTTTCAAATATTCGTTATAAAATGTTTGATGAAAACCAAAAATGGAGTTGATGTACAAAGCAAAGTTGTATATGTCAATGTGAAGATCACATCTGTAAAGTTGGATTTATCATTTATTTCTTTAATATGTTTTAGTTAATTTTGCAAGATTTTCTCTTGAAATTCAATTAAAAATCATGAATTAATGGAATTTTTTTTTTAAATATTGTAATGAAATTGGAATAACATGCACTACAAGATGGTATGGTTTCCATTATTTGATTCTACTTATTTTGGAAACTCATCTTTAAGGTCTCACTTTTTGAACTAAGAATGAAACTTGACATAAACCACTTGTGTTGTTTTTTTTCAAAAATCATAATAACCTATTTTGAAGATCCAAACTGTACAAAGGATAGTCAACTTGCACAAGAACCATGAGAAATTTTGGTGGATGAAAACTGTCCAATTCGGATGGAATTTGAGCAGTTTGAATCTGTTCAGCATCCACCATGTGGATGGAGGCGCCTCAAAGGGTTAATAATCAAGCTCAACTTTTAATTTATTTTTTCACAATGTATGATTTGTTATAAATTTTCAAACTTAATATGCATAGACCACTATTGATGTTAGTAGGTGTACCAATAACTGTTTTTCATTTCTAGTTCAATCAAATTGCTAACTTGGTATTCATAATTAATGCTTGTGATAGTTAGATTGGGAACTCTTGAAGTTGAAACAGGTGCTTTTATAGGTGACCACAATTGATACCTAACAGTTTATGGTGCTTCTACCTTATTGTGATAAGGACCCTTACTATTGTGGTAATGATACATTTTCACTCATAGTATGTATTAAATCAATGCTTCCAATGCCAAATGGTAATTGTTGTTAAATGATTATAATGTAAGATTTTTCCTAATTTTTCTATGTTTTACAAGTTAAGTCAATATTAGAATTTTTGAATTTCAATAACTCACTCCTTATATATTTCAAATATAAGAGTTCCCTCACCCCTAATTGCCCAAGCGTTCATATTCTAAATCATGAATGATAAATCTCATTACAATTTCATTCATCAAGTCACTTTTTGCAATTCAAAATAATATTATAAAATTCTATGACAAGGTTTTGAGTTTATGTTTCAAATTTTATACAAGAATATTAGTAATAGCAATTATAAATCTAATCATACGGATAGAATCTAAATTTATAATGTACAACTTTTATTCATGCATTAAGCTTAAAATATCTCTTCTAGTTGCATTTTATAATAGATCTTTGCAATTCTTTAAATCACAAGAGGGGTGAAGTCCTTTAGGGAATAAGCTTCAATCTTAAATTTTTGTTGAGTTTATTGAAATACATATATTCATTAATTGATTTCTAATTGGAATATATTTGTTATTTTTCAAAAATCTATATGTATAGAATATGTTTTTTATTTTTTATTTTTTGAAAAAACTACACTTAAAAAAATAAAAAGTAAATATTTGTATTGTGGCTACTTTGAGGTTCCTTTGAGGTTGCTTTGAAGCAGAGCTCAAAAGTAACTTGAATGCAAATATTTATTTTCTAAATAAATATTTATGAGATTATACTTTTAAATTATAAATTTATTTTAATTTTTTACTTTTAGGCTAGGTTTATACTAGGGCTACCTAGACGCGATCGAAGGCCAACCTGATTTTGAAGTTTTTGAGTTTTCAATTGGGTGTTAGGGGCGGTTTACACTATGGACCAAGAGCCATGACCAAGAAAATTAAATCATTTTCATGGTCATGGCTCTTGGTCAAGAGCCATGACCATGAAAAATCAAAAATGCAATTTTAAATGACTTGGTCACTCTTTGTAGTGTAAAGTGGATTTAGACCGAGACAAGTTTAAGCTCATCATTCTCTCTTTTATCCTCCCCTTTTTCCTCCTTTCTCTTTAAATAATTGAACACTAGCCAATCAATGATTTTTGAGCCCCATGGTCTCCTAGATTATAGCTGAGTCGAGGCATTTGCTTCGACTCAACTATAATCAAGGAGACCATGAAAACATTATCCATTTGGGAAATTTTAGCATTTTTGGGGACCTCAAAGTTAGTGGTCATTCTCCTTTTTTCAAGGTAGTGTAAAGCCAAATGGGACCAAGAGCTCTTTTTGGGCCAATCACAGATTTTAGAATTCCATGGTTATTGCTCTTGGTCCATAGTGTAAACCACCCCTTAGTTTCTCAATCCGGTCTATGTAATATAAAGTACTAAGGCCTAAATTTTCTTGGGGCCCAATTGTGGCTACTTCCTCCTCTGGACTTACCATTTTCAACTCAACATAATTTAAATCTTTTTAAAGGTTTTCCATATTCATCTTCAAAGGTTTTCTATGTTCAAATGATCTTAACCCTTATTCGTCAACCCCATCTCGTCGGGTTTGGTTTTCTTAGTTCTCAAACGATTTTGACTATGAATTGTTAATAATGGAGAAATGTTTCTATGTATTTTTTTTTCAAGCATCATCCATGACAAGAATAGTATGTACCTACATTTTTAGAATGTAATTTACTTCTATATTTTGAGGTTAAAACTCAAAAAATACTCCCTTCTTTCTAAATTAGGAAATGATGTTTAAAGATTAAGTACATAGTGCTTCAGTAGAAAATCCTAAAAACCTTTATATTTGTAAACAAGAACAAAGCTCAAAGAAATGAAATATATGGAATGTCAACCGTTCTTAGTAATTAAGCTTTGTATAAAAAAATCTTATGTCATAGTGGATGTTTAAAGGTTAAATAATTATTCATCCAATCAAAATACTATGTTTATTTCTCAAACTCAATTATCTAAACTCAAGTAAGAGAGATAGATCACATCAAGAATTTAGGACCTCACTGATTTTTAACGCTTTTTGTGCGAAGTCCGATATTTCATGGGTTCGTGCATTTTTCGCATGAATTCCGCACGGATATTGCGCTGATTCTGCACTGAATCCGCACAACTTCTACATTCACTCTTTTCGTTAACTAACAAAGTGCAAAATCCGTGCAGAATTTGTGCGAAAAATGTACGAACCCGTGAAATATCGGATGCCGCACGGAAATTGTTTAAATTATGTGGGGTCCTAAGTTCTTGATGATGATATTCAAAACTTGCTCATGAATTAAGTAGTTGTAATAGTTATTAAGGCCAAATTCCATGAATGAAGTATTTCACTAAAAGACAAGTTTTTAGGAACATCGGGGGACCAAGTTCCACATTTCAAGTGAGCTTTTGAAGAAAAATGGAGGAGAAGTTATCATGAAGTACCACACGCTATGATCAAATTCAACAAACAAAAGACAAATTGTATTAATTTTAAAGCCCCGAAGCTTTAGTCACCTAGTTTCTAAATTTTTAGGAATTCAACATTTTTCCAAATTTTGAGTAGATTGTATTAAAAATAGGCAAAATTTAAGGCAATATTTAGGAGTTCATGATTTGGGAATTTTCTTAACATTCATCATTTAACTTTCAAAATTCCAGAAGATTTCAACATCTCATTTTTTAATTAGTTTACCTTGAATCTTACAATAGCATAGGGTATAAAGGGCTCTCAATGGGGTTCTCAAGCCCTCGACTTCATGGCAACTTCTCCCTAACCAATGAAACTTGTTCTTGTTTCACCCTAACCAATCAAACTTGTTCTTGTTTCATCCTAACCAATCAAAACGTCACTTATGCAAGTCCAAGGAATTGTGCATGACTTCATAGTTAGGTATGAGTCAAACTGTAATACCACTTTCCTCCTCCTCTTACCTACCTCCATGGGCAACTTCTCAAACCCATGGAAGTTGACTTTTCAAATAGGTGTGTCAAAGTTCAAGATTGCGATGCAAAATTTCCGTTTCATTTTCTAAATTAAATCCAACACAGTTCTAAAATCAACAGTCATTTGCAAAAGTAGGAGCTCTAGTCGTGAGATTTGAGTCTTCATTTCAAAATTATGCCTTCTCTTGCGGGATACAAGTCACGAACTCTAACACCTCCTATTGTTGTGTACAACATGTGTTCATGACAAGCTTAAGGTATGTTCACACTTGGTGTTAGGAGGGTAAAAACAAGGTAGGGTAGACCAAAATGGGCAACTTATGGATACTAATTAGTATAAATAATTACTTTCAATCGCCGAAGGTTAATAGGAATGCGGATGTGTTCGGCTTTAAAGCAATCAATGCAGTTAATATTCATACAATATTTTTTTTTTCTTGCACGAGGCTCCCAAACTCCCCGTAGAAAGACACAAATGGGAGTTTAATCTGTCACACTTTACAAATAGCACTTAACCCCTAAATGCCTAGAGCCCTCTCCAAATTCGGCAGTTTTGCAAAGATGCATTATAAAATGCAACTTAGAGGGATATTTTGAACTTCATATATGAATAAAAGTTGTACATTATGAATTTTAGATTCTATCCATATGGTTAGATCTATGATTGCTATTACCAATAATTTTGTATAAAATTTGAAACGTGAAATTCAAAATTATTTTGTAATTCAATTACGAATAAGATATTGACAATCTACGGATAAAATTCTTTATGATTGGTCGAAATGTAATACTCTAAGTGTAGTGATTTTTGGAGATTTTTTGGTTGCTTAATTTTATGAGTTGACTTTTTTTGGAGCATTTTAACACTGAAATCTTCAAAATATTGGGTGAATCACTACAACATGAAATGAAGCATAAAAATTTCACAAATCATCCCCTTTCTAATCGGATCACATGTGCATGAAGCTAACTTCCCATAGAATCTACAGTAAAAATTCCACACTGCAAAAAGTGCTTGACGGATGAGAATCTACGGATGAAATCTGTACATCGCCCAAAAAATGGACGCTTAGGCAGTTAGGGGTTAATAGGTAGTGTATTCTATCACCAAATTTAATCCACTACTTCCTCCAACCGTAGGCTAGTGCCGTTTTCAAAAATTAGTTTAGGGTTTCTTTCATTTATTTTATTTTTGCCAATCATGCTAGTACACATGTTTTGATTAATTGCATATAGGTAGGTGTATGTGATGTTATTACGAATACCAAAAAATCCCCTTATGACACAATTTTTTTTGTGTTCAGTATAAATCTTGATAATTTTGTTGTGTTTCAGTGCCAATTATGGCAGTGCGGAAAAATTTCATACTAGTATCAACGTTGGAAATTTATCATTCATGGAAACTTTAGTCATTTATTTAAAAAAATGTTTATCTTGATAGATAAGGTTGTTCTTTGCTTCAATTTTTTCTTGAGAACCATTACTAGACTTCACTATCAATTTAATTTTTATAGTTATATGAACACCTACTGAAATGGACGTCACCAAATTCATTTATACTTTGCAATGATAGATTATGTATTTTTATAAATACGATGAATGATGAATTTTTTCAAACATATATGTAATTGATATATACTACTTTTTATAACTCTTGCATTAGTTTTGCTTATACTATAGTAATTCTAAGTTGCAATGTTGTTAAAATTGTAGTAATGGACACTACTATTGGTCCACCCAATAGTGCTTTCACCCAAAAATGATACTACTACCGTGAGTTTAGGCCAAAATTATACCTTAATTCATTCCTAAGACCTTCTTAACACCACTCTTAATACTAAGAGAGGATATGCTTTTAGGTCAATGCTAAAAATGTTTAACTATCATAGGTTAATAGTTAGATGCATACAAATTAATCCAAAAAAGGAAAGTTGAAAGGTTTTGGAAATAGTTTAAAAAAAATGTAATTCTTTTAAGGTGAAATGGAACCTTGAAAAATATTTTCTAGATTTGAAATGGAAAATCCAAAAATTATAAATATTTGGCACATGAGTGTCAAACCAACTATTAACCTTTAAACGTCATGCAACTTTTATCATTTTAAGGGTCATTTTTACAACTTTTATTTCAGTTTTTTGAGAAATTTATTTTTGTAGATTATAACGTACACCAAAATAAAGCAAAATATGTAATCTATGTCCTTAATTGATAAACTTAGAAAAAAAGTTATTGCTCCAAAGTAGGTCATTAAAAAGTGCTCCTGAGACCATTTTTTGGTTTTTCCTCAATTTGGATGATGGGATGAACCTAAAACACACATTTCGTTAAATTTGAATTATTTCTTGATATTTGGACCGAGAATCCGGAATTGCCATGGGGAGATTTCATGGAGAGGTCGCCCTTTGTGGGGAGGAGATGTTCCAATATGGAGGTATCGGCACTCTGATTTTCTGCGATAGGGAGTTCTCTCCATGGTATTTCTGTAGAACAGTGGTGCTTCCCCATCGTGATAAGGATTCATCCTCACTGTCGTCTCTCAAGTCATAGGGAGGCCTCCCCAGCGATGCAATTTTCAGGGTTCCCTGTGTGCAGTCATGGGCTGTGAATCTGTGATGGGGAGGCCTCCCCAGCGATGCAATTTTCGGGGTTCCCTGTGTGCAGTCCTGGGCTGTGAATCTGTGATGGGGAGGCCTCCCCACTACCATACATCATCCTGTACCATGGGGCACTGCAAAGCCTGAACATATGCACGAGGCATTACATGCACACCATTTAGAGAAGGATCATTTTATTTCGATTCAAATCGATTACATGAGGACACGCTTCCGCTGGTGTGTCCACACTCTACTCAGAATTCCAGGACTGACATTCTCAGCGACCTACCCTACATGACGCACGTCACTCGCGGCCTCGGAGGCGGCGTGCGAGTCGGTCAAAACGGCCTTGGCGTTGTCCGCATCCAACCTTGGAATCTTACGTAGCGAGGTCTCGGTGAAGTTAACGTTCGGCGAGCTTCCATAGACGATGGAAGTGCAGTCCAACCATTGCACGGCGTCGTCGCTGCCATCGCGCTCCCACTTCACATCCCAACAACCTCTATATCTCTCCTTGTCTCTCATCCCCCGGCTTCCTCTGGCAAACCTCCAAGATCAGATCTGGCACTTCCCATGGTGTGTGGAGACCGGGCGTCGCGCACGGCCGGTGCAAGCACCCTGCCCATCCACACTGGATAGATTGTGGTGTCGCTGGGCCTGATGAGGACAAAATTCCCAACGAGGGCGTTGCGGTATGGGTTGAACGCCGGCCTGGGTCGCCGCCGTCCTGGACCGCACGAAGGATTGGGCGGACAGGGGACGGCTGCCCACCTGGCACTCCGGGAGGCCTCCCTGGCGCGTGACAAAGGCGACCATGCAGGCGAAGAGGTCGTCCCGGCCATCCGGGTGGGAGACCTCCCCATCATTTAGCGCTCCCCACGGAGGGCGGACAGGGGACGGCTGCCCACCAGGCACTCCGGGAGGCCTCCCTGGCGCGTGACAAAGGCGACCATGGAGGCGAAGAGGTCGTCCTGGCCATTTGGGTGAGGAGACCTCCCCATCATTTAGCACTCCCCATGGAGAGCGGACAGGGGACGGCTACCCATCTGGCACTCCGGGAGGCCTCCCTGAAGCGTGACATGGGCGACCATGCACGCGAAGAAGTCGTCCCGGCCATCCGGGTGGGGAGACCTCCCATCATTTAGCGCTCCCCACGGAGGGCGGACAGGGGACGGCTGCCCACTTGGCACTCCGGGAGGCCTCCTTGGCGCGTGACAAAGGCCACCATGGAGTCAAAGAGGTCGTCCCGGCCATCCGGGTGGGGGGACTTCCCCATCATTTAGCGCTCCCCACTGAGGGCGGACAGGAGATGGCTGCCGATCTGGCACTCCGGGAGGCCTCCCTGGCGCGTAACAACAGCGACAATGCAGGTGAAGAGGTCGTCCCGGCCGTCCGGGTGGGGAGACCTCCCCATCATTTAGCGCTCCCCGCGGAGGGCGGACAGGTGATGGCTGCCCACTTGGCACTTCGGAAGGCCTCCCTCGCGCGTGACAAAGGCGACCATGGAGGCGATGAGGTCGTCCCGGCCATCCGGGTGGAGAGACCTCCCCATCATTTAGCGCTCCCCACGGAGGGCGGACAAGGGACGCCTGCCCACCTGGCATTCCGGGAAGCCTCCCTGGCGCGTGACAAAGGCGACCATGGAGGCGAAGAGGTCGTCCTGGCCATTCGGGTGGGGAGACCTCCCCATCATTTAGCACTCCCCATGGAGAGCGGACAGGGGACGGCTACCCATCTGGCACTCCGGGAGGCCTCCCTGAAGCGTGACATGGGCGACCATGCACGCGAAGAAGTCGTCCCGGCCATCCGGGTGGGGAGACCTCCCATCATTTAGTGCTCCCCACGGAGGGCGGACAGGGGACGGCTGCCCACTTGGCACTTCGGGAGGCCTCCTTGGCGCGTGACAAAGGCGACCATGGAGGCGATGAGGTCGTCCCGGTCATCCGGGTGGGGAGACCTCCCCATCATTTAGCGCTCCCCACGGAGGGCGGACAGGTGATGGCTGCCCACCTGGCACTTCGGGAGGCCTCCCTGGCGCGTGACAAAGGCGACCATGGAGGCGATGAGGTCGTCCCGGTCATCCGGGTGGGGAGACCTCCCCATCATTTAGCGCTCCCTACGGAGGGCGAACAAGGGACAGCTGCCCATCTAGCATTGCGGGAGGCCTCCCTGGCGCGTGACAGGGGCGACCATGCACGCGAAGAAGTCGTCCTGGCCATCCGGGTGGGCAGACCTTCCCATCATTTAGCGCTCCTCACGGAGGGCGAACAGGGGACGGCTGCCCATTTGGCACTACGGGAGGCCTCCTTGGCGCGTGACAAAGGCGACCATGGAATCAAAGAGGTCGTCCCGGCCATCTGGGTGGGGGGACTTCCCCATCATTTAGCGCTCCCCACGGACGGCGGACAGGGGACGGCTGCCCATCTAGCACTCCGGGAGGCCTCCCTGGCGCGTAACAACGGCGACAATGCAGGCGATGAGGTCGTCCCGGCCATCCGGGTGGGGAGACCTCCCATCATTTAGCGCTCCCCACGGAGGGCGGACAAGGGACGGCTGCCCACCTGGCATTCCCGGAGGCCTCCCTGGCGCGTGACAAAGGCGACCATGGAGGCGAAGAGGTCGTCCTGGCCATCCGGGTGGGAAGACCTCCCCATCATTTAGCGTTCCCCAGGGAGGGCGGACAGGGGACGGCTGCCCACCTGGCACTCCGGGAGGCTTTCATGAAGCGTGACATGGGCGACTATGCAGGCGAAGAAGTCGACCTGGCCATCCGGGTGGGGAGACCTCCCCATCATTTAGCGCTCCCACGGAGGGCGGACAGGGGACGGCTGCCCATCTGGCACCCCGGAAGGCCTCCTTCGCGCGTGACAAAGGTGACTGTGGAGGCGAAGAGGTCGTCCTGGCCATCCGGGTGGGGAGACCTCCCATCATTTAGCGCTCCCCACGGAGGGCGGACAAGGGACGGCTGCCCACCTGGCACTCTGGGAGGCCTCCCTGGTGCATGACAAAGGCGACCATGGAGGCGAAGAGGTCATCCTGGCCATTTGGGTGGGGAGACCTCCCCATCATTTAGCACTCCCCATGGAGAGCGGACAGGGGACAGCTACCATCTGGCTCTCCGGGAGGCCTCCCTGAAGCGTGACATGGGCGACCATGCACGCGAAGAAGTTGTCCTGGCCATCCGGGTGGAGAGACCTCCCCATCATTTAGCTCTCCCCACGGAGGGCGGACAAGGGACGGTTGCCCACCTGTCATTCCGGGAGGCCTCCCTGGCGCGTGACAAAGGCGACCATGCAGGCGAAGAGGTCGTTCCGGCCATCCGGATGGGGAGACCTCCCCATCATTTAGAGCTCCCCACGGAGGGTGGATAGGGGACGGCTGCCCACTTAGCACTCCGGGAGGCCTCTTTACGGCGTGACAAAGGCCACCATGAAGGCAAAGAGGTCGTCCCGGCCATTCGGGTGGGGAGACCTCCCCATCATTTAGCGCTCCTCACGGAGGGCGGATAGGGGACGGCTGCCCACCAGGCACTCCGGGAGGCCTCCCTGGCGCGTGACAAAGGGGACCATGCAGGCGAAGAAGTCGACCTGGCCATCCGGGTGGGGAGACCTTCCCATCATTTAGCGCTCCCCACGGAGGGCGGACAGGGGATGGCTGCCCATCTGGCACTCTGGAAGGCCTCCTTGGCGCGTGACAAAGGTGACCGTGGAGGCGAAGAGGTCGTCCCGGCCATCCGGGTGGGGAGACCTCCCCATCATTTAGCGCTCCTCAGGGAGGGCGGACAGGGGACGGCTGCCCACCAGGCACTCCGAGAGGCCTCCCTGGTGCGTGACAAAGGCGACCATGGAGGCGAAGAGGTCGTTCTGGCCATTTGGGTGAGGAGACCTCCCCATCATTTAGCACTCCCCATGGAGAGCGGACAGGGGACGGCTACCCATCTGGCACTCCGAGAGGCCTCCCTGAAGCGTGACATGGGCGACCATGCACGCGAAGAAGTCGTCCCGGCCATCCGGGTGGGGAGACCTCCCATCATTTAGCGCTCCCCACGGAGGGCGGACAGGGGACGGCTGCCCACTTGGCACTTCGGGAGGCCTCCTTGGCGCGTGACAATGGTGACCATGGAGTCAAAGAGGTCGTCCCGGCCATCCGGGTGAGGGGGACTTCCCCATCATTTAGCGCTCCCCACTGAGGGCGGACAGGAGATGGCTGCCCATCTGGCACTCCGGGAGGCCTCCCTGGCGCGTAACAACGGCGAGAATGTAGGTGAAGAGGTCGTCCCGGCCGTCCGGGTGGGGAGACCTCCCCATCATTTAGCGCTCCCCACGGAGGACGGACAGGGGATGGCTGCCCACCTGGCACTCCGGGAGGCCTCCCTAGCGCGTGACAAAGGCGACCATGGAGGCGGAGTGGTCGTCCTGGCCATCTGGGTGGGGAGACCTCCCCATCATTTAGCGCTCCCCACCGAGGGCGGACAGGAGATGGCTGCCCATCTGGCACTCCGGGAGGCCTCCCTGGCGCGTAACAACGGCGAGAATGTAGGTGAAGAGGTCGTCCCGGCCGTCCGGGTGGGGAGACCTCCCCATCATTTAGCGCTCCCCACGGAGGACGGACAGGGGATGGCTGCCCACCTGGCACTCCGGGAGGCCTCCCTAGCGCGTGACAAAGGCGACCATGGAGGCGGAGTGGTCGTCCTGGCCATCTGGGTGGGGAGACCTCCCCATCATTTAGCGCTCCCCACCGAGGGCGGACAGGAGATGGCTGCCCATCTGGCACTCCGGGAGGCCTCCCTGGCGCGTAACAACGGCGACAATGCAGGTGAAGGGGTTGTCCCGGCCATCCGGGTGGAGAGACCTCCCTTCGGGCCCCGTCTGCTGGGGAGATCTCCCCACGGGCATTGTAGGGTTCCCATCTAGGGAGGGCTCCCTATGGATGAGACCAAATCGGATAGGGACATCTCCTTTCCGCGTGTCAGACGGGGAAGAATGTCGCCGTCGAAACAAAATTTCCGTACACAATAAATGGAAAAAGTACACTACTAGAAAACATGTGTCCAAAACAACAAAAAATTAACAGAGAATTGTTGATAATGGGAGTTGATTTGGACAAGTTGATCTGGACATCTTTCAACAGAGATATGTTGTTTGATTTTTGTTGTTTTGGTCAAAAAAATTCAACTACACAGAAATAATAATTCTACTACCCGAAATAAAAATTTCAGCTTCCCATACCATAATTTTCCGGCTGCCCGGAGGAATTTTTTTGGCTGCTCGGACGAAAATTTCAACTGCCCGAAAAAATTCCCGTTGCCCGGGCGGAAGTTTTCAACTGCCCGGGCCCTAATATCCAACTGCCCGACACACAATTTCCGGTTGCCAAGACTACTATATCCTAACATCTCCGCCCACCGGGTTTGATCATGAGACCTCCTACATGATGACTACAAGATCTTACCAACACACCATTGGTGAGTTGCTTTGTGCCTCAACCGGTCACTTATTGTTACTTATAAATGCTGACATCAAAAATTTGGACTTTTCACAATTTCAGTAAACTTTGAAGGCTTGTTTCTCCTTCATACGGTGTCCGATTTTAATAAAAATTATTGGAAAAGTTGCGTTTTAAAGTCTAGTATTAGTGGTAAAATTTTTACTTTGATCCAATATGCTGTGAAGTTTTTATAGACATTTTAGTAGAAGGGGGTTCAACAAAAATAACTTTTGTCTTTGATACCCAAAAAATATGTTTTTAGAAAATTTTAATTTTTTTTATAGATATAGAGAAAAGCCTGACTAATCCACTTCAAAAAAAAATTTGAAAAAAAAAAAGTTTCTGACATCGCTAAAAATATCCAAATTCTGCTGTGGAAAAAAAAACAGCTCCCAGCCATCAAAATTTCGTCGAAAAAAAAATATTTTTGGAATTTTTTGAAACTTTTTGGACATATAGAAAATAGCCTGCCTGATCCACTTCAAAAAGAAAAATTGAAAAAAAATGATTTTTGACATCGTTAAAAATATCCAAAGTCTGTTGTGGAAAAAAAACAGCTCCCAACCATCAAAATTTAGTCGAAAAAAAAATATTTTTTCAATTTTCCGAAACTTTTTCTAGGCACAGAAAAAAGCCTGCCTGATCCAATGCAAAAAAAAATTTGAAGAAAAAAATGTTTTTGACATCGCTAAAAATATCCGAAGTCTACTGTAGAAAAAAAAACAACTCCCTGCCATCAAAATTTCGTTGAAAAAGAAATATTTCTGGAATTTGTTGAAACTTTTTGTAAGTACAAGTAAAAGCCTACGTGATCCACTCCCAAAAAAAATTTGAAAAAACATTTTTTTTTTGTTATTTTTGTAAATAAAATTGATTCAAAATTTTTATAAATTTTTAATAAAATAATAATATTAAGTATTACAAAAATGTTTTAATAATGTTTTTATAATGCTCAAAAATTATTTTAAAACTGTTTTATTTTATTTTTATTTTGTTTTATATTAAAAATATATTTAAAAAATATTAAAAAAATATTAAAAAATATTATCCAACCTGATGTGGCCGATATGCTGCCAGAGATCCACATGAGATTTCATTTTTTATTTTTTATTTTTTATTTTATTTTTAAAATTATTATTATTATTATTATTTTAAATTTTATTAATTTATATGCATGAGAATTCGCGGTTTTGATGAGGCTTTAGATTTCCTCTAATGTTGCAGAAAGTTAAAAATTTGTGAAAAAAGCACTTATAGTGCACAAATCAACAGAAATCAGTGAAAAAGGCACTTACAGTGCACGGACCAACAGAAATCATGCGACTTCTGTTGTTGCATTTACAGAAAGTTAGAAATCAGTGAAAAAGGCACTTACAGTGCACGGACCAACAGAAATGAGTTGATTTTCTGTTGATTTGGTCGTGATTTTCTAGTAGTGATAGGACCGTATAATAATTAAATGTAAAAAGAGAATAAAAAATGAATAGAGAGAGCAGCAGGTGTCAGGAAACCCACCTGCCACGTCAGCGGATGACGTCAGAAGTGACACGTGTCAAGTGGTGGATGCGCCACGTCGACACTGCAGCAATTACGAGGGAAAGTACATGGAAGTGGCGGCTTGAAACTTAAAAGCGGGCTCTCAAATTTCTTGGGCGCATTCAAATGGGGATTTATTGTAGGGTTTCATACTCATAGTGTCCTAACGTTGCTTCCCATTGGTGGGCTGCTGGAGCCGTCCGATCCGGATTAAGAACGGCGTAGATGGCGCCACGTGTCCTGATATTTTGTTTGAAATATCCTCTCCCATGGATACGGCTGAGACCCTGGCATACACGGCCGACATCTGCACCTACACGGCCGAAACCCTGGACTACCCGGCTGCCTTGCCCTCGTACACGACCGAACCCCGGATATACACGGCCGAGATCCGGATATACACGGCCGAGATTGACCCTACACTAGGCACTGGACGTGGCGCGCTGAGGACCGTCGGATCTAGGTCGGCCAGTGTGCATCGTCCGATGAATCTGAAGCGGCGGCGCCGCACTATATAAGTTGTCCTGACCTCACTTTCTCCTCACTCGCATTTTGGTGCGGTCGCGAAGCGCTGCCGGATTCTACTGGGGTCGTCCTCGACAGCAAGATATTCATCCATGGCCATGGGGTAAGTCCCTCGACCCTGCCCGGTCTTGCGAATCATTAGTTTATATGGTCTTGAGCTGCTTCCGTGGGGAGATCTCGCGACCTACTTGTTCCGGAGGTCTCTCCACAAAATTGGTAGGTGCTTCTCCCAGCGTCTTGCGTGGGGAGCTCTCCCCAGGCGCGTGCATGGGGAGCTCGCCCCACGCGCGTACGTGGGGAGCTCTCCCTAGGCGCGTGCGTGGGGAACTCTCCCCAGGCGCGTGCGTGGGGAGCTCTCCCCAGGCGCGTGCGTGGGGAGCGCTCTCGAGGCGCGTGCGTGCTAGCACTCCCGAGGCGCGTTCGTGGAGAGCTCTCCCGAGGCGCGTTCGTGGGGAGCACTCTCCAGGCGCGTGCGTGGGGAGCTCTCCCCATGCGCTTGCGTGGGGAGCTCTCCCCAGGCGCGTGTGTGGGGAGCTCTCCCCAGGCGCATGCGTGAGGAGCACTCTCCAAGCACATGCGTGGGGAGCGCTCCCGAGGCGCGTGCGTGCTAGCACTCCCAAGGCGCGTTCGTGGAGAGCTCTCCCGACGCGCGTTCGTGGGGAGCACTTCCCAAGCGCGTGCGTGGGTAGCTCTCCCGAGGCAAGTGCGTGGGGAGCACTCCCGAGGCGCGTGCGTGGGGAGCTCTCCCGAGGCGCGTGCGTGGGAAGCACTCCCCATGCGCGTGCGTGGGGAGCTCTCTCGAGGCGCGGGCGTGGGCAGCTCTCCCGAGGCGCGTGCATGGGGAGCACTTCCTGGCGCGTGCATGGGGAGCTCTCCCAAGGCGTGTGCGTAGGGAGCACTCCCGAGGCGCGTGCGTGGAGAGGTCTCCCCAGGCGTGTGCGTGGGACCATTCCCGAGGCGCGTGCGTGTGGAGCTCTCCCGAGGCGCGTGCTTCGGGAGCACTCCCCAGGCGCATGCGTGGGGAGCGCACCCGAGGCGCGTGCGTGCGAGCACTCCCGAGGCACATGCGCGGGGAGCACTCCCGTGGCGCGTTTGTGGAGAGCACTCCTTAGGCGCGTGCAATTAGGAGCTCTCCCCAAGCGCGTGCGTTGGGAGCTCTCCCAAGGTGAGTGCGTTGGGAGCATTCCCCAGGCGCATGCGTGGGGAGCTCTCCCCAGGCCCGTGCGTGGGGAGCTCTCCAGAGGCGCTTGCGTGGGGAGCACTCCCTAGTCGCGTGCATCGGGAGCTCTCCCCGAGGCGCCTCCGTGGGGAGGTCTCTAGAGGCGCGTGTGTGGGGAGCTCTCCTGAGGCGCGTGCGTGGGAAGCACTCCCCATGCGCGTGCGTGGGGAGCTCTTCCGAGGCATGTGTGTGGGAAGCACTCCCCATGCGCGTGCGTGGGGAGCTCTCCCGAGGCGCGTGCGTAGGGAGCACTCGCGTGGCGCGTGCGTGGGGAGCTCTCCCTAGGCGTGTGCGTGGGGAGAGCTCCCGAGGCGCGTGCGTGGGGAGCACTCTCCAGGCGCGTGCGTGGGGAGCTCTCCTCACGCACGCGCCTCGGGAGTGCTCCTCAGTCGCGTGCGTTTGGGAGCACTCCCCAATCGCATGCGTGGGGAGCACTCCCCAGGGGCGTGCGTGGGGAGCACTGCCGAGGCGCGTGCGTGGGGAGCTCTCCCGAGGCGCGTGCTTGGGGAGCACTCTCCAAGCGCGTGCGTGGGGAGCTCTCCCCACGCACGCGCCTCGGAAAGTTCCACACGCACGCGTCTTGGGAGTGCTCCTGAGTCGCGTGCGTTTGGGAGCACTCCCCAATCGCATGCGTGGGGAGCACTCCCCAGGGGCGTGCGTGGGGAGCACTGCCGAGGCGCGTGCGTGGGGAGCTCTCCCGAGGCGCTTGCTTGGAGAGCACTCTCCAAGCGCGTGCGTGGGGAGCTCTCTCCACGCACGCGCCTCGAAAAGTTCTCCACGCACGCGCCTCGGGAGTGTTCCCCTGTCGCATGCGTGGGGAGCACTCCCCAGGCGCGTGTGTGGGGAGCTCTCCGGAGGCGCATGTGTGGGAATTCTCCGGAGGCGCGTGCGTGGGGAGCACTCCTTTGGCGCGTGTGTGGGGAGCTCTCGCGAGGCGCGTGCTTGGGGAGCACTCCCCAGACGCGTGCGTGGGGAGCTCTCCCCAGGCGCGTGCATGGGGAGAGCTCCCGAGGCGCGTGCGTGGGGAGCACTCCCGAGGCGCGTGCGTAGGGAGCTCTCCCGAGGCGCGTGCGTGGGGAGAGCTCCCGAGGCGCGTGCGTGGAGAGCACTCTCCAGGCGCGTGCCTGGGGAGGTGTCCCCACGCACGCACCTCAGGAGAGCTCGCCGTGCGCTTGCAGTAAGAGTGCTCTACACCTATGTGATTCGGGAGCGCTCGCTAGTTGCGTTTGAGGGGAGCACTTTCCACCCGCTTGCGTGTGAAGCGGTTGCGACGTAGGTGAGCGGGGAGCAGTCTCGAACTCTCGCTTGCGACGCAGACATAGGGATTTATCCTTACCGTCCCACCCTCGTCAGATCTCCCTAGAACCCAAGCATGGGGAGGTCTCTCCAGAACCCAAGCACGAGGAGGTCTCCGTAACATCCCACACTAGGGAGGTCTCCTCACAACCCAAGTATGGGGACATCTCCCCACTGCCCAAGCACGGGGAGGTCTGCCCACAACGCAAGCACGGGAGGTCTCCCTACCATCCCAGCCTGGAGAGGTCTCCCCACAGTCCAAGCACGGGGAGGTCTCCCCACAACGCAAGCACGGGAGGTCTCCCTAGCATCCCAGCTTGGGGAGGTCTCCCCACAACCCAAGCATGGGGAGGTCTCTCTAGAGCCCAAGCACAGGGAGGTCTCCCTAGAGCCCAAGCACGGGGAGGTCTCCCCACAACGCAATCACAGGGAGGTCTCCCTACCATCCCAGCCTAGGGAGGTCTCCCGACTGCCCGAGCACGGGGAGGTCTCCCCACAACGCAAGCACGGGAGGTCTCCCCACAACCCAAGCATGGGGAGATCTCCCTAGAGCCCAAGCACGGGGAGGTCTCCCCACAACGCAATCACGGGGAGTTCTCCCTACCATCCCAGCCTGTGGAGGTCTCCCCACAGCCAAAGCATGGGGAGGTCTCCCCACAGCCGAAACATGGGAGGTCTCCCCACAGCCCAAGCATGGGGAGGTCTCCCCAGAACGCAAGCACGGGGAGGTCTCCCTACCATCCCAGCCTGGGGAGGTCTCCCCACAGCCCACGCATGGGGAGGTCTCCCTACCATCCGACCATGGGGAGGTCTTTCTAGAACCCAAGCGCGGGGACGTCTCCCTACCATCCCACCCTGGGGAGGTCTCCCCACAACCCAAGCATGGGGAAGTCTCCCTACCATCCCAGCCTGGGGAGGTGTCCCCAGAATCCAAGCATAGCCCGGAGGTCTCCCCACAACCCAAGTATGGGGAGGTCTCTACAGTCACCGCATTGGGTTGGTGCCCTACAATTGCAGCGTGGGAGGACCCCTGACAGTTTCCCCAGATTGGTTTTATGTAGGTGCGTACTCTGACTCGCTGTCACTGTTGTCTCGCAGGGTTGATATGTCTTAGATTCCCGATGACATTCGACCAATTGCGCTGAAGCTTCTTTGCGCTAACGTCCTCGATGACCTTACTGGCTTTAAGAGCAAGCCGGGATGTGCCTTTGTTTGCAACCCCAACATCTTGAAGTGGGGCATCGATGTTGAGACGGCAAATGTCCGCCCGAGGATCTGTTTTTTGTACGTACTGGCCTCCGACCCCGAGCGTCAGATCAAGCCTCTCCACACCACTGTGCTGCAAGTGATTCCCGCCCCTGGTGCGCACAAAGTCAATGTCAATATGGAGGAGTCCCCGGGTGGGCGTCGGCTGTCCCGACGAATTGCCCTTCGTTTACCTATTGCGAAGCTTTGCAGTGGGCTGTTGCCGGCGCTTGAGGAAAAGGGATTTGCGTTTAACTGGCAGGTGCAGGCCTTCTCTCAAGGCGACGTCATAACCGGATTCCGGGACATATTTGCGGAATTGGAGGGCATTGACAACGACGACG
Source organism: Pohlia nutans (assembly GCA_022496805.1). Lineage (NCBI taxonomy): Eukaryota > Viridiplantae > Streptophyta > Bryopsida > Bryales > Mniaceae > Pohlia > Pohlia nutans. Next base: position 2,119,507 of record CM040085.1, on the reverse strand, counting down.
ACCACCAGGGTATTGCACTGACGGCCGGTGCAGCACCTTCTCCGACCAAACGATCTAGAAAGATATCCATTAACCCTGACTCGCAAATGCTGAAGGAAATGGAGGACGTCATCATAAAATTAGAGAAAGCGTTCGACCTCAAGAAACAGGTGCGCGATACGAAAGTACTGGCCAACTGCTCCGAGTTTTTGGCACGGCAGGTGGACCATTTGTACCCTTGGGGCAACTCCGCGGTGGATGATTCGGAAGGGCGGCGCCTGAAGGTGCCGCTCCAGAACTTACACAAGGCACCGGACACTTGGGTTTACCGCGGCATTGTGCCTAAACGGGTGGAGGAGTTGAAGGCCCAAGTCATCGGGAATCAAAGCACCGTGCAAAGGCTCCCCATCATTGTCATCCCTGTGCAACCAGTCCCAGGTCCGGAGCCTGCCAAGTACGAAGTGGTGCCTACCAGGCCCACAAATCGCAATGCCATGGCCTCGCACCACTTCTGGATTGTTGGCGGCCAACATACTGTTATAGCATCCGAGGCTGTCATCCGAGAAAATGTGACGGACCGCACGTTCCAAGAGCTGAACGGGAAGCACGAGATCATCGTGGTTTGGAGCCGGGACATGAATCATATTCGATTGCTGTCCAGGATTTTTAATTCCCGGACTTGGGACAAGAAGAGCACCCTGGACCTCTTCGACAAAATCAAGCAAGCGCGGGCTGTCTAGAAGGAAATGGGTAGCCCTCCTTCTTCGATTGAAAGGACGACTCTTGAATGGATTGTAAGCCCCCCCTCCCTCCCTCTGTACAAGTCCTTTTGCTTTTGCCGTTCATAGGGAGACCTCCCCATGACCTTGCAGTGGGGAGACCTCCCTATGAACAGTTTCTTCTGGGGAGGCCTCCCCAACAGCTTCCAAGTAGGGAGGCCTCCCCGTGATTTTCTGGGGAGTCCTCCCCATGAGCTATCACTAGGGAGGCCCCCCCAGGAACTTCTAGTGGGGAGACCTCCCCATGACCTTGTACTGGGGAGACCTCCCCATGAACTTCTAGTGGGGAGGCCTCCCCAAGAGCCTCAAAGTAGGGAGGCCTCCCCGTGAACTCATTCGGGAGTCCTCCCCATGAGCTATTAGTAGGGAGGCCTCTCCTTGAACTTCTAGTGGGGAGACCTCCCCATAAACTTGCAGTGGGGAGACCTCCCCATGATCAATGTGTAGTGGGGAGGCCTCCCTAAGAGCTTCCAAGTAGGGAGGCCTCCCCGTGAACTTCATGTAGGGAGTCCTCCCCATGAGCTCTCAGTAGTGAGGCATCACTTGGAAGGCCTCCCTATGACCTTCCTGTATGGAGGTCTCTCCATTGACTGTCAGTGGAGTAGGCCTCCCGATTCACAGTCACTGCCTTGAAGAGGGAGGCCTCCCTGCATGAACGGAGTGGAAAGGGAGTTTCTACCTATAGTATGCGCGGTTGACATTAAAAAATGTGACCAATCGTTTGAATTTCCGCAGGAATTCAAGGGGGCCGTGACTAGTATCCTGAACGCCGCAGATAAAGTTGACCTGAAGGACGTCTACGGGTTTGTCTGTATTGAGGTAATTGATGCAACGTAGTATTGCTAGAAGCCAAAGACGTACGGGTGCTAAATAATGGTGTGTGGGAGGAGGGGTTAGGCATGGGCTGATCTCTAGAGTGTCCTTGTGATGAGTTATCCCATATGGTTTGTCCATGGTGACCTCCTAGTGTACACTACTTAAGGTGGAAGGCCTTTGAGTAAAGATCATCTCTTTCTACGCATTCCTTGTGTTTGTGTGTGTGCCTTGTGCAATCTTTTCTACCTTCAATAGGTTATGGGCCCACTCATGTGTGTTTCATGAGTATTAGATTGCATTTGTGCAAGTATTTTGAGGTCGGTGCGCAACGGGCGGTTTTGGAGCATTGTTGGAGGTTTTGGAGCTTGTTGAAGCGTTGGTGTTTCTTGGAGGTGTGCATGGGCTGAAGTTACATGTTGGAGCACTCTCTTTGGTCAATTTCTTCCCTTGATCTCCTTCTTTTCTTTCTTCTATCTCTTCGTTGCGAGTGGAACTTCGTTTGGTTCAATTGTGAGCATTTGAGTAAATGCAAGTGATTTGTGAGGTGTGAAGACTCTCGTGGAGGGTCTACCATCTGATCCTAGTGATTAGGCACTTGCTTTGAGGTGTTGCATGTGTTTCATGCTCTTGGGGTGCTCAAATTTTCATTTGGAGCTAGTTTGTGCACAAAGGTGCGGTTTTGAGCAATTTCAATGCGATTGGGGTTTTGAGGGACTTGTGTGAGTTCATGTGCATTGAGTGAGTGCTCTTGAAGGACACAAAGGTGTCATTGACGTGCATTGACTGTTTGGGGACACTAAGGCGTCGTATTGAAGCATTTGGAGTTGTTTTGAGCTCCATTGAGTGATTTGAGGGGTTTTGGTGAGCCTCTTTGCATTTTTGGGTGAGGGTTCTCACATTTGAGTGTTGGGAGGCGTGTGTGGAGCACAAAAGTGCTGATCTAGTGTTTGGGGTTGTTTTAAACCCATTGGGTGCACAAAGGTGCAATATCAAAGCAAAAAAAAATCACAAAAACAAAATTGTGTGTTTGAGTTTGAGGTTTCATTTGTGTGGGGAGGCATACGTAAGTGAGGATCATGGCATCTTTTGAGGGTGAGGGTCCCAAGGTCGTGAACAAGTTCGATGGGGTGAATTTCCACTTGTGGAAGTTCAAAATGGAGATGGTGATGGCCGAGAAGGAGTTGTGGGAGATTGTCGAGGGTAGTGAGGAACCTCCTTTCTCTTCTACGGATACTAGGATCATGCAAGCGTACACGAGGAGAGAGAAGAAGGCATTTGCCATTTTGGCACTCAACCTCGCGGATTCGCAACTTGCGCACATTCGTTCGTGCAAGACACCCGCGGAAGCATGGTCCAAGCTTTGCAACATTCACGAAGCGAAAACATTGGCCAACATTTTGTTTTTGAGGCGCAAGTTCTTCACCATCAAGATGGGCGAAGAAGATGACATGTTGGCGCACATCAACAAGGTCAAAGCTCTCGCGGATCAACTCAACGGTTGCGACGTGTCGGTTACGGATGGTGACATCGTGATGACACTTTTGGAGAGCCTTCCATCATCATACGAGTACCTCATCGTGGCGATGGAGTCAAGACCCATTACGGAGCTCACATTGGACTATGTGACCTCACGGTTGTTGCACGAGCTTTCGCGGCGAAAGGAGAACGAGTCTCGAGAAGATGGAGCGGCACTCGTGGCGAAGCAATCCAAGAATGGAGGCGGTGGGAGCTCAAGCGACAAGGTGTGCTTCTATTGTGGTAAGAAGGGCCACATTGCCAAATTTTGCTTCAAACGCAAGAGGGATGAGAAAGGGGAGAGTGCAAACAACACTAAAACTCGTGACGATGATGAGTACGCATTTACGGCTAGATATGAGGCAAGCATGAGCGATGGCATCGAGGGTGATGCAAGCATGAGTGATGGTATCGAGGGTGATGCAAGCATGAGTGATTGGATTGAGGTTGGTGATGAGTATGCAAACATGGCAAGCAATGTATCGTGCAATGGTAGTACGAGTGATTGGATTGTTGATTCGGGGGCTACAAGCCACATGTCACCACATAAAACTTGTTTTCATTCGTATGCTCTCATTAATCCAAGGAGAGTGATTTTGGGAGATGATACGGTGCTTGAGGCCGTTGGCAAGGGCCAAATTGTTGTAGACACCGAGGTGAGGGGTCGTGTGAAGACAATCACTATCCAAGATGTCCTCCACGTTCCCAAACTAACGGCAAATTTACTATCGGTGAGGCAACTAGTGGCAAAGCACTTGAGAGTAGAGTTTAGTGATAAGGGGTGTTATGTGTTGTCACCGAGTCGAGATGAGGTGGCCATCATTGAAGAACACGAGGGCTTGTACCACATCAAGTTCTCCAAGGTGCATTCGAAGGAATCGGCGGCGTTGGCGCATTCAAACTTGAAGGACGACAAGTTGGCGTTGTGGCATCGTCGACTTGGCCATTTGAACATCAAGAGTGTGAAGACACTACGCGACATGGTAAGCGGTATAGACCTTCATCAATTGAAAGTGGATGCTTCTACATTCACGTGTGAAGGTTGCATTGAAGGCAAGCAACAACGGTTGCCATTTGCGGGTGAAGGGGCGACACAGGCCACAAAAGTTTTGGAGATCGTGCATTCGGATGTGTGTGGCCCCATGAAGACCACATCGATGGGAGGTTGCAAGTACTTTGTGACCTTCATCGATGATTTTTCAAGGAAGATATGGCTCTACCCTATCAAAGCCAAGAGTGAGTGCTTTGAGAAGTTCAAGGAGTTCAAGACATTGGTGGAGAACCAATCCGAGTTGAAGATCAAGGTGTTTCGGTCGGACAATGGCGGCGAGTACATGTCCAAGAAATTTGACGAGCTTTTGAAGAATGAAGGCATCGCACGCCAAACTTCGGCCCCGTACACGCCTCAACAAAATGGAGTTGCGGAGCGCGCAAATCGCACCATTGTAGAGATGGCGAGGAGCATGTTGCACGCTCAAAACTTGAAGTTGGACCTTTGGGCGGAAGCGGTGGTGAATGCGGTATACACACGCAATCGGTGTCCAACAAGCGCGGTTGAAGGCATGACGCCGGAGCAAGCGTGGAGTGGGAGGCAACCATGTGTTGCACACATGCGCATCTTCGGATGCATTGCATATGCGAAGGTTCCCGACGAACGGAGGACGAAACTCGAGGCTAAGGCCTTGAAATGTGTGTTTCTTGGGTATTGTGAAGGTACCAAGGCGTATAGACTCATGTCGGTGGACACGAGGAAGATCATTCGGTCACGTGATGTGACATTTTGTGAGGAGTCTACGATGGAGGCTCCTTTGGAGGTTGGTCCAAGTGGGAGTAGTGGAGACGTTTTGGTGGACACACCCTCCAAGTCTCCTAGTGTTGTTGATGTAGGTGATGATGACGGTGATGACGAAGCTGGCGACACGGAGGTTGTTGAAGCGCCATCGAGCTCAAAGGCCAAGAATGGCGCAAAGGGCACGCAAGAGGAGCAAGTTTCTTCAAGCGAGCGGCGGTACCCCGAGAGATCGCGCAAGCCACCTGGAGAATGGTGGAAGAACCACATCTTCCCTCAAGTGGAGGACGAGCATGCGAATGTGGCATTATCGGATGGTCCATTGACCATTCGAGAAGCCATACAAGGTGAGGATGCGGTCAAGTGGGAGCGCGCCATGCAAGAGGAGTACGACTCTCTAATTACTAACGGTACGTGGCAATTAACTCCCATTCCAAAGGATCGCAACCCCATTGGTTGCAAATGGGTGTTTCGGACAAAGAGGGATGTTTTGGGTATTGTTGTGCGTCACAAGGCAAGATTAGTAGCCAAGGGGTTCGCGCAAGTGCATGGGGTGGACTTTCACGAGACATTTGCTCCCGTGGCCAAGTTCACCACCATTCGATGCATTCTTGCCATTGGAGCGGCCTTGGACTTGGAGATGCATCAAATGGATGTGAAGACCGCATTTTTGAATGGCGATTTGGAGGAGGACATCTACATGGTGCAACCTGAGGGGTTTGTGCAACAAGGTAAAGAGCACCTTGTTTGTAAGTTGCAAAAATCATTGTATGGGTTGAAACAATCTCCAAGAGCGTGGTACCAAAAGATTGACACGTTCTTGCTTGCACACGGGTTTACTAGGAGCATTGCGGATCATAGTCTCTACTTCATGCAAGAGGGGCAACATGTGGTGATTGTGATCATATATGTTGATGATTTGATCATTCTTGCAAGCCTCATGAGTTTAATGAATGCATTAAAAGGCATGCTTGAGAGAGAGTACGAGATGAGTGATCTTGGAGAATTGCACTTTTGTCTTGGTGTTGAGTTTGTGCGTAATAGGGCTACACGCACTATCACCATGAGTCAAGGCAAGTATGTGATGGACGTGCTCAAGAGATTCGGGATGGAGGATTGTAAGCCCGTGGCAACACCATTGGATGCAAACTCCAAGCTCGTCAAGCTTTCGGAGGAGGAGTATGCGATGGAGGCTAAATCGATGGCGGAGGTGCCATACAAGCAAGCGGTGGGGTCGTTGATGTATGCGATGATTGCGACACGGCCCGACCTTGCGTATCCAATTAGCGTGGTGAGTCAACACATGGCGAGACCGGGCTCGATGCATTGGATGACGGTCAAGAGGATCATGCGTTATTTGAGGGGCACAAGCGATGTGAAGTTGTGTCTTGGAGGCAAAGACATTGTGTTGAGCGGCTATTGTGACGCGGACTACGCGGGAGACACGAGCGATCGAAGATCGACAACGGGCTACATGTTCAAGGTCGGATCGGGAGCGGTGTCGTGGAATAGCAAGCGGCAACAAACCACGGCGACATCAACGGTGGAGGCCGAGTACATGGCTACGAGCCATGCCACGAAGGAGGCCATTTGGTTGAGGCAACTAATGGTGGATGTGGGTTGCACACAAGGTGAGGCTACAACGATTATGTGTGACAACCAAGGGTGCATTTCACTTGCAAAGAACCCTACACATCATTCACGCACGAAGCACATTGATGTGCAATACCACTTCATTCGGGAGAAGTTGGAATTGGGAGTTATACATTTGGAGTATTGCCCAACGGAGCACATGGTGGCGGATGTGCTCACAAAGGGTCTTTGTAGACACCGACACCAACGATTAGTAATAGCATTTGGACTTAGAGGCTTTGGCTCTACGCAAAGTGGGAGTATTGAGGTAATTGATGCAACGTAGTATTGCTAGAAGCCAAAGACGTACGGGTGCTAAATAATGGTGTGTGGGAGGAGGGGTTAGGCATGGGCTGATCTCTAGAGTGTCCTTGTGATGAGTTATCCCATATGGTTTGTCCATGGTGACCTCCTAGTGTACACTACTTAAGGTGGAAGGCCTTTGAGTAAAGATCATCTCTTTCTACGCATTCCTTGTGCAATCTTCTCTACCTTCAATACAACCCGGCCCCAACTAGAGCTACAACCGTAAAACTAGTGAGAATGATGTATAGCTGTATAGGACATTAGGGGCTTTGCTGAGTTTGCTCCATTAAAAGTTCTAAACTTATAGATCGCGATCGGTACTAGGACACGGGCAACTGAATCAAATTTTTATTGAAGGTAGAGAAGATTGCACAAGGCACACACACAAACACAAGGAATGCGTAGAAAGAGATGATCTTTACTCAAAGGCCTTCCACCTTAAGTAGTGTACACTAGGAGGTCACCATGGACAAACCATATGGGATAACTCATCACAAGGACACTCTAGAGATCAGCCCATGCCTAACCCCTCCTCCCACACACCATTATTTAGCACCCGTACGTCTTTGGCTTCTAGCAATACTACGTTGCATCAATTACCTCAATACTCCCACTTTGCGTAGAGCCAAAGCCTCTAAGTCCAAATGCTATTACTAATCGTTGGTGTCGGTGTCTACAAAGACCCTTTGTGAGCACATCCGCCACCATGTGCTCCGTTGGGCAATACTCCAAATGTATAACTCCCAATTCCAACTTCTCCCGAATGAAGTGGTATTGCACATCAATGTGCTTCGTGCGTGAATGATGTGTAGGGTTCTTTGCAAGTGAAATGCACCCTTGGTTGTCACACATAATCGTTGTAGCCTCACCTTGTGTGCAACCCACATCCACCATTAGTTGCCTCAACCAAATGGCCTCCTTCGTAGCATGGCTCGTAGCCATGTACACGGCCTCCACCGTTGATGTCGCCGTGGTTTGTTGCCGCTTGCTATTCCACGACACCGCTCCCGATCCGACCTTGAACATGTAGCCCGTTGTCGATCTTCGATCGCTCGTGTCTCCCGCGTAGTCCGCGTCACAATAGCCGCTCAACACAATGTCTTTGCCTCCAAGACACAACTTCACATCGCTTGTGCCCCTCAAATAACGCATGATCCTCTTGACCGTCATCCAATGCATCGAGCCCGGTCTCGCCATGTGTTGACTCACCACGCTAATTGGATACGCAAGGTCGGGCCGTGTCGCAATCATCGCATACATCAACGACCCCACCGCTTGCTTGTATGGCACCTCCGCCATCGATTTAGCCTCCATCGCATACTCCTCCTCCGAAAGCTTGACGAGCTTGGAGTTTGCATCCAATGGTGTTGCCACGGGCTTACAATCCTCCATCCCGAATCTCTTGAGCACGTCCATCACATACTTGCCTTGACTCATGGTGATAGTGCGTGTAGCCCTATTACGCACAAACTCAACACCAAGACAAAAGTGCAATTCTCCAAGATCACTCATCTCGTACTCTCTCTCAAGCATGCCTTTTAATGCATTCATTAAACTCATGAGGCTTGCAAGAATGATCAAATCATCAACATATATGATCACAATCACCACATGTTGCCCCTCTTGCATGAAGTAGAGACTATGATCCGCAATGCTCCTAGTAAACCCGTGTGCAAGCAAGAACGTGTCAATCTTTTGGTACCACGCTCTTGGAGATTGTTTCAACCCATACAATGATTTTTGCAACTTACAAACAAGGTGCTCTTTACCTTGTTGCACAAACCCCTCAGGTTGCACCATGTAGATGTCCTCCTCCAAATCGCCATTCAAAAATGCGGTCTTCACATCCATTTGATGCATCTCCAAGTCCAAGGCCGCTCCAATGGCAAGAATGCATCGAATGGTGGTGAACTTGGCCACGGGAGCAAATGTCTCGTGAAAGTCCACCCCATGCACTTGCGCGAACCCCTTGGCTACTAATCTTGCCTTGTGACGCACAACAATACCCAAAACATCCCTCTTTGTCCGAAACACCCATTTGCAACCAATGGGGTTGCGATCCTTTGGAATGGGAGTTAATTGCCACGTACCGTTAGTAATTAGAGAGTCGTACTCCTCTTGCATGGCGCGCTCCCACTTGACCGCATCCTCACCTTGTATGGCTTCTCGAATGGTCAATGGACCATCCGATAATGCCACATTCGCATGCTCGTCCTCCACTTGAGGGAAGATGTGGTTCTTCCACCATTCTCCAGGTGGCTTGCGCGATCTCTCGGGGTACCGCCGCTCGCTTGAAGAAACTTGCTCCTCTTGCGTGCCCTTTGCGCCATTCTTGGCCTTTGAGCTCGATGGCGCTTCAACAACCTCCGTGTCGCCAGCTTCGTCATCACCGTCATCATCACCTACATCAACAACACTAGGAGACTTGGAGGGTGTGTCCACCAAAACGTCTCCACTACTCCCACTTGGACCAACCTCCAAAGGAGCCTCCATCGTAGACTCCTCACAAAATGTCACATCACGTGACCGAATGATCTTCCTCGTGTCCACCGACATGAGTCTATACGCCTTGGTACCTTCACAATACCCAAGAAACACACATTTCAAGGCCTTAGCCTCGAGTTTCGTCCTCCGTTCGTCGGGAACCTTCGCATATGCAATGCATCCGAAGATGCGCATGTGTGCAACACATGGTTGCCTCCCACTCCACGCTTGCTCCGGCGTCATGCCTTCAACCGCGCTTGTTGGACACCGATTGCGTGTGTATACCGCATTCACCACCGCTTCCGCCCAAAGGTCCAACTTCAAGTTTTGAGCGTGCAACATGCTCCTCGCCATCTCTACAATGGTGCGATTTGCGCGCTCCGCAACTCCATTTTGTTGAGGCGTGTACGGGGCCGAAGTTTGGCGTGCGATGCCTTCATTCTTCAAAAGCTCGTCAAATTTCTTGGACATGTACTCGCCGCCATTGTCCGACCGAAACACCTTGATCTTCAACTCGGATTGGTTCTCCACCAATGTCTTGAACTCCTTGAACTTCTCAAAGCACTCACTCTTGGCTTTGATAGGGTAGAGCCATATCTTCCTTGAAAAATCATCGATGAAGGTCACAAAGTACTTGCAACCTCCCATCGATGTGGTCTTCATGGGGCCACACACATCCGAATGCACGATCTCCAAAACTTTTGTGGCCCGTGTCGCCCCTTCACCCGCAAATGGCAACCGTTGTTGCTTGCCTTCAATGCAACCTTCACACGTGAATGTAGAAGCATCCACTTTCAATTGATGAAGGTCTATACCGCTTACCATGTCGCGTAGTGTCTTCACACTCTTGATGTTCAAATGGCCAAGTCGACGATGCCACAACGCCAACTTGTCGTCCTTCAAGTTTGAATGCGCCAACGCCGCCGATTCCTTCGAATGCACCTTGGAGAACTTGATGTGGTACAAGCCCTCGTGTTCTTCAATGATGGCCACCTCATCTCGACTCGGTGACAACACATAACACCCCTTATCACTAAACTCTACTCTCAAGTGCTTTGCCACTAGTTGCCTCACCGATAGTAAATTTGCCGTTAGTTTGGGAACGTGGAGGACATCTTGGATAGTGATTGTCTTCACACGACCCCTCACCTCGGTGTCTACAACAATTTGGCCCTTGCCAACGGCCTCAAGCACCGTATCATCTCCCAAAATCACTCTCCTTGGATTAATGAGAGCATACGAATGAAAACAAATTTTATGTGGTGACATGTGGCTTGTAGCCCCCGAATCAACAATCCAATCACTCGTACTACCATTGCACGATACATTGCTTGCCATGTTTGCATACTCATCACCAACCTCAATCCAATCACTCATGCTTGCATCACCCTCGATACCATCACTCATGCTTGCATCACCCTCGATGCCATCGCTCATGCTTGCCTCATATCTAGCCGTAAATGCGTACTCATCATCGTCACGAGTTTTAGTGTTGTTTGCACTCTCCCCTTTCTCATCCCTCTTGCGTTTGAAGCAAAATTTGGCAATGTGGCCCTTCTTACCACAATAGAAGCACACCTTGTCGCTTGAGCTCCCACCGCCTCCATTCTTGGATTGCTTCGCCACGAGTGCCGCTCCATCTTCTCGAGACTCGTTCTCCTTTCGCCGCGAAAGCTCGTGCAACAACCGTGAGGTCACATAGTCCAATGTGAGCTCCGTAATGGGTCTTGACTCCATCGCCACGATGAGGTACTCGTATGATGATGGAAGGCTCTCCAAAAGTGTCATCACGATGTCACCATCCGTAACCGACACGTCGCAACCGTTGAGTTGATCCGCGAGAGCTTTGACCTTGTTGATGTGCGCCAACATGTCATCTTCTTCGCCCATCTTGATGGTGAAGAACTTGCGCCTCAAAAACAAAATGTTGGCCAATGTTTTCGCTTCGTGAATGTTGCAAAGCTTGGACCATGCTTCCGCGGGTGTCTTGCACGAACGAATGTGCGCAAGTTGCGAATCCGCGAGGTTGAGTGCCAAAATGGCAAATGCCTTCTTCTCCCTCCTCGTGTACACTTGCATGATCCTAGGATCCGTAGAAGAGAAAGGAGGTTCCTCACTACCCTCGACAATCTCCCACAACTCCTTCTCGGCCATCACCATCTCCATTTTGAATTTCCACAAGTGGAAATTCACCCCATCGAACTTGTCCACGACCTTGGGACCCTCACCCTCAAAAGATGCCATGATCCTCACTTACGTATGCCTCCCCACACAAATGAAACCTCAAACTCAAACACACAACTTTGTTTTTGTGATTTTTTGCTTTGATATTGCACCTTTGTGCACCCAATGGGTTTAAAACAACCCCAAACACTAGATCAGCACTTTTGTGCTCCACACACGCCTCCCAACACTCAAATGTGAGAACCCTCACCCAAAAATGCAAAGAGGCTCACCAAAACCCCTCAAATCACTCAATGGAGCTCAAAACAACTCCAAATGCTTCAATGCGACGCCTTAGTGTCCCCAAACACTCAATGCACGTCAATGACACCTTTGTGTCCTTCAAGAGCACTCACTCAATGCACATGAACTCACACAAGTCCCTCAAAACCCCAATCGCATTGAAATTGCTCAAAACCGCACCTTTGTGCACAAACTAGCTCCAAATGAAAATTTGAGCACCCCAAGAGCATGAAACACATGCAACACCTCAAAGCAAGTGCCTAATCACTAGGATCAGATGGTAGACCCTCCACGAGAGTCTTCACACCTCACAAATCACTTGCATTTACTCAAATGCTCACAATTGAACCAAACGAAGTTCCACTCGCAACGAAGAGATAGAAGAAAGAAAAGAAGGAGATCAAGGGAAGAAATTGACCAAAGAGAGTGCTCCAACATGTAACTTCAGCCCATGCACACCTCCAAGAAACACCAACGCTTCAACAAGCTCCAAAACCTCCAACAATGCTCCAAAACCGCCCGTTGCGCACCGACCTCAAAATACTTGCACAAATGCAATCTAATACTCATGAAACACACATGAGTGGGCCCATAACCTATTGAAGGTAGAGAAGATTGCACAAGGCACACACACAAACACAAGGAATGCGTAGAAAGAGATAATCTTTACTCAAAGGCCTTCCACCTTAAGTAGTGTACACTAGGAGGTCACCATGGACAAACCATATGGGATAACTCATCACAAGGACACTCTAGAGATCAGCCCATGCCTAACCCCTCCTCCCACACACCATTATTTAGCACCCGTACGTCTTTGGCTTCTAGCAATACTACGTTGCATCAATTACCTCAATAAGGACAGTAGGGAGTCCCCGCCATGCTGGAACTGTAGAGAGACATTCCCCTGCTGGGATTGTAGGGAGACCTCCCGAGGCGTTCACTGTGGGGAGCCCTCTCCATGTCAGGACTAGGGCGAGCTTCCCATACTGAAATTGTAGATTATCTTCGCGACGGGGAGACTGTAGGGAGTCCTCCCGATGCAGGAGCTTTAGGGAGACCTCTCCATGCGGGGACGTCACGTAGTGCTGCGTTGAAGTTCACTTTTGACACGGATCCTGTTGTGCAGGGACTGGCTTTGCGATCTGTCGCGGAGTGGGCAAAGTCGAAGAAGGAAGACATTGATATCATGCGCCGCGTCATGCATAGGTTCGGGCATCCTCTCCAAGGCAAAAAAATGAATTTCACATTGGAGGAATGGAATGATATTGCCACTCGGTATAAGATGGACGAGACATTCTTGAGGTACATGGCGAGGGTGGAACGGGAGCCGGCAATGGTTCGATTCCGAGATGAAGGATAACCTACGCACTGCAGGCCAGAAGAAGTCTCCGCCACCGCAATTTGGCCGTGCACTGGACAACTGGATGACACGCTTTAGAGAGGCTACAGTGGATGTGGAGGAGATATACGGCCCGGCGCGCCAGTACATCTGCTTAGCGCAGGATTCCCTTGCTCATTTCTATGAGCACTGGAGTGACGTGCGCTCGAAATTGCAGATCTCCACGACAGAGGCACTGTACACGGTCACCAATCTCTTCTTACCGGAGACGGGTACTGAGGTCAAGGGCCCCATCCACTTCGAATCGTTCTTCTCCCACTTCGAGGAGTTGGTGGTGAATGACGAGACCACCGAGAACGTCAGACTGTCGGTGGGCGTACTCGTCCTGTTGTGCGGTCGTGCCAGGCTACACGACTTCTTGTCTTGGTATCACGCGGGTGACCCGGTCAATATATGGGCCATGCACGTGTGCATCTACATTCCGCACTCAAGGGATGGATTCACTCCAGACTTTTCGACCGACGAACAAATAGTTTACGTTGTGTACCTCTGGCCAACACCGGGGAGAATCGATGACGTCAGTGAGGCCCGTGTGAACATGACCAAGCATACTGGAAGGCAACACTTGCCTTCCTACATCTTGGGCAACACGGAGTTCTCGAACGTCGACAATGACAGGCAATATTCCAACGGCAGGACTCAACCCTGCCAGAGCGCGATGGCGGCCATTGCGCACTGCATGCTAAAGGAGAACTGGGTCATTGTCAACGTCTGGAGCGGCAGCCCCATGACCTTCGAAGGACTGGTGAGTTGCCTTGTTTCCTTGTTTCTCCTACTCTTTTAGATTGTGCCCCCGACAGAGGTTCATGGGGAGGCCTCCCTAGTGGAAGTTCATGGGGAGGCCTGCCCACGGGAAGTTTCTGGAGAGGTCTCCCCAGTGCAAGTTAATGGGGAGGTCTCCCCACTGCAAGTTCCTGGGGAGGTCTCTCTACTGGACGTTTATGGAGAGGCCTCGGCCCCATAAACTTCTACTCGGGTCTCCCCAATGGAAGTTCAGGGGAGGCCTTCCCAGTGGAAGTTGATGGGGAGGTCTCCCCACAGCAAGTTCTTGGGGAGGTCTCCCCACTCCAAGTTCCTAGAGAGGCCTCCCTAGTAGAAGTTCATGGGGAGGCCTCTCCAGTGGAAGTTGATGGGGAGGCCTCTCCACTGGAAGTTTATGGAGAGCCCTCCCTACTGGAAGTTCATGGGGAGGTCTCCCAGCTAGACGTTTATGGGGAAGCCTAGTGGAAGTTCGTGGGGAGGCCTCCCCAGTGGAAATGTATGGGGAGGTCTCTGTTGAAGTAGGATGATTGCGTCAGCTGATGTTGCTCATAGCCATGCGCATTAGGTAGAGTAGATGATGCGAATGAGCTAGACTTGCAACTAGAGAAGTGGTACTAGTTAGAAGTAATGAGATTTGGGTCTCCCAAGTGATATGGGCTGATCCTAGTGTACTAGGAGTGGAGTATGGGCTGATGTCCCATATGGTTTGCCAAGGGGACTCCCTTGGGTGTGCTACTTAAGAGGGGCAGCCCATGAGTAAAGATCATCTCTTTCCTATGCATTCCAAGTGTTTGTGTGAGGCTTTGGCATTCTAATCTAACCTTCAATAGGTTATGGGCCCACTCATGTGTTTTGCGTGAGTCAAAGATTAGATTGCTCATTGTGTGGAGGTTGTGCGTTGGAGCGCTGATTTTGGAGTATTGAAGCGTTGATTTGGAACTTTGGAGGGCTGAATTCGAGCTTTGGTGGGCTGATTTCGACATTGGGAGGTATTACAATCTTCCTACCTTTGATCTACGTGTTGGAGGGCTGAATTCGCACTTTGGAGCTATCATTTGTTGATTTGGAGCTTTTGGAGCACTTTGGAGCACCTTTGAAGTTTATACACGTCTACAAGGGCTGAATTGGAGCTTTGGAGCTTATTGGTGCTTGTTGGAGTATATTGGAGCTTATTGGAGCTTATTGGAGCTTATTGTAGCTTATTGGAGCTTATTGGCTCAATTTGTGCTCAATTTGTGCACTTGTGTTGTTGCAAGGCACTTTTATGCTTTGAGGCTCTTGGGGTGAGTCTACAATCTGATTTTGGTATTGCAATTCTTGCACAAGGGTTTGGAATGTGAGTTATGCCCTTGGAGTGCTCAAAATTAGAGTTTGGGTTAGTGAATGCACAACGGGGCTGATTTGATGAATTTCAATGCAATTAGGACTTGAAGGGGCTGAATTTGCATTGATTTAGAGTCCTTGGAAGGCACAAGGGTGTCCATAGGGTGCATTACGTGTTGTGAAGCACAAGGGTGCTGATTTGAGTGGATTTGAGCCAACGAGTGCGCAATTCTCCTAGTTAGGGTGTTGTGGTATGATCTTGTGCAAATTCACTAAGAACCATCACGATTGAGTGTTGTGAGGTTGATGTGTAGCACAAAGGTGCTGATTTAGTGTTTGGAATTAGTTTGGAGGCATTAGAAGCACGTACGTGTGCAATTTGCCTCACAAATCACAAAATTGTCAAAAAATCATAAAAACAATTTTTCTTAGCTTTCTAGGGGCTAAATTTGGTGAGCGTACGTCCTTCAATCAAGGATATGGCTACATTTGAGGGTGAAGGTGCTAAGGTTGTAGACAAGTTCGATGGCGTCAACTTCCACTTGTGGAAATTCAAGATGGAAATGGTCATGGCCGAAAAAGAATTGTGGGAGATAGTTGAGGGTAGTGAGGAACCGCCTTCGTCCGACGCCGAGGCTAGGGTACGAACTGCGTACACTTGGCAAGAGAAAAAGGCCTTTGCGATTTTGGCTCTTAATCTTTCTGATTCCCAGCTTTCTCATATTCGGTCGTGCAAGACTCCCGCCGAGGCATGGGCCAAGCTTTGCAATATTCATGAGGCAAAGAGCTTGGTCAATATCTTGTTTTTGAGGCGCAAGTTTTTCACCATCAAGATGGAAGAAAACGACGACATGTTGGTGCACATCAACAAAGTCAAGGCTCTTGCGGATCAGCTCAACGGCGCAGACGTCAACATTACCGACGGTGATATCGTTATGACGCTCCTCGAGAGTTTGCCGCCGTCGTACGAGTATCTTATCGTTGCTATGGAGAGTAGGCCCATTAGCGAGCTCACTCTTGATTATGTGACATCACGGTTGTTGCATGAACTCTCGCGGCGCAAAGAGAACGAGACTCGTGGCGATAGCGCGGCGCTTATGGCGAAGCAATCCAAGAGCGGTGCCAGTGGGAGCTCTACAGACAAGGTATGCTACTATTGCGGTAAGAAGGGCCACTTGGCAAAATTTTGCTACAAACGCAAGAGAGAGGAAAGTGCCAACAATACAAAGGTCAACGATGCAGGTGATGAGTACGCATTTATGACTAGCGTCTCTTCTTGTAGTGATAACGGGGACGAGTATGCAATGATGGCAAGTGACGTGTCATGCAATGGTAGTGTGATCGATTGGATTGTTGATTCGGGAGCCTCGAGTCACATGGCGCCCATTAGGACTTGTTTCCAATCATATCACGTCATATCTCCAAAGAATGTCATTTTGGGTGATGATACGGTTCTTCAAGCCGTGGGTAAAGGATCCATCGTCGTAGACACCGAGGTGAAGGGTCGTGTGAAGACAATTACCATCCATGATGTCCTCCACGTTCCCAAGTTGAAGGCAAATCTTTTATCGGTGCGACATTTGGTGATGAAGCATTTGCGAGTGGAATTTAGCGACCAAGGGTGTTTTGTGTTGTCTCCAAGTCGTGAGGAGGTGGCCATTATACACGAAGTCAACGGCTTGTACCAAATCAAGTTTTCCAAGATGCACGCGGCGGAATCGGCAACGTTGGTGCAATCGAGTTCAAACGAAGACAAGTTGGCGTTGTGGCATCGTCGTCTCGGGCATTTGAATGTCAAGAGTGTGAAAGCACTGCGTGGAATGGTAAGTGGCATGGATCTTGCACAATCACACGTCGCACCTAGTTCATTCACATGTGAGGGTTGTATTGAAGGCAAGCAACAACGCTCACCGTTTCCAGTTGATGGGGCAACTCGTGCAACCAAGGTTCTTGAGATTGTGCATTCCGACGTGTGTGGTCCAATGAAGACCACGTCTATGGGGGGTTGCAAGTATTTTGTGACGTTCATTGATGATTTTTCGAGGAAGATATGGCTGTATCCGATCAAAGCAAAGAGCGAGTGTTTTGAGAAGTTCAAAGAGTTCAAGGCGTTGGTTGAGAAGCAATCCGAGCACAAGATCAAGGTGTTTCGATCGGATAATGGCGGCGAGTTCATGTCCAACCAATTTGGAGAGTTATTGAAGAAAGAAGGCATTGCTAGACAAACGACAACGCCATATACACCACAACAAAACGGAGTTGCAGAGCGTGCAAATCGAACAATTGTGGAAATGGCAAGGAGTATGTTGCATGCACAAAATTTGGGTTTGGACCTTTGGGCGGAAGCGGTGGTGACTGCGGTGTACACACGCAACCGATGCCCGACGAGTGCGGTTCAAAACATGACACCAGAGCAAGCGTGGAGTGGGAGGCCACCCCGCGTGGAGCACATGCGCACATTTGGATGCATCGCATTTGCAAAGGTACCCGATTCTCAAAGAACCAAACTTGAGGCCAAGGCAACAAAATGTGTGTTTCTTGGATATTGTGAAGGTACCAAGGCGTACAGGTTCATGTCGCTCGATACCAAGAAGATCATTCGAGCTCGTGATGTGACATTTTGCGAGAATTCCAAGGTTGAAGACAATTTGGACGATGGTCCAAGTGGGAGAAGTGGCGATAAACCGGCGATTGTGGACCAATCTTCCAAATCTCCCGTTATTGATATTGTTGATGAAGACGAAGATGACGAAGATGGTGGTGATGAGGAACATATTGAGGAGCGACCTTTGAAGACGAAGAATGGCGAGAAAAAGGCACAAGCAACGGCGGTTGAAGACAATGCATCCTCGAGCGATCGTCGTTATCCAGAGAGAAATCGTAGACCACTTGGCGAGTGGTGGAAGAATCATATTCTCCCTCAAGGTGAGGAGGAGCATGCAAACGTTGCACTTTTAGATGCTCCATTGACGATTCGTGAAGCGTTGAGTTGTGATGATGCAAACAAGTGGGAGCAAGCCATGCAAGAGGAGTACAAATCGTTGATGGACAATGGCACTTGGGAATTGACTCCCCTCCCCAAGAATCGCAACGCTATCGGTTGTAAGTGGGTATTTCGTGCAAAGAGAGATGCAACGGGTGATGTGGTTCGTTATAAGGCAAGATTGGTGGCAAAGGGCTTTTCACAAATCGAAGGTGTTGATTTTCATGAGACCTTTGCACCGGTGGCGAAATTCACCACTATTCAATGCATTTTGGCCATCGGGGCTGCCATGGATTTGGAAATGCATCAAATGGATGTGAAGACGGCGTTCTTGAACGGCGAGTTGGACGAGGACATCTACATGGTACAACCCGAAGGATTTGTGCAACGAGGTAATGAGAACCTTGTTTGCAAGTTGAACAAGTCATTGTATGGGTTGAAGCAATCTCCACGCGCATAGTATCAAAAGATTGACACGTTTTTTGTTCATATCGGGTTCACAAGGAGCATCGCTGATCACAGCTTGTATTTCATGCAAAAGGGGCAACATGTGGTCATCGTGATCATATATGTGGATGATTTGATCATCCTTGCAAGTTGTATGAGCTCTTTGAAGGCATTGAAGGCAATGCTTGAGAACGAGTACGAGATGAGTGATCTGGGTGAGTTGCACTTTTGTCTAGGAGTTGAGTTTGTGCGAGATAGAGCAACACGCACCATAACAATGAATCAAAGCAAGTATGTTATGGATGTTCTCAAACGCTTTGGCATGGAGGATTGCAAACCGGTTGGCACTCCATTGGATGTGAATTCCAAACTCGTGAAACTCACGGATGAGGAGTATGCATTAGAGGCTCAATCTATGGTGGATGTGCCATACAAGCAAGCTGTAGGGTCATTGATGTATGCTATGATTGCAACAAGGCCGGACCTTGCGTATCCAATCAGCGTTGTGAGTCAACACATGGCAAGACCGGGTTCAAGTCATTGGGTTGCGGTCAAGAGGATCATGCGGTACTTGAAAGGCACAAGTGATGTGAGGTTGTGTCTTGGAGGTGACAACATTGTGTTGAGTGGGTATTGTGATGCGGATTATGCGGGTGATACCAATGATCGTAGATCCACCACGGGGTACATGTTCAAAGTTGGATCGGGGGCCGTTTCATGGAATAGCAAGCGCCAACAAACCACGGCCACGTCAACGGTTGAGGCGGAGTACATGGCGACGAGCCACGGTACGAAGGAGGCCATTTGGTTGAGGCAACTAATGGCGGATGTGAGATGCACTCAAGAGGAGGCTACAACAATCATGTGTGACAACCAAGGGAGTATGTCATTGGCAAAGAATCCAACGCATCACTCACGTACAAAGCACATTGATGTGCAATATCACTTCATTCGAGAGAAGTTAGAGATGAAGGTGATAGAGTTGAAGTATTGTCCAACGGAGCACATGGTGGCGGACGTGCTGACAAAGGCTCTTGCGAGAGATCGACATCAAAGACTAGTGGCGGCATTTGGGCTCAAAGGCTTTGGCTATTCGCAAAGTGGGAGTGTTGAAGTAGGATGATTGCGTCAGCTGATGTTGCTCATAGCCATGCGCATTAGGTAGAGTAGATGATGCGAATGAGCTAGACTTGCAACTAGAGAAGTGGTACTAGTTAGAAGTAATGAGATTTGGGTCTCCCAAGTGATATGGGCTGATCCTAGTGTACTAGGAGTGGAGTATGGGCTGATGTCCCATATGGTTTGCCAAGGGGACTCCCTTGGGTGTGCTACTTAAGAGGGGCAGCCCATGAGTAAAGATCATCTCTTTCCTATGCATTCCAAGTGTTTGTGTGAGGCTTTGGCATTCTAATCTAACCTTCAATAGTCTCCGCACTGCAAGTTTGTGGAGTGGCCTCTCTAGTGGATGTTCATGGGGAGGCCTCCCTAGTAGAAGGTCAATGGGAGGCTTGTTTGTTGAGATATCACGGACCTCTTAGTTCGCTCACTGTTGTGGAGTCTTTCTAGACATGGGGCCCAATCGGAATATCTCTCTATTGTGCTGGATTGGGAGTCTACACCTTCTCTGCGTCGCTGGGGAGCCCTCTCCAGCTTTGTAGCATCGCTGGAGAGCCCTCCCTACCTATCGTCCGTTGCAATAGCCATTGACTTGTGTCACTGTGGGTTGCAGTCATGCCAATGCAAAGTCGTGGAATTTGTTCATTCGGAAGCGGAGATCGGACCGGCTCAGCTAATGGCCTCGCAAATCCTACTCATCCTCAAGGAGGCCGAGGACCTCGACATTAGAGGCGAGGACGACGGGCGCAACCGAGACAGAGCTGACGATGCTCCTCTCGACGGCGGTGATTCCGATGACACAGACGAGGCGGGCGATGATGAGGTGGCTGGTGCGGCCGATGGCGGCCCAGCGGACATCGCTGGTGCCGGTTCAAGGTTGTCGTTGGACGATACCGCTCATAACGCCGTATTGGAGCAACCGGGTTCGAACTCGACTGCTGCAATTGCCGGAGCGACGCCTGGCCTAGCCTCGACACACACTCCCTGCCAACGCCAGCGCCCAGTCGAGGATACAGTGCGCAGCTCGCCGTTAGAGGACTCAGACGAGGATGATTTAAGTTTTCTCTCTGCATAGGACCGTCGCGTCTCAGTCGTCGTACCTTCCTACCAAGGTCTGGAGGCCTTCCCCTCCACGGACCTTGGATAGGGAGGGCTCCCTACCGTCTAAATGTATAGTCTGTGGCAATCAGACCCCCCTACAGGCCGATTTCTGAATACAGTGGGGAGATCTCCCCAACCAACATTGCGCCTCTAGCCCATTTTCAGTTCAATACCACGCTCCCGCTGCATGCAAGCAGCTGTCTTCTGGAGAGGCCTCCCCTGTCTTCTAGGGAGGCCTCCCCATATCCAGCTGCTCTAGCCACCTCCCCATCACTATTATCCCGTCCAAAATTAACAGAATATACTAATTCCGGATTGAAAATCGTGCAAATTTAACGAAATGTGTGTTCTAACACTAGAAAATTAAAAGACCAAAACAAAGTGATATTCATTTAATACACTTTGGCAAAAAAGAAAACATGATTGAACAAAAACCTCATGGAATTATGCATGGTCAAAACTTTGTTGACTTTAGCATATGTAGAGTTAAAAGATGTGTATATTTCATTTAATATTGACTACTTTAGGAAATAAGCAACTCCAATAGATGGGTTGGGAAATTTTAGAGGAAGGTGATTTTTTAACCTTTTTGCTAAAAACATCATTTCGGAGCCCCTATTGCCAAGAAAACATGTCACTGATGACCAGTTTGATCACCGGTGACAATCAAGGGTTAATTCCTAAAACACCAAAAAGCCCAAATTTGAGCTCATGTTTATTTAGCAATCTTGATTAGGTTTTATGTAGACTTCCTTTAGTTCATATTTATTTATTTATTTATTTATTGACTAACACATACAATGTTCTTTAGCGATTCTAATATTTGGTCCCATCTAAATTATATTTTTCACAATATGATCAATTTGTAAATGTCTCAGTTTAAAACAACAAATCATTTTCCTTTAAAGCTCAACCTACGGTATTATAGAACTAGAATGATTTAAAAACATTTTTTTTCATTTTTCCATTACACAACTTATTCTATTTAGTCCGCGATGCACTAATTGTTTTATAATGACTATATTTTTTTTTACGTAGAATGAATACTTTTATCAAGTATGTTTATGAATGTTCTTCTACATGAGCAATATTGAAATCTTCAATCTTGATAAAAAAAAATTCCATGCGTAAAAAGTTATAACCTTGAGTAAATAGTTAGTGTACCTCGGACTAAAGAGGATAGTGGGTGTACGAAAGGTAAAGAAATATTATGGTGTGAATATGCCGTTCATTGGAGGGCCACCGCGGCCACCTCGACCGGGGTCGCGCGGCAGCGGGACGTGGAACCAAAGCGACGACGGCGCGCGCAGCGCGGCACTTGGCAATTCTACGACGTCACTGCTGCACTTTCGCACTCTCTCCGTCATGCATGCCCCGCACTCCATCTTTCAGCTGCATCCCAATTCCCATTCACTTTGCTCTGCATACTGTACAGTGCTCGCAATTTGCCCCTGCTTTCGTTTAGGGTTCCCTCTGCTCAGCCAGGGACACCCCACGTTCGCAGTTGTCACAATTTCGTCCGAGATTCATGATTTCTTTTCGAAGTTTTATCGCAATCTCATTGAGGGTTCCAATTGTGGGTCGTGCTTAGGTTTAGCCCATTGCAACATTTGACCATTTTGGGGGATTGTCTGATTGCCAGCATCTTAGTCGCGGTTTCTGTGCGTACGTACATAGTTCAATTGAAACTCTCGAATTGAGTGTTAGGAGTCCTATTTTGCTTCTGACCATGGCGGTAGTGGCACACAAGTGGAAGCGGCTTCTAGGGTCAGTGAGCGTGAGGTCGATTTCTTCCACGAATTCATGTTTCAAGGATGGTTTAGCCAGCTCCGAGGAGCCCGTGGTGAAACCGAAGGAGCAGAAGAAGCTGCTGGTACTGGGCGGGAGCGGCTTCGTGGGCTCTCACGTGTGCGCGGAAGCGCTCACGCGCGGCGTGCCCGTGGTGAGCCTGAACCGGACGGGGCGGCCGGAGGGGACCGACACCTGGTTGAACAATGTGATGTGGCTGCGCGGCGACTTGTTCGATCCGTCGCGGTGGGAGGATTCCTTGACGGAAGTCCAAGCGGTGATTTCGTGCGTGGGAGGGTTTGGCACCAACGAGCAGATGCGGCGCATCAACGGCGAGGCCAATCGCGCCGCCGTGTGGGCCGCGTCCAAGGCTGGCGTCAAACGGTTCGTCTACGTCTCCATCGCGGATTTCGGCCTCCCGTCCATTGTGCTGCAAGGCTACTTCGAAGGGAAGAAGCTCGCTGAAGACGCGGTCCGGTCCAAGTTCCCCTACTCCGGCGTCATTTTGAGGCCCGGCTTCATTTATGGCGATCGCAAAATTGCGGGCGTGAAGGTGCCCCTGGGCATGATCGGATCGCCTCTGGAAGCCGTGATGAAGCAGGCCAAAGCGCTCACCCAAATTCCACTCGTGGGGCCTCTCTTTGTCCCGCCTGTCAATGTGGACGCTGTCGCTAAAGCAGCTGTCAAAGCTGCCCTTGGCCCTGTTCCCCCCGGAGTGATGGATGTGTGGAGCATTATCCGCCTTGGAGACCATTGATCCCAGAAGAATTCGTTCTCTGCCAATTTACCTGACTCTGCCTGCCGTGGCCACTAGATTCGGATCCCCTTCGTGCTGTAAATTCTTGTGTCATAGGGTTGGTGATGATCGAGGAGGTGGTGATGAGTAATTTGATACCGCAGCTGATGCATTGGTTGCTCGAGATGTTAAGGTCTTCAGCAAATTGGAGGATGCACGGTGAAGATTTTGATGTAGGAAAGAGATCTCTGTGGGGGTCAGGTACCCTAACACATTGGAACCTGTAGAAAACTGTGAAGAAATGGTACGTATGTTGCCAGGAAATTCTTAGCTTGCATCTCACACAGCTGCCTGGTTTTGTAAGTATGATGCTATTGAAGTCATGGCTGATTGCTCTTGAGTGTACAATGAAGTGCCGGAGATAAGGTCTTCAGCAAATTGGAAGATGCACGATGAAGATTTTGATGTAGGAACGAGATCTGCGAGGGGTCAGGCACCCTAAAACAGAGGAAAGTGTTGAGAATATTGATGAAAGGGAAGTATGTTGCCAGGAAAATTTTAGCTTGCCTCTCACTCAGTTTTGTAAGTACGTTGCTGTTAATGGGTCAGATCGTTGATGTGTACATTGCGTGGTTTAGGTTTACTAGCGGTCCTGAAGCCCGTGGAATTAGAATTGCCACAGGAAACGGTGCTTTCGTCCGACAGATACGTGTAGGTTTTTATGAGATAATATGACTTCGTTGAATGGGAAATATCGTCATTGTTGGGGATAGAAGTTTTAAATAGTTTACAGGACTTCAGAACGACACAGTTTTTACTTGGCTTCGCAGGTTTGGAGTTGGTAACCGTAGGGAATCATTTGGTCATTTTCTGTGCTTTCGCTTCTGATTGCTCCTGCTGGGACTTGGGCCCAAGTCTCATCGATGTGTGTGCATGGGTGAGATCGTTGATATCTAGTTACGTTTGTGTGCTTTGGAATGATTAGCATTTTGGAAAAGCTAATCCTGAAGCCAAGCTTAAAGGTATACTTCTGATCTACTAATTCGTATGCTGTACGTAATTGTGCTGCAAGAACGATTCTAGGATCATGCTGCAGTACAAATGTTTCAATGAACCGACAGATATCTGAATCTTGAAGCCCAAACATGAAAGAACTGAAGGGTATCATGAGACGATGAAAGAAGAAATTGTAGAGACTAGAAACTGGCATTTTTGTTTCATATTTTGAACTAGTCTCAGTTCAAATGATGCTCAGTTCTCTGTGCTCATTGTCTTCATGTGCGCCATTCTGTGTCTCTAGGCCAATGATTTAAAAGACATTTTAGCAACGGATTTGCAGTTGAGGACAGAAGAAAGCTACACTCATGGCGTCCGTGGTTGTTTGAGTGAAAACCTTGTTTGAATGATTGGCTTCTTGCTCAGGATTTAGGGTAATTTGTCCTGAGCCAAATGTTCCAAGTTATACTACCATCTATGTTTCAACCTGTGCAGCAATACTTGCAGGTAGCCAGGGGTATAACATTCTTGACCGTACAGAATCTCATCCTTGTAGAAAATTAGCCAATGTGCCAGAAACATACTTTTTGTGCAAATTGATATCATTTTGATTCCAAATTTGTATCTCACCTTATCTCAAGTTCAAATTGTATTAAAGAGAAATGTGAAAAAATAATAGAGTAGGAGACAAACAAGAAATTTCTCAGAACCTTTGTATGTTTTGAATTCTTTATTGTCGTCTTTAACACTTAAACGTCAAAGCAAGTCCCATGGGCTTGTTTATGAGAATAATGGAGAAAAAAAGTGAATTTTCTCAATCAAAATTGAAATGGATTGGTGCTTTGGAAAGGTGATGAAAAAGTGAGGCTAGATTCCCAACTTGCGCTTGAATTAAACAATTGTGGAACAATCCACAATCAAATGATGGAATTGGGGGAAGGGGGGAGCTATGATCGGGTAACAGTTGTGGAGAGAGACAAAACATTTTTTATTTAAAAAACAACAATTTTTTTGGCTAGCAGCACTTGTTGGCTAGCGCCAACAGTAAGCTGGCTGTTTGTTTTTCTTTTTTTCTTTTTATTTTTCTTTTCTAATTTCCTAGTTTTGCTTTTAGCGACAGTATGGATTTAGTTTAAAGTCCTTAATAATTCTTGGGCTAATTAGTGTAGAAATAACATCTACACATATCGTTTGCCTTTTACAACGCCATAAGGACAAAGTAATGCTCGTGAATTTTCTTGTGCATTTATAATTTATTGGTTGCTAACTTAGGGCTAATATTACAATTTATTGAAGCCCCATGAACTACAACCAAATAGTCTTAAGATCCTTATTGATTTGTCAAAGGGTATCTCTAATTATATCACTACAGTTTTTAAGCCTTCAACCTTGTACATAGGTAACCACTATGTTTTTACTGTTACTTAGTGGTTAAACATTATTTTTCAATACCTTCATCACAATAAAAAATAGTTACCCAAGTGAGCAAATGCTTGAATTTTGGTAAAATGCCAAATTTAACATCTAAAATTATTTTTTAAGGTAAATAAAAGTTATGTTCACAAGTAGTTAAAAAATGAAAGTGAAGAAATTAAGAGAGACATATGATTGAAGCATCTTTAGAAAGTCCTTTGTATTTTGAAACACTCAAATTCCAGATTTCTTGACGGTGGAAAATCTTCAAATGAAATCTATTCTTTAATCACAACGGTCAAAAGATGTATCATAACTTAATTGAAACATCTAATGAAAACACCAATACTAACAAAGCTAAACCACTTGATTTTTTGGGCCTTTGACCAAAATTCAAGAATAATATGGTTTATTGAGCACTTAGCTGTTAAAGTGCCCTATTTATACCCAATTCCAAACATTTACGCCCAAAGAATTTGTTTGATAGCCATGCTAAATTGCTTCCTTCATTGTCTTAATTACTTAATCATCACTCTGTGATCTCATTTTTATTCATTGATGTATCTAAAACCATTTTATTTTACCAATCTATCAGAGTTAACATCTCATGCAGGATAATTATTTTTTATAAAAAACTCCTTGTCAATAAATGCCAAATTATGTGAAATTCTTCAAGATTCTCTTTTTCACCATACAGGACAGATTTTTATTTTTAATTCTTAACGATTTGGGTTTCTCTTCTTATAATTATTTCTTGCCGATCTTAACAATTCACACCCAATTCCACATATGACTCATTGCATTTAGTGTTCACTAGTGAAGTGAGGTGAAATAGGAGGAGATCAATGATAGGATTTGGAAATGAATCTAGGGTGGTTTTAGGTATGTCCCCTTTAGCACTTTAACATATTAGAAAACAATGTATATATGGGACCCTTAACCTTGAGTAGTTGAGTCCTCACTACATGTGATTAGCAAAGACATTGTTGTCCTTGGCAATTTGTAACAATATTTAATAACACGACATTAACCCCTAAAGAACCAAGGATTCATGGTTTTGAAATAACAAATTTAAACAATCATATTGTGAAAAATATAATTTGAATGGAACCAAATTTTATATCTCCGGAAACAGTGAAGAACATTGCATGTGTTGGTCAAAAAATAAATAAATTTGAACAAAAGGAAGTCTACATAATACCTATTCAAAACTGCTTAAAAATACATGAGGCTCTGTGGGGGCCTTATGGTCCTTTAGGGGTTAACCCTTTAGTGCCCAGGTAATCGGTAAGTGGTCATTAGATCACCAGAAAATGAAATGTTGTAAAATTTGTGAACCATCTCAATCCAATGTTTGAAGTTGAGATGTGTAACTTTTGATTTTGCAAATGATGCAAAAAGAAAATTTGGAATTTGACTTTCTTAGATATCCAAATACCTATGTACAAAACACCAAAATACTAAAAATGTCTCAAAATATAGCAAATACTTACAAATACAACACATGTACTATGCGGTATTTTTTGTGTTTGGAATTTTGTTATCTTGTATTTTTTTTATTGTGTTCTCTTATTCATATTCCACTACTGTATGTATTCCAATCTTGATCAATGTATCAATACCTTTCATATTTCAACGTATAAATTATTGTCCTAAACCATATATGGATAAGTCACTCTCACTTATAAAATTCTCAATGATTATGTGTGAGTCCGTTCTTGACATGAAAGATTGCAATGGAGAGGTGTTGACACAGGTCATTGCTGAACATCTTCACATTGATTTTTGAAAATTTAACTCAAATTTTATTTAACTTTGAAGTCACACACCCTCCAAAATCTCATTTTTGAGTGTGCATTATACAGTTCAAAGACATACTATAATCTTCAAATCCAACAGTTTGATCTTACCAAGATTTAACCAACAATTGTTTCATTAAGCTATGCTTACATTTATATGGTTGAATTTTCTTAATAATATCCCTAATTTCAACAGAGAAAGTTTAAAAAAAATATCATCGAAAACATTGGTTTCTCCAGAACCACCCTGGGTGCTAAAGGGTTTACCCTTAAAAGATCCTTGGGGTCCCTCTCTACAACTCTTATTTAGTCTTATAATTGTTCAATTATGGTTGAATATATGAATTGTGATATGTTTTATATACATATTATCATGATTATTAATTTACTTTGTATTGAAAAGTATTTGATCATTGTTATTTTGATCAAATACCACCAAATACAAAATATACTATATGAAAGCAAAGGGCTTTTGGGCCATTCAAGAGTTAAGTACGCTTGATTTGCTGCCTTGCAGTTCTCAGAAATTATTGATGTGATATCCCACAACAACATTATACTAATTAGGTTTGATTAGCCATCTTGGGTCCTCAGAAGTTCTCAATCATAATCATTTCCAAGACAGGTGAAGATGTGTCATCTGTGCATATCAGTACTAGTCTATTCATCTGCCTGTCATCACTAGCCTTGTAGTACCATCATATATGATGATCTCTCATCATGTCTATCAATATGTTAAGGTAACTATACCTTAAAGCGTTCACCTTACCAACTGAGCCTATTTACACACATAAAACAGAAAATATTTTCAGTGGGTCTTAATAGCAAGTTCAAGAGAATTTCAACGCACTTTAGCATGCATTATTTGGACATTGTATGAATAAGTTATGAATTTCCAAAGTGCTGACTATAGGTTGACCTTAAAGTGACCCTAAACTCTGATGTTCAGATTGTGCACATTCTCATAACAGTAGGGTGTCAGAACCTACTTATTACAGAAGATTGAGCTATGGACGCTTTAAGGTAATGGTCGCTTTTAGATATAGTTACCTTATGCGCAAGAACTAACTGAGGTTTTCAGAGTTGGGTTTGTATCTAATATAAATAAGTAATAATAAACGAATGTTCATCTGATAGTACAGTACATTGTAGAACACTGTTGAAGCTAGGTTCATTTCGTGGAGAAGATGCTATACACGCTCACCACTGGTTTAGTGCACAAAGGGCTAATAGAGTGCATGAGTTGCTTGGCGGCGGTTGTGAGCATTCTGCTGTCAAGGTGCAACAACAGTCACTAACTATGTTATGAATCCCAGCTTCTTAACCCCTAAAGGACCACAACTACGTTTCTCTACAAACACTTCAAAATATCCCTTCTCATAAAAAGATAAATAGTTTTTGATCTAAAACCTTTTTGACCGATCCAACCGTAGGATATTTCAACCAACTTGAATTTATTACAACCTAAAAAATTTCAACCGTTCAGGGTTCTTCAATGGTAAGATTATAAGCTTCAAAGTTGGTTGCACTTTTTTATTTGGCTTGTTGCCCAAGTTTGAAACTTTCTGAAAATGCCCAAAATGAAAAGTTTAGTCTCAAATTTGCTAAAATGAATTTGGCAGTTGTGTATATGGGGGCGATAGCTCATTGTGTACAAAAATTCAGATGCATAACTCATTGTATGAAAATTTTCAAGAGTTGCCCGCAATTAAGTTTTTCACCTTTGCATGATTGTATCTTTTGATCTATACATCACCTACGTACGCAAATCACCATCCCATCTTCGTTACAAAGAGTAGAATCACCACCAAAAATCTCAATAATTGAGGATCAATACTCATTCCATACTGAGCTGACCGAACTTGGAAAACCAGCCTTGGTCCTTTAGGGGTCAAAAAACCCTCTCGTGGCTTTACATTCTTCACTATGATAATAGTGATGTCATGTTACAACATTAGCTCACTGAATAGAGGTATTAAGGGGACCCATACTAATTTATCGACATTTCACTCTATATAAATATTTATCATTACTGTAAAAAATTGTTATAGACCTGTGCTGGTAAAAGGTAGAGGTGCAGAAAACCGAGCGGGTCCTGAAACCGAGCACTAGGCTTGAGGGCTAGGTCCCAGAAACTTACCCAGCCTGGTTTCAGAAAGTGTACAAGAGTGCTCTAATTCCATCCATGCCTGGAAAAATTGAGGGCTTCTGATTGGTGCAGAAGCGCTTTATTTTCAGAATCCAACCTCTCATGAAAACCAGGACCCTATGAACGGTTAATGGCCACTCTATGACTCCACACTCAGAAATTCACAGGAAATTATAGACTTACTCAAAAAATGTGTTTTTTTTTGGGATGGATTTGCACTAACTTTGCAGACCATCAAAAAATTCTAAACTTTTTCCACCACTGTCCTAAGTAAGCAAACCTGAAATTTGCACGGTTTCTGGCACCTCTACCTTAATGACGGTGCAGGCAACATTCTCAGTAGTAATGTAGATTTCCAAAGAGAGGGAATGCGCATCATAATTTGAAATGTCACTCGCTTACACACTAAACATCTAAAGTAGAAAAATCTGTCACAACCACTGATTCATGAGCATCTCTAAAAGCGGCCACTGATTTGCTTGTGGTTCATCCATGAACCTGCGTACATCATATTCATTCATTCCATATCCATATTCATTCATCTCATAACCATATTTATTGTTAAAACTAAGAAATTCTAAAATGAATTGTGAGAACATGCATAAGATCCCAGTGGGTGATTTTCCACTATAAGTGTTATAGTTCTCAGCAATTTTTTTTAATGTTGTAAAGCAATTGAATTAATGACATAAATAATATAATAAATAGGAAAATACTAAAAAAATTAATATGGTAAAAAACATTCTTTTGAAATATTTTGGAACACTATTTTAAAATTATATTATTTTAAAATCTTTATAATATTCTTGTTAATGTCATTTTATCTGCTTGCAAATGACGTCAAATGTATGTTCTAGTCAAACCACAAGCTCCATTTTAATTAGCTAACCAAGCTCACAATTTTGTTTTTTTGGGAACTCGCCATTTTAAGAGGCGTTTAATATAAAGGAATAAAAATTACCGCCATAAACCTCTAGTATCCACCTTGCTCATAGAATATTTGTTGAATATGATACCTTTATGTTATAGGAATTGAGGATAATTATTGCCATCACTATATCTTCAATGAAACGTATCAATTAAGGTAATAACGTATTTATTCTACATTGTCACCGAATGCAATGTATTACATTTTGGTCCAAATACTATTTTATATTATTTTAAAAATTGTTAACATACATACAATCCTAAAATACCTTTTCACTGAGGTTAACATTTTTGACAAAAAACTAATTTCAGTGACCAATAGAAAATGTTTACTGCCACATTTTGTTTGTTATGCGATGTCGCACGACACATATTGAACGCCCTATTGTGAAAACATCCCACTTCCCTCTTACAAATCCACTCTAGCTAGGTTTTTCCAGGTATTTATAATTGCAAGGCACATAAATCACAAGAAAGAAAGAAAAAGAAAAGGTAATTACGTAAATTTTTGATTTGATGTTTTGGTTGGTTTGCTCTTCGCAGTGGTCCTTGTTCATGTTTTCAAGCACAAGCGATGATTTTTTGGACTGGGAAGGCTTTTGGGGCTTTGCGGCAAGCCCTAAGCTGGACATATTCAATGCTTTTGATTGGATAAATGAGATACCCTGTAATAAGTAATAACAAATGCAAATGAGTCAATTTAAAAATTGAAAAAAAAAATAAAGTAAATAAAAATGATGCTTGTTTTGAGCTGGGTTCGCGGTTAGACTCAAACCTACCTCAAAATAGAAACTCCAAAATTTCCCTTCATTTGTGTATTAAAAATCAATTTAAAAATAATCAAAACAAAAAAACAAACAGTGATGTTCTACTCTAAGGAATCAAAAGAAAAAATAAAAATAAGGTAACTAATAATGATGCTTGTTTTGAGTTGGGTTTGAGGTTTGACTTAAACCTACCTCAAAATAGAACCCCAAACTTTTCCTTCATTTTTGTAATAGAAAATAGAAAAGAAAACAAGACTGAATCTAACATTGATGTAACACACGGAATAACATTGTACTTTAAGCAAACTAATATTTTAGTAAATTAAAAAACTTTCACTTTGATTTTGGAGTAGAACTGTAGTAGCCTTCATAGCTTGTTGAGTGGACATTGAGCTCTATAGTTTATTGCCCTTAAAACACTAACTTAAGCAATCTGTGTGTTTTTAGCAATGATATCTTTGGTGAAATGTTTTTCTTTCATTCTACATAAGGTTTAGTAAAGAATGCATATTTTTTCCACATTTTTATTCTTAGTATTGAAATTGATATAAATTTTAAAAGTGAAAAGTACACCAGGACTTAATATCAACATACAGGTTCCTCCATGTCCACACTATGTGGTCCTAATTTTCACTCATAATGATACTCAAAACCACCAACTACTTCTTTGCAATGCTTGGCATGCCATTAGTGTGCTTGAATAGTGAAATTGGTGGTTTTGAGTCTCAACTATGGTGGATCTAGGAAGAGCCTACATACCAAAGTTGGGGGAGCTAGTGCCGGTTTTAGAGCATTCAACTTTATGAGCTCGAGATGGTCATTTCCAAATATTACGTAACAATGTGCAAAAAAAGATATGGTACAAATAAATTTTTGAAGGTAATTTTATAAATGAATTACATTAATATAGGATGCTCAAAATTGTATACAAAAATAAATTTGAGAATATTCTCAGAATATTACTAATCATAGTAAGACTAACTTTTAATTTTTAAGGTAATTTTAAATACCCTTTGTTCACACGTGATACTCAAAAGATACAAAGAGTGACCTCCCCGAGCTTATGAGATAGATGGCATTTGAGAAAAGTCAAAAACATTACAACTATGAGCCATGATAATAAAAAGAATATACCTCAAAATAAGGCAAGTATTTAGGCCAACTAAATTGCTTTCAACATGAGAATCTTCACTATCAGAATCTTGGTCACCAACTTCCACATCACTCTTTCTGGAATATCGTGTAGGAGACAAACAAGAAATTTTACACCCCCTTTGCATGTTTTGAATCCTTTGTTGTCTTCTTTAAATCTTTTGTTATCTTCTAAAGGACTTCACTCCTCTCCAGATGTAGAGAATTGCAAAGATTCATTATAAAATGCAACTAGGAGGGATATTTTGAACTTATTGTGTGAATGAAAATTGTACATTATGAATTTAGATTCTATCCATATATTTAGATTTATGATTGCTATCACCAATATTTTGTATAAAATTTGAAACTTAAAATTCAAAATTCTTTTGTAATTTGATTACAAATAAGACATTGATAATTAATGGATGAAATTTGTTGTGATGGGTAGAAATATGATACTCTAAGTGTAGGGATTTTTGAAGGTTTTTTGGTTGCTTAATTTTATGAATTGTTTTTTTCAAGAGCACTTTTGAACTAAGATCTTTGAAAATTTTGGTGAATCACTTCAACATGAAATTAGGCATATTTTTTTCACAATCATGCATTTTCTAAAACAATCCCTCCGTAGGAAAAATTCACTATGCCAAAAGTCAACGACGGATGAGAAAATCAAATTCATTTCTATACATCGTCCATTTTTTGGACGGTTGGGCATTTTGGCGGTTAAATTTTTTTGTTGTCAATTTCTTTGAATCTTCTTTGTCTCCTTTTTTGTATATAAACTTTCACATTTCTCTTTACTAAAATAACCTTATAATATAATAAACTATCTCAAATCACATAAGCTCTAGAAGGATGATTCTTTGGATATCCAGAAAACTTATGGTGCATGAACTAAGGTAGAAGCATCAAAACCTGTTTAAGGACCAATTCCAGTTACCTACACAAGCACATGTTTCAACTTTGTGAGTTCCCAATCAAATCATCACAACCATTAGGTGTAGCAGTTTGGTGATCAATTATGAATGCCAAGTTAGCAAACTGATTGGATTAGAAATGAAAGACAAGTATTGGGTCCCCTACTAAAATCAATAGTGGTCTATAGAGATTAAGTTTGAAAATCTAGAACAAAATCACATACCGGTATTGTGACAAAATTAATTAAAAAATGGACTTGGTTATTAAACCAAAGTTTTATGTGCTGCAATTTTTTATTATTGAAAACCATCGCTCTAAATAAGTCGAAATCCTTAACCCCTAAACATCAGAGCGTCCAGATAGTGGACGACTAACACATTCAAACCCTTCTCACGTTCTCATTAATGCTTGGATGAAAGTCATCCAATTTTTTTGGATCTCCAAAAAAAGTTGTTGTCCTATCTAACGGTTGGATTTAGTCATACTTGATTACATGTTTTTCTAAAATTAAAAATGTAGAAGTATGTCAAGTCGTTGACCAAGCCAAAATTGCGTTGACAGTAGTTTAAAAGTGGCCTTGCAAAAATGAGGTCATAGGTTTAAGAAACACAAAAATTTCAAAAAATCACCATGTTTAAGAGTATCTCATTTCAAATTCATTCCAACAAATTTTACTCAAAAAATATTAATATTTTGTTTGTAATCGAATTTAGAAGGAATTTCAAATTTTGAATTTCAAATTTTATAATTAAATATTGGTGATAGTATTAGTGAATCAAACTGTACGGATGGAATCTCAAATTCAAAATCTAGAATTTTCATTTGTGTATCTATTCCAAAATATTCTTCTAAATAGTACTTTATGATGATTTTTCTCAAATTGTTCCAGGGACACCCTAGTACGTTTAGGGGTTAACCCTTTAACGCGCCAGTGTCCACATAGTGGACGACGCACAGATTGAAACTGCTCGATTTTCATCCAAATCGGACAGTTTTCATCCACCAAAATTTCTCTTAGTTCTTGAGCAAGTTGACTATCCTTTGTACGGTTTGGATCTTCAAAAAAGGTTATTATGATTTTTAGAAAAACAACAGAATTGGTTTATGTCAAGTTTCATTCTTAGTTCAAAAAGTGGGACCTTAAATATGATTTTTCAAAATAAGTAGAATCAAATAATGGAAATTATACCATCTCGTAGTGCATGTTATTTCAATTTCATTACCATATTTTTAAATGTTTTTGTGCTAATTTTGGATTTTAAATTGAATTTCAAGAGAAAACCTTGCAAAATTAATTTAAACATATTAAACAAAAATATAATAAATCCAACAGTACAGATGTGATCTTCACATTGACATTTACAACTTTGCTTTGACCATGAACCCCATTTTTGGTTTTCATCAAGCATTTTATAGCGCTTCTTTGAAAACAGTGTTGAATCGGGACGTTAAAGGGTTAACCCTTAAACGTACCACTCCTTTGTAGGAAAGTCAAACTACACAATTTAGCCTTCAAGATTTATCAAAATATATTTTGTAATATTTTTCATGCATGGAATTGAATGTTTCCTATCAGTCTTGAAATTTTCAGATTTTTTTGATTTAATACGGCCTTTTTAACAAATTTTTAAGTCAAATACTTCAAAAAATATTTTTTATTACAAAAAAGCTTTAAAAATTTAATATTTTTTTGGGAGCAGGTACAAATTACAATGGAGAATCACATGATATGTTTTCCATAGAAATTTTTTATTTAGATTTTTAAATTCGAAAGGTGAACATCCTATGTAGTGTAATTCAAACCTTGAGCTACAAAGCTTGCACAAGCAATAAAATACTCAATAATTGGAATTTTTAAGATTTGAAAAGTGGAGTTCAAACTAAACTTAATAAACTTCATTTTCTTAGTTGGGTGTATTAGCAACAAAAGTCTTCTTCAAGATCAAAATTGGGTTTGACCAACAAACGTCTAGAAACTGAATGCCTGGACGTTTAGGGGTTAATGAACCTCACTCAATTTACGTTTCCCAAAATTTCAATAAAACTAAGACTGTAAGTGGCATCCAGTTTGCGGAAAACTCTATTATATTAACAGTTACAGTACAATTTCCAAAAGTTGCTTTTCTAGTACTTCCACATACACCAGTCATTTCCTCACGTTCAACTCCAGTCAGTCAGCTTCATTGAAGCCATTCAGAAACTCTTTTTATTTCCTGCGTAGATATGAGAACTCCTGCAAAAGCTTCTCACGTCAGTACTAATTTACTGTATCATTTGAGTCTCTTAGAATCTCTCTCAGGCTTAGAACTCTCGACAAGTGATCGGTTGGTTCAGTAACGGCAGAATTGACAGGTGATGCAAAGATGGTGAAGCTGGTGCCATTGAGTATTGATGAGAAGGCCCAAGTGCTTGGCAAATTGCAGGGGAGTCCTCACTTCGAGAAGACCCTCACAGCGTCAAGTTCGTCGCTCTACCGAGGGCATTATTGTAGATTGGTATGATCTGCATTGGTTCTTAATCTTCCCATTTATGAGACAAGAATTTGCAAATTTTTTGTAGCGTTATTGAATACTTTTGGAAACTTCTGATTTTGATCTTCGCTTCCCGCAGATACTGCCCGCTTCGTTCGTCGAACAACACGGTGACAAGTTTCGACAATCGGCTCTCCTTCGATCGGGATCGTCCACAAAAGTCACGTGGCCTGTGACTCTCACTGTTCAAGTTCATTCTCCAAATTGCACATCAGTTTCTTTCTCGGGAGGATGGAGAGCGTTTGCTACTGCCAATGGCCTCTTGGAAGGCGATTCGCTGGTGTTCGCACTCACGGCAGCCATGTCCGAATTTGAGGTCTACTTATTTCGTAAGAATGGGAGCACAAAAAACGCTCGCCAAGATTTGGGCTCACTCCATATGGACACCAGGCGTTATAATTCTCCACTTCCGGGCTTCCTCAAGAAACTAACAATCAGCAATGTCAATGATAGAGTAGGTTGCTTGGTAAGAGCTCTCTCACATGACGCTCCCCAGAAACCTATCATGTATATATGGTCATATGCGTTGAAATGGCTTGTTCAGAACGCCAAAATCGGAACGTCCAATTTCCCGTTAAAGCTCTCTTTTCAGGACATTCATGTGCCAAGTGATCTAAAACTAAGAATAGTTGGTTTTAGTTGAGCTACTGAAACTGCGCCAACGTCATTGAAATCCTTGAATATGACAGAGGTTATATCTCTGTGTCTGTGGTGCAGGAGATTCCTCTGGAATTTTGGAAGGTACACAGCAGAAGAATTCACTCCGAGGTCAAGCTGCAAGGGATACATGAACACTCCTCGGTGCAAACGATGACTTGCTGTGCCACCCATGGACAGCCGGTGCGGCACTTCTGGAGAGCTGAATGGCGGGCTTTTGCCACTGAAAACCAGCTGCAAGTCGGGCAGGAGCTTCTCTTCACTCTGGTCGCGGACTCGTACTTCCTTGTCCGAGAGTTTGCACTGCAACAGGCTCCACCTTGAATTCAACACCCCAGAAATCCGTACTCAGTTTGAACTTAGATACAATTTTGTGCAGGTTATGATACAAGCAACCTGGAATGAACTGCCCTTGAGGATTAGAAACATGAACTACCTCAGTTTTGCATGCAGCTTAGCAAATGATGTTGCTACTGCAGTGCTATAGCTTAAATTCGGACGATGTAGTACTCTTTGTGCGTGCCCACCGGGCAACGAAGCTGGATTCGGATCCCCTTCGTGCTGTAAATTCTTGTGTCATAGGGTTGGTGATGATCGAGGAGGTGGTGATGAGTAATTTGATACCGCAGCTGATGCATTGGTTGCTCGAGATGTTAAGGTCTTCAGCAAATTGGAGGATGCACGGTGAAGATTTTGATGTAGGAAAGAGATCTCTGTGGGGGTCAGGTACCCTAACACATTGGAACCTGTAGAAAACTGTGAAGAAATGGTACGTATGTTGCCAGGAAATTCTTAGCTTGCATCTCACACAGCTGCCTGGTTTTGTAAGTATGATGCTATTGAAGTCATGGCTGATTGCTCTTGAGTGTACAATGAAGTGCCGGAGATAAGGTCTTCAGCAAATTGGAAGATGCACGATGAAGATTTTGATGTAGGAACGAGATCTGCGAGGGGTCAGGCACCCTAAAACAGAGGAAAGTGTTGAGAATATTGATGAAAGGGAAGTATGTTGCCAGGAAAATTTTAGCTTGCCTCTCACTCAGTTTTGTGAGGACGTTGCTGTTGATGGGTCAGATCGTTGATGTGTACATTGCGTGGTTTAGGTTTACTAGCGGTCGTGAGGCCTGTGGAATTAGAATTGCCACAGGAAACGGTGCTTTGGTCCGACTGATACATGTGGATTTTTATGAGATAATATGACTTCGTTGAATGGGAAATGTCGTCATTGTTGGGGATAGAAGTTTTAAATAGTTCATAGGACTTCAGAACGACACAGTATTTACTTGGCTTTGCATGTTTGGAGTTGGTACCGAAGGGGCCCAAGTCTCATCGATGTGTGTGCATGGGTGAGATCGTCGATATCTAGTTACGTTTGTGTGCTTTGGAATGATTTTCATTTTGGAAAAGCTAATCCTGAAGCCAAGCTTAAAGGTAGACCTCTGATCTACTAATTCGTAACTATGCTGTACGTAATTGTGCTGCAAGAACGATTCTAGGATCATGCTGCAGTACAAACTGAAGTCCAAACAACCACGGACGTCCAGAGTGTATCTTTCTTCTCTTCTCTTCTTCTTTTCAATGAACCGACAGATATCTGAATCTTGAAGCCCAAACATGAAAGAACTGAAGGGTATCATGAGACGATGGAAGAAGAAATTGTAGAGACTTGAAACTGGCATTTTTGTTTCCTATTTTGAACTAGCCTCAGTTCAAATGATGCTCAGTCCTCTGTGCTCATTGCGCCATTCTCTGCCTCTAGGCCAATGATTTAAAAGACATTGTAGCAACGGATTTGCAGTTGAGGACAGAAGAAAGCTACACTCTGGACGTCATGTGGTTGTTCGAGTGAAAGCCTTGTTTGAATGATTAGGTTCTTGCTTAGGGTTTCGGGCTTTATGTCCTGAGCCAAATGCACGTTGCAACTGATTGCACCTTTGAGTCCGTCAGTAATTTTTGCTGGTAGCCAAGAGTATAACATTCTTGACCTTACAGAATCTCATCTTCCTAGAAAATTAGCCAATGTGCCGGTAAGTTACTTGTTTGCGCAAATTGATAACTGATTCTAAATTTCTATCTCACCCTACATAATGTCCCGAAACAACACTGATTTCGAAGATGCATTATAAAATGTTTGATGAATAACACAAATTTATTTGTTTTTTTTACCAACACATGCAATGATCTTCACTAGTTCTAGTGATAAAATTTGGCCCCTGAATTATATTTTTCACAATATGATCAATTGAATTAATTTGTCATTTTAAAAGTGAGAATCTTGGACCTTTTAAGGGTTAATATCAGTTTATGTCTACACTCAACATAGATGATCATATCATAAATGGCATGTATTGGGGTGCATCCATATAATAAGGAAGAAGGATGTCTTTTGTGTGTCTGTCCGCGCATGACATTTTACACATGGAATAAGTGGTTATTTGACTAAGTTCCGGAGTGGAACCTGCTTGGAGCGTTCTTGGCATTCTGTGAGTGTTTCTTGGCATTCTGCGAGTGTTCTTGAAATTGTTGCGTAGCTTTTTGGTTGCGCTGTGCTTGTTTCCGATGGCATGGCTGATTTCGACGGTGGACCGGGTGAAGGTCGCTCTTTCAGCAAGGAGGACGGCTTCACAAGCAGCCGTGACAGCGCCCGACGTGGTGGCGATTACACAGACGATGAAGAGGAAAGAGCAGCAAACATTCAGAGCTATAATGATGCCTCTGGCGGGGGGAAGACGGCAAAACAGCTTATTCCACTGAGCAAAACAGACCAGACTTTCATTCCCAACGCTGCGAAAATGTCTTCCAGGAGACACGGAGGCTCATCTAGCCATCAACAGGTACATGCGATGCTCAAATTCACCACTCCAGGAATAGAATTTGTTTGTGTCAAAAAGAATCATACCGTTCGAGTATAAACTTTCCCTCTTTGTACTTCTGACTTTTCTCATGAGCCGATCATTCCAGCTCAAACATCCACCTGAATTGGACTCAGAAAAATCAATTCTGTCCCAAATCTATGAGCATATGATTCCACAAACCGGCCGAAGTCGCTGTACGTGTAAATTAACTAACATAGAGCTGTAAGAGTGCAAGAAGTTGACTGGTTGTCAGAAATTTCTACATTAGAAGAATTGATTAAAAGACCGTAACATTCTACACATTGGTTTTGGGTTTAGGATTCTCTCGAAATTCCTGAGTTCACGTCACCGCGAACGCCAGGGAGACTTCAAACGGGTCCAGTTGCTGAGCAAATGAGAGTCCCATTCAGTGGGTTTAAGCCCAAACGAGGGAGGCCTTTCAAGCACCACCATCAGCCTGATTCGCAGCAGAGACAAGCTTAAAGCCTGATTTATCTTTAAGAACAAATTTCATTTATTATATAGAATTGTAGACACTCAACAAGAAAGAATTCTATGATGTCAATTTTACTTTGTTAAAATTTTAAAAAATAACAACAAATGGTTGTCACGATGGTTGTGTGATCCCATCTCACTACCAAGCCTACTTAGAGCTTTTGATATTTATTTTGAAATTTTTTATGTGCCGGTGGCCGGCACGGGTCAAGCTAGTAGAATATAAAATCATAAATTACATGTGCAACATTATATTAACCCCTAAAGGATTGGGACGTTTTTCACTCTAAAAACATTTGAAGTATCATATGTATAAATGGAAGTGAGATATGAAAGTCTCAATTGTACAATGTTGTATTGAACTTAGTGTAGATGACGTAGATCAAATTTGGAGTGATGAAGCCTCATAGATTGGAAGATCATAATGTTTTAATATCAAAATTTGGTTGTAATATTTGGTTTGGCACTTTGGAGTTGAAATGCTATCTCTAAACCTTTTGCAATAAAATATTTTTCAACTACAAAATTGTTTAGTATCACCTCAAGAAAACATTAGTACCAAATCAACACATGAAAAAACTTCAATGTGTTCAAAAATGGCCTTGCAATGTTAAAAAAGTGGCCCAAGTTTTACAAAGCAAAAAATGTCCAAAACCGAACTCCTTTGTACTAAAATGCTTGCAAGCAAAATCTTCACAACATCTTGGATTGAAGCAATATTTTTAGTGCACAAACTAAACTTGATTTGGAATCCAACCCAACAATTTTCATTGGATTCCAATAATTACCGGATAAAGAAACGGCGCCTCAAAATTTTAGTCATCCAATGTTAAAAAAAACGACATTCGGTGCCCTTAGTGGTTAACAGTTGTACAATTTCCAAAAATTGCTTATATACTTAGTGCGTCCAGATACACCAGTCATTTATCAAGTTCTACTCCAGTCGGCCTGATTGAAGTCATCCAGAAACTCAGATCAAGTCTTTCATTTCTTGCCTAGATATGAGAACTTGTGCGAGAGCTTCTCACTTCAGTACTAATTTACTGTATCATTTGAGTCTCTTAGAATCTCTCTCAGGCTTAGAACTCTCGACACTAGTAGCAGACCTATCGTTTTTCATTCCCCACTTAGTGGAAACAATGAACAATGGCGGAATATTATGCCTATATTTATGTTTTCTTGTGACCAAAACCACTCACCAGCACTGATACAACCCATGTGCCTAGCGCGGTTTCATTCCTTTTTCATTTATAGTAAGTGAAAAACAACACATTTCCTACTAGTGCGACAAGTGATTGGTTGGTTTTGTAACGGCAAAACTTACAAAGATGGCCAGAAACAACGTGAAGCTGGTGCTATTGAGTATTGATGAGACTAGCACATAGAATACTGTTAAAAACCTTTTGAAAGCTTCAGCTGGGTCGCTTCTGATTTTGATCTTCACTTCCACAGGCACTGCCTGCTTGGTACATTCGTCCCAAACCATGACACCTGACAAGTTTCGACAATCAGCTCTGCTTTGAATGGAGCCATCCACAAAAGCCTGGCTCATTTTGGTTTATTCTCCAGCTCGTACACAACTTGTGAGATTTAGAGGAGGATGGAAATTAAGTGTTTATGTTACTGGAATGAGACTGGCATCTGCTTCTCCCTACTAGAACGGAATTCGAAATATCGAGTAGCTCCTAGATTTAAGGTACTCCTAAACTTAAGGTACCGGCTTGTCTTGGCTCACACAGCCTCCAACATGAGGCGACATGCAATCATGGTGGTTGTGTGAGGATTTAATACTAAAATAATGCTCAAGCCTTTTAGTTCCAGCCCGCTCATATGAGTCATTGTGAAGTACGCGCGTGACTGCCGCACTAGTGACTGTAAACCAAATCTTACCGATCCAATATTCAAGTGCAATATTCAGTTTCCCATCAGTTCCAACTGAAGTCTCTGCATGCCTCGATCTTGATCTTAACACGAGTTGTACAATTTTATCCAATGTTGCAGATCTCCGTCCAGATTTACCACCAGTCCTGTCTATGTCAGCTTCTTCAAGAACTCCTTTCCTTAAGGAATGTACTCACTTGGTAATGAGCGGTGAACATTAGCGAGTGTCGTAGAAATGAGTTCAGTACACTTTTGGAATAGATTCACTCATTCATACCGTTTAGATCAGTCCTGTAAATTGCCGACGTAGATCATTTCTGTTCGGAGGCCTGTGACCCATGTCACTGAGGCAAAACATTCTAAACTAGCTTAAGCTGCTGGAGACTGTCTATCAATTAGTGTTTGATTCTTTCAGCAACGGCAGAATCACTCAAGATGGCCAGAAGAAACGAGTCAAAACTGATGCCATTGAGTGGCGATGACAAGGTTGAACTGCTTCGCAAATTGCAGGGGAGTCCTCACTTCGAGAAGATCCTCACAGCGACAAGTTCGTCGCTCTACCGAGGCAAAACTTGTAAACTGGTATGATCTGCGTGCGTTGGTTGGAAACCAGAACTTTGATACTTTAACTTTTCCAATCTGAATCTTCCCATTCATGAGGCGAGAATTCGCAAAAAAATTCGTTGCGCTAT
Source organism: Pohlia nutans (assembly GCA_022496805.1). NCBI lineage: Eukaryota > Viridiplantae > Streptophyta > Bryopsida > Bryales > Mniaceae > Pohlia > Pohlia nutans. Next base: position 2,076,872 of record CM040085.1, on the reverse strand, counting down.
TGAAAACTTTTGGAAACTTATGATTTTGATCTTCGCTTCCCGCAGATACTGCCCGCTTCGTTCGTCGAACAACACGGTGACAAGTTTCGACAATCGGCTCTCCTTCGATCGGGATCGTCCACAAAAGTCTCGTGGCCTGTGACTCTCACTATTCAAGTTCTTTCTCCAAATTGCACATCAGTTTCTTTCTCGGGAGGATGGAGAGCGTTTGCTACTGCCAATGGCCTCTTGGAAGGCGATTCGCTGGTGTTTGCACTCACGGCAGCCATGTCCGAATTTGAGGTCTACTTATTTCGTAAGAATGGGAACATAGAAAACGCTCGCCAAGATTTGGGCTCACTCCATATGGACACCAGGCGTTATAATTCTCCACTTCCGGGCTTCTTCAAGAAACTAACAACCACCAATGTCAGTGATGGAGTAGGTTGCTTGGTAAGAGCTCTCTCACATGACGCTCCCCAAAAACCTATCATGTATATATGGTCATATGCGTTGAAATGGCTTGTTCAGAACGCCAAGATTGGAACGTCCTGTTGGCGTTCTGAACAAGCCATTAGAGTTATCCGCAAAGTCATTGAAAATTGGGTGATTCAACTGGACTTTGAGTGAACAATAGATATATTCCCCAGAAAAGAGCGTGTGTCAGGAACTAAAAACAAATGTTGGGTGCAAAGTTTGAAAGCACCAAAAACAGTGCTCAAAAACTTTGGCCCAAGTTTTCCTGCGCGCCCTGGAGTTTTTGGGAGCATTCCTAAAAGTGGAAGTATCTATTGCACGAGGAGGGTGGCAGTGCATTCAAACCACTACCACGGACACCATTGCCACGGATACCAGTACATACAGTACCTCTGACTCATACTAAATCAAGCCTGTGACCCAACCTTTCTCTCCCAGGAAATAATGAGGTTCAATTTACGTTTCCAAGAATTTTGTCATCATACAGGCCCACTCAACCAACAACTTTACGGATAACTCTATTTTAACGCATATTACCATGGAAGCTCTGAACATCAGGATTTTCAAGTGCTCAGAGATCAAAAACTAAGACTAGTTGGTTTTAGTTGAGCTACTGAAACTGCGCCAACGTCATTGAAATCCTTGAATATGACAGAGGTTATATCTCTGTGTCTGTGGTGCAGGAGATTCCTCTGGAATTTTGGAAGGTACACAGCAGCCGAATTCACTCCGAGGTCAAGCTGCAAGGGATACATGAACACTCCCCGGTGCAAACGATGACTTGCTGTGCCACCCATGGACAGCCGGTGCGGCACTTCTGGAGAGCTGAATGGCGGGCATTCGTCACTGAAAACCATCTGCAAGTCGGACAAGAGCTTCTCTTCACTCTGGTCGCGGACTCGTACTTCCTTGTCCGAGAGTTTGCACTGCAACAGGCTCCACCTTGAATTCAACACCCCAGAATCCCATACCCAGTTTGTGTTCTTAGATACAATTTTGTGCAGGTTACGTTACAAGTAACCTGGAATGAGACTGCCCTTGAGGATTAGAAACATGAACTACCTCAGTTTTGTTTGTGAAATCATGTTGCTACTCTAGCTCGCACCTCACATATAGGCAAGCGTCTGTACTATAGCTATAGCTTTTCAGACGATGTAGTACAGTTTCCACAGGAATCATTGCACCTGCTTGAGAACGGACATGCAATCTGATGCTTGTGTGAAGTTTCAATAGCTAAATATTGCTGAGATCTTGTAGTTCAAACGAGTCACACTCTTGATCATTGTGAAGTACAGTACTTCCAAATACTGTTCAATTTTCTTGTTAGAAGTTCGATCCAGGGTAAGTAACATGGTGCAGTATATATTTACTTTTTAGAGTGCTCAGCAGCTAATTCAAATGTAATTCGTATGACAGGTGGCACCTTATGAGCGGCCTGCCCTGAGAAAAGCTGTAAGAATTTGGCACATTATAGTTTTTCACCTTTGCATGATTGAATTTTTTGATCTATACATCACCTACGTATGCAAATTACCATCCCATCTTTGTTACAGAGAGTATAATCACCACAAAAAATCTCAAAAATCGAAGATCAATACTCATTCCACACTGAGCTGACCAAAGTTGGAAAATCAGCCTTTAATAATTTGTCCTTTAGGGGTTAATGGACAAATCGCTTCATATCTCTGCAATTTCATGTCCTGAAATCGCTTCAAGCACCTAAGTCCACATTGTAGTGTAATAGGCATCACCTCACAGACTACCATCATGTTCTGTTGTTATTTATTTTCATATCTTTCAGCGAATCAGTACGCATCTCGTTGTTGTACTTTAGCTCTTCGTTGTCTCGCAGCTACAGTAGTCCACTTCAAATGAACTCTTTGTTATCAGTGTTTGGAGAAGTCTGTGTTTTCAGTACGAAATGTGTTTTGCCAAATTGTCCGAGTGGTATGTACTGAATATGGCAAGTGTTCCAGTCCGTCAACTGAACTGAAATTTAGGAATATATGTTGTCTGCCAGTTGACTGCAAAGGTAGTGAAGATCATTGACACCAGTAACTTGAAATCTCACTCTTTCAGGTATTGAACTAAAACTGGAGACTGAGATTGTGGAGGCCGATTGTGAAGCACTTGTATTGACGAAGTCTTCTTAAGGTTGAAGGTTTGTAAGGTGAAGAAGTTCATGATTAGTAAATGTACACAACGTTGATAACGTTTCTTCTTGTTCACAGTGCCCCGTTTGTTTACTCTTTTTACGATGGTAAAGGCGTCAGAATCATCAAGCGAACATCTGTGACTGCTTTTGAGAACGATGACGATGGCCGCGTGAGGTCCTGAGATGCTTTTCTACCATCATGATATATCGGCTGCTGTACTTGTACTACATGCTCTTTAATTTTCTAGTTTTATGTCAGAAGGTAGCAGTGGACATTTTTCAATTTTCGGCGAATGTGAGCCTATCTCAATGAACGTGTTTCAGTCTGAGGATCGACTTTCAGGTCCTAGGTAGGTCAATGGTGACCCAATTATAGAATAGTCACCCGGGCAACAATTTAATATTCTATTTACGAGAGTCGATCAAGCTACTTGATTATAATTGCAGCAACGGTCGATGGCAGGAACAACATGAAGCTGAATGGTGATGACAAGGCTCAATTGCTGCGCAAGTTGCAGGGGAGTCCTCACTTCGAGAAGACCCTCACAGCGTCAACTGCGTCACGAATCTCTGGCCAAGGATTGGTATGCGTTCGTTGGGACAAGATAATTAGTCCAAGTTTTCCAATCCGAATCTTCTCATCTAGCAGCATTGAAGATCGATGATAGCTGGCTAGAAACTAGTGTACAGATTGTAAACCAATCCAATATGAGCATAGTTTCTTCTGCGCCATGTATAAATCTGAACTGGCAGTCGGTCTGCTTGATCTATAAGTATGGTGCTAGTTGAAACAATTCATCTAAGTAGTTGGATTTAATGCTGACGAACAGAAGATTGAAATCGCTTGATCTGAAGTTTTCTGATTTGGATCTTCGCTTCCCGCAGACACTGCCCTCCTGGTTCGTCCAACAGCACGGTGACAAATTCCGAAAATTAGTTATTCTTCGAACGGAAGCATCCACCAAAGTCACTTGGCCTGTGACTCTCACCATACATTTGTTCACTCCAAGTTGGATACAAGTGAGATTTTGCGGCGGTTGGAAAGATTTCATCACTTCCAATGCCCTCGTGGAAGGCGATTCGCTCGTCTTTGCACTCGTGGCTATGTCCGAATTCGAGGTTTATGTATTTCGCAAGGAGGGACCGTTGCCTTCTCAAGCACAAATCAGAAACGATTCTAGGCGTTCACGGAAGAGAACAACGCAGTCTCTCGAATGCAGAGATCGCAAACAATCGGTTGCTGGAAGCTCTGTCGGTGGAGAGAAGGTTGATCATGGATTGAACCACAAGTCTAAGACAGTTGCAGATGAAAACGCGGCCTCTGCATCCGGAAATCACAGTCGTACCTCCATCCGAAATGAGAGCCCAGAGAATTCAACGCATCAAAAGGTCACCAGGGATTCTCTGCTTCCCGGGTTCAGGAAGAAACTGACAGCCACCAACGCCTGTGGCCTGGGCACAAAAAAAGTTTCAATGGTAAGTTCTCTCAAAATTGGATGTAGAATGCAAAATTTCAAAGCAGCTTCATGAGGCCAGAATATGCAAGAATAGATAGATCGAGGTCTGCATAATTGACCAGTTCTGTGTTGTGTGGCGCAGGAGATACCTCAAGGCTTCTTAAAGATGTACGGCAGTCGAATTCGCTCTGTGGTGAAGCTGCAGGGGACCCATGACGAGTCCCCGGTGCGAACGATGCCTTGCTATACCCGGAGCAGTACCACTACCCGCGGTGGAAAGCGTATGCGACAGTACTTGAGAACAGAATGGAGGGAGTTCGTGAATGAAAACCATCTTCACGTAGGCCAAGAACTTTTCTTCACCTTGGCTGCGGACTCGTTCTTCGTCGTCCGAGAAGCGCAGCAGCCTCTATCATAGCCCAAGATCTATAGATAGAGTGGATGTGACATATTATACAACAGAACGGCGCGAGTACCAAATTTCACGGGCGATGGCAATTTGCATTAAGCCATTTAAGAAAGCCGTAATTTTCATACATTAGTTTTAAGGCAGGCTGAAGGCTAGCGCGCCCTTGACGAACACATGGACTGTATCAGTTTTGGATGTGAAAAGTTGTTGCTAGACTACTGTAGCACTCACATACGGGCAACTTGTGAGAATATTTTGATCCATTCCTACGGTATGTACTTCGTATCACATGTAGAACTACGGTGCTTTATGGACGGTGAATCTCTTCTGCTCGTCAGTTCTGATCAGAGCTGCAAATGATAACTTGACGAGCGATTAGGTTGTGCCCAAGAATTTGATCAATACCATTTTGTCCAAGCCATAGTTCGGCATAATTAATGGGGCATGCATTCATATGAAAACTTCGTTTTAAACACTAATAATCCGTTTGTGGAGGTAGTATGATCTGTTAGAATTCCAGACTGCAGTCTAATTAGACATGAGGAGCTTGAAGATTCCCATGCCAGGCTGCATTCGCTTCCTCCAACTCGTCATTAATATCTGCACTTGAAATTGGTATCTATGGAATGATTGTTACGCTTGCAAAGCGTACCAATCACCATTAAGAGGTGTCTGATTTCGAAATCTTGCCGATCTACGTCCGGATATATACAATCATACACCATTTATGGCTCTCAAGACCGGACCGAGCTGACTAGATTATGCAGACAAATTCCTCACAAGGAGAGACTGAGAGTGAAGCCACATAGTAGCTCAATGTGTTGCAGTAAGTTCACCGGCAGAATTATCAGCAGGCGATGCAACGATCGATGGCCAGAAACATCGTGAAGATCATGCCATTGAGTCGTGATGACAAGGCCCAAGTGATTGGCAAGTTGCAAGGGAGACCTCATTTCGAGAAGATCCTCGGAGTGACGAGTGCGTCGAGCAAGCTCAGATATTCTAGAGAATTGGTACGCTTTGCAAGTTGGGTCCAGAGCTGTGTAATTAGTTTTGTCTTTCGAATCTGAATTTGTTGGTGATAGACTAAGCAACACTCGTGATTCACAATCCATGAGACTCGTATTATAAATCTGCAGCGCCATTTGCAACTTCAGGACGTACGCACGCTTCTGATTCCGATATTCGGTTCTCGCAGACAGTGCCCTCTTGGTTCGTGCAAAAGCATGGTGACAGGGTTCAAAAATCGGTTATCCTTCGAACGGAATCATCCACAAAAGCCTGGCCAGTGACGCTCGCCATTTCTTTGAAAAGTTCAAATTGTACGCAGGTGAGATTCCGCGGCGGTTGGGAAGCTTTCGTTACTTCCAATGGCCTCGTGGAAGGCGATTCGCTCGTCTTCGCACTCACGGCTATGTCCGAATTTGAGGTCTATATATTTCGCAGCAAGTCCAAGTAAGGGTTGCCTTCTCAAGCGCAAATCAGAATTCATTCTGAATTTTCACAGAAGAAAAAAAGGCAGCCTCTCGAAGTTCAACAAACGGTTGCTGATGAGGAGGGAAGTTCTGACTTAGGTAAAGAGAAGGTTGATGGATTGAACCATGTAACCCCGCTAAAGTCTAAGATAGTTGCAGATGAAGGCGCGGCATCTTCTTCCTGACCTGACAGTCCTATGGTCTCCATCCGATGCAACGAGAGCCAAGAGAATTCAACACTCTGGCAAGAAATCACCAGGGATTCTCTGCTTCCCCGATTCGAGAAGAAACTGACAGCCACCAACGTCCGTTTTCGATGTGAATGCGGCACAGATACAGCTCGCTTGGTAAGTTCTCTCATTGAATTCAAGTTTGCCAGCGTCTTGGATTCCGTTGTATGCAACTTTCAAAGCAGGCCAGGATATGCATGAATAGATCGAGGTCTGCATTGACCAGTTCTGTGTTGTGAGGTGCAGAAGATACCTCGAGACTTCTTGAAGATGTACGGCAGCCGAATCCACTCTGTGGTGAAGCTGCAGGGGATCCATAACCAGTCCCCGGTGCGAACGATGCGTTGCCATACCCGCAGCAGTACCACTACCCGCCGTGGTCGAAAGCGTATGAAGCAGTACTTGAGAACAGAATGGAGGGAGTTCGTGAATGAAAACCATCTTCACGTAGGCCAAGAACTTTTCTTTACTTTGGTTGCCGACTCCTTCTTCGTCGTCCGAGAAGTGCAACAGCCTCTATCGTGAGAGATCAGAGCCCAAGATACATAGATAGAGTCGATCTGTAATATCATACAATAGCAGCGCGATGGAAAGTCGCATTAAGCCATTTCAGAAATCGACAGAGAAGTCGCAAGACTTTGGTGGAGCGTAAGGCAGGTTACGTCATATACTACTTGATCAAGACTGGCATCGGCTTCGCCGTTGACGAACACATGAATTATCAGTTTTGAATGTCGAATGTTGTTGCCCTGAGACTACCACCTCAGCAGCCAGAATCTCTTGATTAATTAGGGTAATAACTGTGTTAGAATCAAAGCTGCAGTGCGTTTTGAACGGTGAAGACTTAGTTGGTTTGTAAACTCGAATCTTTCTTAAATTTCGAAACAATGTCAGGGTCTTCTCTCACAGTTGGACATTCGAAGAGCATGCAGTTTCTCTTTTGATGAGAACTGCAAATGCTAACTTGACTATTGCAAGCCATGAGCAGGCCTGGCCATGACATTGTACCTAAGAAGTTCTTAGCATTTCATTCAAGCCACAGAGCAGCATTTATGTGACATGCACTCATATGAAAATCACAATTTAACCAATTTGCGGAGAGAGCCTCGGTAAGAGCTCTAGACTGTGCGCGGTCTCAGATGATCCAATTAGACATAAGAAACTTGCAAATTATCTAGATCCCAATGCGAAGCTTCATACGCATCCACACCTCATCATGCATATCTGCACTTGATTTTGCACCCTGCAACCTTCTCAAGAAATCGTAACTTACTTTGATTCACAACCTCGAATTAATTGGCTTTAAAGGGTGAGGTTGGCCACAATCATCATGGTGATTGGGTGAAGATCTGATGAAGTCTCTGGGTTCTAGTATGCTCAAATGAGTCATTGAACTCTTTTGGTTATTGTGAATGTGATCGCCGTCTGAATTATGAAAAATATTCACTCATGATGCCCATCCAGTTGCAACTCGATGGCCGAGACAATAATCATTTCATCGATTAAATGTGCAGCATTAAGAGGTGTACTGTAAAATTTCCAAATCTTACATATCCACGTCCAGATATACAGTCCACGTACACCATTTATGGCCATGACGGGTTGTTCACAACGCACCTCTGATTTAAATATACTGTGTCGAAGTTTTGGAACTTACTCCTCAATCTAAAGCTTCTCACTTCAGTATTTCCGTGTGTCATTGGAGTCTCCGTTTCTGAGGTCTCATTTTGTTGGGAGGATTATGATGTATGCGACCAAATACTTTTAAAACATGAAGTGGGAGACTGGGAGAGTGAAGCCACTTACTCAAGTGCATGTTTCGGTAAATTCAACGGGAGCAATATGATTGGTTGAATTGGTCATGTGCACAAAAATAGTATACATTGCAAATCAGTGAGGAGAAACCCCTATTCCATGTATTCTTATGCAGAAACTCGTTTATTTATGTGATCACTTGTTTCATAGATGTTTGCCAGGACTCTTCTTGTCTAAGATCGTTGAATTGTTGATTTTTTTTCTCCATGTTTTCCTTGTTCTGCAACATTTTAGACTGTATGGCTTAATATGTGAGTTCTCTGTTCAACTCTCAAGTTCCACGTATTTTGTTCTTTTTAGGGTTTGTTGGTGATCCCAAGTGTTGCCGAGCTACATGAAGTATGGGACTTCTTGAGCGAGAATTCTCAGGTTATTCACCTCTTTCAAAGAGATTGCCAAACGGCATAGGTTTTTCTTTCTGTATGTTCAGTTTGTATTTTAATGGTAGTCATAGAGGTCTTCATTTTATAGTTTTCTATTTTTCTAAGAACAATGTTTTACCCTGTCACGTTTTTCTTTGCAAATTTGAAGGTGTGTATGACTTCAAATGTAGGTTGAGCATTTGTCAGAAACCAAAACGCGGTACTTTTGGTTGAAGTGGTTCCACATCAACAGCATGGCTGAGTCTTCCCATTATGACCAGAATCGTAACAGTATGTAAGATCCACTGTCGAAAATGGCAAAGCCAGTGGTGATGTAGTGATTGAGAATTGTCACGGTCACTCGTGTTGTTGATTGTTGTCTAGCATATCACTTGATATGTGTGTCATATGTATTCTTGCTAGAATTTTGATGAATTCAAGCTTTACCGTTCTCTCCATATATGTTCACCTTAATTTGAGAGTATCTCCTCATGTTTAGTATGAATCGTCTTGGATTTTTTAAGTTGTGAGTGCGGTATCTCTTTTTGTGTGAAACAAAATGAAACAACACATGTTTATCGTTTTCATAGCAGATAAAACATTGTCCTAAACGTGGAGTATCAACTGGTGATGCAACTATCGATGGCCAGAGCCAAGATCAAGCCATTGAGTGCTGGTGACAAGCCCCGAGTGCTTGGCAAGTACCAGGGGATACCCCATTTCGAGAAGACCCTCACAGTGTCACATTTCACGAAGCAGGGACCGGTATGCGTTCCAAGTTGGGTTCAGAATTGCCACTAGATTGACTAGTACCGACACTGATTCTTCCGGTAGTACTCGTGAAAAGTGTAGTACTTTCCGACAATATAACCATGATTTTCTTGCGCCATGGAACGCTTCTAATTTTAATGTTGCCTTCTCGCAGACACTGCCTTCTCGGTTTATCCAAAAACATGGTGGCAGGGTTCGAAAATCAGCTATCCTTCGAACGGAACCATCCACAAAGGCTTGGCCTGTGGAACTCAACATTTTCGTTTTCACTCCAACTTGTACACAAGTGAGATTCGGAGGAGGGTGGAAAACGTTTGCTACCTCCAATGGCCTCTTGGAAGGCGACTCGCTTCTTTTCGCACTAAAGAAAATGTCCGAGTTCGACGTCTACGTATTTCGAAGCGATAATCCTTCACGAAAGTGGACTTCTGACTCCGATCGCTCAGCTCCAAAGGCTCAGTCTTACAAATGCAGAGATGGCTCAGTGATTGCCAAAAGGAAGACAGTCATAGACAATTCTGCAAATCCTCCATCGAACCTCCAAAACTCAGAGTATAATTTGCATCTCCTTCCGAGCTTCTGGAAGTCACTAACAGCCAGCAATGTCTGTGGGAACAAAAGAGCTTGCTTGGTAAGATCCTCTCTCCTTAGAGATTTATATTTAGAGCTAGGAACTTGAGTCCTAGTGATTGATGTATACATGTTTGATTGTGGGGCAGGAGATTCCTCGGGGCTTTTGGAAGACACACGGCAGCCGAGTTCACTCCGAGGTCAAGCTGCAGGGCATCCATGATCAGTCCCCGGTGCATAAAATGACTCGCAGCATCAGCTATGGAAAGCACACTCGGCATTACTTGAGAGGTGAATGGCCGGCTTTCGTCACTGAAAACCATCTTCACGAAGGGAAACAACTGCTCTTCACTCTCGTTGCCGACTCATTCTTCGTCGTCCGAGAAGCTTCTTGACCGAGTACCCAAATTCCTGAGTAAGTTAATGCACAGCTGAATCACATACTTTTCAATTAGTGGAGCAAATGGCAGGTTACATTGCAAACTTGATGATGGTATGAATGAGGAAGACGTGAACATCAGTCTTGAACGTTATGTATTGTTACTCAAGCCAGCTGGCATCAGATGGAAGGGACGAGATTTTAAATATTTAGAGTATGATACACTCTGAACTTGATATTAAATCACACTCTCTGATATCACATTCCAATATGTGCAGAGAATATTTGCTATTTTGTGTACATATAATCGGACACTTTCCAATTCCACATCATGTCAAGTTCTGAATTCATGTACATTGGTTACCAAAGTTGTGACATTAGAGTTCTAAGTGTATGTTAAAAACTTTAAGGGATAACGTTATATTGCTCACCCATTTACCCGTATACCTCCTCTTCGGACCCCGTGGTTACACGTAGTACTCCTTCATTAACCCTTAAAGGTCCAAAGAGCCCTTTCTGACCAGTATAATACACTAATGTTCTATTGTATTTGGCATGGTTCCACACCTCCTATGGGTTTACGATCAAAAGTGAAGTTAAAATTCACGTTGATATGATTTTAATGAGCTATTGAGGTCTCAATTTGGAGCTTTCTATATACAACAAATGTCAAATATACGCCAACATATTATCCCCATCAGCCCTTTAAGGGTTAACCCCTAAAGGATGATGGGGTATTTTGTACGCTAGTAGTATCAGCATACATGTGATGCTAAGGGGTGTAAAAGTGTGAATTTGGAGGGGAAATTTTTTTGAGGAGGTGCATATCCATGCACTGTGCATATGGTGATTTTCAAGAGCATTTCTATCCGTTGTGGGATCATAAAACAATTATGTATTTTTCCAGTACATGACTCAAAATATGTAGAAAATGCCCTTTGAGTAGCCATATCTTTTTTTTCGCGTCACATATTATTAAATAATTTTTTTGTGTATTTAGTTCCCATTCCAAGCTCCATTATCATATTTGCAGTTTCTATCAATACCATAGTCTTTGTGGTGAAATACCATCTAGAAGAACACTTGCAACCCTTTCTGACATGCAACCTCCTTTAGGGGTTAATGGTATGCATGTTCTGAATTCTGACCAGTATCTCACATATACAGTCAACATGTGAATTAGTGCATCCAAATGCTAATTGTAACAGGCTCATTTGTTGCAATGGCGGATTTGAATGGAATTGGCACAATTTTTATTTTTTATTTTTTTTGCCGGGGGGGATACAAATCAAGGGCCTTTGATTACACAAGGGAAACAAGAATACATTTACTCTAGCCAGGACCAGCTAGGTGGCAATCAGAAGGACAAAAGATGCAGTAGGACTACAGTGATTATGGCTTTTAGTGTGTGCACATGGGCAATCAAGTGTCACATGAAATCAGTATGTAACACTATTTGTAAATTTAACAGAAAATTAGTGTGTGTGACACTATTTGTAAATTTTGAAATTAGTTTACTAGTTTTAATTATTTGTTCTTATAATTAGAAAATAGAATTTTAGAAATGAATTTGAAATCTAGCATTTAAAGAATTCGTAGGACTTTTACAAGAATTCTCACATACATGCTTGTATACCAATTGTAGACGTCATATTGTGTGGTGAGAATTGACTTGAATGAAAATTTCCTTTTATGTATGATCTCACATACAAAAATTAATTTCTTTAAATAAATTTCTAAAATCCTTCCATTTTCACATTTAACAAACACACACTAATTTTGATACAAATAGTGGTTAACCCTTAATTGCCTGAGCGTTCATTTTTTTAACGATGTACAAATTTCATTCATGTTTTCTTATCCATCATGCACTTTTTGCAGTGTGGATTTTTTACTATAGATTTTATGGGAAATTAGCTTCATGCATGTGTGAACTAATTAGAAAGGGGATTATTTGTGAAATTTTTATGCCTCATCTCATGTTGTACTGATTCACCAAAAATTTCGAAGATCTTAGTTCAAAACGAATCAAAAGTGCTTTTAAAAAATAAAATAAAAACTCATAAAATTAAGCAACCAAAAAATCTCTAAAAATCTCTATACTTAGAGTATTACATTTCAACCAATCACAACAAATTTCATCCACATATTGTCAATATCTTATTCATAATCGAATTACAAAAGAATTTTGAATTTTGAGTTTCAAATTTTATACAAAAATATTGATGATAGCAATCATAGATCTAACCATATCGATAGAATATAAAATTCATAATGTACAACTTTTATTCATACATCAAGTTCAAAATATCCCTCTTAGTTGCATTTTATAATGCATCTTTGCAAAAATGCCGAATTTGGAGAGGGCTTTAGGCATTTAGGGGTTAAAGACATGGATTATTAGCAATTAGCGTCACATGATAATAAAAAAATTCAACCTCCGTCATTAGTGTCACACACACTAATAGCCACAATTAGTGTAGTCACGTGCCACTTGAGTTTATCCTTGTGCCAATCACCCCTTTCTTACACCAATTTTTATAAAAATGACATCCACAACCCTTCACAAGAAAATCAACCAGCCTTGGGACCTTGCCAGGGCTCAGCTACATCCACCAGCAATTCCCATCTCACTGCGACGCAACAAACATCAACAATTTACAACACATGCAATATTAGAGAATGAGATGCAAATGTGATCCTCTTTAACCTCAAAAGTACCAAGAAGCCCAAATTGAGCCTCATAGTTTTTTCAGCAATTTTGAGTAAGTAGGTCCTATGTGGCTTTTTTTTAATCAAATTTATTTGTTTCTTGACCAACACATGCAATATTCTTTATTGATTCCAATGATAAAAAATTAGTCCCAAGTAAATGGTATTTTTTACAATATGATCAATAGAATTTTTCATTTTAAAACTATGAATCCTAACTTGGACCTTTTAGGAATGACAATGCACACATTGTTGCTTTTTTGCTTTAATTTTTTAACATGGCCAAGGCCTAAAAGCCACAACAACCTACTATATTGGCCCTCATTCCTATTGTGTCATGTCACTACCATGTGAAAAATTGCTTCATGTTGACCTCATCATGTTTGCTCTCTCAGTAGCCTCCTCATGTAATCAACGCCATTACTGTTGGGGGTTGTGGATGCTTTAAGTTTTGGATTACCTCCACTCCTATTCCAAGCTACTTGACTATAATTCACCAAGCCTAACAAAATCTTTTGGTATCTCTTTGCCAAAGGCCAATGAATGCCATTCAGGGCTACGTCGTACCTTTCAATCCACAAGGTCATATGATAATGTTTTTAAGTAGAAGCCAAATCCTTGGCTAATTAGAAAGGATCCTATAAACTTTTATATTGTTGTAAGCACATTTGATCAAATGGATGTGTTGAAATGATAATTCATAATAATATCATCATTAAAATCGTGTTGTTTTGAACACTTCTTCACTTATGAAGTTAGCATTTGGTTCAAGCCTATTGTGTTTTCTTAATATCATGTACTAAGTCTTAAAAACATTAATTGACACCTTTTAGATGATAAATATCATTTGATTTGCATAAGTTGATATTAAACATTTTGTTTGTCATAAATCAAAAGTGACTTAGCTCCTAAATGATTGGACAACCATATTTAATCGCATTAAATTATCAGAGTTAAAATTAGTTGTCTAAACTTAAAATAATGAAGTTTGAATTTTTGATTTGGCATGAATATAATAAGCTCTTTGAAAAATATTAATTGATGTAAGCCAAGCAAAAAAAACATCCAAAATAGAACAATATGTCCAAAAATCTACCATAGACCTCTATTCACTTTCATTTCATAAAATTCAAAAGTTAACCTCTTGCCATGTTACATTGTTCTTTACTATAATATAACTTGACAACAATTTGTTAAGCTAATAATATGTGAGCTTTCCTCTCTCTGTCATTACATCATGAATACCCATCCACTTTGGATATTCAATACAACCTGCTACTAGCCCTTCAATTTTAGTCTTGCCCTTCAAGTACAAGGTAATATTTTTTTCTACCCTTCGCAATTGCAAGTTGAATTTTTGTGTTTTTTATTTGTATGACTTTTGTTTTTTTCACCTTCATATATAACATTCTATGATACTTCTTTAACACACCATGCTCAAAACTAAAAGAGTCTCATCTATTTTGTCAAGAGTCCTATTTATTCTTGTTTTTATTCATCACTTTTCATCTTAAAAAAACTCTAGTAAACATTTTATATGTTTAGAATGATGGATAACATGCTATCAGGAACACAAGAACTACATTGAATGGCATATTTAGTGACTCGGGACACTATTTCTCAACCCGGACACTATTTAATTTTAGCGAGATATAGTCTCCATGTCAGGAAAAACAATATTACTAGTGTTACAATGCCATATGGCAACTTTATAATAAACATGGCATGCCACCTCATGTCACCCTCGTTACTTGGAAAGAACATGGCACTCTCAATGAAAGTGGGAATGAAAATTTGTGACAAACTCCTATGTCATGTAGGCGGACACTATTTCTCTTCACCTTTGAACGAATTGTAGTAAAAGACATCAATTCTCCCCCGGCACTAAATACGCCATTCAATGTAGTGAAGAAAAAGTACAATGGTACACAAAAAATTAAGAACTTAGAATGAACTTGATTGATAAATGAACAAGAAACAAGAACAAGGCATACAACACTATGGATTGTTTCAAAACTTGTGTTGCAAAAACGACGATTTCTTTGTCTTGCTTTGTACTTATACTAGCACTTGAAGACGAGGTTATAGAAATTTCTAGTATCAATGACTTTCTACAATTAGCAATTAAATTTCAATTAAAAATCACCAAAGACAAATGAACTTAAGACTAGATGTACAGGTGATAACAAAAATCTTTGGAAAAAAGAAACCTCCAAAGGATGTGAGCTAAGATCGAGCTCTTCTTCCTAACCATAAAAGAAATTACAAAGATGTCCCTCCTCATCGTGAGCTCTCATCTTATTCATATATAAGATGTACATCCACTATGCATATATCAACACATCTTTGTCGAATCATATCATCATATCCTTATGGGATATCATTAGTGGTAAAAGTTTCTTCTTTTCATTTTTCAAAGTGACTTATCCAAAGGTTTTCTTTATTATTTGCATTTAAGTGACTAAGCCCCTTATCTATATTATCCCTTTAATCCTTTCTTTTCTACAGTCTCTTAGCACAACCATGATTCATCCCTTTTGGGGGGGACATAGTTCCAAAGTCACCATCATGTTTCATCCCTTTTTATTGGGACATGGTAATTTGGAGTTCTTTAATTTTGGTGCTCATATCTTCGAGTTGTTTAACGTTGGTGCATATATGTTGGAGTTGTTTAACTGTGTGCATAGATCATAGAACTATCATATCTAACTCCAATGCACATATCTTGGAGCTATCTACATCTAGTGCACATACCTTAAATTTGTCTAGTGTTTATCTCTAGTGCATAGATCTTGGATTTGTCTAACCTCAAAATTCATTATCTCTTTCAATCAAGACTTGGGTTCAATAGTCATAACCTTGTTTCATTCCTTCTAGCCAAGGTACAAGTTCATTATCATATCCACATTTTATCCCTTCAAATCCAGGGGCCTGTTCAAAAGTTATAAAATTGTTTAGTTTTTTTCAACCATGGTATGAATTCAATAAGTTATAATTGCATTTCATCCCTTCTAGAACCAAACTAAGGGTTAAAAAGTTATAATCATGTTCAAATCTTCCAACCAAGGCATGGATTTGAAAGTCATAATCATAATTTATCGATTGTTCTTGAAATAGGGGTCTAACAATAATCACTGTTTCATTCCTTGCTCTCGGGACATGAATTCAACAATCATCAATGTTTTTCATTCCTCGGTCTTAGAACATAGGTTCAACAATCATCATTGTGTTTCATCACTTGTTTTTGGCACACAACTTCAACAAACATAACACATGACACTACTATAAAATCACAATAATTAGTTATACTTGGTAAATTCTTAATCACATTGTTATACATGCCATCATGATAGAGCAGTCCAGTTTTGTAGAATTACTTTAATTTCCTTCTTTTCCCAATTGACTAGTTTGTAGTGTAAATTGGACTTTTTGTCAATCGGGTTATGCTTTTGCAATGTAAATACAGTAAAGAACCAATAGGTTTACAAGCTAAGTAGTTACAATGTAATACAGGTTTACTCTATTTACAGGTTTTTATTTAGATTCCAATATGCTTTAGAGGCTAAGTAGTTACAATTGTGACCTATGGGTACTTAAGCAATAAATGCATATTGGTGTTTCAGTCTTTCCTTGCGTGTAGAGCAGGATGCTCCTTCCTGGAATTGGAAGTAAAGACCAATTGTGTATGTTTATGTATAATAAGAAATAGTGTTTGGTGTACTTCCGATTGAGTAAGTTTGATTTCGTTGACTTTGTTGTGTGTGTATCAATTGTGATGTGAAATTATATCGTGGAATGAGATTTGAATCTGTGATTGTTGGAATGTTAAGAATTGGGAAATAGAAATTGAATGTGTGAGTAAAAGTGTGAGTTGATTTTATTGGTGTTGAAAATCTCGTGTTGATTGTGGGAGAATGTGAAATAAACAATTGGAGTTATGTGTATGCAAGAGAGTGTTTAAGTGGAAACCGGAGAGAATATTGGGAGATTAATTTCTAATATATGATAATCTAACACCAATTGGACTGTGTTAAAAGAAGGATAAATTGTAGAGTGGAAAGGAGTATCATTGTAGTATTTTTGAAAATAACAATTGGAAAATTGAAGTGTAGATTGAAAAGTGGAATAGATGAACTAGATGAGAAAAACAATTGGAGTGATTGATAGAATTAAGAAGAAACGGAACAATTGGAAATCAGGAGGACTGTACAACAATTAATTGGAATTGTTAAGATACAGTTGTTGGAAAGAATATTAATTGAGATTTGGTGAAGTGACAACAACCAATTGAAAGTTACAACTATATTGGGAGTGAGTTAATTGAAAAGACCAATTGCAAAAGCAATGTTGGGAGGTCGACCAGTATACAATTGGGGGAGTTCAACAACCGATACGATAAAAGAAAGGAAGCTGAAAAAGATTGGACAAGCTTGAAGCCGATAGGAAAAGTTGGAAGGATAAATTGCAAATAATGATTAATAAGTGTTTCTAAACTTATAACTATTGGTTCAGAAAGTGATTTTTGTTTCACCAATTATATTTCAATTGAGTAGATTCATACAATTAGTATTGAAAAACATATCTCACCTCCTTGTGAATGAATTCCTACACTATTATTAATTTTTATTTTCAAAAATTAATTTAACTACAAGTTCTATGGTACTCGTCATTTACTTACAGTAGTTATTTGACTTCACTCAACCTCTACCCTTGTACACCACTATTTATAGAAAAATAGTATTAGTGTACATTCGTTCATCAAATAATCATCCATCTATCAATCAAAATGATTTTTGGGGCCTTAACATCTAGAGGTCTTTTTTAAGATCTATGAGGTTTCTTTAACATCTAGAAAAGTTTACAAAAACTAATAAGCTTTCGAGAACTATAGAAAATCATGAAATGCTATGCCAAAGGTTCTAGAAGGTTTTGGTAGACTATGGAAGGCTCTAGAAGATTCCAAAAGAAAACAAATTTTCTAAAAAAAAACCAAAAAATGTTAGAAGACAATTATAGAAGGTTTTAAGTGATACTACTTTAGAAGATCTTGGAAGACTTTAAAGGCTTTGTAAGATTCTAAAAAACTAAAGAAGGTTCTAGAGTGTCTATAACACATGTACTTGCATATCCTATAGCAATGATAGAGTGCTACAAATAGTTAACCTTGGAACGTTTAAGAGTTTAGAGTTTAGGGTTGTACACTCAATCTCAAATTTCATCATGTGCAACGAGTTTTCCATAATGTGACTTCTATTGTATATTCTAACCTCTTTTAATGCAAGAGATCATTTATATTCATGTCAACTTCATGGGTACTAACTTCAAAGATGTTTAAGTTTTGAATTTGTTTTCCGTGTCATGTGTTGTTTGCATTTGATGCTCAATTTTTCCTTTCTTGTTCACATATGCTTATTCTTGTATACTTTCTCTCATATATTTGTTATTTTCATATTTGATATTGTACTCAACTCCTTTTAATCACCTCACTATACATTTTGTGCTAAAAATTAAATTAATTAATTTTTAAATAAAAATAAAAACTCAAATAAATATAAATTCATTTTCTCTCATTTTGCATTCTATGGAAGCACTTCTAGTACACAACCACACTCCTACATCCAAATGCTTGTCCTCGCCACATCCACACCCTCGTCCACACCTTGGTCACAAGCTCCAAAATTCCAAAGTTAAAAATGATATAGAGGTTCATCTTGCAATGTGTAGGGCACTACAACCTTCACTGAAGTTCAAGAATATAGAAACGACTCTTCATTCACTTTTTTCGTAGTGGATGGATACCATACTCGGTCGCCATGGTTGGCATCTCATGTTCAATAATTAATTTTTTGGATTCTTTTTTTCCAAGAAATATCAAATTATATGAATATTCTTCAAGATTCTCTCTTTCATCATACAAAATAGATTTTTTTTAAGAAAATAATTTCCTTATGATTTGGGCTTCTCTTTGTTGATCTTGACGACCAACTACGATAACCAGTGGTTTTCTAGCTAAAAATAGCCCAATTGCTACACTTGAAATAGATACACTAATTTTAATGAAATATTTTTGAAAATATGAAAGGAAAAATAACCAAAAACTTAGTAAAATGTTAGGTGAGTAGTCAAATTTTGCCTAGCTATTATCCAGGTATCATCATGGTAACACCAAGTATCATCCAAGCATCACCCAAGCATCATCCAAGCATCACCCAAGCATCATCCAAGCATCATGAAAAAAGTTGGCTACTTGGGAAAATTGAAAAATAAAATTAAAAAATCATTGATTGTAATTCACTCCAAGATAAAATCAAAAGAAGACCACGACTGGTTATTGATTAATACCTAAAGGACCAACTATCCATTTTTGGACGATGTACAAATTTCATCCACGTTTTCTCATCCATCATGCACTTTTGCAAGGAAAAAAAATAGTACAAAATTTTATGGCAAAATAGCTTCATGTATACATGATCCGATTAGAAAGGGGATGATTTGTGAAACTTTTATGCCTCATTTCATGTTGCAGCGATTCATCAAAAAATTCTAAGATTTTAGTCTAAATGTGCATTTGAAAAAATAAACTCATTAAATTAAACAACCAAAAAATCTCCAAAAACCACTACACTTAGAGTATTACATTTCAACCCATCACAACAAGTTTCATCCACAATTTGTCAATATCTTATTCATAATTGAATTAAAAAATTTCAAATTTTATAATAAAAAATTTGGTGATAGCAATCGCAGATCTAACTGTATGGATAGAATCTAAAATTCATAATGACCAGCTTTTATTCATACATCAACTTCAAATATCCCTCTTAGGGCCTCTTTACACTCGAGGCGAGAAGTCGTGAGGAGAGAAATTTTAGTCAATGGAAGGCCTAGAAACCGAGAAGACCAATTTCTCATTGGCTGAAATTTCTCTCCTCACGGCTTCTCGCCTCTAGTGTGAAGAGGCCCTTAGTTACATTGTATAAAGTGAATAACCCAATAACCAACGCGAACTATAAACCAACAATATCTCCAACAGGTGTTGATTGAAAGCTTCTAATTCTATACCGGTACTAGATTTGCGTGAAAAGCTTAAAGCGTTGGTTTAAGGTAACTATATCTAAAAGCGAAAAGTGTTTCTAGCTCAATTTTCTATAATAAGTAGATTCTGACACCCTACTATTGATGAGAATGTGCACAATCTGAACATCAGACTTTAGGGTCGCTTTAACCCTTTAGTGCCCAGAGTGGTTTTGAAGAAACCACCGTTTTTTGGGTGATGTTTCTTTAAAACTCTCTCTGTTGAAATTAGTGATACTATTAATAGTATCCAACTGTACAAATGTAAGCATAGCTTAATGAAACAAGTCTCGGTTAAATCTTGGTAAGATCGGACCATTGGATTGGAAGATTATAGTATATCTTTGAACCGTATAATGCACATTCAAAAATGAGATTTTGGAGGGTATGTGACTTCAAGGTTAAATAGAATTTGGGTTAAATTTTCAAAAATAAAAGTGAAGATGTTCAGCAATGACCTGTGTCAACACCTCTTCATTGCAATATTTCATGTCAAGAACAGACTCATACATAATTATTGTGAATTTTACAAGTGAGAGTGACTTATCTATGTACGGTTTAGGACAAAATTTATACGTTCAAATAAGAAAGGAGTTGGTACATTGATCAAGATCAGACTACATACACTAATGAAACATGAATAAGAGAACACAATCCACAAAAAAATACAAGATAACAAACTTGCAAACACAATAAATACCACATAGTACGTGTGTTGTATTTGTAAATATTTGCTGTATTTTGAGGTGTTTGCAGTATTTTGGTGTTTTGTACATAGGTATTTGGATAGCTAAGAAAGTCAGGTTTCAAATTTTCTTTTTGCATCATCTGCAAGATCAAAAGTTACACATCTGAACTTCACACACCGGACTAAGATGGTTCACAGATTTTCCAGCATTTCATTTTCTAGTGATCTAGTGACCACTTAGTGGTTACTTGGGCACTAAAGGGTTAGAGTCAACCTATAGTCAGCACTTTAGAAATTCATAACTTATTCATACGATGTCCAAATAATGCATGCTAAAGTGCGTTGGAATCCTCTTGAACTTGCTTTTAAGACACTTAAAATATTTTCTGTTTTATGTGTGTAAATAGGCTCAGTTGGTAAGGTGAACGCTTTAAGGTATAGTTACCTTATGGGCCATTCACTATAACTCATCTTTGCAAAACTGCCGAATTTGGAGAGGGCTCTAGGCATTTAGGGGTAAACTCAGTTATTGACCCTTTGATCCTACAAATGGGTAAAGGTGGCCTTCAATCGGGGGGGGGGGGGGGGGGGGGGGGGCAGGGCTGGGGTTGCCATGAACGGCTTTCAACACGGGGGGCTCGGGGGGCAGTAGTGACGATGCCACTGGTTCCTGTGTCAACTCCGCCCGCATCAATGGCGCCGTTATTAATGACATCCTCTTCAAATTTGGTCTCCATTGATGACACTGTATTAAATCAAGCGAGCAACGGGGAGTTTGTCTTACTTTCTTTGTCTTACCTTATTCCTCTTCTATGCATGTTTGAATCCTATATTTGCCTGACGAATCTTATCACTCTCTTGACCTGGCTCTAAATCAGTGAGACTAAGCAAGTGAGTGAGTGAGCCAGAGGAGTGGTTAAGTTATCTGACCTGACAGAGTGCCAAGAAAATGATAGTGAATGAGATGTACAAACAGTACAATTCCTTTTTTTCAGTCTTTTTCCCAATGAAAAGAAACTGACTGAAGAAAATCCACCTTCCGTCCTTGGTCAAGAATCACACACTGCAGCAGTGCAGCGTTTTCGAAATTAACTGAATACCGAATGTGACGGAGGGTCAGATTCAGACAGTTGTTGACCCTAACAGTTAATTTATGAGTACACGAATGAAGATTGAAAATTGTTGAAAAGCGTTTTACAATACTGCTGAAGTGCTGTGTGGAAGAAACCAGGGATCATAAATTAACGTTCTTTGGACAAAAGCATGATGCAAGAAGTTACAAAACTAACCTTGACTTTTCGGTTCACCCTTAAATGTCAAATGTTAAATGGGGCTTATTTATGAGAGAATAATGAAGAAAAAAGTGGATTTTCTCAACCAAATCAAGCGAGGATTGGTGCGTTGAAAAGCTACTGAAAAGCGATCTAGATTCCAAATTTGTGCCTCATTTGGGAAATTGTGAAATCGTTGGCAAGCAATCAAAGTTATCAAAATGAATAGGAGTTGAAGTTGGGTCAACTAAGGTTGTTTCTTGAAAAGTGCCGCAATGCTACAGTGCAGGCCAGCAAAGCCATTCATATTTTATTTTTTTCGTTTAATTTTTTAATTTTTTTCCCCTCTGAAAATTTAAATGCCTTCCGAGCTGCCCCGCCCACGTCCTCTTGACGTTTAAGGGTTAACTCTATAAAACCCTTTAGTGCCCATGGTGGTTGTGGAGAAACCACAGTTTTTTGGGTGATATTTTAAAAAACTTTCTTTGTTGAAATTAGGGATAGTATTAATAATATTCAACCATATAAATGGAAGCATAGCTTAATGAAACAAGGTATTGGTTAAATCTTGGTAAGATTGGACCGTTGGATTGGAAGATTATAGTATGTCTTTGAACCATATAATGCACACTCAAAAATGAGACTTTGGAGGGTGTGTGACTTCAAGGTTAGATACAATTTGGGTTAAATTTTCAAAAATGAAAGTGATGATGTGCAATAATGACATGTGTTAACACCTCTCCATTGCAATCTTTCAAATCAAGAACGAACTCACACATAATTACCGTGGATTTTATAAGTGAACTTGGTGCATGAATAAAAGTTGTACATTATGATTTTTAGATTCTATCCACATGGTTAGATCAACGATTGCTATCACCAATATTTTTGTATAAAACTTGAAACTTGAAATTCAAAATTATTTTGTAACTCAGTTACAAATAAGATATTGACAATCTGTGATTGAAATTTTTTGTGATGCGTTGAAATGTAGTACTCTAAGTGTAGTGATTTTTATAGATTTTTTGGTTGCTTAATTTCATGAGTTTATTTTTTTAAGTGCACCTTTAGACTAAAATCTTCAATTTTTTTGGTGAATCACTCAACATGAAATGAGGCATGAAAATTTCACAAATCATCCCCTTTCTAATCGGATCACACATGCATGAAGCTAACTTCCTATAAAATCTACCATAAAAATTTTACGCTGCAAAAAAAACACCACGGATGAGAAAACGGCAAGTGATTCTGTACATCAAGCGTTTTCTGCTTGGTTGGGCAGTTAGGGGTTAAATGATTTGCCTTGGTGTTTGTACAAGGAGTGTTGTTGGGATACTTCAAGTCTAACATTCCTTCAAGTTAAAAATGACCCTCAAACTAATGCTTGGTGTACATATTTGGTCTGGCTCTAAGAAATTCTGATTCCAATTATTATTTTTGCATCATTTGTAGTATCAAAAGTTACACATGAACTTGAGACACTGAACTGAGATGGTTCACAGATTTTACAACATTTCATTTTCTCGTGACCCAATGACCACTTACTAGTTACCTGGGCAGTGGGGACTAAAGAGTTGTATTTTGTGATGTTTGTTTCCTAAGTTAGGTATTGAAGCATTAAGTTAGGTACTTCCCTACCTGCAGGTCAATCAATGGAATTACTGAGGCTCCTCACCCCTGACACTGCGACCATGAATCTGTCACCTGAGTGGTTCTGTCGATGAAGTAAGCTTAGTTCGTCGTCTGTGAAGGGAAACTACTGTACACTCAGGCCTTTTTAATGTCACAGTGTAGGCGTCCAAATGCACATGATTGCCGTATCCACAGCACGTTTGTATCAATTGTAGCAAACAATTAATTGAATTGGAAAATTAAGGTTCATTACCAATTTTAGAATTATACAAAAATTCATCAAATTAGAGTTATCCAAAAATAGAAGAGGATTTCAAGAGGAGTTTCTCCTTTATTATTACAATAGAGTTAACCGAAATGAGTGTCTCAAAGTGGAAAGAAACCTTCAACTCACCTCAAACTCATTTTCAGTTCAAAAAGACAGCAAAACTAATCTCTTGTGAGTTGGAGAATAATCTAAAGCAAGGCCCTGGCACCGCCTATGGGAGTAGAACTTGTGACCTCCCCAATACTAGAGGAGAGTTCTCACAAGTTCCCCCCAAGCCTAAGGGGCTATTCATGAAGGGACCAAGGAATTGTTCATGCACAAGCCATGTCACATACTAATATTATTGGGGGCAAAGACTCTGCATAGACTCAACAGAAGTCCTTTGGTTTTTTTTCGATTAACTCAAATTTATGACAATCATTGTTCATGAATAGTCCACATGGTCGGGTCTTTTGGCTTGGGGGAATTTGCGGGAACTCTCCTTTAGTATTGGGGAGGTCATGAGTTCCACATCTCGTGGTGGAGCAGGGCCTTGCTTTAGATTATTCTTCAACTCACTATACACTAGTTTTGCAGTCTTTTTGAACTGAGAATGAGTCTAAGCTGAGTTTAAGGTTTCTTTCCACTTCGAGTGATTCACTCTTTTCGGTTAACTCTATTGTGTAAATAAAATTCAAATCCTTTGAATTACTCTATGTAAAGAGACTGATGAGGTTAAACTCATGGCTACACCCTTCTAGTGGTGAGATTCATCAAAACACTCAACAAAATATGAGCCCCAGTAGGCTTCGTGCTCGTTTGTTGTGAGTTTAGTGCATTTCATAAATTTTCAGATATTTTTTTGTTCTTGATATAGCTCATTTTTTTTTGGGTACTTCTTTAATGCAATTTTTTTATTTATTGAATCTGTTATTCATATTCATCAGATGGAGTTTAGTAACATTGTGACAACCAATACATTATAATCCTTATTAGGTCTAGCACTATATTCACATTTCATTTTTACCATTTGATATGTAGCAAGCTCCGACCAATGAAAGACCTGAGTGAAAGACATTGATTTCAGTTTCCAAAAGAATGTGTCAGATAAGGATACATTTGCAAAAACGTAATTAACCCTTCGACACGCTTGCGTTCATACATTGAACATTGAAAGGTTTTAATTGTTCGCATTACTTCATTCAATGACATTTTTCATTCATCCACATTTCTCTTGGTTCTTGTGCTAGTTGATTACCATTTTGTATGGTATGGATCTTCAAAAGAAGATATTGTGATTTTTTTAAATATTAAAATTTGTTAATTTGGAAATTTTAATTGGGTTTCAAATGAAAACCTTGAAAAATTAATTAAAAAACATTATTTAAAAAAATAATAAATCCAACCGTGTGATCTACACATTAACATTTACAACTTTGTTTTGTCATTTGCTTTGTATATCAACTCCATTTCTGTTATTCATCAAACATTTTATAACATATCTTTGAAATTGGCGCATCATTTAGACCTAAAAGGATTAATTGGTCATCTTAACCTAATAAAGAATATGAAATAGTTTGAGTACGTTCCTTCACAAATGATCCTTTGTTCGATGGGCACCAAATCAATAATGGGTCGAATAAACACCTTATTCATGCTGGGTGAAAAGAGGACCACATTTCTTACTTACTACCACTCCCCCTCCGTTCTAGAGGACTTGCTGATAGAACATGAGATGTGATATTAAAGAGTATGCTATTACAGAGGTCTGGCTGAAATCCATAAACCCCATGACGGGAACCTTTAACCCCTAAACGTCCCAGCGTTCAGTTTCTGAACGGCGAACGGATTCCAACTCACACTACACTTACATTACTTCATGGATGAAACTCATTCAATTTTTTGAAAATACTTTATGAAGTTGTTGTTCTATCTAATGGTTGGATTTGGTGTTACTAGGGTACATTTTTTTTTAAATTACAAATGTGGAAGTATGTCAAGCAGTTGACCAAACAAAATTACATTGACTTTAGTTCAAAAGTGGGCTTACTTCAATTTATGACCTCATTTTAGCAATGACTCCATTCCAACATATTTTACTCAAAAATATGAATATTTTGTTTGTAATCAAATTTAGAAGGAATTTTTAATTATAACTTTGAAATTTTATAATAAAATATCAGTGATGGCATTGGTAAATCTAACCGTATGGATGGAACCTAAAATTCAATATCTACAACTTTCATTTGTATAACAATTCCAAAATATTCTCCTAGATAGCACTTAATAATGATTTTTCTCAAACTGTCAATTTTGGGGACACCTTGGGACGTTTAGGGGTTAACCCCTAAAGGACCAACCATGCAATTTTTTGCATGATTTTTGGTCAAAGGCTCAATAAATCAAGTGTTTTACCTTTGATGGAGTTGGTGTTTTCATTAGATATTTAAGTTGAGTTATGATACATCTTTTGACCGTTGGGATTGGATAATAGACTTCATTTGAAGATTTTACATCGTAAAGAAATTTGAACTTTGAGTGTTCAAAATACAAAGGGCTTTCGAAAGTTGCTCCAATCACGCGTCTCTTTTAGTTTTTCACTTTCATTTTTAACTACTTGTAAACATAACTTATATTTACCTTAAAATATAAATTATGATATTAGAATTTTCAGCATAAATATTTATTTTAAAATTTGATCTCGTTTACATGACAAGATTTGTAAATATTTCAAATATTTTCCAATCATGGTGAAATTTTTGTCATACCTCCATTATGAAAAATTATGAATTATAAAATGTGATATTTCAAGTATGCAAATTGTAGGGCTTTGACTTTTACAAAACATGTGAGGGGTTAATAAGAAAGAAAAGCAATAAATTACAAAGAATAGTGTCGTGAATAATAGAAATCACGCCAGCAACTGAAATTTCATTCGTGTCATTTACATAAATTAAGTAGATCTCCAGTGCTCGGCTCTACTTACTTAGTTGAGAACAATATGGAGCTCTACCTGGAATAGCATAAATATATTAGATAATGTATCAAAAGATAATAGAAGAAGAGCTTCTTACCGAAAATAAAAAGAAACAAGCACCTGATAACTCGGTTTTGTGCAACGGACATTCAAGGCACTCACTGCAGTGGAAAAAAATCATCCACCATTTGGCTGCTCTCTTTTTATGCAATTGAATTTCAATTTGTGTCCAAAAAAGAAAAGAAAAGAAAAGAAAGAATCATCCACCTGTGAAAAGAAGGATGAAAAAGAAATATCTCAGAATAATAAATGAAACCAGGTGGGAATGAAGGAGGTCGGTACAGTAGACTGGTACAGTGTGGGGTGTCAGGAGAAAGAGGTCTGGCAATGGAGGAGCCATGTTTCTGGCTCCAGTGGCTGGCCAAGCTCGCAGCAGCTCCCTCCGTCTTCTTCCTTTTGGGGCTATGCTCTTGGAGCACCCTTTGCTTCATGCACAGTTTGCATTGATCAACATTCGCCCTGCTAGATCATGCACTCAACGACTTCCTTACTCACTCACTCCGCTGGTGGGCGCCGTCATTTGACTGATCAATGCCAACGTGGGGCGTCAAAAAGCGGAGGACTTTCGTGTTTCAGTTTATCAGGTAGCGCAAAATCATCGTGACTTGAAGAAGGACGGCGGCGATTGTTTTGCTTTTTTGAGGGACGCTTTTGGCGAGCACAGTGGAACAGTCTGGGCTGTGTGGGGGAGTGAGAAGCTTTGGTTTTACAGATCGAAGAGGCAGGTGGAATGCCTATGGCTGGCTGGAATCGATGCGTTCGTTGTGGTAGGAAAGAAGAGATTCAGCTGAGCGAGGTTGTGGCAGTGGCAATGGCGTAGGAGGATGCTTCGTGACAAGTAGGGAATCGGGTATGTTTCAGGTATCGCCGCTTTTGATACTCATCATATTGCTCTAGCTTACAACCTTCTTCAGTACATTTCTTGAGTTCCAAGAAAGCAAGGGCATTGTTTTTCGTGTCTCTTTAATACGCCGTCATCTAGAGCTTCATTTCGTATGTTCGATACGATGAAGACTCTTAGGTTTTTCTTTGCGCTTACTACATTTTAGGTTAGCAACACTGAACTCAGACCATGTACAGTAATGGAAAATGACCTAGCAGTGTCACTTTTGATTGAGTCAATAAGACTTTCGAGATAATTTCATATGAAACTGCACATGACATTAAATGTAATGAGCAGCGTGCTTGTAACGTAGAGGTGGTAAGGAAAAAAAGGTACAGTTGTAGTAGACAGCAAAATATCTCCCGCTTTGATACAGCAGCTGGAGTCTAGTGGGGATTTGTGATAGGGTACATGAGCTTCGTCTCTGATGCAAGGGCGTGGAAAGTGGGGTTTTCTTAGATGATGAGTTTAGGTTTTCGAAAAGGACAGGAGCATTGCATGAGCTAGTACTGAGTAGTCATTTTATTGGCTCACTTTTTCTTACATTGCAATGCGGGCGAGTTTTGCATTCACTTTTCAGACCCTTTTCAGTTGTAATGTTGGCGTGTAGCATATCTATCTGTTTTCACCTAAGAGTCACTTTGGACAAGAAATTACATTTTATGGGTGATGGTATTACGAGATGCGTACTCAACTAGGCTTGAGTTTTGAACGTATACTTACACTTGTTAAAGGGTGTTGTGGGTTCGTATGAGTACATTTCTCATTATGGTAAATTGTTGCGGTTTGCGTGTTACAGCATAACTTCACAGATGGCATGACCCTTGGGAGTGCTTTTATGCTCCATGGCACAATGGGTGGCTGCTTACGAACTTTGTTCTTCCTTGCGCATGAACTTCCCGAGGAGGTCTGGTCCCTGTTTCTCTGGTTATCCTGGTTCTGTTGACGAAGGTCCACAATTTTCGTGTATTTTTGGTATAACTGAGGAATAGTGGTGCAATACGAATTATTACAGGGATGGAGTAGTGATGTGGGTGCTATCTGGTATGGCAGGATTTCATAGTAGGTGGCTTCATCTATGCTACATGTCGGGAGGTGGAATCAACATAGGAATTCAGGATGCGCGATGTAGCAGCTGCTGTGGGTTTACATGGCAGCTTTAGGTGACGTTACAATGTGGGTGTTGAGGGCAACCATTTGTGAGGAAATGATGCCGGCTAGATGTAGAAGGCGAGGCTCTCCCGTGGCAGCATGGATGCTGTTAACTTTGATTCTTTTTCATGGTGCCTGTGCGGATTCACCCGACGAAGCAAACCTTCTGAGGTTTTTGGAAACTGCGCAGCCGAATTTCAGATCTGTGTACAATACCTCGGCTCCTGCTTGCGACTGGGTGGGCATTGTGAGTTGCATTGGATTGGGCGCAGGTCAACAAATCTGGACAGTGAACTTCAAAGGTCGTGGTCTAACTGGGACCATATTACCTGGTACTTTGGGACTTCTCAGGTCTTTGCAATCCCTTGATCTGTCGAACAATCTTCTCGTCGGGAACATACCTTTAGACATCTTCGACCTTCAGAGCCTCACATCCCTTGGGCTTGGCCAGAATAGACTAACAGGCAGTATACCTGACACGGTGGGCAACCTCGCCCAGCTTGCCGTTTTGAATCTCTCACAGAATATACTATCTGGACCTGTACCAGAAACACTTGGTGACTTGGAATTCTTAAAGGTCTTGGACTTACACTCAAACAACTTCAATGGAACGATTCCTGTGTTTACTAAGCCCACTCAACTTCAGCATCTGGACCTTTCTTCCAATCAGTTCATTGGGGAGGTGCCTTGGGCGTTTGACGAACTAGCGGTGTTGACATATCTAAACCTGAGCAGCAACCTGATGACCGGACCAATCTCATGGCAATTTCAGAAACTTACAGCACTGCAGGCTCTTGACGTCTCTGGAAATAGTTTTGAGGGGCCCATTCCGAGCTTTGGAAACTTACTTCAGCTTAAAGCAGTTTCTTTGTCCTCAAACAGATTCAATGGCACTATACCTGCGTCATTAACCGAGCTTCCTCTCCTACAGGATCTCATACTGTCTAACAACAGGCTACAGGGCTCCCTTCCACAACTAAGCTTATCGATAATCGTGCTGGATTGCAGCGACAACTCGCTCAATGGCAGCGTACTGGCTGGCGTGCTTGCGTCCCAGAACTTGACAGTGGTGAGACTCGCAAGCAACAACTTCACCGGACCTTTACCGACAAGTGTTTCTGCTGCAATGCGGGAGCTAGACTTCCGGAGCAACAGCTTCAGTGGCAGCATCCCACAAAACATCACAACTTTGTCATCACTGGAGGTGCTAGAGCTTTCTTCGAATCAGTTGAATGGTAGCGTTCCATGGGACTTCGCCATGCTGAGCTCCATTCGTCATGTGGGGCTAGCCAGAAACTCTTTCCGGGAAGGACGGCTTCCAGATGTTAGCCGGATGGTCAACATCTCCTATCTAAATCTTTCCTCTTGCAACTTGGGAGGCCCCATTCCCGACTCGTTTGCTGCTCTGGTGAACCTGGTGTTGCTGGATCTTTCTCACAACCACTTGAATGGGAGCATTTCTAGAGGTCTAGCTCGGGAATCACATTTAGAGCTTCTGGATGTGTCTTTCAACAATCTGAGTGGCGCAATCCCAACCGAGCTGACCTCACTGGGATCCCTGAGCGACGTCAACTTCTCCTACAACAGGCTGAGTGGCGAAATTCCCAGGTCGAGTGTGTGGGATGCTTTCAACGCGTCTGCTTTTGAAGGCAACCCGGATCTCTGTGGTTACGTCCTGAATAGAATCTGCTCATCTCCGACTCCATATAGGCGTCACCGGCTGAAAATAGGGGCTATTCTTGGTATTTTGATTGGAGGCATAATCTCCTGCTGTGGCTTCTTCACCATTTTGCTCTTGTTGCTAAAGAGTAAGCCGAAGAAGCTCGGCGTGAAAGAGGTTTCCAAGTACCTCTCCAGTAAACTCCCGGTGACGTTTGAAGCAGATCCAAGCACATGGGCAGTCCAAGTTCCGCACGCCGGGTCGATTCCTGTGATCATGTTCGAGAAGCCTCTATTGAACCTCAGCTTTGCAGACCTCCTGCAAGCGACATCCAACTTTCACAAAGATAACCAAATATCCGATGGGGGCTATGGCCCATCGTATAAAGGCAGTTTACCAGGCGGCTTCCAGATTGTTGTGAAGGCCCTCTTTGAAGGCGGCGCTGCCAACGAGTTTGAAAAGGCAGCCCAGTTGGAGGCCCTGGGGAAGATCAGACACCCCAACCTTGTGTCTCTCGTTGGCTACTGCTTGGTCGGCGAGGAACGACTTCTAGTTTACGAGTTCATGGAGAATGGAGACTTGCAACGACGTCTACATGAGCTACCTGAAGGTACACTTTTTGAATCCCAAAACGTGTCAAATCACATTCTGAGTAGATACAAATTTGACAAGTCGCATACCCTCAGATTCAGACATAAATTAAGTATTTTTGCGGTTGTCTGAAATTAAAATAAATAAATTATTGACAAATATGTTTTGCTCAATATTGAATGAGCAACCTCACTCATAGATTACCTAGTGCTCTTTCTTCTGGAAAATAAACTATTTTGGCACCAATCAGACCTTCAAGTACAGTATTCTCAAACTTCTTAATCTTACCAGCTTTTTCACTATGTAGCTTTCATGTGTGCTGCAGGCAAGTGACTGTGCAGGATATTCTAGAATTATGTCAATGTGGGGAAGCTCAAAAAAAAGTGACCGTGTGAGTAAATCTCAGGTAATGTGACTGTGTCAGAGTGGGGTTTTATTTAATCCTCTTTGTGTTGACAATCAGTTTTATATGCAGGAAACCACAACCCAGACGACTGGACGAAGGACACATGGGAGAATCCAGACAGTGAAGCGCGTGGCGCTAACGAGGAACTGAGTTGGCCCATCCGGCACCGCATAGCGCTGGGAGTGGCGCGAGCGCTGGCGTTTCTGCACCACGGCTGTTCGCCACACTTGGTGCACCGAGACGTGACGTCCAGCAACATTCTGCTGGACTCCAGCTACGAGCCGCATCTCGCAGATTGTGGACTGGCTGCTCTGATCGCGTCCGATGCGCCCGCCATCGGAGGAGCGCTGGGGTACGTGCCACCCGAGTACGGGCACATGTGGAAGGCATCGACGCGCGGCGATGTGTACAGCTTCGGCGTGGTGCTGCTGGAGCTCGTGACGGGGAAGAGGCCCACAGGCCACTACTTCCATGATAGCTACGGCGGCAACCTGGTGGGCTGGGTGAGGGCCTTGATTCGGGAGAAGCGGGGCTACAAGTGCCTGGACCCCAAGCTGGCCAGCACTGGTGTGGAGAGCGAGATGCTGGAGACGCTGCGCATCGGCTACCTGTGCACGGCGGAGCTGCCTTCCAAGCGCCCTACCATGCAGCAAATTGTTGGTTTGCTCAAGGACATCCAGCCCGAGTTTTCTGCTTAGTAGTCTCACTACCTAATGCCAATTGCATTTTTTTTCTGTATATCTCTTGTATACTAGGATATCATCCATCTCTCCTAGGGGATCATTCTTTCTGTTTTGGTGAACTCCAGGTCTACCTGATTCTTGGTGCCCTTCTCATTCTCTGCAGTTATTTTTAATTTTGAAACTTGTCTGGTTGGCGTGGAAGATATGCCTCTGATTCTTTTCTGGTTCTTTCTTTCATCTGTGTAACCTGTAAACTTGTGATGTATCTATGAGCATGCACAGCCTTCTCCCTTCAATTCACCCCTCGACCACTACAATCACATCCAAGATTTGGTGTCACAAGCTACTGTCTCCACACCCTTGAATCACTATAAGGTAGACGACCTGTTTCCGATCACCTTAAGCAATTCAGCATACTTCCGGTGGAGTAACGAATAGGCAAATAATTTTGCAGTGTAGGGAAATAGATTTGAAGGTCACATATTCTTGAACAAATTTTGTGGCAATATTGAATTTACTACGAATTTTCAAAGTGAAGATTCTCTCCAACCCGTTCTCGCTATATAGGCTGACCTATTTTCAAGAACTGTAAAACTAGATTTCAATATTGGTGCTACTTCATATCAAGAACACATGATATCATACTAACTCGGTAACAAGTTTCCATTCTTGGCGCCAACCATTCCATATTCAGAGGAAACATCCTAGAAACATGTTTTTGTCACCGTTTACGAATGAATTCGAAAACAATGCAGGCTCATTCACGGAAATAGGTCGCCCTATACTGCGTGATTGGGGGCCTGATTGGAAACAGGTCGTCTACTTTAATCACCTTGTATGTAGTGTGTGAACCAATCACAACCACTATACTTGCACATGGGTAATCATTATTGTTCATCAATTTAGGATACCAAGCCCTTCTTTGTATTAACTACATAGATTGTAGAGGCATCACTATATGTGGCTCATTTTTCTTGATTCTCTTGCTGGCCATGCAAAAACAACATTAACCCTAAATGCCTAGAGCCCTCTCCAAATTCGGTAGTTTTGCAAAGATGCATTATAAAATGCAACCTAGAGGGATATTTTGAACTTGATACATGAATAAAAGTTATACATTATGAATTTTAGATTCTATCCATACGGTTAGATCTATGATTGCTATTACAATAATTTTGTATAAAATTTGAAATGTAAAATTCAAAATCATTTTGTAATTCAATTACGAATAAGATATTGACAATCTACGGATGAATTTTTTTGTGATTGGTTGAAATGTTATACTCTAAGTTTAGTGATTTTTGGAGATTTTTTGGTTGCTTAATTTTATGTGTTGACTTTTTTAGAGCACTTTTACACTGAAATCTTCAAAATTTTGGGTGAATCACTACAACATGAAATGAGCCATAAAAATTTCACAAATCATCCCCTTTCTAATCAGATCACACATGCATGAAGCTAACTTCCCATAGAATCTACAGTAAAAATTCCACACTGCAAAAAGTGCATGACGGATGAGAAATTATGGATGAAATTTGTACATCGTCCAAAAAATGAACGCTCAGGCAGTTAGGGGTTAAACACAAGCATATTGCATCTAGTTCCTAGAGTCGAGGGTTTATGGAGGTATAGGGTGTGCATGCTCCAAGGTAGCGCACCTTATTTGTGCTACTTGACTATTTTGCACACTATAAATGGCCCTATTTCTGCCACTAAAATATCATGAAATTGTCACTTCCAGAGGTGACCGTGTGTTTTCTATGCTCTTTGATTTGGTGGCACAAATGGGGTCTTTTTTTGCATGCCCATCAATTCTAGTGAATTCTGCCACCCAACGGCATGTAGTGTTGTCCAATAATGAGGTTAGGGAGAGGGGCAAGCATGCAAGCCCCAACAACATCTGGTTCTTTTGCCCAAAAAATACCCCAAACTTTGCTTGCACCCACGTGTTGATTGTAGGGTCTCCCAATGCATTTATTCTCCGTTGATTTGACACTAATCTTGCTTGGTGCAAGAATTTATCATAGGCCAATGCTCGTGCAAATAGCAAAGACAACACAAACTTTGGCCCCGTGTATCATTTCTTGGCATTGAGTGAGTTGTTGGGGTGGATTTCGGAGCAAGTGCAGCTAGCTACACCAAATCTCGGTGTTGCCCACAAGGATTCCCATGCTCTTATGGTAGCATGTTATATATCAAAATTCATAAGCTATACAATCTTTGCTAGAAAATTATGAATCGCTTGAGAAGGCTTTCTAGCTTAATTCTCCATGTAAAAAACACTTTACTAGGAAATTATGAACTACTTATTTCTCCATGTATGAAAAAAATGGGTCTTTCTTTCTTCAATCGTTGAAGGGATCAATTTGAAATAGTGCCACAAATAGGGTGTGTTTCCTTATGTTTGAATTGTAGTTTGTAAAGGCTCCCCTTTCCAAGTGCAACTAATAAGGGCTTCTTTAAATTTATATTCAATTATTGAGAGGACAAAGGATTCTAGCAATTTGATTGGTGGAAAGTACAAAATTTGACCTCTCGGCCTTCACATTAGAGGTCAATGATCGAGAGTTGTTTTGCTCAAAAGTGCTTACATTGTAGCACTTTTTGGAGTAGTATTAGTGCCTATTGAGGTAATTGATGTAACGTAGTATTGCTAAAAGCCAAAGAGGTTCGGGTGCTAAATAATGGTGTGTGGGAGGAGGGGTTAGGCATGGGCTGATCTCTAGAGTGTCTTTGTGATCACAAAAACAAGTTGTGTGTTTGTGTTTGAGGTTTGATTTGTGTGGGGAGGCATATGTAAGTAAGGATCATGGCATCTTTTGAGGGTGAGGGTCCCAAGGTCGTGGACAAGTTTGATGGGGTGAATTTCCACTTGTGGAAGTTCAAAATGGAGATGGTGATGGCCGAGAAGGAGTTGTGGGAGATTTTCGAGGGTAGTGAGGAGCCTCTTCTCTCTTCTACGGATCCTAGGGACATGCAAGCGTACAAGAGGAGGGAGAAGAAGGCATTTGCCATTTTGGCACTCAACCTTGCGGATTCGCAACTTGCGCACATTCGTTCGTGCAAGACACCCGCGGAAGCATGGTCCAAGCTTTGCAACATTCACGAAGCAAAGACATTGGCCAACATCTTGTTTTTGAGGCGCAAGTTCTTCACCATCAAGATGGGCAAAGAAGATGACATGTTGGCGCACATCAACAAGGTCAAGGCTCTCGCGGATCAACTCAACGGTTGCGACGTGTCGGTTACGGATGGTGACATCGTGATGACACTTTTGGAGAGCCTTCCATCATCATACGAGTACCTCATCGTGGCGTTGGAGTCAAGACCCATTTCAAAGCTCACATTGGACTATGTGACCTCACGGTTGTTGCACGAGCTATCGCGGCGAAAGGAGAACGAGTCTCGAGAAGATGGAGCGGCGCTTGTGGCGAAGCAATCAAAGAATGGAGGCGGTGGGAGCTCAAGCGACAAGGTGTGCTTCTATTGTGGTAAGAAGGGCCACATTGCCAAATTTTGCTACAAACGTAAATTCAATGAGAAGGAGAGTGCAAACAACACCAAAGTTCGTGATGATGAGGATGAGTACACATTTACGGCTAGATTTGATGCAAGCATAAATGATGGCATCGAGGGTGATGCAAGCATGAGTGATGGCATCGAGGGTGATGCAAGCATGAGTGATGGCATCGAGGGTGATGCAAACATGAGTGATGGCATCGAGAGTGATGCAAGCGTGAGTGATTGGATTGAGGATGGTGATGAGTATGCAAACATGGGTAGTCACATATCGTACAACGGTAGTGTGAGTGATTGTATTGTTGATTCGGGGGCTACAAGCCACATGTCACCTAATAAAACTTGTTTCCATTCGTATTGTGTCATTAATCCAAAGAGAGTGATTTTGGGAGATGATACGGTGCTTGAGGCCCTTGGCAAAGGCCAAATTGTTGTAAACACTGAGGTGAAAGGTTGTGTGAAGACAATCACTATCAAAGATGTCCTCCACGTTCCCAAACTAAAGGCAAATTTACTATCGGTGAGGCAATTAGTGGCAAAGCACTTGCGGGTTGAGTTTAGTTATAAGGGGTGTTATGTGTTGTCACCGAGTCGAGATGAGGTGGCCATCATTGAAGAAGACGAGGGCTTGTACCACATCAAGTTCTCGAAGGTGCATATGAGCGAAAAAGCGGCATTAGCGCATTCAAACTTGAAAGACGACAAGTTGGCGTTGTGGCATCGTCGACTCGGCCATTTGAACATCAAGAGTGTGAAGACACTACGCGGCATGGTAAGCGGGATGGATCTTCATCAATTGAAAGTGGATCCTTCTTCATTCACTTGTGAAGGTTGCATTGAAGGCAAGCAACAACGATTGCCATTTGCGGGTGAAGCGGCGACACGGGCAACCAAGCCTTTAGAGATCGTGCATTCGGATGTGTGTGGCCCAATGAAGACCACGTCGATGGGAGGTTGCAAGTACTTTGTGACTTTCATCGATGACTTTTCAAGGAAGATTTGGCTCTATCAATCAAAGCCAAGAGTGAGTGCTTTGACAAGTTCAAGGAGTTCAAGACATTGGTGGAGAACCAATCCGAGATGAAGATCAAGGTGTTTCGGTCGGACAATGGCGGCGAGTACATGTCCAAGAAGTTTGACGAACTATTGAAGAAAGAAGGCATCGCACGGCAAACTTCGGCCCCGCATATGTCTCGACAAAATGGAGTTGCGGAGCGCGCGCAAATCGCACCATTGTAGAGATGACGAGGAGCATGTTGCACGCTCAAAACTTGAAGTTGGACCTTTGGGCGGAAGCGGTGGTGAATGCGGTGTACACTCGCAATCGGTGTTCAACAAGCGCAGTTGAAGACATGACCCCGGAGCAAGCGTGGAGTGGGAGGCAACCATGTGTTGCACACATGCGCATCTTTGGATGCATTGTATACGCAAAGGTTCCGGACGAATGGAGGACTAAACTCGAGGCTAAGGCCTCAAAGTGTGTATTTCTTGGGTATTGTGAAGGTACCAAGGCGTATAGACTCATGTCGGTGGAGACGAAGAAGATCATTCGGTCACGTGATGTGACGTTTTGTGAGGAGTCTAAGATAGAGGCTCCTTTGGAGGTTGGTCTTAGTGGGAGTAGTGGAGACGTATTGGTGGACGCACCCTCCAAGTCCCCTAGTGTTGTTGATGTAGGTGATGATGACAGTGATGATGAAAATTGCGACACGGCTCGACCTTGCGTATCCAATTAGCGTGGTAAGTCAACACATGGCGAGGCCAGGCTCAAAGCATTGGATGGCGGTCAAGAGGATCATGCGGTACTTGAAGGGCACAAGCGATGTCAAGTTGTGTCTTGGCGGCAAAGACATTGTGTTGAGCGGCTATTGCGATGCAGACTAC
Organism: Pohlia nutans; assembly: GCA_022496805.1. Classification (NCBI taxonomy): domain Eukaryota; kingdom Viridiplantae; phylum Streptophyta; class Bryopsida; order Bryales; family Mniaceae; genus Pohlia; species Pohlia nutans. Next base: position 2,039,354 of record CM040085.1, on the reverse strand, counting down.
GCGGGAGACACGAGCAATCGAAGATCAACGACGGGCTACATGTTCAAAGTCGGATCGGGAGCGGTATCGTGGAATAGCAAGCGGCAACAAACCACGGCGGCATCAACGGTGGAGGCCGAGTACATGGCTACGAGCCACAGCACAAAGGAGGCCATTTGGTTGAGGCAACTAATGGCGGATGTGGGTTGCACACAAGGTGAGGCTACAACGATCATGTGCGACAACCAAGGGTGCATTTCACTTGCAAAGAACCCTACACATCATTCACGCACGAAGCACATTGATGTGCAATACCACTTCATTCGGGAGAAGTTGGAATTGGGAGTTGTACGGTTGGATTATTGTCCAACGGAGCACATGGTGGCGGATGTGCTAACGAAGGGTCTTTGTAGAGACCGACACCAACGATTAGTAATAGCATTTGGACTTAGAGGCTTTGGCTCTACGCAATGTGGGAGTATTGAGGTAATTGATGTAACGTAGTATTGCTAGAAGCCAAAGAGGTTCGGGTGCTAAATAATGGTGTGTGGGAGGAGGGGTTAGGCATGGGCTGATTTCTAGAGTGTCTTTGTGATGGGTTATCCCATATGGTTCGCCATGGTGACCTCCTAAGTGTACACTACTTAAGGTGGAAGGCCTTTGAGTAAAGATCATCTCTTTCTACGCATTCCTTGTGTTTGTGTGTGCCTTGTGCAATCTTCTACTACCTTCAATAGTGCCAAAGAGTTGTCCACTCAACAAGAAATTGGGCTGGACAATAATAGAAACCCAATTCTTGGTGTAGCCGAGATTTATTTATTTTCATTAAAATATAGAATGTTTGAAGTGTGCTCAAGATGGGTAAATGGGTCTTATGAATGATTTGGGAACTTGTAACAAATGGACTTGTCCTTCGGGCCTTTATACTATGAAGAGCCAAGGCCATTTATCATATTTGAGTGAACTTCTACATTGTCCTCTTAGCCAAGTTTTGGCAAAGTTGTTTAAGGTTCACTCAACCAAATGGCCATAGTGTGAAGTGACCCCAAGGTATTGCACTCTATTTGTACCGTTTGACTATTTCTGATGGTCCCATTTGTGCCACTAAAATACCATAAAATTGTCACTTTTCAAACAAGTGATACCCTCCCGTATGCCTTCAATGCTCTTTGACCTAGTAGCACAAATGGGATCTTATGGCTTAAAATCCTAAACATAAAAAGACATCCTTGTAATTGATAAAAATCATGTATGAGATAATTTGCAATCAACATTATGTCTGAGATATTGAAGAACTTGACATAGCCATGAAATGTATATTTGGATGTGAATTGGCAAGATTTGAAAATTGTATTAACTATGTACAGTTCTTGATGTTGTGCAATTAGTGAAATGATGATTACATACTGACGCAAAGTAGTCAAGTTTGTGTCACTATGGACTTGTTCTGGACATTTAGTCATTAAAAACCTGTCCCATTAGACAAGATTTCTACTAGTGTTATAACAACCAATCTTCATTAAATGGTTTTGGATCTTTAACTATAATGGCAAATTAGGTTTACAATAAGTTGTTGGATTTGCTAAAACGGTGAATTTTTTAAATTGAAATTGCTAAAATGTTGAATTTTTTTAGTCGATTGTCAAGTGTGATTCTAATATTTACAAGAATTTCAAACAACATACCAATATTTTTCAATATTTACAAGACTTCTTGGCTCCTAACCATCAGAGCAAGGGATGTCGTACATTATTCACCAAGTGTAGTCTAAATGTGAAATTGGACTAAGATCACTTCAAAAATTTGCTTTGATTTCCTTTGTTCTTATACTTGGACAACATTTTGATAGGATAAAAGCAAAATTTAACCAAATTTTTAACAAAGACCAATAACAACACAGTTTTTAAGAACATCATTTTCAAGTGCTGTTGTAAGTTGCTCTCCGTACTAGTCCTTGGAATGCACAAGCCCAAGTACTAAGCAGTTGAAGTTCCCATCAAAATAGAGAAACACCTTACTGCTCTTCATTACTCAAATGTCCAAAGAAGTGTAGACGTCAATGCTAGTCTCCAGGTAATTTGCAACTCCACTGCCATTCACAAAGTGTGAGAAATATATGTTTTTTATATTATCTATGGAATAAAATCCACACTTACATTTTAATACTTGTGTACAAAGATCATTCCTAAATGGACATGACTCTTTATGTAGAGTCACACCTGTTGAATTTGTATCTATCTAGTGTACTAACTACATGATACTGTATAATGTATTTAACACTCCCACTAGTACACTAGTTTCGTCATTCGCAAAGTTTTCATCCGTTGTAAGGTTTCATCCAGCGTAGGGTTTCATCCATTTTGAGTTTCTTCATATATGCTTGGTTTAGGGTTTCTGTCTCCTTTTCCTCCTTCCTTGTCGTTGTTGCTGCAGAGTGCTCCCACTGCTTCTCTGCGGTTGAGTTCTCCCACTGTCTCATTAGATCTAGGTGCGTTGATACAACTCGCATCTTCCATAGTAGCTTTTGTAGATCTTGGATTATTTCGAGGAACCATTTGTGAGTTGGACTGTATTGATGTGGAAGTTGCTGAGATAATAGAGGCTTGATCTGGTGGCTTGTGCGACGTTCGTCAATACCAGCGCTGTCATTTTCAAAGTACAGGTAAGGGTTTTTGAGCTTTCTTCTGTTTTCTTTCCTTTTGCACGGGTTTTGTGGAACTTGTGATGATGAGCGTGATCTTAATCCAGGTGAGATTCTTCGGCTTTTCTGCCTTTGCTTGCATTGTGTAGATGAATATGGAAGTTTGTAATAGTTGCACGTAAGACTTCTACTGGTTGGTTGATAAGGAGATGGGCCCAGGTACTTTTGAAAAGATTTTGATGCTTCCTTGATTTGCTGGGCATTTGACTGATTGTGTTGGTCCCTTGATAAGATTGGTCCCTGATGCATGATCTTTGACTCGGCCCTTGAGCTTTTGATCTGATCCCTTTGTTTGTTGTACTGGGCCTCCCTAGCTAGGCCTTTGGTCTGATTATTTCTCGGAGAAAAACTATTTTTAAGTCTTTCTTTGTTTGATACGTTGACGATTTTAGCCGGAACTATGTTTCTAATAATGTTGGTTGATTGCAGAAGCTGCTCACAACGTTGAGGTCGAAAATTACTTTTGATGTTGGCCTGTTTTGCAAGATGAGGTAAGTTCCAACAAATACTATATGTATGACTTTTGCTAGGATTTAAACAGTTAAGACATTTTTGTTTAAAATATTGTTCACTTTGAGAAGTCTTGGATAATCTACAGCGTGAAGGCTGATAGTGTCTCCCACTCCAAGACTGAGAAAAGCCTTGTGTTGCGCACTGCACTAGCGGGTAGAAGGGTTGAATATCTACGGGTAGAAATAAGTGGTGAAGAAGTGATGTAGTGGCTTTGATATCAGTATCAAAGGTGCTCCCACATAAGAGGGATGGTGGGACTCGTCTTGTATAAGTCATTAAAGCTTGGACAGGAGGTTTTGGGGCAGGATTTGAAAATAAGGAGATCAAATTCATGCCTAATTTTGACATACAATGATAATGTTTATCTCTAGATAAGGATTTGGTAAAAATATCAGCTGTCATGTCTGCTGTGGGAACATAGTGAAGCTGAATTTCTTGTGTAAGAACTTTTTCTCTGGTAAAATGGTATTGGGTGTCTACATGTTTGCTTCTAGAGTGGTACTTGGGATTTTCGCTTAAAGCAATGGCGCTTTGACTATCTGAATATATTATGGTTGGATGGGATTGAACAAAACCAAGTTCATGTAATAATTTTCGTAACCAAATTGCTTCAGCGGTGGTCTTTGCCAAGGCCATATATTCGGATTCTGTAGAGGAGAGTGCTACTGATTGTTGTTTCTTGCTTCCCCAGGAAATGACACCGCCTGCAAGGATGAAACAATAACCGGAGGTAGATCGACGGGTGTCCTTGTCACCTGCCCAGTCTGCATCGGAAAAGCCATGAAGCACATCTCCTTGTTCAGACTTGTGATACTTGATTCCATAAGCTAAGGTACCTTTAATGTATCGTAAAGTTCTTTTTAATGTTTGTATGTGAGATATATTAGGGTTAGATAAATATTGTGCTAAACTGCTGACAGCATATGCACAATCAGGCTGGGAGTGCACGATGGCATGCATTAAGCTGCCAACAACTTGAGAGTAAGGATATGGGTCTTGTGAGGATTGCAGATCTTCGTCTTTACTCAAATGAACTCCAGATTGCATTGGTGTGCTTAATGGGTTACAATTAAGCATATTAAATTCTTGAAGCTTATTTGTTAAATATTTTTGTTGATGTAGAATTATCCATCCTTCTTGTCGATTCCTTATGATTGCATTTCCTAGAGTATAAAGTATTTCTCCTTCATCTGACATGTCAAATTCCTTTTGTAGGATATCTTTGACTTGTTGAATTAAAGCAACATGGTTGCTAATGATAATACAATCATCAACATATACTGTAATAATTGTAAAACCATTATCAGTTGCCCTCTTAACATAGATATTAGCATCTGATTCTAAGCGTTGGTATTTATGGAGTAGTAAATATTGGTCTAATCGTTGATACCACGCCCTAGAAGATTGCTTCAGGCCATATAAAGATTTGTTTAATTTACAGACCAAATTGGTAGGTTTAGGAGGGGGTAATCCTTCAGGTATACTCATATATATGTCTTCTGTTATAAATCCATTTAAAAATGCTGTCTTAACATCTAATTGGTGAACCTCTAAGTTGTGTTGAGCAGCTAAGGCAAGGAGCACTTTGATAGAATTGAGTTTGACTACGGGAGAGAATGTCTCGGTGTAATCAATACCTGGGATTTGAGTAAAGCCTCTTGCAACTAGTCTAGCCTTATATTTGTCAATAGTACCATCAGCTTTGGTTTTAATCTTAAAAATCCATTTTGAACTGATTGGTTTTCTATTTGAAGGAAGAGGGACTAAACTCCATGTATTATTCTTTTCTAATGCGGTGAGTTCTGCAGTAATGGCAGCGTGCCATTCGTTGGTGTCAACTCTCTCTAAAGCTTCTTGAAGGGATTGAGGTGCTTGTGTAGAGGTAAGAACAACATTAGCTTGATGATTTCTATTACAATTACGTTTATATTCTGGTCTTCCTTGGATGGACTCAATTAACCTTTTGATTGGTTTAATATTTCTTCTAGGTCGAGACGAAGTAGGTGGAGGGCTTGGTTCTCTTAATATGGAAGTAACTTCAGGTTCGTCAAGAGGTGAGGTTATTCTATCATTGTCATTGTGTAATGATAATTGAGAGAAGGCTTCAACTACATCATCGTGGGATGGAAGTTGGCTCTCTAAGTTAGGAGAACTATGAGATATTGGTTGTAGATCAGATGCATGTAGATCTATGGTTTGTTGTAATTGTTCATGAGACACACCTTGATTATGAAGTAAATTGGTGGGATTAGACTTCATGATTGTAGAAGGTCTTTGTAGTAGTTGTAAGTCCATCAGATCCTTGTCATCATTCTCATATGTCAAGGTCTTGTCTTTTTCATGAGATGGCACTTCATCAAATATAACATCTCTAGAAATAATGATGCTTTTGTTGTTAAGATTCATTAGGCGATATGCTTTAGATTCTGTACTATAGCCTAAAAATATTGCTTCTTGTGAATGTGAATCTAATTTCTTTCGCTTTTCTTTAGGAACAAAAACATGAGCTTTGCATCCAAAGATTTTAAGGTATGACAAGTTGGGTTGATGCCCATACCATATTTCAAATGGCGTTTTATTTTCAGTCACAGCCTTAGTAGGGCATCGGTTTTGAAGATAATTTGCAGTTTGGAGTGCTTCACCCCAAAAAATCTTAGGTAAATTAGAATAGGCTAACATTGCAAGAATTGTAGTTACTAATGTTCTATTCTTTCTTTCAGAGACCCCATTCTGTTGTGGTGTATAGGCTGTAGTAAATTCTTGTTTAATTCCTTCTTTCTTACAAAATTCTTTAAATTCATTTGACATGTATTCCCCTCCACGGTCTGATCTTAATATTTTAATTTGATGATTGGTTTGTTTTTCTACAAATGTTTTATACTCAATAAATTTATCAAGTGCTTCTGATTTGTGTTTTATTAAGTATACATGACAATATCTGGATAAATCATCAATAAAGGTAATAAAATAAGTGCATCCAGTATGAGTGCTAACTTGCATAGGACCACATATATCAGAATGTACAAGTCTTAATAATTCAGTAGATCTTTGTGTACTTTGTTTAGGGAATTTCTCTTTGTGTTGTTTGCCTTTTATACAAGGTTGGCATAAGGTCATATCTTTCTCATTAAAAGATTCAATGCCTTTTGCCATGGTTTGTATTTCTTTTAATCTATGCTGATTTATGTGGCCTAATCTCAAATGCCACAAATTGGCTTTGTTTAAACTTGTAGTAGCTGGAATAGCAATCTGTTGGGCATTATAGGTAATAGTTTGACCTAATTCATACAGGTCAGGACTTAGCTTACATGTTGCAATTGTTTCACCAAATTTGTTTATGAGTGTTGATATTCCAGCTTTAATTCTTATTTCTCCTCTAGCGTGGTCTAATTGTTTTGCAGAAAATAAATTCTTTGCAAGACCTGGTACGTGTAAAACATCAGGTATGATTCTCTCACCTCCACTTGAAAGTTTTATATTTACATCACCACATCCTTGGATTGTATATGATGTTGAATCATCTCCTAAATAAACAAGTTGATTATTTGCATATTTAGTATAATTTATAAATCCCTCTAGCTCATGACACATATGTTGAGTGGCTCCCGAATCTATATACCATGTCGAATTTGGTTGTTTATTAACCAATAGTGCCACCACATATAGTTTGTGTGATTTAGTAACAACATTTGTCTCTCTTTTGTTGTTATTTCTTTCAGCAGCAATTCTTATTCTGCAATCTTTAATCAAATGTCCTGGCTTTTTACAGTAAAAACATTTCTTGTCAGCAACAGTAGTCTTCTTTTCATAAGGTTTGGAGTTTGAACTTTCTCCTTTGTAACCTTTTTGGAAGTTTTTATTAAAATATGGTTTCTTTCCAAAGTTTGAAAATTTCTTTCCTACATAAAGTGCTGATGTACTATCTGATGTCAAACTCATATTTTTCATGAGTGTTTCTTCTTGGATTAAATCCGTTATTAATGACTGTAATGTAATTCCAAGTTGTCTCCTCAAAGAGCTAATGAAGGACCTATAACTTGGAGGCAAACTTCGCATTAAGGTAAGTACTGCCTCATCATCTGGAACTGCTGATCCTGCTGCCAGCAATTGTTCAAGATGTGCTCTAAATGTATGAATGTGTTTAGTAACACTATCATTTTCTCTCATTTTCAAGGTGTATAACCTATCCTTAAGATACATTTTTGTCACTGCATCTTGAGATTCAAATAATTTCTCTAATTCTTGCCATGCTAAATGAGACGATTGACAAGATTGTATATGTGAAACTATATTATTTTCTAGGCAATTATTAATGATTGTTAAAGACAATGCATCTTTATCTACCCATGCGCTTATACTCCCTACTCCTGTGATAGGTAAAGCTGGGGTTCCAGCAGCAATTTCAGCTGCTGTTGGTGCTATTGGTATGGTTTCACTACCACTTACAATAGGCCACAGTTTTTCAGCCTTGAAAATTAATGTTAGTCTATGTTTCCATATGTTATAATAAGAACCATCAAATTTAGTGACATGACTGATGTCTACTTTTTGACTCATTTTTAATATTTCTAATGTGCTTTAGAAATGATTTTTGTATTTACTTGTTAATTTCTTTTTGATCAACACTTACACATTATTTGTGTGTTTAATTTTACAGAAGTAGAATTGCTTCTTATTGGCTCCAGAACTTCAAGTTCTTCATCAGCCTTTTTTATTACAATAGATTGATTTGTTAGTGCCATTACAATCTAGCTTGTAATTTTAGCAATTCTACAACGAGTAAATATTTTACTCACTCATGTGTTAAAGATAGCTCTGATACCATGTGAGAAATATATGTTTTTTATATTATCTATGGAATAAAATCCACACTTACATTTTAATACTTGTGTACAAAGATCATTCCTAAATGGACATGACTCTTTATGTAGAGTCACACCTGTTGAATTTGTATCTATCTAGTGTACTAACTACATGATACTGTATAATGTATTTAACACAAAGTGCAGGCAAGACTACCGTATACGCCAGTATGATAGTGTTGTTCGAGTGCCCAGAGCTTTAAAATCCAGGACTCATATAGATTTGAGGTTTCAGTCAGGCGACAGAAACTGTGCCAGTGTCGCCATTGCAAAGAGGTTGAGGACTTGAGGTTAGTTAGCAATCGGATGCACTGATCAATTCACATGTTGGCTGTGCACGTGACCTGCTACCGGCCGGAATTAAGAACATACACGCCATCAATGAAGGAGCCGTGAGTAATTGAAACATGGACATATATCTCCGTTCTTGCATGTGCAATGCTTTCAGCTTGTCAAAATGTTAGGCAGCTCAGATCTCACTCAACTTACACTAATTTGCTTGTATGTAAAACAACGAAAATACTCTAAAGAATTTTATTTTATTAATGGGGCTAGTCCTTTCGCTTGCTAGCAATACATAACATTCAAAACTGTCCGATGATTGTTCATGTCTTCGTCATCAATACCAGTCTCGAGGGTTGGAACATATTAACCTGTCGAAGGACACTGCATCTTTCGGCAGTGTGATCGATTCAACTGTCCATGATCGATCAGTCATCGGAACCATGATCAATCACTTGGGGGCACTTCTCGGACGACGAAGACCAAGTTGGGCGACAGAGTGAAGAGAAGCTCCTGTCCGACGTGAAGGTGGTTTTCAGCGACGAATTCGCGCCAGCCTGATCTCAAGAAGTGACGCGGGATCTTTCCTTTCAAGGAATGGCAAACCATCGTTCGCACCGGGGACTGGTCATGGATCCCCTGCAGCTTCACCACATAGTTCATTCGGCTGCCGTGTGCGCTCCAGAAGCACCGCGGAATCTCCTGCACCCCAAACACAGATCGAACTCGTCAATCAATCTGTGCATGTACACACAAGGAACCCTGACCACATTACCAGGCAGTAATGGGTACAAGAATGATGGTAAATTCTTGGTACTAATCACTTGCTAAATTGAACAACCACTTGCAAAACTTGCTATAAACATCAGTTTGGCAAACTTCCCAGTGAATTGGACAAGGTTCCCTGTGACATACGATCCTTACTAGCTCGATCTGAGGATGCATGTACACAGAGATCTTACCAAGAAAGCTCCTCCATACTTATGGATATTGTTTTCAGTTAGTTTCTTCTGGAAGCTCATGTGTTCAGCCTCTTGCCATCCGTCATCCTCAGCATTCTCTGGTCCCTTAATGGTACGAAAGATAAAGACCTCAAATTCAGACGCTTCCGTACGTGCAAAAAGCAGGGAATCGCCTTCCAAGAGGCCATTGGAAGTAGCAAACTGTGACCACCCTGCACCGAATCTCATGTCGATACAATTTGCAGCATCAGCAAAAGTGACGAGCTTCACAGGCCAAGCTGTGGGAGATGATTCCGTTCGCAGGATAACAGATTCTAGAAGCTTCTCTCTATGCTGTTCGACGAACCAAGAGGGCAGTGTCTGCGGGAACCAAAGATCAACATGATTTCAAATCAGAAGCTTGCATTCAACGGCGCTAAAGCATGATTAATTCGAGTCTCAGGCATGGATTGTCGGTACTCCAGGGTTGGGAAGATTCCGGTTCAGAAGTCAAACTAATGAAAATTATTCCAGATCCAACTTGGGACGTGCATACCGTGCAAGCTTTTGACGCTGTCGTCTCGAAATGAGGTGTTCCCTGCAATTGACGAAGCAGGTGGGACTGGGCATCATCGCTCCATGGCATGACCTTCACGGTGTTTATGGCCATGGCTTGCTTTTTCACCTGTTAACCCCTCAACAATCAAGGATTCTTGGTTTTAAAATGACAAATTCAATTGACTGTATTGTGATAAATATAATTCACATGGACCAAATTCTATATCACCAAAATCAGTGAAGAAAATTGTGCATGTTGATAAAAACAAATAAACTCAAACAAAAAGAAGTCGGCATAGGACTTAGTAAAGACTTATGTAAAGACATGAAAAAGCAATTAACCCCTAAGCGTCCCGGCGTCCATATTTTGGACGTTTTCGGGGTACAGTCACCTTCGAAGAGCTGTAACTTTTGCAAAACGTGTCCGATTTTTCTGAAATTTTGAAAAAACTCCCCGCATGATGTATGGAATGCGTGGTAAAAATTTCAGATCAATCCGAGATGAATTGAATTTTTGGTGATCATTTGAAAGTAGGTATGTTTTTTTTGGACAGTTCTGTGAATTTTGATGGCAGCAACTTCGGGGGCTTGTATCTCCTTCATCCCAAGTCCATTTTCAATAAAACTTGTTGGATTGGATTCCCCTTGAAGTTTAGTTATCATGGTAAAATTTTCAGGTCAATCCATGTTATTATGAATGTTTGGGATTCATTTTAGTGCACGGGTCTAGTTTGGACACTTTTTGCTTTTTGGTTCAAATGGGTCACTTTTCGGGCTACTTTTTGACATTGCAAGGCCATTTTAGGGCACATTAAATTTTTTCATGAGGCTTTTTTGGTACTAATGTGTTTATATGATGATTCTGAACAACTTTATAGTTCAACGTTTTTTCATTTGAGTAATTTTGAAAACGAATTTCACCTCTAACTGTGTTGCTAGGAGAATTTCAGCATCCTTTTTTAGCACTAAAACACTATGATCTTGCAATCTATATGGCCAAATGACCCCAAAATTGATCCACATGATCTACAACATGTATGTTACAAGATTGTACGGTTGAGATTTCTATACCTCACTTACATTTAGACCTATAACACATCAAAAGCGATGATGATTTTAAGCCCAAAAAAGCTAGGGACCTTTAGGGGTTAAGTAGTGAAATAGTCAAGTATAGTCACATAATGAAATTTATGAAGAGTAAGGTATAAAAGATGTTACAAGAGATGACAAGTGAAAAGCGTGTGGAGGCTTGCAAAGGGTAAGCCGGAAGATACATGAAAAAAAAAATCCTAAAAGGATAATTGCGTGGAAGCATGCACAGAGAATCCAGAGGCGTACAAAAGGTAAGTGAGAAGATCATACATGAAAAAGCAAACCCTAAAAGGAAAAATGTGTGTAGAAGCATACAAGAGAAAACAAAGTCGTTAAAAGGTAAATAAATGCATGTAAAGAGTAAGTGCAATGAATAAGTAGAGGTATATATGAAGAATAAGTCTAAAGGGAGAAAAAGTAAAAACCAAACATAGGTGCGTAGAACAAATAAAGTAATAAAGACTCTATGTTAGGGCCTATCTAGTATATGATTGTCATAATCACTAAACAAAGAATTGAACACAACTTCGAAGACATCTACTAGACGTCCTCGTTTCAAAAGCATATTTTTAGAATATACACACTAGTCGAAATCTTGTCCAATGTGACATGTTTTTAATTACTAAATATTTGTTGTGATTTGTCTTTAGCCACTCAAACTTGAATATTATAGAGTTTCATCAAAGTTGTTTAATCCTAAGGGTCCTTGTCCCTGGTGATTTCAAAGGGGTATGTATCACAAACATGAAGGTAACAAACCTGCACTTCGCATCTGAAATCAAAATAACACCCAACCCTCCGTGTCTCCAACCCCGAACCTACGTAGCTTGCCTTGGCTTTTTGTCACAGATACATATTACACGATGTATCATGAAATACTTTGTATCATTCCAACTTATCACATGAAAATCATGTTGTAGATCGCTCTAAACAAGTAGTCAGAAACAAACAACATGAAGTTCAAAAGCCTTCAGCTTATATAACTACCTAAGGGTCATGCCACTACTAATGCACTAATTGCAAGGCCTAACTGACACTATTAGTGGTGTGTTAATCCTGTTGATCGCCTATCGTACGCGTCTCTTGCTCAATGCCCCAATCGGCGCCCGTGAACCCATAGAGTTCTTCATCTCCCCTCGCCGATAGAGTAAAGCTAGGTCAAAGGTTTCTTGAAGATAGCGATAAAGATGCTTGACTGCTTGTACATGTGGGACGGCCATAAAGCGGATAACAACACTCACCACGTAAGCAATATCCGGTCGTGTGTGGATGAGGAAAATGAGTTTCCTCACCATGCGATGATACTAGACCAAATCAGCGAGGGCGGCCTCAAACTTTAGGAAGAAGCTACAATTTCTCTTCTATGGGAGTAGAAACCTGGCGGCAGTCACTCAAACTGAATTTTGCCAGCATGTCCTTGACATACTGTCTTCGAGTAACTCTGATTTTGGAATCTGAGAAGAGAAACTCGAGGCTTAGAGAGAAAGACATAAGGCCAAAATCACTTATTTCAAACTCGGTTTGGATAGCTTGTTGGATGAACACAATATGTGCAGCGTCATTTCACGTCAAGTATACATTATCAACATAGAGTAGGAAGAGTGTAAGTTTGCCTTGGACCTCATGAAAATAAAGGTTTGCGTTGACACTGGACTTGAAGAGGCCTTGGCTAAGGAGGTATTGATCCACTTTACTGTACCATGCCCGTGGAGTTTGTTTAAGGTCCTAGAGCGCTTTCTTCAACTTGTAAGCATGACGCGGGTAGTGTGACGATTTGAATCCGGGTGGCGGCAAGACATATAGATGTCTTCTTCAATGATGCCATTCAAAAATACGGTCTTGACGTCTAAGTGAAAGATGTTCCGTATGTGATGGCCGGCTAGAGAAACTATGTTTCTTAATGTGTTCCACGTCACCTTTGGGACTAGGGAAAAAGCTTCTTTGTAGTCTTGCCTTTCTTGTTATTGGAATCCGCAAGCAACAAGGCGGGCCTTTAATTTGGCAATTGAGCCATCGGTGTTGGTTTTGACACAATAGACCCAATTGGTGGAGATTGCTTGTCTATCATGAGGAAGAGGAACTAAATCCCAAGTGTTGTTCCGATAAATGGAACGCAACTCGTCTTCCATGGCTCCTTTCCAGCCTGAGTGCAACAGAGATTCGGGAACATCCTTGGGAAGACTGGTTCATGACAGGTCTTTGAGTGCATTAAGGTAGTAATTTTGGAGTCGAAAAAGAGGCTAGCGCGTGCGGCCACTGCGGGGTACATGCATGGGAGCAGATGGGGCGTGTTGTCGGCAGTGGTACGTGAATACTAGTATTAGAGCTTGACTTGAAGTATCGGAATGCAGTGGTATTTTGACTGTCAAATCTCCGTCATTAACGGGTATGAAATCTGTAGGAACAACGGACAAGGGGGTGGCTGGTTCTGTGGGCCGAGATCCGGATGGGCCAGTAGTCGTAGGTAACGAGTCAGCGCCGAGTGGCTTGGACATCGAGTGGATGCGGGTTAGATTCTTTGGGAGCTCTGGGTGACAATTGGACACTACTAGAAAATCCAACTGTTCTGTTGATTCGGTCGAGTTGATGCAGGACACTTTTTTGTTGATTTGGACAGAAATCTGTTGATTTGAACAGAAATCTGTTGAATTGGACAAAAACGCGACCGCATCAACGCGACCGAATCAACAGAACAGTTGGATTTTCTAGTAGTGGGAGTGAAGGTCCTACAATTTCAAAAGCTGATCACCTTCTATTTCTAGCCAAGATTCATCTGTGGGTAGGGCCTGAGTAGACGATACAACCAAGGGAAAAGAATCTTCATCGAAAGTGACATCTTTTGAGATAAGGATTTTCTTGCTGGATTGGTAGTAGTTGTGGTACCCGGTCGACGTGGCATGATAGCCCAAAGAAATTACACTTTGTAGTACAGAGAGACCACTTTTGCTTTGATGGAGCAGTGTTCATCACAAACTTGCGATAGTCAAATACGCGGAGATGCTTGACTGAAGGCTTGAGTCTTGTGAGGTGGTTGAAAGGAGAGTAATTGTTGTTGGCACGAGTTGCAGTTCAGTTAACAAGGTAATTTGTGGTTGCAACAACTTCCGTCCATAGTGAAGGAGGAAGGTTACTCTCAAATGCCATTCAATAGGCCTTTTCTATCAAATTGCGGCTTTTTCGCTCGGCAACACCGTTTTGGTGAGGATTGTGAGCTTAGGTAAGTTGTCTGACTATTCTTGATGTCTCACAAAAATTGACAAATGTGGTTGAGGTGTATTTACCTCCTCTGCCTGAACGTATAGTTTTAAGTTTAAAGATCCCCTGCAACTCTATCATGGACTTGAAGTGCTGAAATTTAGAGAGTGTTTCACTCTTCTTCTTTAGAAAAAATAGTCATGTGTATCTACTACAATCATCAGTAATAATCAATATGTACCTAGAGCTAGATGAGGAAGTAGTGGTGAGGGGACCACAAAGATCTTTGTGTACAAGTTCCAGCGGTTTGGTTGTACGTGCCACACTAGTTGTTGTCTGATTCGTTCTCTTGATCTTACGGCATTTTGCACAAAAGTCCGCCTTTGCTCCTTGGATGGAATCTTCTCGCATGCCTATTTGCCCATGCTACAGCTAGGACAAAAAGAGAGAGAGAGGTGCGAATGAGGAGAGCAGGCCTTCTGTCCTTTGCTGGATCGCTATGTGTTGCATGGTTCGGAAGTTGGCATGTCCCAACCTTCTATGCCAAAGACACGATGAATGTGTGGACGGGTCCTCTACTGAAGTGACGATGTTGACGGTAGCCTTGGGAGGGCGGAATTTGCAGAGCCCATTGCAACGATCTCGGTGGCCCAGAGTGACTACATGACTACTTTTGGGTATTGGGAAGTCTTTGAGGATCCAGACTTTATCTGAATCAAACAAGAGTTTGTATTTTTCTTTTTCGTCAACAATAGTGCCTATTTAAAGTAAAATTTTGATAACACCCAGTACGTATACTACTAGAAAATATGTGTCCAAAACAACAAAAAATCAACAGAGAATTGTTGATAATGGGAGTTGATTTGGACAAGTTGATCTGGACATCTTTCAACAGAGATATGTTGTTTGATTTTTGTTGTTTTGGTCAAAAAAATTCAACTACCCAGAAATAACAATTCTACTACCCGAAATGAAAATTTCAGCTTCTCATACCATAATTTTCTGGCTGCCCGGACGAAATTTTTTGGCTGCCCGGACGAAAATTTCCGACTACCTAGACAAAAAAATTCAACTGCCCGGAAAAAAATCCCGTTGCCCGGGCGGTAGTTTTCAACTGCCCGGGCCCTAATATCCAACTGCCCGAGCCACAATTTCCGGTTGCCAAGACTACCATATCCTAACATCTCCGCCCGCCGGGTTTGATCACGAGACCTCCTACATGACGACTACAAGATCTTACCAACACACCATTGGTGAGTTGCTTTGTGCTACAACCTATTACTTATTGTTACTTATAAATTCCGACACCAAAAATTTGGACTTTTGACAATTTCAGTAAACTTTGAAGGCTTGTTTCTCCTTCATACGGTGTCCGATTTTAACAAAAATTATTGGAAAAGTTGCGTTTTAAAGTCTAGTATTAGTGGTAAAAATTTTACTTTGATCCAATATGTTGTGAAGTTTTTATAGACATTTTAGTAGAAGGGGGTTCAACAAAAAATAACTTTTGTCTTTGATACCCAAAAAATATGTTTTTAGAAAATTTTAATTTTTTTAATAGATATAGAAAAAAGCCTGCCTAATCCACTTCAAAAAAAAATTTGAAAAAAAAAAGTTTTTGACATCGCTAAAAATATCCAAAGTCTGCTGTGGAAAAAAAAACAGCTCCCAGCCATCAAAATTTCGTCGAAAAAAAATTATTTTTGGAATTTTTTGAAACTTTTTGTACATATAGAAAAAAGCTTGCCTGATCCACTACAAAAAGAAAAATTGAAAAAAATAAAATTTTGACATCGCTAAAAATATCCAAAGTCTGCTGTGGAAAAAAAACAGCTCCCAGCCATCAAAATTTAGTCGAAAAAAAAATATTTTTGAATTTTCCGAAACTTTTTCTAGGTTCAGAAAAAAGCCTGCCTGATCCAATGCAAAAAAAATTTGAAGAAAAAAATGTTTTGACATCGCTAAAAATATCCGAAGTCCACTGTAGAAAAAAAAACAACTCCCAGCCATCAAAATTTCGTTGAAAAAAAAAAAATTCTGGAATTTGTTGAAACTTTTTGTAAGTACAAATAAAAGCCTACCTGATCCACTCCCAAAAAAATAATTGAAAAAACATTTTTTTTTGTTATTTTTGTAAATAAAATTAATTTGAATTTTTTATAAATTTTTAATAAAATAATAATATTAAGTATTACAAAAATGTTTAAAAAATGTTTTTATAATGGTCAAAAATTATTTTAAAACTATTTTATTTTATTTTTATTTTATTTTATATTAAGAATATATTAAAAAATATTAAAGAATTATTATCCAACTTGATGTGGCCGATATGCTGCCAGAGATCCACATGAGATTTCATTTTTTATTTTTTATTTTTTATTTTATTTTTAAAATTATTTGATTTATTTGATTTTATTTGATTTTATTAATTTATATGCATGAGAATTCGCGGTTTTGATGAGGCTTTAGATTTCCTCGAATGTTACAGAAAGTTAAAAATTTGTGAAAAAAACACTTATAGTGCACAAATCAACAAAAATCAGTGAAAAAGGCACTTACAGTGCACGGACCAACAAAAATCAGGCGACTTCTGTTGTTGCATTTACAGAAAGTTAGAAATTAGTGAATAAGGCACTTACAGTGCACGGACCAACAAAAATGAGTTGATTTTCTATTGATTTGGTCGTGATTTTCTAATAGTGGTACAAAATATCTCCAAATTTTATTTCTCGAAAATTAGTGGAAATCTTCACTTTGCCTTTTCGAGCTACATTGAGTCTCTCACCACCAGCTGTGCTAATGCGTGACTGGCTACCAGTTTCTAAATCACTTAAGAGATCCTTGCGTCCTATAACATGTCTAGACGCTCCGTTGTCCACATGGGTGTTTTCATACTAGGGTGTCATAGTTCTCAACAAATAAAGTTTCAAATGTTGTAAAGCATTTGCATTAATGACATAATATAATAAATAGAAAAAATACCAAAAATATTTTAATATAGTAAAATGGAATATTTTGGAATAGATTGGAATCATTTCAACAAAATTGGAATATTTTGGAATATTCCTATTGATGTCATTTAATCCGCTTGCAAACCACGTCGAATGCATATTCCAGTCACACTACAAACTCCATTTTTATTAGCCAACCAAACTCGCAAGAATTTTTTTTGTAATTCGCCATTTTAAGGGGCGTTTAATGTAAAGGAACAAAAACTGTCACCATAAACTTCTAATATCCACCTTGCTCACAAAATCTTTTGGAATTTTTTTTGAATACGATACCTTTATGTTATAGGAATTGAGGAAAATTGTTGCCATCACTATATTTTCAATGAAATGTATCAATTAAGGCAATAAAGTATTTATACTACAACGTCACCAAATGCAATGTATTACATTTTGGTCCAAATAATATTTTATATTATTTTATATATTATTAATATACATACAATTCTAGAATACCTTTTCACTATGGTTAACTTTCTGCCAAAGAACTAATTTCAATGACCAATAGAAAATATTTATTGCCACAATTTGCTTGTTAAGCGATGCCATACTACACATTTTGGACACTCTACCGTGAAAACACCCACTTATCAATCTCGTGTGGTGTGACTTGAGTGATAGTTGGCCATGTTCAACTCTGTTAGGTTGACGGCAAGTTCAGGCTTGGAACTAGGTTCATCATTGTTTTAATCGCTACACTCAAAATTGTCGATTGGGTGGCTGGTTGATGGTTCCTTGCGACTTGCCTTGGTCGCTTCAATTCTGCAACAAGCTTGGGGCAGTTATGCATCTAATGATATGTTTGGCCGCAGTAGTGACAAACTCCTCCAGTCTTCGTACTCTTGTTGCGACTTTCATCTCTAGAGACTACATGCTTCATGTTGCCGAAGTTGCACTTGATTTTTGAGCAGCAGTGTTTCCCCATCTCCTCTCTTGTGACTTCGAAGTTCTCTGCAAATATCGTCTTGCATCAAAATCACACTTAGTTTGGCCATTGTGGGCAGTGCTTGTCGGTACATTAAGGTGTTGACTAGACCCTTGTATGATTCGGGCAAAGCCATGAGTATGTATTCTACAATCTCATCGTCTGTAATAGTCTCTCCTACGCATGCAAACTCATTAATGAGCTCCTTGAGATACTGTAGGAGTTGTGTCATAGAGCTTCCTTCTTCTAGTTTTAGGTTGGTCAACTTTTGTTTCAACATAAGTTTCCTCAAGTTGATACTATTTGCATATAGATTCTTCACTGTAGACCAAAATACTTCAGACTTCATAATGTTTGCTATGTACGAGATGACGTTATCACGCACTGACAGACCTACCGTTGTAAGAGCCTTGTTTTTATGGACTCATAAGGGAGCTAATTCTACGGGATCTGTGGGTTCTACAGTGCCGGCTGGGTGTTCCACAATTTTCTAAGTATCTTTTCTCGTCATCAAGTTTTGTATTTTAAAGCTCCACACGCTATAATTGGGA
The DNA here is from genome assembly GCA_022496805.1 of Pohlia nutans. NCBI lineage: Eukaryota > Viridiplantae > Streptophyta > Bryopsida > Bryales > Mniaceae > Pohlia > Pohlia nutans. Next base: position 2,020,747 of record CM040085.1, on the reverse strand, counting down.
TTCCCTTCTAATTTTGATGTCTCCCCCATTGTGCTATCTCTAAGCGTCATGTTGGGACAAAGCAATGACAAGTAGCCTGCTCTAAAGCGTTTGAACTGTTTCTATAGGCTACTCTTGAAGTTCGTGATCTATCATGCAATAGTCAGATAACACCCTTGTTTATTGTTGTCTGAGTAGTCCAGGAGTCATGGTAGAATAGCGGCATCCGGCGTGGTGAAACAATTCAAATAAGTTTAATCAATAAACAAAAATGGCGACCGAACAATGTAGTCCAAGATTTCTGGAGCCCCTTATAGATCTCTGAAATCTACCACGTTCACAAAAAAAAATGGAGGCCTCCACTCTCAATGTACCAAACCTCTATAACATTGTTAAGCCATAGACTTTGTACCCGTACTAAAGTTTCCAAGATTCTCTCCAATACTCTTAGGTGCTCTATGTTTTCACATCTTAACCCCTAAAAGCCCGAGGGGTATCGGACAAAACATAGATGTGTTATAATATGTGCCTTCCATATGTTTTACAAAATTTGGTTCAATAGACAAAATGTAGGGCATCATGTCTACAAATTATCTGTACTGTCAAACTTCCAAAAATAACTTTAGATATATTTTTTAATGAATTTAAAAGTATTAACCTTTGAAAATTTGTATAAATTATAAATTTCACTTTTAGAGTTTAAAATTTAGCATGATTAGTTATAGTTGGTTTATTTATTGTAAACTTCAAAAAAGCAAAAGAAATGATGTAAGGAACATCATTACTTTCTCCAAATAGCAAAATTTAGAACACTAAAACAATGTTAAGGTGATCCACTTTGAAAAATTCTCCCCGGTAGAGTTTAACTTGAATTGACATAATTCAAATTGCGTTGGAAAGTACACTTGATTTAGTATTTTAAAATATTTTTTATTTTTTCAAAAAAATATTTTTTTGTTCCGAGTAGCCCGTTAAATTCAGGCAACAACCAAAAAATGGTCGTTTGAGCGTTTAGGGGTTATGTTTGTCTTACTTGCTTGACTCCTACTAAATTCCCTCATATAATGGCAAGTGTCATCTTTCACTCTAGTTCCAAGGAAAGCTACTGTATCAGTAAAAACAATCAACCAAGCAGTAGGTGGTGCAGAACCCTACTATTATAGAATGTAAGAGCAAGCCCAACAACTCCAAACCAAATATGTCCACCAAGCATTAATTTGAGGGTCATTTTTAACTTAAAGGAATGTTAAACTTAAAGTACTCCAACAACACTCTTTGTGCGAACACTAAGGCAACTCATTAAAAAAAGATTTTATGAAAATAACTTGAAGCATGAGCCGGTGAAAAGTCTTCAAGCTCGTTATCTAATTGTTGATTGAGCAAAGATGCTTACTTGGTGTGAGTAATTTGCTTACACCAAAGCTTCTATAGATGACAGGAAAACTCAAACTTCGATCCCAAATACTATTTTTTGGCATTAGTGGGTAGTTGCTTGGCTGGACGTGGAGCTGGCTACACCAAATCTTAGCATTGGTCCCTCAAAAGCACTTGCTGCTGGGCATGCTCTAATGTCTGCTCCCAACGACCATTCTCTTGGAGATTACTACAGTACAACTTAAGAATGGTGAATAGTTAAGGATAGTATCTAGAGTTACAGGCGGGCAGAAAGTGGTTCAAACTCCAGTTCAAACTTTCAAACTTTCAAACTCTGGCGGAGAGCCACACAAACCCAGAACGCAGTCCCACCCGGGCAGCCCCACTCAATGAAATTCCCGGTCTTGCCTGCCCAGTCTAGTGAGCCTGTCATCGCCGCATCCACTCGCCTGGCTTGCTTTCTCTCTGGCTTTGCTCCTCTCTCCCTCCCTCACTCCATCGCCATCGCCAACGTATCCCTCCCTCCATCCGCATCTGATGCTTTCCTTTCCACCTTGCTGGGCGTGAGCTGGCGCGCCAGATTCCCTTCCCTTGTGGATTTTCTCTGACCACCAACACTCTCGCCCACACCCCGTCAGTCAGCTTCGATCCCTCAAGGATTGGTCGTTTCCGAGCCCTGAGTCGATCTGATTGATGAGGGAGCGAACCATGGTGCATGGTTTCTGCGTGGGACAAGTGATTTCTGATCTCTTAGGGTTACGACAAGCGTGTTGGGGAATTTAGGTTTAGGAGTGGCGGTTCTTGCTTGCTTCATGGGTTTTTCTTGTAGCAGGGAGTGAAGGAATGCGATGGCTTCGATTACCAAGACAGAGAAAGCGCACCAGAAGTACCGAGCGGCACAGTATGCGGAAGCGTTGGAGCTTTACACCGAGGCGCTGAATGCCGCGACGCAGCTGAACCACCAAATCGCGCTCCACAGCAACCGCGCGGCCTGCCACCTGAAGCTGCAGGAGTACAAGCAGGCCGCGGAGGAATGCAGCGCCGTGCTGGAGCTCGACGCGAAGCACGCGGGCGCCCTCATGCTGCGCGCGCAGACCCTGGTGGCTATGAAAGATTACCACTCCGCCTTGTTCGACGTCAATCGCCTGCTGGAGGCCAACCCCAATTCCGACGTTTACCGCACCTTGCAGGCGCGCCTCAAAACGCAGATGGCCTTGGCGCCCATTCCCGAAGCCGACAATGAAACGCCCCCGGACTCTCCCACTCAACGAAAGCTGCCCGCGCTCGCGCCGCCCCCGAAGCCCGCGGGCTGGGCGGCCATTGCCAAACCCAAGGGCCACACTGGCGTGGATTACTCGCGCTGGAGCGGCTTGGGCGACGACATCAGCAGCGACGAGGATGAGGACGAGGAGCCGCAGTACCAGTACCGCCTCACCAACGTTGGCCTCAGCAATTTCCGAGTTGTGTAAGATATATCATACTCTTTTGCTTTCCAAAGTGAGTGTCGTTCTCCGACCCTTGTATAAATATGAGAATCGCTTATCAATCTCAACTTCAATACATGAGACTCGTTGTTGCCATTCCATTGTGTAGCAATTGTAGTCTTCTAAATTTAGTTTTTCGAATGTTATCGGTCTTCTACTGGAACCATTTTGAGGCGTCTACTGAGTTGTTCTTGGACCATTGTATAGTTATGAGAATCGCATATCAATCTGACCTTCGAAAACAGACTCGTTTTTGCCATTCTGCTGCATGCATGTAGGAAGTGGAGTCTCCTAGGTTTTAGCCTTTCTAATGTGATCCGATGCCATTTGAGGCAGGTTGGAATTTGCATGTTTCTTTAATTAGGTGTCAGGAGTGTTCTTCTTGGACCAATGTATAAAGATGAGAATCACATATCGATCTGAACTTCAAAACAGTCTCGTTTTTGCCGTTCTGTTGCATGCATGGTGCTTCTAGCATGTAGGAAGTGGAGTCTCCTTGGTTTAGCCTTTCTAATGTCATCGGTCAACTATAGAGGCAGGTTGGAATTTGCATGTATCTTTAATTAGGTGTCGGAGTGTTCTTTGGACCATCGTATAAAGATGGGAATCTCATATCAATCTGTACTTCAAAACAGTCTCGTTTCTGTTGCATGCATGGTGCTTATAGGATATAGCTAGTGTAATCTTCTCACTTTTCTAGGTTTAATCTTTTAATGTCAACGGTCTACTACTGAAACTCTTTTGCAGGTTGGAATTTGAGTGTATCTTTAATTAATATTGTAAAGTCTCATAGAACTTTGTGTAAGTTCAGAGTATTGTGGATTGCTTTTACAGAAGGAGTTCATTCAGAAGCGATGGTAAGTGAAGGCATTTGTGCTTAGAGAATTGAACTCTTAGATGAATTTTTAGTACTGTTTCGCAGACGAGGAGAGTAAAAGCATAGGAAGATTGTTGCACCATGAATTTGTGTGCTTTCTTCTTTGTCGGTGTGCCGTTTGTGTTTATGCGCCCATTCTATGAGTGGTGTTTTTGCAACGCTTTTGTCCACAAAATTGCAATCATTCCCCAACGGCCCTGCAAAGTTGCAACTATCATGCTTGTGCTCTTTTGTGAGCTCTTTACTAATTATTCGATGGGTAAATACTACCGCATATTTAGAACTGGAGTTTGCAGGATGGCACTCAAGCTCTTATCATTATGTTGCACTGATTTGTGGGCTTTTAAGAATTGGGGTGTCACTCAGTTGAATCTTTTCAATCACCCATCTCGTTTTTCCAAGGTGACGGACAAGAATGGAAACCCTAACAATAGTTGAGAAGTTGTCGAATTCTTTTGATAAACTAATGGGATGTTTTGTTTTATCATAGACTTGGTCATCAAAGGCTTGGACTTTGGATTTGGCCTTTGGAGACTTCACACTATCATAAGGAATTTAGGACCCATGGATTTTAAACGATTTCCATGCGACATTCGATATTTTATGGATTTGTGCATTTTTTGCACGGATTTTGTGTTGATTCCACGCGGATTTTGCACTTTGTTAGATAACAAAAAGAGTGAATGCAAAATCCATGTGGATTCAATGCAAAATTAGTGCAAAAATTGTGCGAAAATACATGCATCCATGAAATATTAAACTTTGCACAAAAATTGTTAAAAACCCGTAGGGTCCTAAATTCTTCAAATCGAGAGACTGGGAGTTTATAACCAAAGGTTTGGACTTCGAACTTGGTCGTAAGAAGCTTCACACTATGGTCGTCCAAATCGAGAGGCCGTGGGAATTCATGGCCAAAGGTTTGGACTTTGAACTTGGCTTGTGAAGGATTCACACTATGGCTGGCCAAAGGTTCCAATTTCTATATTTTATTATACATTTCAAGCACAATCTTTTGGACTCTCAATAGCCTTTGGACTCGCAACTTCTTTTGACCATAAACTCCCATGTCCTTTCAATTTGGACGGCCATTGTGTGAAGCAGTCCTAATCCACATGACAATGAAATTGACACAAGAACTACATTCCATGTTGAGGGTAGACTTTATACTACTTAATCAATTTAGGTTATTAAAAACAAACCCTATCAGAAATTTAGCCATTTGCTTTTATGAATGTTAAATTATGTATGCATTATATGGATATTTGTACTAATTTTTGTGTGTGTGCGTGCATACATACATATATATAGGATGTATTAGGTGATTGAATAGAAATTTTATTATAGATCTCGTAAAATAGAGGCAATTAGGTTATTTTCACATAAACATTGGTGAAAACATTGAACATAGAGTAATGAATGGCCATAGCATTAATTTTTTATAAATTTTTCTTTGTTGTAGACTCGGGGGGGTCAGTGTGTTAAAAAGTTAAGGATATAGGTGCGAACAACAACTATTTTATAGGGGGGTATTACTTGTTTTTTTGGTTTTTTTTTCACATGCTATCATTATGTAATTTTCTACTTTGGGTTCATAGAAAAGGGGCTTGCATTACTTATAATTCCAAATTACCTATTATTTCATACCCTATAGTACTTTAAAGATGTCCAGTGCCATTTTTGATACCCTATATTACCTCTAAGTCCATTTATAATTTTTTGTTCCCATGTTTTTAAAATACCCTATCATTTGTTCGCACGTATATTGCTACTCCAACATATCACTACACCCCCCGAGGTTGTAGATTTTGGAATGTCAAGAGTTGTATGGAGTTTGGTTATTGTTAATGTGTGAGATACACCTCAAACTATAAGAATAAATACTAATAATGGCTTAACATTCCATCCTTGAAGTTTAGTATTTTGAAATAGGGAGTTAAATTTATTTTCTTTATGTTCGATTGCTTCTTTAGATAAGTGGTCATTGTAAAAAGTAAATTCAATAATTTATAAATTTAGGTAAAGGTTTAATATAAATTTTGGATATACTATTGAATGCTTGACTACGGATGCATAGAAAATGACACGCTTCACATTTGCATATAAGTAGAGAACAAGAGGAAAAAAGTAGTCAAGAAAGTACCATATTGTTTAAACGTTTGGAGTCAAATGTCTTTCTATTCATTAGTGTAAATTACTCAAGAAATTACTAGAAGTTGAAAGAGGATACTCTCACGGGGTGTACTCTTTATTAAACCTTGGCATCACATGCGTTCATGACCTCCTAAAAGTTACCCCTATATATACAAATTTTTAACCAGTGAAAACAAAAGTGTATAATCAAATTTCAATCATAAAAAATGGGAAAATATATGTATGCGTGAAAAAAAAAACCCTAAACCAATAGCATAAATATACAACAATTAAATAAATTGATAAAAAAACCCTTTATGTTATGTACAATATTAAAAAATTAAAATTAAAAAGTCATTGAGGATTTTTCATTCCTATGATGTAATTCATACATGTTTGATTGAACATTATTTACTAAGTTACATTAGGTAATGCAATGATTGTTTCTAAACTTATTATGACATGATCACTAAGATCATAAGTCCACTTTGACCCACAAGACTTCTGATCTCGCTTCTCATATCAACAATTTTTCGCTCATATTTCATCCATTATAGCTTAAATGTAGTAAAGCTTGTAAAACCCTACGATATAAATACATGTGTTCAACACTTTGAAATGGCTATACATATATCTATTTCTTATCAAATTATAATATGACTAATGTATGTGTATCATGTATATTGATGTTTTTATTAATCCCCCTCTTGTGCACTCATGTGATTCCTCACACACATAAAAATGTGCACCCCGGGAGAATACGAGTGATTTTCAAATTTTGTGCGGTACTTTATCATGTTTTCTGATTCTTAGGGCATTGATCTGCTTAAATTTTCAGCAAAATAGCACATATAACAATGTGTTTGAGTAGAGTTATATAATGTGGAAGTAGTACTGTAGGTGGAGCCATAGTAAACAAGCTTCGCAAAAAATAATTCTAAAAATGAATGCTAAACTTCATGGGAATTCTTTTTTCATTTTTTATGGTAAAAAAAGAATCTTTAAGAATACTCAAGAATATTGCATCTACAGAAAAAAAATTGAAAAAATTAAATATTCGACACAGATGTGCAAACCTTACTCTCCACTTACAGTAATGGGGTGTTTAGGTGGCCAAAATCAAAATTTCCAAAAATTACCATATATCGTCCCTATCAAAATTTAAAGAGTTTAATTAATGGTGCATATTTTATAGAAGGGTTGTTCCAATTTTTATTTTAAAAAGTAGTAATCAATCTAAGTGTAATCTTTTATTTTTAAAAGTTTTAGGGAAGTTATATACTAGTTCTTTACTGTCGCTCTCAGTTTAGTTCTTAAAATTGGCTTTAAAAATCCTATTGGGCCTTATTATGGAGTAAATTTTTAGAAGGACCACATACACCTTTGAAATCAAAAAGTTTTAGATTATGTACCTTCATGTTTGTGTTGGGCTAAGCGGTGTGTTTTAACCCTTAACCCCTAAACGCTCAAACGACCATTCTCTGGTTGCTGTCCGAATTTAATGGGTTGCTTGGAATAAAAATATGTTTTTGAAAAAATAAAATTACATTTTAAAATACTACATCAAGTCTACTTTCCAACGCAATTTGAATTATGTCAATCCGAGTTAAACCCCACTTGGGAGAAGTTTTCAAAGTGGATCACCTCAACATTGTCTCAGTGTTATAAAATTTGCTATTTGGAGAAAGTAATGATGTTCCCTCCATCATTTCTTTTGCTTTTTTGAAGTCTACAATAGATAAATCAACTTTAACCAATCATGATAAATTTTAAACTCTAAAAGTGAAAATTATAATTTATACAAATTTTCAAAGGTTGATGCTTTTAAATTCATTAAAAAAAAAGATCTAAAACTATTTTTGGAAGTTTGACCGTACGGATAATTTGTAGAGATGATGCCCTACATTTTGTCTATTGAACCAAACTTCATCAAACATATAGAAGGCACGTATTATAACACATCTATGTTTTGTCCAATACCCCTTGGGCTTTTAGAGGTTAAAAGATATGGCTTTGAAATTCTTGATTCCTGCACTCAAAATCTTTTTTTTTAAACTCCATTTTAAGCATGATTCTCTTTTTAATTTACTTTGGTTCTATTCTAAAGAAGTATAAATGCCTTAAAGATGTTCGTTTTGGTATTTTTAAAACCTCATTTGATTCAACGTAGTAGAAGTTATGAGCAAGATTCTCCCAAAAAAAAGGTAAACCCATGGGGCTTAGTGCGTCTTTTAAGAGTTAACCCCTAGAGGACAAAGTTCAATTTGGAAGCCAACAATAACATTTAGGCACACGATTATGGATGCAATTTTAGTTACATAAAGAACAATTTTTTTGTGAGCATATAAAAATGAACTAGCTTTTAGGCACACTTAGTCTCATAGCATTTGAATGAGGAGTTGCAGAGTTATATTCAAAAATATGTTTTCTTATCTTTCTCGGTCCAAAAATAAATAAAATCTTAAATTTTTTCAAAATTTTTTTGAATTTTTTCCCAATAGAATATATCCATATATATTCCCTCCTTCCCATAATAAACGATGCTTTTGAGAAAAAAGATTGTCCCAAATTACTTGATGCAAATCATTCATTCAATTTGAAGTTGTTGTTTTTTATGTATTTTAACAAAGCAAAATTACAAGACAAGTGCACTTCAGATTAGAGGCAAAAGTCCAAAGGCTATCGCCTTCCAAAATGCCTACATGACAACACTTTTTGACCATTTGGCTCCAAGGTGACGGCCTCTTGACCATAGTTTAGGTCGAGCAAGAATGAAAACCCAAACGATAGTTGAGAGGCCGTCGAATTCTATTGATAAACTAATGAGATTTTTTATTTTATCAAAAGCTTGGACATCAAAGGCTTGGACTTAGGATTTGGCCTTTGGAGCTTCATACTATGGCCGTTCAAGTCGAGAGGCCAAAGGCTTGGCCTTTGAACTTCTAAAATAGGACTTCACACTATTTTGGCCAAAGGCTTGAACTTTGGGCTTGGCCTTTGGAGGCTTCACACTATGACCATCCAAGTCGAGAGGCCGTGGGAATTTATGATCAAAAGTTTGGACTTTGGATTTGGCCTTTGGAGGCTTCACACTATGGCGACCCGAAGTCTTTAATTTCTATATTTTATTACCTATTTTCAGCCTATTCCTATAAATTCTCAACAAATTTTGGACACAAACTCCCACAACCTCTCGACTTGAACGTCCATAGTGTGAAGCAACCCTAAGAACCTTATGTGGAATACACCATGGTTGATTTGCCAATAAAAAAAAACGATGCTATGAGATTCTCCAATGAGAGTCAGATGTTGTACAACACAAATTTCATTTTACATAGAAACTCGCTTTCATTTGAGGCGAAAAATAATTAAAAAATAATAATGATTATTATTTTTTAATTATTATTTTTTAAACAACTTTCTGGACGCTTTTATTCTGTAGAAAAATTGATAACTTTCACTAAAGAATGTTATGCATGAATGTTAGGCAGTTGCAACACCGAGAATCCAAAATCCAGGCAACTGCCTTGACTGTCAATCAACAGTTTCAATGTAGATTACCAAGTTCTCAGAGTGGTCAATTGATTGCATCCCTACATAAGGTTCTTTAGCCCTTGTGAGCTGTATCTTGGAATAAGAATCGTTGCACAAGAATCGTTGTAGCGGATTTTAGAATATTGGACATGCCACGTCATTCTTTATCCAAAGAATGATGATGGAGGGTTAAAAGTCCACAGCAGCTCCGCCTCAAGAAGACAAGAGTCATATGTTTTGAATTTTTTATCTTTCATGCAGTGAGAGTAAAAGGGTGAACCGTGGCAAGGGCTAAAAAGAACCTTATGTATCATCGTCATGTTTTATAATATTTAACCCCTAAACGTCACATTATTTAGTTTTTGGACGACTAACAATTTCAAACTCACCCTACATTCTCATCGATGCTTGGATGAAAGTCATCCAATTTTTTGGAGATACTTCACCAAGTTGTTGTCCTATCCAATGGTTGGATTTGGTGATACTAGAGTACATATTTTTCTAAAAATACAAATTTAGAAGTATGTCAAGTTGTTGACCAAGCCAAAATTGCATTGGCTGTAGTTCAAAAGTGGCCTTGCAAAAATGAGGTCATAGATTTAAGGAACACAAAAATTTCAGAGAATCACCACATTAATGACGGAGGGGGTAAGGGCAAAACCTAGATGTGTTATAAAATGTTACTTCTGCAACTTTGATGAAGTTTGGTCCAAAAGAGAAAATGAGAAGCATGATGTTTAGTAATCATTTGTATCATCAAACTTTCAAAAATTTGTTTTAGACACTCATTTAATGAATTTAGAAGCATTTATCATTTAATTTTCACCAAAATTACAATTTTTATTTTAGAATTTGAAATTTGGTATGATTGGTTAAAACTAAACATTCTATTCTAAAATTAGAAAATAAAATATTTAAATGAGAGAACATCATTACTTTCCCAAAATAGACAAATTTCAAATGAAATTCATCAAACATAAAATATTTAAATGAGATAACACAAGGACAATGTTGAGTTGTTTGTCTTTGAAAAAATCCTTGGTGAACCTCAATATTGCAAATGAAATTCATCAAAAAACAGTAGAACATGATCTTTACCTCCAACTTCGACAAATAATCAAATTCATTTACAGGGTTTACTTACGTATTGGACTCCTGTAGTTCTGTTCCACAGGGACAGAGGACGTTTGTTTAATTTTTTAATTTTTTAAGCAGATGGACATTTTATTCAGACAGAGGACGTTAGGACGTTAGGAGTTAGGACAGTGATTTTTATTTTTTGTGTTAAAAATTTTAATGACCTTTTAATGACTTTTTATGATTTTTTATGATTTGCAGTTTATAAAAATTTACACAAATATTAATATAAACATTTATATTTTAAAGATTTTGGTACTATATAATTTGCCAATATAGTACATGAGGAATCAATGATTTATTCTTTCAAAGCTCCTATTCAATTGTAGGTCAGTTTTAGTTCTTGCAAAATGAATGTTCCTTTTTCAGTAAATTAAAATTTACAAAAAATAAATTAAAATCTCAAACATAAGGTTTTTAAGCCCATGTACTACTCACCTCCCAATTTGGTCATATTTTGTCAGGGAATAGCATAAGAACCTTCTGAATAACTCTTGTTCCATTTGTACCAAAAATAAATTTTAAAACAAAAAATCTCAAACAATAGACTTATTCTTTAGCCCTTTAATGTCCAGATCCTCCACCGATTTCAAAGATGTGTTATAAAATGTTTGATGAATCACAAAAATGGAGTTGATATATAAAGAAAAGTTGTAAATCTCCATGTGTAGATCACATCTATACGGTTGGATTTATCATAATTTTTATTAATAAATTTTAAGTAAATTTTCAAGGTTTTCTTTTGAAATTCAACCAAAATTCAACTAAAATTCAACTAAATGCAAATTAGCAATTTTTAATTAGAAAAAATTGTAATGAATTTGAAATAATGTGCACTATGAGATGATATAATGTCCATAATTTGATTCTACTTATTTTGGAAAATAATTTTTAAGATCTCACTTTTTGAACTAAGAATAAAATTAGACATGAACCACTTTTGTTATTTAAAGAAACTAGCTTGACCCGTGCCGGCCACCTGCACATAAAATATTTCAAAATTTCAAAAAAAACTCAATGTATTTATAATAGTCATATTTTCCCAAAGGTCAACATTGAGGTTTAAAATTGGTATTTTGAATAACCTTTAAAATGACCTTTGAAATAACCTTTGAAATCATTTATTAAGAAGATATTTAACCTTTAAAATAACCTCGCAGGTTCCACTCCGGAACTTAGTCAAATAATCACTTATTCCATGTGTAAAATGTCATGCGCGGACAGACACACAAAAAACACCCTTCTTCCTTATTATATAGATTCACAATATCTTATTTTGAAGATTCATACCGTACAAATGGTAGTCAACTAGGACAAGAATTAAGAGAATTTTGGATGGATGAAAAGCATCACCATATGTGGTGAAGGGACGCATCGGAAATCATCCAAGAATATAGACATTGGCGCGTCAAAGGGTTCAATAGGACATTGGCGCGTCAAAGGATTGACAATTTTTTTTTCCGGATTTAAAAAATCTTTAAAATAGGGTTCTTTTCAATTTTCAGATTTTATAAATTACTCCCTAAAAGATAGATGCTACATAAGGTTCTTTAGCAGTTAGTGGAGTCCACCTTGTAGCACTGTAGAAGCTTTAACATTAAAATAATACAATGTCTCACCATCCAATCTTTAGCTAAAGATGATGTGGACTTGCCCATAATTTCGAATTTGCTACAATGATTTGGGAATAGTGGCCAAAATTCTAAGGTCAACAGTAGAAGGACTAAAGAACTTTATATATGAGTGCATATTCAAGTTCAATATCCATCACTATTTATCCTCCATTTTGCTAATATATACACTAATAAAAAAGGGTACTTAGGCACCAAAGAATATTGATAGAGCGTGATGCCTTAGGCCTATATTAGCATCAAGCTAGTGTCTATATAGGCCTTGGGCATCACACTCTAGTACTATTCCTTGGTGCCCAAGTGGCCAAGTACCCCCTTTTCTAGTAATATGAATGAAACTTTTATTATTATTTTTTATTCAAGTATGAGATTACATTTCTTCTATAATTTATATAGAAATTTTAGATTATTTTGTGAAGATTTGAGATTATTGTCTGCGGATTTTTTTAAAAGTGAAGAAACTTATATGAAATACAAAATGAATTCCAAAATATAAAATTTTCTTCATGGGTATGTGTTATAGTGAAGAAAATTATAGTACAAATCAAAATTATGTGATCTATATTTTTTAAATTTCTAAGTTATAGTTTTATCTTCTAAACTTCAAATTGCAATTAATCATTAAATTTTGGGAAATTTTGGAAAGTTCAAATTGGAATAAAAAGTAGACTTGTTAAACTTTTAAAAAATTGAATTCAAGTATATATAATTTTTTGTTTTGATGGCTAAAGTTGAGATCAATAATAAAAAGCTAAAAGTTGCCAAAATGCACTATGGGGGTGACATGTGCTATAAAAAATTTGTAACTCATCAATTAGGGAAGTTCTAACACCATCCAAAGCAAACATATTGAAAAAAGTCAAAAACCCTAAATTAAAAAAATAAAAAAATAAAAAAATAAAAATAATTGGATGAAAAAACATACTTTTTTATTCAGTACCATTATACAAAAATCATCCAAACACTAATTTTTGGTTGTAGTGGCATTAAAGGATCAAAGATAACTCTAATGTCTACACAATGAATCTAAATAATGTAAATTTTATAGAAGCATATGTCCATTCAATAATTTGGTTCAATTTTATATGAAGCTTGTGTACTTCGAATGTTGCAATATCTTTTTTTGAATTCCTTCTACCGTAGTACCATAGCAGGGTCGCCACCCTACGAACAAATATTTAATTTTTTTTGAAAAATAAGGTTTGTTCCTCAAAAAATGAATTTCTTGGTTTTCGTCTTTGAGCAAAATATAATTTGTTTTTTGGTCCTCATAATTTCCAAATTTTTACGTTTTTTATTTTTTGAATTATTTTTTGGCAACCCTGCTATGGTACTACAGTATTAGACAAGTAAGTATGGGTCTACAAGAAAAAAAATTGAAAAAAATTGTCACTCAAGATGCTAATGTTAATTTATACTAATTACTCCGTTTATCCGTCTGTCTTAGTTTTTAGCATGTTTTAACTTAACGCGTTCATTGCCAAAATAAAAAGTAGTGTTAGAACTCATAAATGGTCTATCTTTAATAGTAGTATGTAGTTTTTATGTCATTCTCATTGTCCGCTCCATTTGAAGTAGGCACGGCTCACATTTGAAGTATAAAACATAAGACAAATATTGCAAAAAGAAAATGCCAAAAATAGGACAACTATTTCCGATAGGAGTAGCGTTTTTGAAATGAGACAAAAAAAACTTCACATTTTCTTAAGTGCTCTTTTAATTGTAGAATACAAAAATTGTATAGGTGTGGTTAAAAGTAACAAAGAAGGATGTGGAACTATAAGTTATGGTTAGAAATTTACTAGCCAAAAGAAGTGTTACCAAACATTCAAGAATATACCAATGTTGCTTAATTGTAGTACTTGATTACTAGACAAAGTGACAAACACAACGTCAAAGATGTCTACTATACCTCCCTGTCTATAGACAAGCATATTCTCATAATATATGGAATATTCAAGAACATTCAAGATTGGATATTCAAGAAATTTTCATCCATAGCAAGTTGTTTAACAAATTTGACACTTGTTTAATTAGACTATTGATAATATACCTCTAATATGATGTCGGGCAATGGTCTGATATAGGTACCTCCTCCAAAAATAGTGTGATTTTCGAGAAATATCTTTTTGGTAAGAAAAAGACATTAGAAAATTACAAAAATTAGAGGGTGTTATAGACACTATGGCTGCAACTATATACATAGAGTGAAAAACGGAATCTCTAGCACATATAAAATAGGTTAGACATAAGTCATACTATGTGAGACGCGTAAAAGTGGTACCCATATCAGGCCATTCCCTGTCAAGTTGAAAATAGTGGCAAACATGATAACCTTCCAATGTTGTGCAGTTGTGATGAACATTCTATTCAGTTGAAAAACAATTGGAAATTTTCTTCCTCATTTTACTTAGAGAATCTTACTTGATTTTGGAAGTGACTACTTTTATACTAGAAAAAATAGACAAAAAAGTGGATGAAATTGCCAACTCTTCTTAAAGAAATTACTAAGAGTGTATTATAATAGATGATTTTATGGATGAGTATATACATAATTAGTATAATTTTATTTTATACTTTTATATTATAATTTATAAAGTTTTATATTAAAATAATAGTATTATGTTTGAAATTTTTATAGATGATAGACGTTCAGATATCAAATGGATGTCATGTTACTAGTAGAAATCCTATCAAATGTGACTTATCTTTAATGACTAAATTCTGTTGTGACTTGTCCACAATGACTGAAATTGTGATTTTAAGTCACTAAAGACAAATCACAACGGACATTTATCCTTAAAGATAGGTCAATTTGACAAGATTTCTATTAGTGTGTTCATCATGGATGTGACATAGAGCTCTCGTTTGTCACTTATTGAGAATAATGAAGATATTTTTAAAATATTCTAAAATGTACATGGAATATTAGAAATATATCCATCATATTGTTAAATTTTTGTCATGTAGGAGCGTAGGACATGTCCTAAACGATCAGCTATCTTATCATTGAGTGACAAAGCGATAAGAATTCATCTATGTCCGTGATTTTTGATAAAGTGGGTTATATTGATATTATTAATAAAAGCGTTAGATTATTGAAAGTTAGGATTGTAAAGCTTGAATTCTATATTGTCGCACTCCTTTACTAAATCCATTTTGTCACATGTACTGTACATGTTAACCCCTAAATGCCGCCCAGACCAAAAAGTGGTTTATGAATGAAACTGACTATTGAATTCCAACTACTATGTGGATGATTTTCATCCAATTCTTTTTGTAAAGGACTTCACTTGGTCATGCCACCCCTTCAAGTTAAATTAAAATCATTCACGCTATTTTTAGATATTACATGGGTCCCAACTACAAAAAGAGTCGTAAAAACGGTTCACTGTGTAGTGTTTTTTGAAATTTTTTGCTTGTTTTGCTTAAACTAAATTTAGGCCATGAAAATGAGTTCCATTACATTTGAGTTTAACTAACAAAATGAAGTTTGCCACGTGTGGTTTCTAATCCACTTTGAATTTTTGGAAAATTTTGAAAATTGAGTGTTTTATTGTAATTACAAGTTCAGTGGGTTTTACCATGGTGTATCAAAAAATCTAAATTTAGATAAACGGATGATTTTCATTTACTGGAAATTTTCTTCATTGTAATTTATACCTTTGGCAAAAAAAATCGGAATTTTTTATTACATTTTGTAATTGATATGAATTTTCTTTACAATAGCTTCAAAAAACCATAGTAATTTCAAATTTTCACCAAAATTTATGAAAATCTATTTGTAGTAGACACGTGGTTTCATCTACTAAAAATATAAAGTTGAATTCTTGTATTATTTTTAGTCGCAAAATTGAGTGTGACAAATAAAGCATGATTCCATGATCATAGGCCTGACCTTTAGGGGATAGCCCCTAAAAGCCCCAGGGATATTGAACAAAACATAGATGTGTTATAAAATGTGCCTTCCATATATTTGAAGTTTGGTTCAATAAACAAAACGTAGGGCATCACCTCTACAAATTATCTATACAGTCAAACTTCCATAAAAATTAACTTCATGCATGTGTGATCCAATTTGAAAGGGGATGATTTGTGAAATTTCATGCCTCACTTCATTTTGTAGTGATACACCAAAAGAAATTAAGATCTTAGTTCAAAAGTGCTTGTGAAAAAATGAACTCATAAAATTAAGCAACCAAAAAATCTTCAAAAACCACCACACTTAGAGTAGTACATTTCAACCCATCACGACAAATTTCATCCACAGATTGTCAATATCTTATTCGTAATCAAATTACGAAAGAATTTTGAATTTTAGGTTTCAAAATTTATACAAAAATATTGGTGATAGCAATCGTATATCTAACTGTATGGATAGAATCTAAAATTCATAATGTACAACTTTTATTCATACATCAAGTTCAAAATATCCCTCTTAGTTGCATTTTATACTGCATCTTTGCAATTCTCCAAATTTGGAGAGGGGTGAGGACCTTTTGGGGTTGAATTGTTAACACTACACAACTATTTATTATCACATGTACACTGGTTGCACAATGTATAATTATAAAGAGTTCTAAGTATACTCCAAATGGTCCCATAAGTCCACAACCATAACATTGTTTTACCTAAAACCATCAATTTTGAATAGGAACCAACCTGAATTCAAAAAGTGATATGTTTATCATGAAAAGATACTAGAGAAAATCAAAATATAACCAAAATCAGTTCAATGTTTGAGGGTGCACGTCTGATAGGCTAAAGAATGTTTTAACGAGATCATTGGCATGTGACATTTTACATATTCAATTGAAGAAGGTTCAATTATACAATTATTTCTCTAAAAAATAAGCGTTTACCCCTAATTTTTCAAGAAACCAGATTGGAGTCTTTAAAAAAAAGTCAGAATCTGGTTTCTCTAAAAATTAGGGGTTAAAAATACACTACATTACATTCTTGTTACAACCCCAGTAGACCCGCGGCCAAGGACAGGCAACTTGCATGTCATCTTCTTTTCTCACATGATAATTCTGGTATTTAGCTAGACTTGTGCGAACAGATGACTTGGTCACTGTCGTCCCATGCATGGTCCTCAAACTGTTTGTCAAAGTTGTCCTGCAATTACGCATAAAATTTGTACAAGGCCATATCATCCACATATGTGTTTGATACTGTTATGAGTACGTGGATCATGACATGATAAAGCAACCTGGCCGGTGAGCATTTTACGCGCACTTGAGAAAAGGACACATCAGCACATGAGCCGTGATCAATAACCAAAACCAAATCAGCTCGATCAGGTACCAGGAATCCTCCAGATGCTATTAATCAATGAAGTCCTTGAAACCTTGGCATCAAACCAGTCTACTTCCCCATGCATGTCACGAGTCAAAAGTTTATGTATATCATCATATAATGCAATGTGCATTCAGGCTGCCATGTAATTGAAAATCATTCAGACAGGCTCAAAATTGTTTTTTGGACTAAAGTCTTGAGAACTAAACTACAATAAATAAATAAATCATTCAACTCTTGCTGACCTTTGGCCCTCCATGCCTCACCATGTCCTGCAACAGCCCCTCCGGCTGCTGCTGCTGTTGCTGCCCAAGAGTACTACTCTCTGCGCCTTGCCCGTGTAAACTCTCTGATCTAATGTTAAGTTGCTGTGGTTGTTGCATCGGAGTTCTTTGCTGGCCACGAGGATCTAGACTTCCTGAACCAAGACTACTAGCACTCATCGACGGTGGTTGATCAGATCTATCTTCAAAATTTGGACGCCCGGAGCTGGAGCTGACTAGAGTCTCCAGGCTTTGATCAATGCGACTACTGGTACCAGGCAAATGGATCTCATGTCTGTCAGGCGTGATGTTGGAGCTAGAAGCGGGACCGGAAATGGGAAAGCCGGTGAACAAGGGTCTCTGCAGGGGATGATCTGATATCGATCGGGTTAGTAAAGAATGGGGAGGTCCAGGCGGCTGTTGTTGTTGCTGTAAGAGGTTGCGGGGCATGAAACTACTACTGTCGGCCTGCTGCGCGGTGAAGTGGAAGGGCTCTTGCTTGACAGATCCGAACGCCGGGTCTTGTAAGCCCAGGAACTGCTGCGCGCGGAGCAGGCTGTCTTGCTGGAGGCCCAGCTGCCGCATGTGGTGCGGGGGGAAACTCGCCGGGGAGAAACTCGGGTTGGGCTGCAGGCCTCGCATGGTGCGGAGCGCGTTGGCTTGTTGCAGGGAGGCCAGGTTGAACCCCGGCGGCAGTGGCAGCAGGTTGGCGCCCCCCGGTCCCAGCGGACTCTGGAACAGCCCCATGCCCAGCGGTCGGTCCCCGAAGTAGCCCCCGCCCGCCGGTCGGTGCAACCCCGGCGTCTGGTGCGAGTGTGTGCCTTCGTACGTTGTGATCACCAGCCCTGCGTCCTCGTTCGACCTCTCCACTCGTTTCCTCACCGGGCATAATGGCGTGGTGCACCTGTAGTAGTTTCTGCACACCATATCATAACAATTAAGCACTGTCACTTGTTGGAATCTATGAACACAAATGTATATCCCGGCCTCAGAGTATGTCAAAATGGAGCGCTAACATTGTACAAGGACTGTTATAGATCTGAGGTTTTAGAACCTGTGCCTAATTAATTGCAATCTGCCATTTGAACAACCATAGAAGAAAGATAGATATTCAAATTATGCATCTCCCTCATCCATCAAGCTACGTAAAATATCATCCAGTTGTCTTTCTGTATGTCATGGAATATGTAAGGATCTATTAATCTTTTTGACATAGTATTAATAAGGTAGAGTTTAACTTGCCATCCAACCATAGAAGAAAGATAGATATTCAAATGTATCTCCTTCATCCATCAAGCTACTTAAAATATCATGCAGTTATGTTCTACACGTCATATTTTTAAGAATTAGATATAATAATAATAATAATCGTAGGGCTGATGTGAAGACCAATGCAAATAAAGAGTCTGTTGAGGGTAGTTCGACTATTCATGTCCTCCTTGAGGGCAAGGATAGTGAGGTCGTCTGTTTACATATAACAGATTTTTTAGTGAGTTGCTAGCCTAGTTGGAACTAATACCATGGAGTGACATAATTCCAACAGAATTTAGTTGACTGCCGACTGGTTGTTCACCGATTCTCTGTTGCTATTCGTGAGTTCATCTAAATCGAATACAGACATCAGTAAAGGGTCGAGCAGACAGAATTGAAATGCTACTATTGTTAGAGATCGTGGCCTGCATAACCTCCGACGTGAAACTTCAATGTCATGTGTAGTTAAATGTTTGAAAATAATAATAAATAAATCTCGGGGTCGGGGTAAAAGTCACGATGGATTTCCAGTCGTATTAAAGTCTGACAGTCTACCACGTGAAGACTTTGTCAGCGCACTCACTAGAGTGTGCATATAAGGTACAGACACCTATAACCGACAACTTAAGCATTTCAGCATATCAAAACTTGGGTTATCGATAAGGAGATAATTTTCGTTCGTAGGAAAATAAGGTTCATGAAGAATGAGCATTTTTCCATGAATTATCTCCCAATATTGAAATTTGTATAATTTTTCAAAGTGAAAAGTACTTCAGAACCCATAACCGACATATACAAATGAGGTACATCTGTTCTTTCACAATCTAGGAATTAGGATATATCGGTTATTGGTCACCTGTCGGTTATGGGTGTCTCTACCTTAAGGGCCACGAAGGTTACAATATCCTACTCAGTCAACTAATATTGCAGAGATCAGCATAAATAACGTGCACTAGCTACTATTGTAACAGTGCATTGATCATTATTATATACCAGGGTATCTAAGTTCAGAAATCATTCTTTGAGATGACATAACCAAACACACGTAGATTGAAGACCTTACCTGGGATGAGGGCTATTCTTCACGGCCTTTTGGCCATATTTACGCCACTTGAAACCATCGTCGAGAACGTCCACATCAGTTCTGGTTTTGATGGCATATCTGGGTTCTCTTAACCTCTTGGCGCCCCCTCGTTTCCTCGGCTTACTTCTGCCAAAAGCTCAATCGCAACATCTTAGTAAATATTGCTATACATACTTCCAACTCTAGTTTGGATTTTGGAAGTACACAGATTTTGCTACAAGATTCAAGTAAGAAGCGCATAAATTAAAATTTGAAAACAATCCAACCTACGACAAATCAAATTGTCACAATATCAGGAGGCTACCCTGGTTTCAAATTACATGATATATCCACCTCCTGTAAGTTTTGAGATAGAGGTCCCTTATGACAGATGACATCTACGAATCATCCATGATATCGATCGACTTCCTGTAAACTCTACAGACATCAAAACGCTAGCACTCCCTCCCTTACTACGCTCTAATTTATTCTGAACGACGCTGTGAGGCAAAACCTTTTCTGTCATTAAAACTAGAATGAGCCTGCCTCACCATGTCATATGTTCACATACATGTCATCTTCATATAGCGCCATGGTGGGGATGTTTCTACTAGGGCCACCGATTTAAAGAGTTTCCATATGTACAACATAAATGAATTACTGTCGGATGTAATTCATCATATAAGTAAGCCATAATCTAAATTAAAACTGTACTCGAGACATGACTACAATACTTTCAAGATGAAACAGGTAGAATTGCCACATGGAAGGACTTCAAAAGAATATGAAGTTATCCCGGAAGTAAATACAGAAAGGAAGTATGAATTATGGGAGAATAGGAATTGTAGATGTACAGTTTGCTCGTCGCTAGCTAGCTAGTACCGTGGACCCGGTCACTTTCCATAGCGTGATCATGTAATCTCCGTAGCAGTCTCACCGCACACCTCCACGACCAGCTAGACCAATGGAAACCATCATGACTTCGGTACTGTAAGGTCTTTCCTGGACTTGGACAAAGTTACTGACACTAATTAACATAGCCTAATTCTCGACTCACTCACAGCAGTTTTGAAACCATTAACATTAGACCGAGACCGCATAAATAATATAACAGCATGCCTCGATACATAATGGCGGATTTCATAACAACGATGCTCAGTTACCTAAAGCACTGAAAACTAGGACAGGTATGAATTTCAGGGTTTCTTCCAAAATAACCGACACGAATATTCATTCAATATCAGAATTATCTGACTGCTGAGTCCACATTTACATCGACAGAGGTACAATTGTAAGTGCATCTTATAAGTTTTCAAATTTGAGTGCAGATCTACGAGCATTGTCTACTCGTCTAGCAACCTCCAATAGTCTACCAGATTACTAGCGATCGTAAGTAGCTGGAAGTCATGGAAACTTAGTAGTTATTAAAGAGAGTTAGCAACCCCATCACCAGATCACCGTGCATCATATCAATGTAGATAAGATTGGTTCAGTGTTAAGGGAAGCCACCGCTAGCTGTTCTAACAAGCAAGCCAGGTCCTTCTTGGTTCAGAAGCTCAGGACGGTCTAGCGAAATGACCGAACTCAACATGTAAGTATACTAAGATTAGTGAAGCTGGAAACGCAAGAAGAATGCAAACGTCGAGGATAATTATGCTCACTAATATTTGGTAGACTTGCCACGGTATATGAAGAGAATGCACCAGTGATAATTTGGCTTCAGGTGCAGATCAACTCGTGAAAAGGCTGCCAGATCGAGGTTTGGTGCTGACCTAGGGGATGAAATACACGAATATCCCTGAGTGACAGGAAAGACGATATAACTTCTTCAGCATAGTACTTCAGTTTGGGAGTACTTCAATGGTTACGCTAGATCGAGCTTGAACCTCTGCCACTGAATTAGGACTTTTGCATCTTCACTTCTCCAATTCTAGTCTATATTGAAACTAGCGCTAGTTCAAAACACTAGAAATGTACGTTACAGTATCTGAATCGATCGGACCCCAAATGTTCAGTGGTTCCAGCACTCATATCGAGCAACAAGATTCAGAATATCCCTTGTTCTTAAATTCGGTTTAAAAATCCTCACAGGGCAATGCATTAAACTGAACGCATAGAGACCGATGCAAAAGGCGAGAAATGAGCTTACTTGGGAGGATCTACGGACTTCTTCGACTGATCCGGCGTGTCGCTGGAAGCTCCAGCCGAGTCCGGTTTCTTCCTCTTGAGCCCACTGCTGGATTCACCCTGCTTCTTCTCACTGTCATCCTCATCACCTGCATTGCTCGTGGACCCCGACGACATCGAAGTATTGGACGTCCCTGCAGACGTCGTCACGGAGCCTCCTGCGCCCACTGCAGTGGCTTCCGACAGCAGGGGTGACGTCGGAGGTCGATAATTAATAACTTGCCTGGCGCCCTGAGCTGACCCAGGGTCACTGAAATGTCCAGAGCTCTCCACAAACAGTGGCACACGCGCTGCATCCAATTTCGAGCTACTACTCCCACTCCCATGTCCTGTAACCGGCTCTTTTCGTTTCGGCTCAGCCTGGACTGGTAATTGATCCAACGGAAGCTGCGGGTCTTGTGTTGGTGAGTATGAGCTGTACAAGTTCCGCTGATCCACCAATCTAGAATCCAGCCCCGGTCTGGGATGATCAAATTCTTGAAACAGCCATGGAAATTCAGCCAGCGGGTTGGCGGGGTTGGGTGAAGCGGCCACTGAAGAGCCAGGACCGTATAAGAGGCTGTGAAGTGCAGCGGGTTGAAGATCCGGGTTGAGAGGCGACGAGAATGGCCACGGATTGTTGGATGAATACTCTATGGGAGCGGGCAACGCCATGGAGCTTGAGGTGGACGGGGAGACAGTTCCGGCCTCCTGATCGGCCGTTTGATCGAACCTGCGCAGGAGCTGGTCCAGGAAGCTCTCGCCGGGGCCGGCGCCCTCGGCCTCTTCAGCCTCATTCGGGGCCTTCTCAGCCATGGCCACCACCACGACAGCCTTTAGAATGGATCCAAACCCAAACCGAGTTTCTCCAAACCCGCCTTTATTGTGGCCATTACGTGGAGAACACAGGGAACTGATCTCCCACCCCTAGCTTCCTGTAGGATAGACGATCAACAGAGAAAGAAAAAAAAACAGACACGAAGAAGAAGAGGTCTTCGAAGTCTAGCGCGACGTTTGACTGGAGCGACAAGGAGAGAGAGTACTAGTATTACGATTGGAGTACATTGGAATACAGGCTGAGATCCCTTACTCCTTGAGTGTGTTGACTCACTGTGACAATAACCACCCCTAGTTCCGGACACTTGAAGGCAGCTCTTACTAGTCTGGAACGTGGGAAGCGAACTCACTCACACCAGCGCCAGCAGGCGGAAAAATCAAATAAAGTACCACCTAATTAGTGAACTCCCCTAGAGATTCACTGCAACAACAACAACAACAACAACAACAACAACGCCTGCACACTTGTCCCTCCAAGAGCGAGTCATTCTGTTGAGCTAGCGAGAAAGAGGAAAACAAAGAAGGGCGCCCAGACGCTCAGAAGGGAAAAGCAAGCTAGCACCTGAAGGTTGGCACTCACGAATTAGGAGCTCATGAGTCCAATAGTTGTGTGCGCCTGATATGAGGAGAGGATTAATAATTCCTGTGCATGCTGAAACCCTATGATGTCGGTTGAGACCACGTTATGTGATTTTTCTTCAGGAAATGGTGTGATCTTGGTGTGGCTTCTGAACCCGTGATCATCAAGCCTAGCCTGTCGTTCTCATTATTTTCCGAACAAGGAAAAAGTTTGAATCAAAACATGTATCGGAGTGTGTTGCTCACCCGACAATCAAAAGAGCGGTGAGTCGGTGACCCCACTTGTGCATGCTCGAATCAATCCAGTTCTCCCAGTACGTGCTCCAGTGGGGTGGAGGGAACAAAGTTAACACAGAAACCCAATCGCGTTGTGTCGCCTATGAACCAATTTGCGTCACCTGTATCAGTCAAACACTGGGTGCCACCCCCCACACAGACAATAGAAAACTGATATCTGATGAATATCCAGGCCTGTCTGCTTGACCGTCACGGCACCAAAGCATCCAAGGGTGATTCTCCACCGCAATCCTGCATGTGTGCGTCCGAATTCGTAACCCTGCCTCTGAGGCTTTCCGGCACCGACACAGCCGTAGCCGAGGTTTCCCAAAATCATTTAAGAATCAATCACAATGTACAGTGAGAGGAGGGACCGAGTAGCAGAGCTAGAAACGACTGAGCTGCCGTAAGTTTTTCCTTACCCTGGTCGACACTTGAGATCGAATCCCGGCCTGCTGGTCGGGTTGTACTACAAGTAGGTCGGAAGAGAAGGGAAAGCATGTCTGAATCACCGCGGCTGGCTTGCGGCAGCTATAATGACCACCCCCCTGGAGTGCATTGACTTGGGTGATCAAGGCTGAGAGCTAGCCAACTTGATGATTGCACTTTGCATGACACCCTTAATGAGCATAGTCTTCAGGGTTGCACTCAATCAGAAAGTGTGGTCGTGAAGCTAAGGTACTTATAAACTCCTGCCACTATAAACACAGAATCAATGATGGACGCTTCTGAACTAAGACGGTTCAAGCATGAATCAACCCAAAAAAACAAATATAAATAAAAATATAAAAATCGGAGCCAGGCAAGATACGATTATGCATGTAGAAACATGAAGCCCGTCTGCTGGTGCTCTACGTGGGCTTTTGGTGAAGTCGACAATCAAAGACTAACTTATTGCAAGAAACTGTGGTGGTCCTGACTCGTGAGGAAGAAGGAGGAGAGTGAATCGAAGCATGCAAGTGGGTTTCTGGTTCTTTTTTCTTCGCTTCGCATGACGCTTGCCTTGCCTTTGCCTGGCTTTGGTTTTGGATTTTGGTAACTTGGCTGTGGCGTGCTTGGTTCCTTCCACTCACACAAGATCTGACAAGCAGATATTGTCAAAGCTTGGTGTTGGTTGTTGAGATTGTAGACACCTACTTATTTACTTAGTGCGGTTTCCTGTGGTGCCAACGTACCAGAGGCCGAGTATGCAAAGCAAGGCAGCTTCTCTTCAGCTTCTGGCTTCCTTCGGTCCGGCCTCATCAGCCTTGAAAGAAGCAATCATCGAAGCTGTCACCGGTCAGAAGTTTTACTCGCCTGCCTGGGTCAGGTTTTTACTCAGGCAGTCACTACCTGTGTATTTTTTTACGATTTCATTCGTAGAGCCTCTCCTGTCACCAGTCAAGGTGAGGAATTTCAGCCTCTTTAGCAAAATTGTGAAGATTTCATAGTCAATTTCGG
The DNA here is from genome assembly GCA_022496805.1 of Pohlia nutans. NCBI lineage: Eukaryota > Viridiplantae > Streptophyta > Bryopsida > Bryales > Mniaceae > Pohlia > Pohlia nutans. The sequence goes on along the minus strand of CM040085.1, from coordinate 1,995,428 downwards.
CCAAATATTCTAGATTCCTTAATACATTTGTAGGGAATCTCTATATATAGTATAAAATTGGCTAATTTCACCATATTGGGAGAACTAAAAAGTAGTGGCTAATTCCCTCAAAAATGTGTAAAATTAGCATCAATTTTTTTTTAGCCACTTGGCTAAAATTGGCACAAGAAAAAATTTCACTGGAGCCTCACTGCCAACATAAAAAAGATCATATCAATTAGAATTAATTGATAAGTGACCTCAAAAGCCTATCTTTTTGTGAGCCAATCTTTTTCTGAATTGTATTTAACTTTGTGCTTTTTTGGACTGAAAAATGACTCATATTGTGTATAATTTATAACGTTGATTTGGTTTTCTTTTCCTAAATTGGGATTTTGGTTTTATCCTTGCAACTTTGAGCCCAAACAGAGGGCCAAATTGTATTTTGCTCATCAATGGTGGATTGGTGGCTAAAAAGTGTTTGGCTCTTTATTTATTTTTGATTGAGTTTTGATTGCATTTTATTCAAAATCAAACACTTGAAAGAAGGCTTTAATGCTTTCTAAATTGTATTTGACTTCTTGTTTAACCCTTAAACGTACACACTACATTTACCTGGTCAAACCTCAACAATTTCTCACATTTTAAATGTATTATATATTTTTGGTATTTTTCTCATATAATTTATTCTTAAAGAAATTTACACTAATATTTTCATAATTATTTAAATGAAAATGAATTTTGTAAGATTTTTCAAAGTTTTTCTCTTTTCATAGCTATAGTAATTACAAAAATGCCTAAACTAGTATGAAGTTTTTAGAAAAAATGAAAACAGTGGTGATGTCAAACAACAAGGTGTAGTTGGCATACTTGTTGAGCTCATATAAAAAGAATTTCGATTGAAAAACATTTTCTGCAATGTATATTGGAATTTTAAGGCTTTGAGGTTTAAAGTGTTGTGAAAAACGCAATTTTAACAATTTTGAAGAATCTTAGATTGAACTAGAAAGTAGAAGATAGCTTCCACACTTTCTTAGCTGGGACCATTTTCATTTGAAATTAGGAACTAGGTGAAAATCAACGTTTGACTGAAAAATGATCAAACATGGCCCCACGGGGCTCCTTGCACGCTTAAAGGTTAACTTCATGTTTTTTTGGAATGACAATAAAGCTAACCAAAAACATGCAAGGAGGAATGTTGAGTTTGTACGAAGTCTGCGACCTAATATTACCAATTTTTGATAGGGTTTCCTCATGAATAGTCCCTTGATCCCATCATAAATAGTCCATTAGGCTTGGGGGAACTTGTCAGAACTCTCCTTTAGCATTAGGGAGGTCGATCACGAGTTCTACTTCTACGGGTGGTACAAGGTCCCCGAGGATGCACTCCCCAAGTTTTTATTGGCAACATGCAATCAAAAGTAGGGATATTTTAGTTCATTTAAGAGAAATTTTTGAATTTTTTTGGATGTAAAATAGAATAATTTGAATGTGAAAATTTCCATTATAAATAACATAGGATGCCGAAAAAAATAATTTAAAGAACATTTATAGTATATACCTTGGATATTCTTTTATATCATAAAATATTTGCATTACTTCATAGGCCCCCCTAAAATACCCTCTGAACGCACATGATCCACCAATATAACATATAATGCATCCCCCGGGACAAGGCTTTGCTTTAGATTATTCTTCAACTCATCGTAGACTAGTTTTGCAGTCTTCTTGAATTGAAAATGGGTCTAAGGTGAGTATAAGGTGAGTTTTGACTTTGAAACACTCTTTTCAATTAACTCTAATAACTCATATTTGTGTACAATTTATAATATTGAGTTGGTTTTTCCTAAATTGGGATTTTGGTTTGATCCTTGCAACTCTAAGTCCAAACAAGGGGCCAAATTGTGTTTTTAAACATCAATGGTTGCTAAATTAATGTGTTTGGCTCTTTATTTTATTTTATTGATTGCATTTTATTCTTAGTCAAACACTTGAAAGAAGGCTTTAATGCTATTGGGTGCCTTTGTCCGAAATGGAAGTGGAAAATTTTTAAAAAATTAATTACTTATCTGTTAAGTATCTCTATTGATGTAAAATTTAGTTTTTGAAAATAAAACAAGTCACCAAATTGTAATTCCTATGGATGCTATTAATTATAAAGAAGTTTCTTTCTACTACAAAATATCCATGTATGTGGAAGATGTCTTTGTAATGTCTTTGTAATTTTTCCATCCACCATATATTTGTGGCATACTTGTCGATCAATTATTTGAATCCTCACTAATTAAAAAATTTGGTATGGTTCTCTATACAAAGTATCATTGGCTCATTGAATCCTTCAAAAATAAAATAAAAAATGAAATACTTATTGTCAATTGCACTTTGAAAACAACACTAGTGACTAGACCGTCCTTTAGTTCTTCATAAAAAAAAAATAGTGTCATACATAAAGTTTGTGAAAATGGTCTTTATTTTTTATTTTCATGACTATTTTAAATAGAAATGTAATCAAAAGAGATCCTATTCTTTTAGAAAAATATATTCATTTATAGGTCCTAATCATTTGTAAAAAGCATATTGAACAGTGCATTCAACGATGTTTTCTTGTATAATTTGATAATCATAGTTGCATTACATGAAAGTTATTTGCACATCCACTATACAATGAAGCTTGCTACAACTAATGCTGTTTATATTTATAAGTAGTTTTAAGAAATTTTTGTTTAGTTCTTGCCAAAAATACGCCAATAACTATCATTAAGTTGTTTAATTGAATAGATTACCTTACAGTGTCATTTCAAATTACACATGTCAAATTCAAATTCACTTACGATACATTAAGATATTTTTTACCAAGCCTTGTACATTTTCAATGATGATTAGTTACTTCTAATAAAAAAAGATGGTCAAAGAAATATTTAAACCCCAAATCCCCAGTCGAGGCCAGGATGATCTTAAATTTCACGCTCTTTCACACTCTCATGTTCTTTCAAGAGAAATATTGCAAAGTCTTAGAGATTTAAGAGTTTGTAAAGTTTTCAAATGTGCTTACAATTGACCACTGAACACACACAATTGCACTTAAAACAAAAAAACATTCTGGAATCCTTCAAATTGCAATGGATTTAATTACATCACCAAACAACATCACTAAACCCTAACACCTCACAAATGATGAATTCATGATCAATTCAAGCAAATTAGTACATCAATTTTGAACCCTTGTGATTCATCTAAAAAAATTGTTGTAACTATGAATTGTAAGTATTTGGGCTCAAATAGTTTTCAAAGACTAACTACTAAGGTAGAAGCACTAGAACCTATTAGGGACCAATTCTAGTCACCTATGCAAGCACTTGTTTCAACCTCTTGAGTTCCCAATCAAATTATCACAACTATTTAGTGATCAATTATGAATGCCAAGTTAGCCAAACTGATTAGACTAGAAATGAAAGGCGAGTATTGGTTCCCCTACTAACATCAACAGTGGTCTATGCATATTAAGTTTGAAAATTGAGAACAAAATCATACATTGTGACAAAATTAATAAAAATTGGGTTTAGTTATTAAACCCAAAGTTTTATGAGCAGCAATTTTTTATCATTGAAAACCATTGCTCTAAATAGGTTGGAATCTTTAAACTGATAGGTACTGGTACCTCCACCTTATTTGTAGTCTTTTGCATAATTAGTCATCCTCCACATTTACAAACACAAAGCATACCATTGAAAACATTTGTTGAAGGTGAATTTAACCCCTAAGCGCCCCTAGCTTTTTTGGGCTTAAAAACATTTTTGCTTTTGATGTGTTATAGGTCTAAATGTAAGTGAGGTATAGAAATCTCAACCGTACAATCTTGTAATATACATGTTGTAGATGATGTAGATCAAATTTGGAGTCATTTGGCCATATAGATTGCAAGATCATAGTGTTTGAGTGTTAAAAAAGGATGTTGGAATTTTCCTAGCAACACAGTTAGAGGTGAAATTCGTTCAAAATTACTCAAATGAAAAAACATTCAACTATAAAGTAGATCAAAATCATCATATAAACACATTGGTACAAAAAAACACACTCATGAAAAAATTTAATGTGCCCTAAAATGGCCTTGCAATGTCAAAAAGTAGCCTGAAAAGTGACCCATTTGACCCAAAAAATCAAACAGTGTTAAAAATAGACCCGTGCACTAAAATGACTCCCAAACATTTAGAACAATATGGATTGACATGAAAATTTTACCATGATAACTAGACTTCAAGGGGAATCCAACCCAATATATGGACGCCGGGACGGTTAGGGGTTAACAAAGCAACAATGAGCTTGTCACTACAAAAATTGCGCAGTCACACAACGCAATTAAGTTTTATGCAACATTAACCCCTAACCACCCAACCATGCATATTTTGCATGATGTACGGATTTGAAATTTGTTTTCTCATCCATCATGCACTTTTTGCAATGTGGATTTTTAACTGAAACTATTATGGGAAGTTAGCTTTGTGCATGTGTGATCCGATTAGAAAGGGGATGATTTGTGAAAATTTTATGCCTCATTTCATGTTGTAGTGTTCCACCCAAAATTTCGAAGATTTTAGTCTAAAAGGGCTCTTGAAAAGTCAACTACTAAAATTAAGCAACCAAAAAATCTCCAAAAATCACTACACTTAGACTATTACATTTCAACCCATCACAACAAATTTCATTATTAGATTGTCTATATCTTATTCGTAATCATGTTACAAAAGAGTTTTAAATTTTAAGTTTGAATTTTTATACACAAATATTGGTGATAGTAATTGCAAATCTAATTGTATGGATAGAATCTAAAATTCATAATGTACAACTTTTATTCATTCATCAAGTTGAAAATATCCCTCTTAGTTGCATTTTATAATGTATCTTTGGAAAACTGCCAATCTAAAGAGGGTGAGAACGTTTAGGGGTTAACCCTTTGACGCACCTACATCCATATCATGGACGATGAACAGATTGTAAGCATTCTCTTGATTACATACCGTACATTTTTTCATTTGTACAGTATGGATCTTCAAAATAAGATATTGTGATTTTATTTTTATTGACAATTGGTTTATGTCAAGTTTCATTCTTAGTTCAAAAAGTGAGACATGATTTTCCAAAATAAGTAGAATCAAATAATGGAAATTATACCATCTCATAGTGCATATTATTCCAATTTCGTTATTTATTTATTTGAATAATTTTAAAAAAATGCTAAATCCAACCATATAGATGTGATTTACACTTTGAGATATACAACTTTTCTTTATATATCAACTCCATTTTTGTGATTCATCAAACATTTTATAACATATCTTGGAAATTGGTGGTGGATCTGGACGTTAAAGGGCTAATTGGTTGCATCGCAAGAGAAAAGCAACAACAAGGGCTTCAAGAATTTTCACAAGGGCCTAAATTTTGGAGGAACCAAAAGCTACATTTATTATCCCATTTAGTGTGTGGTACTAATCTCCAAACCACGCACTATTTTTCCAAATCTCAAAATTAGTGAGGGCTGAAATTTTTACTAAATGGCTGAAATCTTCATATCATGCTAATTTTACATGATCTATACATTAAAATAGATTGTTTGTTTTGTTTTTTTACGTTGAACATAAAAGAAAAAAAGAAAAAAAAAGAAACTAAACTAAACTAAACGGGATAATTATTTTAAAAGTAACCAACTTAATTTATTTTCTCTATCCCACAGGGGGAGAGACTACAAAAATGTTTCGTTTTCAGGAGGTCCATAGCTGGATAGTAAAAACAAGCCATAAAAGAGACTAGTACGTGACTAGCCACTTGTTTATAACCCCTCATCTAGTTTAATCACCCCAATGATTTTAAAACAAATTACCAATTTACCATATTTCCTTAGCATACATTTCCATGTTTTCTCAATAGCATATGTAATATTCTTGGACTTACAACTATTCATCCTTCTAGAAAATTACCCATGTTGCCACAAACTACCAATTCAATTCCAAGAAATTTATCTCACCTTGTACAACTTTATCTCAAGTGGTAATCGTATTAAAAAAGTATTGATGAAATCTTTATGTATTATAGGAGACAAACTAGGCTGAGACAAACAAAGACTTTTATATCACTAGCTTTGTCTCTTTGGTCTCCTTTAAATATTTTGTGCTTTTTTTTTTCAAACTTCTTTGTCTCGTTACATTTCCTTCTAATAAAATAACCCTATTAGATAAGAAACTATAAAGTATTACACAGGGTCTGAAGGAGAGTTTTCACAATCATAACATTTAGTAGCTTTCATGCCCATTGCCTTTCCTTCATGCACTCTACTCATCACCTTGAGACTCCACCTGTCCATTTAGCTACTGATGAAGTACTGTTGGGTTGGAATATTCCACACCATCTACTGTAGAGCCAAGGCAAGAACAGTGAATGTTATGATAGGACAAGAATATTATGAAATACTAAATTGAATTATGCCAGGGTCCAACATGACAATTCCAGCAACAGAACTGTACTCGCATGCATGCACAGTCTGTATTATAATAGACGGAGAATAATGTGGAATCTCAATAAATAAATGAGGAAGAGGCAACCTGGCTAATAGCCGCAGGCAGTTTTCAGCACAGGACTGCATCATTCCGAAGAGTTTTGTAGTGTAGGAAACAAACAGAACCCGCCCGGCTCTTGTGATCTACTGCAGACGTACAGTATTGGTCTTGCTACAAGTGGCTACTTACAAGAGACCGAGCTGTACAGTACAGTACAATTAACGAGTGACCGGAATGAGCCGGGGCGGGACCGCCGCACTTGACCATGTCTAGACTGGACTGGACCGACGAAATGCGCGCAGTCTGTATGCCAGTTCCCGGCCATACAGTACCGTAGCAGTACCACCAAGACTACAATCAAGACTTTCTCCTGCTCATCCAGGACTTTGACATTCTTGGCACCTCCACTGGCCATGGCCACAGTTCAGTCTCGCTTCTTGTTTGACTTCCATCTCACAAGGCGAGCACCCCCCGCCGGCCTTCCACCGAAACTGTCATGGACCGCACCATCGTATCTCATCATTGACTCCATGCACCATCACGCAAGCTCTTACCTACAATATATTTCATATAATAATTCCAGCAAAACATATATATATATTTCTATATTCCTTACAGTAAGTCTACGCAAGCTGGAGTTCATTAGTTCCTCATTAGGAGTAAATCATGTGTAAATTAGTCCCGCTCAAGATTAGCTACACCGGTTACTGTGAGTCGCAGTAATCAGTATTCTCACCGTAATTGTGGTATTACAACAAAAGTGTGAGTCACAGTAATTGAGAATATATGAAATTTCTTACAGTAATGTACATTTGAGATGAATGTACTGAGGATTGCCGTAAAGTCTCACACTAATTCAGTGACTCTCAGTAATGGCAATAAGCGGTGTAGTTTTGGTGTGTACTGCGGTATTCATTGGCACCAGCGGAGCAAGCTTCACAGATGCGAGGCAAAACAGTTTCACTACACTGATTGATGGAATTAGCACGTGATTAACGCATGATTAGCACATGATTTCAGAGAAATGCACCAAAAAGACTGCGAACACGCTGGCCTTGCGTGATAGAACATTAGTAGAATCCAGTGGAAGCTAATGCAGTGACAAGGTCCTAATTAGTGGCATAAACTCCTCATTATATTGTCCGTACGAGCAATTCATTGTTTAAGGAGTATTATTGTATGTACACTCTGCATGCATGGAATCTTCCCTTCGAGACTGCACTAGCTAGTACTGTCATCGACCTGGTTAATTAGCTGCAAATTGCGATTAACACTAATGGAAACGCTCACTCAGTCTTCTCTTAAAATTCGATCAATATATATGTATTGCAAGTCCAGCTTTTCAGTTGTACTCATGACAACTATCAAGCTGCTGATATATTCTTGTCTGTGGGGCGATCTCATTGAATCAGATTCAAAGCAAATAATTATATACCTGATCAAACTGTTACAACGTACGGGAGTTGACTTTTGTTCCCCTGAGTTTATATTAGCTGATTCCAAGTTTACCTCCCAAATAAATTCTTGCATGTGCCTAAATGGAGGCACTATTTTTACTCTGTACTGACTACTGACTGAATGTTTCCAGCGTAAAAAGAAATACCGGTAAATTCGGTACAGTGCTCAGTCAAAAAAGGGAGTAGGTCAGTGCAAGGCCCCCACAGAGTGAGGACACCGGATGTTGTACCACGTGGCGGTGAAACCGGCACTTGAACGGGATAAGTGTGTACAATATTCACCACTGGAAATAGGCTGTTGGATATAATTTGCCTGAAAGCAAGAGTGGCATTGTGTACCATATTGTCTATTTGGGGAATTCTGGGCAGCACGGGCAGCACGGGCGACACGGGCAGCAGGGCTCTGTTGAGCAGCACAAGAACACTGGCTGCCCGCTGCCCGGCTTGTCACCACATGACTTAGTCCTCCACAAGTTACTCACCCAAAATGAATTCACCCAGTCAGTGCTGACCCACATACTGTAACTACACCAAATGCACGTGCACACGCCCATAGGTGCCCTCCACGGTTTTAGGCTCGCCTTTGCCTGCCATGCATAGCAGTGTGGTATCCAGTGATTTCTTCCGGTTTGGTCAGGAAACAGTTTAACATTTTTTTCTACATTTCCAAGGCTTGAAGAGCAATCCAGGCTCCTTGGATGCTCTTTTCATATTAATATTAATATACAGGTAATATCGTGGTAATACACATGTGCTACATAGGTGCTACTTAGGCAATACCTAGGTGATATCTAGGTTTAAAGAGTCTACTCATCTTGACTCCATGTAGGAAATCTGGCTAATATTCTTTTTCTTTTCTCAAAATTCATTATATCAGTTAGCCAGCCCAAATTGTATGTATCAATTTGACTAAAATTAGCAAAAACAAAAATCACCGGTGGTAACCTTTACAAACTTAAAGTGGGGACACTCACAACCATCACTTTTTGCTACTGAGCACGGTTACTAGACTTGTCAAAATTTCATATTTTTTCATTGGAGGATTTCAAAACACTAAATAAGGCATCATTTGAATAATGTATGTAGAAGTTTTGAAAGGTCAATGTTTGGTAGTTGTTGTAAAATTGTTTCTTGAGCATGCACAAGTAGATATTGGTTAACCCTTAAACGTCAAAGTAAGCCCCATGGGCTTATTTATGAGAGAATAATGAAGAAAAAAGTGGATTTTCTCAACCAGATCAAGCGAGGATTGGTGCGTTGAAAAAGCGATCTAGATTCCAAATTTGCGCCTCATTTGGGAGATTGTGGAAACATTGGCAAGCAATCAAAGTTATCAAAATGAGGAGGAGTTGAGGTTGGGGCAGCTGAGGTCGTTTTTGAAAAATGCCGCAGTGCTACAGTGCTGGCCGGCAGAGCCGTTTATCATTTTTTATTTTTTATTCATTTTTTCTTATTTATTTATTTATTCCCTCCTAAAATTTAGATGCCTTCTGGGCTGCCCCGCCCAGGGCCTCTTGACGTTTAAGGGTTAAGGGGATGTACACCATGTGCGGATAGTGTTTCTGTATATCTCCAGTTTATTAAGTTACATGAAAATGTTATTTGCCAATTTAGTTCCCAAAGGAGAAAAAAATAACTTTGATTCTTTGATGTAACTAGTATACATTGGTTCAGCAAGGATGATCATATAACTGCAGAATGAAGCTTTACATTTTCACTCAATTTTGCGCCTTAAAGCTAAATGAAAATCCAGTTTCGTATTTTTAGTAAATGAAGGCATAAAAAAATTTAAATCTTGGAGGAAACTTTAAATTATTACAATTTTAAAAACTAATCTTTGAGAAATTTCATGTCCATTATGAAATATATTTGAAGGGTTTTAGGGTTTAGGACGTTATGAGAACGAGTGTGCGAGAGAGGGATTGCAGAGAGATCATAGGGAGCAATAATTATAATTATCACTAGATTTCTCTCTCCATAATCTCTCACATACCCATTCCAACAGTGAATTTGAATTAAGAATTTATTGTCTCTGCTCCACAAGGGGAGAGAGACTACGAAAACGTTTCGTTTTCAAGAGTTACATGGGTGGAAAGTATTAAAAAAAAAAAAAAGAAAAAAAAAAATCCATAAAAGTAAATATTAAGCGAGAGACTATGCACTACGCAACTAGCCGCTTGTTTGTTGAAGACCCCACACCATTTTCACTAGTAGAAAAGGTGGCGCTCCTCAGGGAGATGCTTAGGAAAACTCATTGAGCATGTGTGGAATTAGGCACCACATGGCTAGGCAACTCCCTCGGCAATGCCACCTTTTCTACTAGTGTGTGCAAAGGACATGGGCAAGAATGTTTAGTCGGCGTTTTTGGAAGGGAAAATGGCAAGTGGAAGGGAGAGTTGTAGAGAACACTCGGGCCCTCACTTGGTCCCTCCACGAGGGACCAATTTGCAACTTTAAAATTAAATATATTTTTCGTGATGGAGACATTCATCATGGGAAGCAACATCACGGCTACCTTGCAACATCCGGGCTTCAATGAGTATATTCATGGGGCTGTCCAGTACAGTACACACTTCAAAGCTTGGAAAAAGAAGAGCCAGTTGTCTACTTGTCTCGCACTTACGATTCTTCATGTTCAAAGAAACCATCTACGTTAACCCCTAAAGGACCACGGATTCATGGTTTTAAAATGACAAATTCAATTCATTATATTGTGAAAAATATAATTCAGATGAGACCAAATTTTAAATCACTGGAATGAGTCAAGAACATTGCATGTATTGATCAAACAATAAATAAATTTGAACAAAACTTTATGAAAAATTTGACCTACTCAAAAATTTTGAAAAAAACATGAGGCCCAATTTGAGCTTCTTGGTCCTTTAGGGGTTAAGCTTACATTATTTTGACTAGATTTCCCACAATCACTGTGAGTCACAGTTGAATATATATGTCTGGTCATGGCTTTTATGTGCATGTGGACTTGGGTACATTTCTGCAAATCAGCTTCAGTCAAGCCCACGGACAATGAATTTATTCTTGTCAAAAACATACGCTGTAGCACCTTCCACTGGCCAGAATTCGCGAGACTTTTTATGGTGCAGAAAACTTACTTGTGAAGGAACGCACACTAGTTTTACAGACAACTTTCCTGAGAAAAAGGCACCTACGAGGTCAATTTTGAGAACATGGATGAGAGGCAAACTTGCATTTGGTCACACCTGTTCTCTTTGAAAAAATGGGTATCGTAGTTTACTTGCAGGTTCGGCAGCCGACTGCCTAATATTTAATTATTCTAAAAATATATTTAGGCAAAAAACTAATATTCTTGGAAATTATTTTTTCCCCTTATAAATTTCTTCCCGAAATTTTAGGCATTTATGTTTTAAATTATTTTTTGCCGAACATGCAAATAAACTATGGTATTGATCAATTTGTGCCCTAAACAATTTGTAAAATGACATGTTATATATATATATATAAATAAATATATTTATTTATTTATTTATTTATTTATTTATTTATTGTTATGTTTCGGATGAGGAGGTTAACCTTTAAAATTCATTGAATGCATTGCATTTCAAAACCATTTCTAATTCGATTAGCCAAAAACCAAGAAGTTTTCATAACTTTGAATTTTGATCGTATAATATTACTCCTAACTCATACATAAAAGTTCTAAAATTTTCACACAATTTTTCTTCACAAAAGAATAGTTATACAATTTGAAAAAATCATAATGTTTGAAGTAGCAGTTAAAATTTTTATTTGGTGTCAAGATTCTTTGTTTGCAATTGAAGTTCAATATGATATAATATATAAGTTCTAAAACCTACCAAATTACCTTCATTAAAATGATGAAAACTAAACTTCAAAACAAAAAATAAAAATGAAGTGCAAGTTTGGAACTTTTTTGAAAAAAAACATTTAGTTCCGCATTTAGTGGAAGGGAATATTTGATGAAAGGCAATGCCAAATCACTAATAACTTTGCCATGAAATCAACATATACTCAAAGAATGTCAATCCCAATGGCATGAATATTTTAGCATATAGTTTACATCCTAAAAATATTTTTAGAAAATAATAAGAATTTGAGTTAAAGAAATGAACTTCATATATTATTTTCATGAAAGGAGTGCCACACCAAAATAAATTATCTAAATCCAAGTTTCACTATAGGAGGTTTTTTAATATTGTTGAATGGATTCAACCTAAAATGATAAACAAAATTGGGTTATAAACTCAGTATAGTCACTAGACTTGTCAAATTTACAAATGACTTAGTTTTTTTCTTCTACTTTTGTTATTAACTTCAACTATTAGAGATGCTTCACCAAATCTATGTTCACGATGGGTTTATAAATTAGAGTTGAACCTTAATTAAGTTTTGTGTGGCACCGTATAAGGAGGTTATAGATCAAATAGAGTCAAAGAATATATTGGTGAAGCGATTAACTTATATGAGACAAAGTAGTAGAAAGTAGAAGCACAAGTGGTGTTGTGATAAAAAAGATCATTATAATTATTAGATTTTTTTGGTCTGAAATTGAAGACATAAAGCCCCTTACTAAAAGGATACTCCCTTCTGTGAAAGAGGATTGATGTTTGTCAAATCAACAATTTGCCTTTGAACAGTTGGACTATCCATAGTAGGAATTGAACCATCTACTTTACATATCCAATGGGAATCAACCAAACCAACAACTTTACATATCCAAAGGGAATGAATCAAACCAACAATTTGGATCACCCAAGTAGTTTATAACATCCACATCACTCCACAACGAGACATATGGTATGAAAGGTTGCCATGAGAACAAGCCAATGTTATAGAGAGCGACATGAAAAGGCATAAATGTGGCCCAATACATTGTTTGCGGATGTTGTGACTTTCAACACCTTACCCGTGTTAAAAATTAGGGTTGTATGTGTGATTTTAAAAGAGGATCACAATTGCTTCTCATTCTCTTGTACTATATCTGCTGTAAATTGTTGGTGTTTGGCCAAGCTACGCTAAAATTTGGTGGATTATAATGGGGTGGGAATTTTTAGTGGATGCAACTAGTCCTAGTAGAATCTTGGCCATTTAGGCTACAAAAGGTTGTGCATGCCCTTAACCACAATGTTTTTTTTTTTTTTTTTTTTGGGCTGTGTAGAACTAGTTTGTTTCAAAAATTCACTGGACGAATCACCATATGGGAACATTATGAGAAAAATGTTACCTCATGCAGCCACTAAGGTAGTGGCTTGCATTGATTACACGCCATGCTAGGACTTCGTTTGCGACATGTAGTGGATGAAAAGGCTAAGATGTTGGATGAAAAAAGATAGAATGTATTAAAAAGCACAGGTCCAGTCGTCAAATTATTCAAATAAAGGATAAAAAACCACCTCATTCACTTGCATGCCAACTTTCTAGTTGCTAAAGTTAGATGACCAGGAAAAATGAACCCTGCCCTTAACCTCTAGAGGACATACTAAGCCCCACATGCTTCTGTTTATTTTTGAAGGGGGGGAGAATCTTGCTCATAATGTTCTACTCCATTGAACCAAATGAAGTTTTCTAAATGCCAAACAAACATATTTAAAGCATCTATACTTTTTTAGAATAGAACCAAAGTGAATTAAAAAGATAATCATGCTTAAAATGGAGTTTAAAAGAGAGTTTGGGTGTAGGAATTAGCCGAAAGCTATGCCCTTTAAGACCAACCCTTTGAGGGCTTTTGGGTACCAAAACGTGCTCCATGTTGGTATTTTTAGCAATTGAAAAAAACATGCTTCTCTAAAATTTCCTAACTCATTTATTGGAATTGATTATCTTTTAAAATAGTCAATATTAAGTGAGACATACACGGTTTTTAACTCTTCATATCCTGAAGTCAACAAAATTTTGACCATGTATAATTCTATGGGGTTTGATCAACCATGTCTTTTTTTCAAAGTGTGTCAAATGGATATTTCTTTGTTTTGGTCTTTTAAATTTCTATTTTTAAGTTCATTTTGTCATCTTAATTGAGAAAAAACCAAAAATTGTCTCAGAGCCACTTTTTGATGACCTAAATTGGAGCAATGAATTTTTTTGCTAATTTTATCAATTTAGGTAATAAATTACATATTTTGCTTCATTTTGGTGTACACTATCATGTACAAAAAGGAATTTCTCAAAAAAATGGAAAGAAAGTTGTGAAAATGACCCTTTTAAATGAAGAAAATTGCATGACGTTTAAGGGTTAAGAATTAAGACATACATGTCATGTGATAATAGGGTAAAAAGGCATCAAGAGTAGCACACGCAACCTTGGTCCTAGTGGCCAAGTTGAAAGCACTCTCTCTCTTTCTCTTAACTCATTACCGCCCATCGTTGTTTTAGAAGAACCACATATTTTTGGTGATTTTTTTATACAAAAACTCTTTGTTGAAATTAGGGATACTATTAATAGTATTCAACTATATAAAAAAATCATAGCTTAATTAAACAGGTGTCGGTTAAACCTTGGTAAGATCGGATTGTTGGATTAGAAGATTATAGTATAATGCACTCTCAATAATGAGATTTTGGAGGATGTGTGAGTGTGTGACTTCAAAGTTAAATAGAGTTTGATTTTGAGCAAGCCCAATTTTTTTTTGAAGTGTGTGCATGAGATGAGATCTCCACATCTAAACTTCAAATATTGATGTTTGGTTTAGAATATAAATCTTATGGTAGGTTGCAAAAACATGCCTTAGTGACCACAATGTGGTTGCCTGGGCTGTAAAGGGCTAAGGGTTAATACGATGTTGGGAGTGTTGGAATGTAAGGGCCGCTTTACATGATGGGCCAATGCCAATTTGAAACGTGAATCCTTGTATGCGATTGGTCTAATGTACAAAATCAACCCCAAGGCCTTTGCATGATGGAGTCAAGGCCATTCCCTGAAATTCATATTCTAATGCACTAAACACAAAATCTGACACGGCCCCAAGGAGGAGAATTGGGTTGAAAAAATTGGAATTCCAATTCACTTCCCTTGACGCCGTGTTAGAGCTCCCTCCCTTCTTGACTTGAGAGCATCTCCACTAGCACTCTGGTTACCGTTCTGGCTATGAAAAAATGGATGAGATTGGGTTGGCGAACAATTTATTTGGCTTGTGACACTAAATAATCCACTAAAAACCACTGCCTTCAAAGTCACGTAAACAAGTATATCTTCTCTTCTTAATTGCACATCATGATTGCACAATCCATGGGTGGTGACTTGTGAGTGACTCACTTAGAGCAAGCCCAACAATTCGTCATTGTGCACCAATTCCACATCCAAGATGGTGTGTGAGAATTGAGAACTTCCCCAACAACAACCACCACGTGTGCCTAGAATACAGCACATCAATCAATTTTAAACACCTAGTTTTGTCACTACTTGGAACAATCATAATGGCCGAGAATAAATTTACTAAACTAAAGTTCATAAAGTGGGAGCATGGACTTGTCAAAGAATAGGACAAATTGCTTGATGCAAGAATCACCTCTCGCCATATGGGCAATTTATGGTAGGCAAATATCAAACTCCACACCATAAGAGGTACTTTATCATCCATAAATAGCGTTGGTGAGTGGAAAATGGGTGTTGTTGGGCCTGCTCTTACTATTTTCAAGAGTCTAATTGAGTGACGTTGGTAGAGAACTACATGGTGAGGTCCGACTGTTTGGATGACCTTCAGAGTGCAATCCAGAGTGCTAGTGGAGATGCTCTGAGCCACTATTTCGTGTCCCCGGCTCTAAGTCCCCCGGGACGTTAATGCAAGCATTGTTCGCCCATGGGCCTTATTTTCTGAAATTTTCATTTTGGGCACCCTAGGGTCTTTTTTGGGCAATTTGTTTTGCAAATTTGGGACCTACAGTTCAAATTTGGTCTAAGGGATCCCCTTGGGAATTTTAAACCCTTGAAAAAGGGGGTTATTTTTTAAGGTGGGTCCCTACATGTTCAAAATAAGGGACAGTTCTTGTCCTCTTGCATTAACGTCCAGGGGGCGGGGAGGGGGGATTTAAGGTAGGATGTCCTAAAACCACCACCTCCTCCAATTATGACATGTAGACCTTTCTTGGGGCCACCACAGTTGAGATCCAAAACCACCAATTTCACTATTCAAGTAGACCAATGGCACGCCAAGCATTGCGAAGAAATAGTTGGTGGTTTTGGGTATCATTATGAGTGAAAGTTAGCACCACATGGTGTGGACATGGGGAAACCTAGAGGTTTGATTTGGGTCACATGTTACTTTCCACTTTGAAATTTTGTATAAAATTGACAAATGCGAATTAGATGTTGCAAATTTTTGCAATCCTCATCAAAACCTATTTCGAATGCGGTCATATTTTTTTTCGAATTTAGCACTGCCAAAAATAGGCCAGATTGCTTAAGTTGGTGGTATTAGGACAATCAACCTTAGAGTCTTTTCCTTCATAGTGCAATCCAGAGTGCTAGTGGAGATGCTCTGAGCCACTATTTTGTGTGACCTTGGCCCGTCATGTAAAGCGTCATCTAACTAAGATTCGATGCAGTTGGTGCCGAAGGAGTTGAAATTATGGCTTGATTGTGAAGCCGGAAGTCGAAAGACTGTTCACACCGGAAAGAGAGACGGAGAGAAAGCGGAGGGAGCCAGGGGGACGGACAGAAAGGCAGGCAGGCAGCGGGATTTGATGGCTGGCTGGGCGGGGCGGGGCGGGATGCGTTGATGGCAGACGACTTGTCGGGTCCGTCATTAACGCCGGAGATTGTGCCGCAGCGTACCGTAACTTCGTTCCTTTGCGGCGTGGTCGGTCTGTCTGTCTCAGACTCTCAGCCCCAGTCTCGCCTCCCCCTACCAACACTCTCTCTCTCTCTCACTAGTCATTCATACATTCAATAATAATACTACACAGTTACTCCTCCTCCACGTCGATCAATTAGTGCAGCCTCCACTGACTCGCACCCGTCGCAGCTTTTCTGCACAACCTGGGACCCTCCAGCCCTCTGTCCGCCTGGTAGGTCGGTACCTAGCTAGCTAGCTCCGCCTGCCACTTCACTGTTCATAACTTGCGCCTTGTATCATATAATATTCTATTTTCGGATCCCTTTTCTCAATCAGTCAGAATGATAAAATACCCTGCCCTCTGTTGAGTGTATCATGCCATTTGTTTTAGATCATGGCGTGTTTGGACAGCCGGAATCCCACCGGTGGGTTGGTGCATGGAGCAGCATTTGTGGCGTGGGTACAGCGCTGTTTGTACAGCAAAATTTAATGCGAGGTCAGATCTGTGGGACCATCCCTCCCGGCTTTGTCCTGGTGGTTCAACATTTTTCGAACTTTGTGGCGCTTCATTGCCAATTGCCAAAATCATTGAACAACATGAACATGGATAGTGATCAAGTCGATCTGGGGTATAACAAGGTCATGGTATAGCAAGAGTGCAAGACATTCCCCTCTTTTAGTGAGTGAGGATCCAGGTGCAGAATCTTGTGTTCCATACCGTTCTATTTTACTAAAGGTTGTTATTCTGTATTTCGAGATTTTTATTATTGTAGGTAGCCTCTCACCAACTCCAATTTATTATTATTGTTATTATTATTTTTTCTGTTGCTAGTGGTGATGTGGAGTATATGTGTATCTTCCTTGAATTCATGTCAGATGCGTATCCATATCCACTGCATATCAAGAGCCTTGGTCAACTATCAATCAATCCCGACACTAAGATCTTCAAATTCTTCAGGAACTTTTCAAAGAGAGGGATTTTTTTTATATTTTAAATCTTCAAATTCTTGCAATGGGAGTCATGCCCAGATCATGGCAGGGCAAGGCCCGCAACGTGAAGATTTGTTGAAAGGTGAATTTAAAAAAAATGTTTTCTGTAAAATTAGAATGCTGCGGGAACCCCACAACATCATGAAGAGAGTCTTTTCCATGATTCATAAAGAGGTCTATATGTAGTGATCATATGGACGGAGGCTTCTTTACGCAACATGGGAGGTTTCTGTGTGCTTTTTGTGACCATAAGGAGACACTATCATGAATCATGAAACAGATTCTTTTTATAATGGTGTTGGGAATTTCTTGAAACATTCTAGTTTAAAAAAATAAATTGTGTTCGGATGAAAACAAATGCAAAGATGGGAAAAAGAATCACAATCTTTGCCATCATGACTTTCTCTACTTTCGGGAGAAAGCACAAAAAAGTGTACCACCTCTAATTCTTATGACCATTCAACAATGCAGGGTTCAAAAATACATTATAAATTTGAATTTCGTAAAAAATTAAATAACAATAAAATAAAACACCTATTGTTTTATAAAGTCTACCAAACAAATTTGAGAAAATGATCTTCAATAAGTAGTTATAAATTTTTTATTGATGTAGAAGTGGCCAAAATTGAAAAAGTAATTACGTACAATCAACAAAGTTGATATAAAACAAGCAAAATGCATATTTTTTCTACTTTCTTTTTGGACAAGGACCTCAATTCTATCATTATTTCAAAGGTCATAAAAATTATATTTATATTGAGTGTATTTAAGGCCGTCGATTTTGCAACCGAGATTGGATTTAGGCATTCATTTTCAAACACTACTTTTTGTAAACTTTTTTGAAGATTTTGTTATGAAAATTTGGGTTCAAGTACCTATAAGAAGTCTAGAGGGCTTCATGAAATTAAAACCAAAATACAATATATTTTGATATAAATTTATAGCCTTTGACCAAAACAATTATGATTTTAGTATAGCAGACTAACTTTTTGGTACAGTTTTTCGTGCTTTCACCCTTTCAATGGTGAGTTTACAACACATCAAATTGTTGTACTACTTTCATGAAAAGAATATGATCTATGCATTTTTATTGTTTCAAGTTATAACAATTTGGTGGTGATGTAATAATATATTTCACCATTGTTCATTGTTGTTTGGCCTTCAAAGTATGTACTACACCAGTTATTGCCATTACTGTGAGTCACAGTAATTCAATATTCGCACAATAATTGTAGTATAATTAGAACCAAAGTGTGAGTCACAATTATTGAGAGTATTTGAGATCTATACTGAAATTAGTGTGAGGATTGGTGTAAAGTCTCACAATAATTCTATGATTCACAGTAATGCCAGGCAATAATCGGTGTAGTAAAAATCATGGTGTATGTAAGTGCACTTAGAAAGGGCACCAAATCCCAGTGCTCGTAGCTACTCTTGGCACCTCTTCAAACCATGAGCACCAAAGTTTGGTGCCTTTCCTAAAAGATGTGCTTGAGTACCCTCATTGTACAAGGATTTTCTAACAACTCAAGTAAATGACCGTGTGTGTTGAACAAAAATGTATCATAACTAGTCAGATTCTTTTTCTTTCATCTAAATCATTTATTTCATTTAACAAAAGAGGATATTTGAATTGGTTGCAAGGGATGCTCTAATGGCTACTTGGCTAATGTATTAAAAAGTTTAACAAATAAGTAAGTAAACACCCTTTCAATACAAATTAAAGTATGTAATATGGCACGTGTGGACAAATTAGCGGTTTTGAAGCTAGTCTTAGACTTACATTTTAATTTTGGGAATTTAATAGAACATGCTCTAGTGTTGGTACCATATGGGATATATACATAGTAAGAGTGGTATTGTGCATAATATCTTCTTTATATTGTTTGAGGTTTTGAAAATTACAAATTGAAAGATTGTAAATATATTTTATTGTTATTTTCTTAACATAACTGTGCAAACATACTTCAAAGTCAAATTTCAAACTTTCTTCATTTTTTATTAGTTCAAAACTAATAAACATGCACATAGGATATTATTTATGCATGAATTTAATTGATTATTCCAACATTTAACCAAATATACAATTGAGATAAGCTAAAAGTTCAATTTAAGGTCAACCCAACTTTTAGTACTTGAAATTAAATCAAATATTATAGTGGATCATGTGTGTTACACTAAAATCCTATCATTTGAGTACCACTTAATCTTGGATTTGCTAACTAAAAAAAGAAGCGATCTCGAGTCCATTTAATCTCGGTTACCTACACGATTCACACTTCAAATTTATCATCGGTTCAAACTAATCTCACGAGCACCAATTTTCGATCGACTGAAAGAGTTTATTCTGCTATTTGGTTTTATCTACTATTAAAAACTATTAATAGATCAACTCTAATTATGCAAAAACATTTTCTTTAAGAATAATGGATTATTCAACTACAACAAGTCAATTGCTTGTTAGACACGTTAGTGACAAATAATAATTATATTTGAGTTTTAATATTTAACGCTATGAATTATAATCCTTAAGATTCCCTTTTTCACCTTACTAAAAAAACAAAAAAATTTGAAAATTTATTTTCACATTTTGCTGTTGAATCAATTTGTGTCGGACTAGGGTATAAATGCAGATTTTGTTGTACATGATAAGCATAGCAAGTGAACGACTTCCACAGGCAGTCCATTTCCCTCGGAACTACCGCTGCCTTTGAGTGCTCGTTGTTAGAAGGCTCTAACTCAACGTCATCACCCTGCAACAATTATTCACCGGTACGGGGTGAAAATGGGTATAGGTGAACAAAGTTTTTCAGTAAGGTCTGTAAAGTCGTCTCAAGCTCAGACTTGGCTTGTCTTTACAATACCAAAAAAAAAATGTCGGGTAAAAATAAAAATACAAAAGGAGCAGTCTGTAAGGATTCATTTTGTCTTCAGAGTGGGTGAAATTTCTCCTCAGCTCAGTCTACTTGTACGTGAGTGAGCGATGACATAGACGTATCTCATTTGACCACTACCTACGGTGGCCCCCCACTTTCCTCATGACTTTATGTTCTTGCCAGAAAACTCTTTCTGGCACATTGCTGCTTTTCACAAGCCAAAATATACGTTAAACCACCAACTTCCCATAATTTCTTCAGCCACTTCAGCCAAATTGTTTCTGGCAAATTTTTGCCACATTCTTACCTGATTTTGGGAGTGGCTACTTTTACACTAATTTTTTGTAGAAAAAATGGGAAAAAATGGGATGAAATCACAAAAGTCCTTCAATTTTTTTTTTAAATTACTAGTATTTGGATGTATGTGCCTTATAATAGATAAATTTATGGATGAATATATAAATTATATATATATAAATAGTAAATAGCCTATTGCAAAGCATTAACCCCTAAAGGACCAAGTGTCCTAACTAGGACATTTAAAGAACCGGGTAGGTTCCGGTGAACACATTTTTAATCGAATTTTGAAGGAAATTTAATAGTGGATTCCCCAACGTGCCACAAAAATGGGGATTTTTTATTTTTTATTTTTGAATTCCGACACTGTATGTGGAAGTATTGAAGGGAAATGTGTTTTTTTCGGGAGAAAGGGCAGCGGGCCAATAGAGAAATAGTTGAATTTTAGAGGGGGGGGGGGGGGGGGCAACAAGATGGGCGGAGTGTGGAGAATGAGGTGGACTGTGGGGGAGCAGAAGACCACCCTATTTTCCAAACTCATTAAAAAAAGTAATAATAATAATAATATTTAAAAAAATATTTTTTATATTTAAAATTATTACTTTAAACTGAAAATTATTATTATTTAACTGAAAATTATTATTTTAAACCAAACTTATTATTTTAAATTAAAAATTATTATTTCAACTTAAAAGTTCACTTTTATTATAATTAAAAATATTATTTAAACACCCCAAAAAACGCAAATATCTTGCAAACGAGCATGGAAAAATTTGTTGTTGCAACTAAATGCTTCAGATGCCTCACCTTGTTGTGCATCCAATGATCCATGTCTAGTTAGAAGGAACTGAGTAGTGGCTCATGCTAGAAGCAAGATTCCTTGGAAACCAAACCCATAGGGCTGGGAAAGACGTTTAATCCCTAAAGGTTGGGCCTATGACCATGGAATCATGCTTTATTTGTCTCACTCAATTTTGCGACTAAAAATAATACAAGAATTCAACTTTATATTTTTAGTAGATGAAGCCACATGTCTCCTACAAATCATGATTTTTTCATAAATTCTGGTGAAAATTTGAAATTGGTATGGTTTTTTGAAGTGATTGTAAAGAAAATTCATATCAATTACAAAATGTACTAGAAAATTCCGATTGTTTTTCCAAAGGTGTAAATTACAATGAAGAAAAGTTTAGTTAATGAAAATCATATATCTATCTAAATTTAGATTTTTTTGCTACACCTTGGTAATACCTACCAAACCTGTAACTACAAGAAAACACTCAATTTTTTTCAAAAATTAGAAGTGGAGTAGAAACTATAAGTGGCAAGCTTCAAATGCAATGGAACTCATTTTCATGGCCTAAATATAGTTTAAGCAGAACAAGCAAAAAAAATTCAAAATACACTACACGGTGAACCGTTTTTACGACTCTTTTTGTAGTTAGGACCCCATGTAAAATCTAAAAATAGATTGAATGATCTGAATTTAACTTGAAAGGGTGGCATGACCAAGCAAAGTCCTTTACAAAAAAGAATTGGATGGAAATCATCCACGTAGCAATTGGAATTGAACAATTAGCTTCATTTATAAGCCATTTTTTGGTCTGGGCGGCGTTTAGGGGTTAAGGCTTAACACGGAAGCATTGCCAAAACCTTGACACTAATCAATGATGAAAAGCTCTACAGAAGCTGATGTTGCATGTATAACATTCAGTAGCATGCACTGTCCCTTCCTTGGTTCTATAGTAGATGGTGTAGAATATTCTACACCCAACAATACTTCATCAGTAGCTAAGTGGATAGGTGGAGGCTCAAGTTGATGAGCAGAGTGCATGAAGGAAAGGTAGTGGGTATGGAGGCTACTGAATGTTATGTGTAATCAATTTCAGTCCCATGTAATAATCTAAAGGGTTGTTCTCACCTGGCGTTATGGAGCGTTGGAAGAGAGGTAGTTGTGGCAGAAATAGCGGTGGTGTTCACACCACCATTCTTTAGTAAATGCGGAGCCTAGGTGGCATCACATGTGGCATCCAGATAAGAGCGGAAGTTAGTGGAGTTCTAGAGAACTACTTTACAGCTAACTGCGAGATTAGAGCAAGTGGGTATTTAATTGGAAATCCACAAATTTGGACATTTCAGAGAAAAACCCGTACTCCTATCTAAATGAGCTCCTGCTAGCACATTATCAAAGAGCGGTGTCGATAGTTATGCCTAAAGATACGCAGTGGGAATGATATTCCGTCAAGTACAACCCACGTAACTGCGGCACCATGCAAAATCTTGAGCACTACGGGACGACAACGGACGCATATAAATGCAGAATTTGGAAATTGAGAGCGCAGTTGGTTTGGGTTTCGTACCTGAAATTTGATTGCTCACGTTGCCTAGCTGGTACGCTCCCGGCTGTTGTCAATCTCAAAGTATTTGCACTTGAAATTTTGTCAGCTGCTCCTGTTCATTTTTTTTTGTTTAATTCTCACTCCTATTGTCACGATGATCTGTGTTTGTCACGATGATCTGTGCTTTTGCATTGTTGACCCCAACTTTCAGAGTCGTGTCAATCTCATAGTAGCTGCATTGTCTTTGCATTATAAACTCAATAATGCGTCATTCACTTGTATATTGCTGTAGGTGCAATCTCTCTGTATTCCGCATACTTTTTGGTTTCACTTCTCTTTGGTTTCACTTCTCTTTGGTTTCAATGCGGTTTTAGACACGTTTGAATCCCCACTGTCCATGCAAATCTTGTAGCCGCAGATCTGGGTGCTATAAATTATATTTCCGAATTTGAATTGATTTCCGAATTTGGCATTTTCATTGCCATTTAGATCGTTGCAATGGAGAACTTCACTAATGCTCAGGGTTATGGTGCCCCCATTCGTCCCACATCTATGCCTCTTGACGATATGTTTTACTTTCACTACGTGCATTGATTGAATTATGTAATTCATAGAATTGGTTTAGGATGAGTTTACAAAAAATTTGTTTCGACGCTATGATTGCTTTTGTTTATAATGTCCATGGTAGCTACAAATTTGACATGCACAATAAACAAACACTCTCCGATGCATAAGTAAGAATTTGTTTAGGGTAGACAATGAAAAAGTTTAGGGTTTGTGTTTTCTTATTACCATGCTGACTTACCAACTGGACCTGCACAAGAACAAACAACTCTCCGATGATTCAATGAGAATTTTTCTATTACGCATTGTACACTTGTTTACAAAACATACATTTTGTAGGTTCACTACTGTTGGCAACTTTTTCACAAACTCGTCCAGCTGGTCGTGGACGAGGGATATTTGGCGTGCCTTGTGCAGCACCTACTACCATCACTCCAACATCTTCAAGCCAGCCTAAAAGAGCTCGCAAAGACCGCGGACCGAACTGGTTACCTCAGGAGATCTTTGTGCTCATTGCAACGAAGCGAGACATGTACCTAGAAGAATTGGACACTGTAGACGGACGGGACTTGATGACCCCGGACACCAGTAAGTGGAATCGTGTTTCTCAGCACGTTATGCATACCGGCTATTTGCCGTGTCTGAGAGATGGTCCAACATGCAAGACCAAGTGTAACCAACTCATTCCAGATTATAAGCGCATTGCAAATTACTTGAGTTGCACGGGAAGAAACGTACCTGACTACTGGGAGCTATCTGCAGCTGAGCGCAAAACTGAAGGACTACCTTGTCAATTTGCCCAAGATGTGTTTGATGCGATACATGAGTGGTATGGCAACAGACCACAGATACAACCTCCACACGTGTGTGACCTGCTAGCAACGAATGATGCAAACTATAGGACATCACGACCTGAAAGACAAGAACATGCCGATGAGGGGGACAACGAACCTGAAACAGAGGATCCGCTCGACATGTCCCAACCGGAGCTAGTTGAGACAACCGAGGAATCAACACTGCCTTGATCGCCACGAAGGATGCCCTCCACATTTGCACGAGCTACTAGTCAACCGGACGCGAATGGGAGTCCAAGTGCAAGGCCATTCACCGGGTTGCCCCCAAGAATTACGCCCCAGGTAATCAGCTCCTATAATACCTCCCAATTCGCAGTTCATAGACGCCCTGGTAATACTGCTGTACGCTGAAAGAGTCTTTCAGGACACGGTAATTGCTAAGGCAACGAAGGCCACATGAGCCGTTTTGGCGGCTCAAATGCAAGAAATCGCAAACGCAAGTCGGGACCTCGAGCGGTCCAAGATCAAGGTGCAATTGAAGTTATTCACTAAACAAATGGAGTATCAGAGAGAAAAAGACAGAAGAATGTACGAGAATGCCGCGATTGCTAATGAGAACGCGCGTTTGGCCATTCTTAAACAAGGTGAGATGGTCTCATGCCTTGCCCAGCTCTCTGCTGTGATAAGTCATGGATTGACCATGTCAAGTGAACAAACATTGCCGAGCATGGTACATGCTACCAACCCGGACACCACAACAGGAACTGCCAACCTCTATGCCCCACGAACCAACTTCTTTGCTACGCACCCTGCAGGAAGCGGCCCACCACAAGAAGCATTACTTTACTCTAGCCCAACACTGCAGACTACGGGAATTGGACACTCAACTCATATACCTGCAAGTGCCACCACCGCCACAACAGAAACCGGCCACTCAAATCCAGCTACAACCGGCCACTCAACTCCACCTGCCGAGCATTGTAGCGAGGGAGCAGTACACCAGTAGTCCAAACTCTGCAACATGCAGCTCTAGAGGGCAGATTGTAGCCGACCCTACCATGACATAGTGCATTAGTATTAGCATTGTAATGCCCACATAGAATTCAAAGTTTTTTCAATGACAAAAGTACGTTTACATTGCATTGCATCTAGAGCACTTCTCCTTTTCTAAATGTACTGTGTATGCATTGAGCAATTAGAGTTGTGTTACAATGTATGTTGTTGCGAGGAAATTGGCATTGATGCAAAGTATATTTTCATGGCATTGACAAGGTTTGCGTCAAGTGTAGTGTGGTAACTTACATGATGTTGTCATCTACTCTTGATCATGCCGTTGCATTGTCAGATACACTCCCAGGTCCGTCCTTTTTTCACTCCCCAATGCGCTTGCCACATGGTCGCTGATGACTTTACCTGCTTCTGGCATGCCTCCATCGTCATCTAGTACTTCTCCTTGAAGTCCCTCCGTGCACAAGATTTGCAATAGCTCTTCCACCTCTTCGTGTGATTGCCCGAGCAGCACGTTGTGCAAGATGGCACAACACATGATGACGTCGGGAAGAAAAGTCACAGATAACTCTGACTTCTCCAATAGCTCCCTAAAAGTTTGTTTCAATATACCAAACGCGTTCTCTACTACACAACGGCCACGACACAACCTTCGATTGAACAATGTCTCCGCCACATTCAACTGTCCTTGTGTCCTGTGAGGGACCATAAGCCATGGCAAGAGCGGGTACCCCAAGTCTCCTATGATGTACGGTGGGAACCCGTCCACTAATTGTCCGGCATCCATCAGAGTACCGTGCATAGCTAGATTGTAGAGAGTGGATCTACGCAACATGCACGAATCATTTGTTGATCCGGGCATTCCAAGGTACAAATCCAAAAACCTCTTCTCACTATCCACTACTGCCTGATAGTTAATTGTATACCCTCCAGATTTGAAATAATAGTAATTGGCCGGAACAAATTGAGGTTTGGAAATAGAAACATGCATCCCGTCTATTGCCCCTACAACTCCCGGCAATCTACAGAGATTAAAAAATTTAGATTGTTTTTCACATAACCGCTCACCCGTGGGCCAAACTATTTCATGCCTGAGGTTGTCATTGATTGCGTGCACCACCTCCCGCAGCACCTTGGACACTGTACATGTACTTCGCCCTATAGCAAACATCTCGCTGCAAACAATCAAATTTGCATTGTGAGTGAGTTTGAATAAGGTGCAAGCCACGCGAATCAGCACAGGAATTGCAACTCTATATTTTGTGTCTTCCTTCTCCTTATGGGGCCGTAATACATCAGCCAAGGCAAACACAGTTGGTTTGGTCATTTTGAACATTTGGACCCAGCGTGTGTTGTCATATTGGTCCAAGAGAAATCTAGAAAACCAGGTTGTGGACCTTGGTTTTACCCAAAACCAGAGATCATCCTCAACAAAAGTGAATGGTGTGCACAATCTGAAGTTGTGCAATATAGCACTAATGAGATTGGTGTAATCAGATACTGGCCCATGGAAATTTTGCACAATGACCGAGAAGGGGTCCACTGTTTCTTCATCAGGCTCCATCAACAATGGTATATCAAGGGCTTGTTGAACCTTGAGCAACATCAGCAAAAGCCAAGTAGTCAATGCCAAACCACTTGACAGATTTGCCATTGGATCCATACCATGAAATGACGTAGGAACACGTAGCAGTAGCACGTATCCACAGTGTTGTACACTGCAACACAAACACAGAACATGCAAGTTAAGGTACAACCAAGTGAACACTCAATGTGTGAGACTTATAAATCCTAAACCACTGCATACATTGGCAGTATCATACATTTCAAAAATTGAGTAACAAAATTGAAAGTTACAGTGCTGTAGAAGGTAGACAACGAAAAGTTACCTTTCCAATGAACGAATATCCTAAATCGTCCTTCACATGTGTGCACCGTAGCCTCTCTCAGCTGGCTATCTTGGCATTCACAACAACTAGTCACCCCAATAGTTCAGGGCTAGAAGAGATTGCAGAGTTTTGTAAGCCCTAAAAAAAAGAAAATTTTGCCATAGCTTCCCTCAGGTGGTGCAGAACCAATACAACAACGGCAACAACTCAAAGTAGTAGACAACATGAACAACCAAATAAATCCAATGACACTTGTAGGTAGACAACGAAAATTTACCTTTCCAATGAACAATACCTTGAGTCGTCCTTCACATGTGTGCACCGTAGCCTCTCTCAGCTGGCTATCCTGGCATTCACAAAAACCCTAAACCCCAATAGTTCACGGCTAGAGGATACTGCAAAGTTTAGTAAACTCTAAATAATTTTTTTTTTGCCATAGTTTCCCTCAGGTGGTGCAGAACCGATACAACAACAGCGACAACTCAAACCAGTGGACAACATGAACAACAAAAGAAATCAATGACACTTGTGCTTTCAACATCGGACTCTGGGATCGCAGAATGGTACCCTAGAAACGCAAATACATGTCGCAGGAAAAACGTACCTGTAGCGCGCTGTATGTTGGCCTCGAACTGCAACGACATTCACCAAAACCCCTGCACCTGCTATGTGCACAGCAAACTGCGGAAAAATATGGGACGAAATCGAGCAGCGCTTGCCCAAAAACACGATTGCCTTCGCCAACAGTACGGTGTTTGATCGCAATTAAAAAAAAAAAACACCAACATCAACGACTTGTACACTAAAATCCCGCTTACACCCAACAGTGAATTAAGTGGAGTAGACGAAGGCGTTCTGAAGCACAACAATGAGATTCAGCGCCAAGCGGAAGGGCAGAACCAACAATCGAGGTACCCAAAAACACGACTGTGTGCGACAAAAAGGAAGCGGTCGATCGCAATTCACAAAAACTAAACCCTCGCGCTTCATGTACTCTAATCCCCGCTCAAACAGACACACAAAACATTGAATGAAGTGGAGTCACAAAGGCTGAATGGAGCGGAGCTCTGCAATTGAGCGCAAACATGAAGGCAGAAATAGGAAGCGCAGCAGAGGAACACAGAGAAGACACACCCTGAAGAAGATGTCTTGCAAAAGATAGATTTTGACAATATAAGACCGCCTCCTACTATCCATCGTGTGTGACCGGCCAGTCACTTACGTACTCATAAAACGCCCAGTTGGCAGTTATACATGATAAGACCCCCGTATATGTGAACATAAGATACGTACGAACACCCGTATTATACGGGAACCAGTACACAAGCGGGGCCCCGGTGTGAAAACGACTTGGGGTATATTACAGAGTGCTCCTATGCTCCATTGTTAAATTCTAAGTAACACCAGGTGTGAAGGTAGCTTAATCCCTAAACGTACCAACCCCTTGCACAGAAGTAGATGCTAGCCTCAAAAATAGATATTACCGTACCAGGAAGGCAGGGTCGGCAGAAAATAATTCCCCAAAAAAATGCTGAATATAAAAAATAAATTTATCAAGTATTTTGTCGAAATCAACAAAAATGAAGTCAACAAAAATCATAGACAAAAAACAAAAGAAAACGTTTAGCCACTAGTAAAATTCAATGTTAGTTATTAATAGCCGAATTTTTAATAATTTTTTTTGAAAGTACCGACCTCTACTTTTTGAACTTTTATTAATTATTCGACACAAAAGTGCCGACCCTGCCTTCTTGGTATGGTAGCATGGCTTAGATGTACATGAGGTGTACATGAGAGGACCTTTGCAAGCATAAAATCTACCCAAAGAATTTGACATACAGTGGCGACCAGAAGTCTTCGCACAGTGGCCCATCACTTCAACAGGTGTTGACTATAGCTTAGTAAGTGGGTTTACAGGAGATTTTTTGGGTTAGCATTAATTGATACACCACATGGCACCTAATTAACATTGACTCCCCAAAACTTTGCCACTTGTAGAAATTATTCATGCAAAAATCGTGAAGGGGTGTGTACAACTTAATATGCACATCAGTTGTACACACCACTATCTTCTCATTAAAATTGCACTTGTGAGGCTTTTTGTTTTGGATTTTTTTTGTATGATTTGGAGAGGCCTTTGGTGATTCACTATGGCTCCTAGAAGGTCTGAGAATCAACGTAGGGCAGTTCTTGAGATGTATGAGCGAGGCAACTCATATGGCCAGATTTCTGCAGTTTTGGGCATTCCTCGAAGCACTTCTTTTGACATAGTGCGAAGGTTCCGTGAGAGAGAGAGTCTAACAGATAAAACTTCACCTGGTAGACCTAGAATTCTAGATGAACGCGGTGACCGTGGCATTGTGAGGAGATTAAATGATCCAAATACTAGCACAGCGGCAGCTATAGGAAGAGTGTTACGATCTGAGGGCTTCCAATTGAGTGATAATACGGTGAAAAGGAGTCTTCGGAGGCAAGGGTTGAGAGCATGCGTGAAGACCAAGAAGCCACTTTTGACAAAGAAACATCGAGCAAGTCGTTTGCAGTGGGCAAAGAAGTGCAAGCATGCAGATTGGGAGTTTTGGGCTCATGTCATTTTTTCTGATGAGTCTAAATTCAATCTTTTTGGCTCAGATGGACGTCAGTATTGTTGGAGAAAGAGTGGAGATCGTCTTTTAGATCAGCATGTGCAATCTACAGTCAAACATGGAGGAGGAAACATAATGGTTTGGGGTTGTATGACTTGGGAAGGAGTTGGCAAGCTTCACCTGATTGAAGGGAAGATGGATAAATATGTATATCGCAACATTTTAGAGACGGAACTTATGGGTACTATACAGATGCAAGGTTTAGAAGAGGATGAGGTTATTTTCCAGCATGATAATGACCCAAAGCATACTGCACATTATGTTGTAGAGTGGTTGCGTGCTCAAAAATTTGAGCTTATTGGACACCCTCCACAATCACCTGATCTCAATCCAATAGAACATCTTTGGAATGAAGTAGATCGTCGTCTGAGAAGGTCTAAAAGGAAACCAACTAGTAAAAGTGACTTATGGGAGAAGATCCAAGAAATTTGGTACGGTATAGAGCCTGATGTTGTTAGGAAGTTAATACGCTCTATGCCTCAAAGAGCTCTTGATGTCTACCATGCAAGAGGTGGCCACACACGGTGGTAGTGTTTGTGAGTGCTTATGAGTTGAATCATTGAGTTATAAAGGTGTTTAGTAATTTTTAGTCTTATTTTCTATAGTTGATATGCAATAAAAATCAATTTGACCATAAAGAATTGTACAGGCTTGTTACACATTTGAATTATTGTGTGTTTTTCTAATTCATATTTTCATTGAAAACTTTGTGTTTTATGCCTGTTGCAACTATACGTGCTTGTGATTGTGTTCTTGTTATTTTATGAGAGTTCATGTAGATTTGGCAAGTATTTAAAAAAAAAAACTCCTCTTGTACAACTATTTGTGGTTGCCACTGTACTTGTAGTTGGAGGCCTTTACAATATTATCAACAACTCCCCATCATAAAAAATTTATTGTAATTGGTAGAGAATTTAATAGGCTCACAAAGGTGACTTGGATGAAAGTCATCCGAGGTTGTATGAGAAAGTTATAAGGCTTTGAATCTGTTCGTGATCCAGTTTCTAGACGCTGGGATGTTTAGGGGTTAACTCCTAAATGCCTAGAGCCTTCTCCAAATTCGGCAGTTTTGCAAAGATGCATTATAAAATGCAACCTAGAGGGATATTTTGAACTTGATATATGAATAAAAGTTGTACATTATGAATTTTAGATTCTATCCATACGGTTAGATCTATGATTGCTATTACCAATAATTTTATATAAAATTTGAAACGTGAAATTCAAAATTATTTTGTAATTCAATTATGAATAAGATATTGACAATCTACGGATGAAATTCATTGTGATTGGTTGAAATGTAATACTCTAAGTGTATTGATTTTTGGAGATTTTTTGGTTGCTTAATTTTATGAGTTGAATTTTTTTAGAGCACTTTTACACTAAGATCTTCAAAATTTTGGGTGAATCACTACAACATGAAATGAGGCATAAAAATTTCACAAATCATCCCCTTTCTAATCGGATCACATATGCATGAAGCTAACTTCCCATAGAATCTACAGTAAAAATTCCACACTGCAAAAAGTGCATGACGGATGAGAAATTTTGGATGAAATCTGTACATCGTCCAAAAAATGGACGCTTAGGCAGTTAGGGGTTAATAAGCTACAAATATAGCCTCCTTCATCAGTGCACTATTCTGCTGGCCCATAATTTTAATTCGTTTGGGACTCCACGAAATGACAATAAGTTGAGCTTTCAATGCAGGCGTTACTATAAGTTGATGCAAATCAGAGCAGTCCGTGTTGGTGGAAGCACTTATCAGGTACTAGTATGTGGGGGGTTTTTTTTTTTAAATAAATAAAATAAAAATAAAAAATGGTTTTCCCAATGGATCATAGTTGCCCTGTCCGTGCCACTCCTGGTTGCGTCCAGCAGTGATAAAAGGCCATGATGTGGGTAGTAGTGCAAAGCCTCCAAATGATCCAATGGGAGCCTGAATGAAATTTAGGTTTTTGTGTTCTTGCATGATTTGATGATTGTGCTCCCAATGGATTGCTGTTGTACACCAAGTCGAGAGAAGCTGAAAGGTCACCCTCTCTCTGCTACTCCTCCTGCTCTTGTCCCAATGAACCCATGTCTCATTAATGTGGCCACTATGGAGTGATGATAATCTCACTAAGCATCATGTCGCAAGCACGCAGTTGTTGGGCATGCTCCTACTCCCTCCGCTTCATAATAAGAGTTCACTTTTTTGGCGTGTTTTTAACTTAACGCCTTTATCGCCAAAAAAAAGTCGTCTCAGTACTAAAAAAAACTGGTCTATCTTCAATAGCAATATGTAATTTTTGTGTCACTCTCACATAACATTCAGTAGCATGCACTATCTTTGCCTTGGCTTTACAGTAGATGGTGTGGAATATTCCACACCCAACAACACTTCATTAGTAGCTAAGTGGACAGGTGGAGGCTCAAGGTGATGAGCAAAGTGCATGAAAGAAAAGCGTTGGGCATGAAGGCTAATGAACGTTATGCATCGTCCGCCTCGTTTGAAGTGGACAGTGCTCACGTTTGAATTATAAAACATTGGACAAAAACTAAGAAAAAAAACAATGCCAAAAAATGGACTCTTATTACGAAACAGAGGGAACTGGTACCTTATTATTCCAAGGTTGCCTACCTGATTACTTTAACCTTTCAGAGTGGAGCAGTTGTTGGACATAATGCTCACTAAATTTTCCTGCTGAATCTTCATGTACTTTCCAGTTGATGAGAGGTGGGCCTCACATTGAAGAAAATGGTAATAGTTTACATAAAATTGTTTCAAAAAACAAGAAATGAAGAAGAACAGGGTAATGGTGTACTATACATGGATTGTTTAAATGGTTTACATTGATTGTTTCAAAAACCGAGGAGAAGAAAAGGATAATGGTTTATGATTGTTTAAATGGTTTACATTGATTGTTTCAAAAACCGAGGAGAAGAAAAGGATAATGGTTTATGATTGTTTGCTGACTAGCCAATGAGCAAGAGAGGTTGACAGAGTTTCCTTGGGAACAGACGGAGTTTGGCAGGCAGCGTGTTTCATTTTCCCGGTGCAAATGACAAAAAACAATTCAAAGCTGACCCCCAACAGCCCGTAGTACATTTTACAATCATGTTTTTATGGGAAATCCACGGAATCTGTGCAACAGCTAGCTAGGAGGGGCTATGGAAACTGTGGAAATTATATGGTACCGTATTGCTTCAGGAGCATGGCGTAAGTAAGTACACCATGACTGATGCTGTCAAGGATTTGGGCCTGTTGAAATTCAAGTGAACTTACAATAGGGAAAATGATGCACCCAGAGAGACACCGATGGAGATGGGTGTTCTCGCTCTCAGTCACACTTTCGAGACAACAATGAGGACGGTGGACTTTTACTCCATATTTGCAATGATGTGGAAGATCACGTGATTCCACACAATGTTCGTTACAATCCAGATCGCCTGACATGTGAGAGTACGCCCTTGGCTGCGTTCACATTACCACCACCATGTCGGTTCTTGCTGAGTGGCTGTACTAGAACATGTCACAGGCAGTTTTTGTCTATTCCATTGGCTTTGAAATCGCCTTTCTTGATGTCATTCATGGAAGTAGAACTAGGGTCTCTTTTTTTTTGTCATTCATGCTACCATCGTCAAGGTGTACGAGTCCATGGATTAATTTGAATCAAAGAGCAAGAGAAGGGCCTCCAGAAACTTCTACGTTCTCGCAGCCTCAGTTTCCTAATAATAATAATACCTTGTTGTGTAACTGGGAAGCATTTGACTTATTCCCCTACGACTGTTGGGAAGTCAAATTCAATATATACAGCTCGCTGTCAGCCTTTGAGTGGACTTGTTGGTTTGTTAGTGTGAATCCTTGTTTGCAAAATGTGGCCCAGGGAATCGTTGCTGCATGTGTGACCACACACTCCTCGATCGTATTGCTGGCTTTTGTTATAACATAATTAAATTCCCATTTGTGTGGAGAAAACAGCAGCAACCAAGGAAAGCTTTTGGGACGCAACCAAAAAGAAACTTGCTTGGGATTAACCCCTAGGGATCCACATGTATGTACACCATCATATATTCCGTCATATAATCTGTTTTATGTACTGAAATACGACAATGTATCAAATATGTTCTATAATCGATTCATACCATGGTGAACTTAAAACATGTTGATGTGGTGAAATATGACAACAATCACACTTTTGTATGTAAAAGTACATGCAAAAATGCTTAGTCAAAGAAAAGTTTTAGGGGTTAATTAGTAATATTGCACTCAATTGAATTGCAAATTAGCACGCTTCATTAACTAATTGAAATTATCTTCAAACGTCCATAACATTCTTGAGCATTCAATTGCAAGAATTCACCTTTCACTATAGATGGCTATGAAAAAAAAAAAAAAAAAAAAAAAAAACTCAAAAGCATTACAAATTAGTGTCAGAGCATGGTGGCTGAGGCCCTGCATATTGGCACTAGCTTGGTGCCAATATGGGGCCTTGGGCACCACACTTTAACACTATTCCTTGGTACCCAAAGACCACCTTTCTACCAGTGATTGTAGAAAGTATGTAAGGTGCTATGGTGCTTAGTAGCTTGTAGCTTAATACCTCCCACCTAAGATGAGCTCAAGATTGTGCACAAACAGAATATGGTTTCCTTTTACAAGTGTGTTCAGGCAGCTCCTCAAGAATGTTATGTCATTCCCTCTAGCTGTTGAAATTTTGAACAGGTTCTATATTTAAAAAAACCTAGCACTGTGACAAAAATAGATAATGAAATAATAAAAAACCCATCAACAACTCTGGTAAATAGACATGCAACGGATTTAACAGAACGCTAATAAAGAGACGAAGCTCCATTCCATCATACTCGATGTTGTTATTACAGGAAGGTGTACAATCTGCACAACGGATAACAGAGGACTCAATTTGCAACTGGGACTCAAGCTCTGTGCATATGAACAGCGCTAACTATGAACATTCAGGACTATTAATATTGCGCAGTGAAGTTGAAGCTCTAAGCGGCAGAGAGGTTCTTCTGGATGGGCAAGCTGCCCTCGTAAGGGACTGACGGACAGCCACCCCGATTGATGAGCCGTGGTCCAACTGGAGGTCCTCCCTTCTTGGGACGGATGTCCTGCATCAAAACACACATAATTCCAAAACACTCATCAGAACAAGAACAAACTTGCAGCTCCAAACACAAAGTAATAATCAAAACAAGAACAAATTTGCAGCTCCTGCTTCATCACCCCATCAGTAGAGAGAATGAGGTAGAGGATCCTAAAACCATGATCCTGTCTACCAACAGCAACTCATCTTTTGGCCACTCATCTTTGAATGAAAATGGGGTTTTCTACTGTGCTCCCACTTTGAAGAAATTCATATATAGTGAATTTTTTTGATCTCGACAGATTTGGCGCTTGTATCCACAGCTCTGTACTGATCTCCCAAGAGTTACACTTCTCCATGCATATTAAACATTTGCTTAAAGTGACGCAAATAATAAGACTCTCTGCCTTGAGACATGAAGACGTGAGATGGCATACCTGATCGAAGATAGAAACAGGAATAGCAAGGGTAGCGCAAGCGTTCGGCATATCCACAATTCCAGAAATGCGACCCTCGCAAGGGCAGCAAGATAGAAGCAAGTAGACCTGCCAGGATTCAACAAAGTCAGCACACATTGCAAGATTTCCATTCAGAAAAGTTCTATGCAATAGCAATGCAAGAAAACCGACGGACCTGTTCCTTGGTGTAACCAAACTTGGAAAGGTAGTCGATGCAGTTGAGCACCGCCCGTTTGAAAGCAATGGTGGCGTCCAGGTAATGTTGCTTGCCGTTCTCGTCCACGCTCAACCCTTCGAACACCAACCACTCGGAGAATCGGGGCTCCAGAGGGCCGATTTCGAAGATGGGGTTCACATGGAGCTTGGTTGGTCCCATGGGAGTCAAGTACTGCTCCATTCCTCCTCGGATGATCGAGCACCTGCATTAATTTGGGCGACAGTGCCAGTAAGTAAACAAAGGCGAGCCAGAACTAGAGCTTCAAGAGAGAAAGAAGAAGAAGTTACAAGAAGCAAGAAGGCATGTATGTCTGTACTTGAGCTCGAGGAAGCCGCTCATCTCGATGGCGCCACAGAAGGAGATCTCACCATCACCTTGCGAGAAGTGCATGTC
Source organism: Pohlia nutans (assembly GCA_022496805.1). Taxonomy (NCBI): domain Eukaryota; kingdom Viridiplantae; phylum Streptophyta; class Bryopsida; order Bryales; family Mniaceae; genus Pohlia; species Pohlia nutans. Next base: position 1,959,113 of record CM040085.1, on the reverse strand, counting down.
GCCCATACTGAGACTGGCGCCTTCAATGAAGACCGGGAAGTAGACCTTGCAGCCCCGGCTCAAGTTCTTGATGTCGCAGTTGCCGCCGTTCTCTCGGCCGGGAATGGTTCGGCACGCTTCCGCGGCAATGCGGTCCCAATCCTTCGTCCCCTTCTCCACCTGAGCATTCACAGCCATGGCCAGAAACGTAAGGTGGATGTCTCAAGCACACCTGGTTACTTAAACCAAAATTTCAAAAACTGCTATATGCTACTGCTCATGCAAAGACAGGAAGGTCAGAATATAGATCTAGTGTATAGTTTAGAAAAAGAGCCTTTGAAAATTCAATTTACAACTCCAAAAATGACGAAATGACTTGTGTTGGGGTTCCATTTTCTCTTGGCAACAACTAAATAAATTCTAAGTTAACTCGAATCAGGTCAGATCCTTATTTGTCCCGTTTGGGGGAAGCAGCGACGTGATCGGTTTCGTTCAAGAAAGAAAACAGGAGTGGTGATCTGAATGTGTAAGTTACTGTGCCTACATTGCCGAGAAGGGCTCCCGTGGTCTGCGGAAGCAGGGCAAGCGGGCGGGTGTGCAAATGCTTGCCCAGCGTGAGCGCATTCTCGCCCTCCTCCACGAGCGCCTTCTCCCGTTCGTTCCAGATGTCCAGGAGCTCCTTCGATGGAGCCGTGCCGATGAGGCCGGGGTGAATCAGACCCGGGAAACGCACCCCTGCAAGAATCCATCACAGACGACTCTCAAAATCACAAACTGTGGACATGATTTCTAATGATTCTAGAGCTAGAAAAGACACTTACGATCACAAGGAACCCTGACCATATTACCAGGCAGTGATGGGTACAAGAATGATGGTAAATTCTTGGTAATCACTTGCTAAATTGAACAACCACTTGCTACAAACAGCAGTTTGGCAGTAATGTTTACTTCCCAGTGAATTAGACAAGGTTCCCTGTGGATTCAAAGTGACGGATACATAACAAGACAAAGCGATTGATACAAAGCCTTACAAATTTGACCACATGAGTTATGATACCTGGGATATGGCGAGACGACGCAAAGATACCCTCGAAGTCCCAGATGGCTTTGCAAGCGTTGGGGAAGTGATCCGTGAGGAAGCCTCCGCCGTTTTCACGGTCGAAGATGCCCGTGAACCCCCACTCGTCGCCCGGCAGCGGTCCCAGGTTCAGAATCTCCACCACCAGCAAGTCGCCCGGCATAGCCGGATGGCCGTCCGTGTCCGTCACGCGAATCGGCCCACTCAAGTTGTGAACCTGCAGGGGGTCCCGGATCAGTAATCCACCAACTTCGGAATTATGCCGTAGCCTGGAAATTCAAGGGGGTTTAGGAGGAATTATAATTCGTACCGAGGTGAGGTCGACATTCTTCATGTCCTCGGCGCTGTCATTGTTGCCGATCTGTCTGCCGGTCCAGTCCACAGTCTCGACGCGAAAAACCTCGCCCTCCTCCACCGTGCCCACGGGCGGAATCTCCGGGTGCCATCGGTTGTGCAGCGGCACCTTCTGCTCCCACGGCCGCTTGTTGGGGTCCACGGTCACTATCGCCCGCGGCGTCTTGATCAACGGCGCCATGATCGCTTAATTCCTTCACAACAATCAATTCAATCCATCATTCACAACTCATGCTTCAATTCCGCCCTAACCAACTCACTGTAACCATGACCCAAACCACAATGCAGCCATGAATGGGAGCAATCAATCAATCAATCAATCAATTCTAGTGAAGAGAGTGGTAAGCTAGTGTTGCTCTTACGTGATGCGGCAACAAGTGGATGATGCTCCAATGGCCAGAACTGGGTTTTTATACATACAGAGGGTCGGAAAAAATGGCAGAGGAGGCAAACTGAAAATTTACCAAGACGCGGCTGATCGATCACAGGATTATCGTCTTGCCGAGAAAAATGGCTGGAACTGAACTTCAATTACTATGTAGGACTTCAACCCATGCAGTTCTAGAATCCAGAGTAGATAAGGTAGACAGAGCAATTGGCAAACAAGACAACTTACGATGTTGCAAGATTTTCTGAAACGACTGACCACCTTGAAAGGCAAAGGAAACGCGAGCGATGAGGTTCTAGAAGAAAGTTGATTTCCGAGAGACGTGATGGTACCTCCGAAGGCTGGAGATTGGCCACTTGTCGAGATTGGCCACTTGTCGAGGATTCAAATGCTGAGTGTTGTTGCAATTCTGATGAGCAAGGAAGGAGAATTGAAGGCATCAATGGCTTACAGTGCCAGTGGAATGGGAGTTGCCAAGAATCTGGGGAAAAGGTTTGGATTCCATGATGCAGAGATTATTCTGGAGGACGATGCTTGCCACTGAGAATAAAGATCCTGTTATTAGGCAGAATCCATTTTATTTACACTGGAATATATCACGGTTCCATTCCAGTCACATCAGCCCCAGACCAAAATCTGGCTTATGAATGTAACTCACTATTCAATTCCACCTGCTGCGTGCATGATTTCCATCCAATTCTTTTGGTGAAGGATTTTGCTTGGTCATGCTACCTCTTCAAGTTAAATTCAGATCATTCAAGCTATTTTTACATTTTATATGGGGTCCCAACTACAAAAAGAGTTGTAAAAATGGTTCACTGTGTAGTGTATTTTGGATTTTCCTATTTTTTCTATTTAACCCTTTAGCGCGCCAATAGTTTACAAACTAGATTTTACAATTTCATACCATACAGTTCTATAAACTTGAACCCTTTCTCATTAATTTTTGAAACATGTTGAAAAGCATGCCCCAATTTCTTGTTTCTAGCAAATATTATTATCGACAAAAACATTGTATCTTAAATGAATACTAGTTTTTAAAGAAAAGTACGTTGTTTATGTTTTCAGGAATAAAGTGTGTAACAATGGCAACCCCTGGAACAGATGTGAACCAAGTGAAGTGTTATTGTAATTATAGATGTCGGCATACTCCTGAGGGATATGCTTGGATACATCCTCGATCTGCAGCCAATCATGCACGTAATGATATCCTTCATAAAAGTTATTACAATAGATTTGGTAGTGGTGAAGCTAGTGGCTCAGGAGAACCATCCGAACATCATGAACAAAATCAACAATCAGGTGATCATCCATCCTCTGGCTATAAAGGTTAGTGCATTGTTATATATCCCAAATTAATTAATTAAAAATTTGAAGTTACATTCATTAAATTCTTAATATATCTTTGTCTAGTTGTACAAATTTTGAAATCAAAGTTAACCCTTAAGTTCCCGAGTGTTTTTTCTACGAATTAAATTTATAATAATATGTCTTATATATGAATTTTTTGAAGTTAGTAAAATATGAAAGTTGTGATGTGTAATCTCTAAATTTCATCTACTTGGTTGAATATCATCAAAATCGTTTAGATTTTTTATAAATAAATTTCAAAAGAAAAACTTTGAATGTTCATAAAAAATACATTATTCAATATTTTATGTTGAACTAAATTATTAATACTTAAAAGTAAAAATGTTCATCACTTGGATAGAAGTTGCCAAGATTTAGGGTTTACAATTTGTCTAAATGTCAATTCAAACAACACTACGTAAGAATAGTATAGAATTAATAGTTTAAATGAAAAAAATTCCAAAGGGTATTTAAGCATCTTATTAACCTTGTGCTTTTAGCCAATCATACCAAAATTCAAAGATAAATAATTAATTTTGTATTTTTTCTGAATTTTGGAAGTTTATTAGTTAGATATTATATATATATATATATATATATATATAATTGTATATGATGAATTTTAGGAATCCATTTGCATGGATATGATTTAAAATTCATAATTTATAATCTATCTTTGTACGTCCATAAAAAATATATACTTTATCATGCATTTTTTCACACATTTACAAATTTGATACTTTTGTAGATTGTTCCAGCATTTACACCATCCAACGTTCTTTATTTTTTTGAATTTTTGTGAACACATTTTTAGTGATCCAATGACATAATCTTATAGGAAATTTGATTCTAAATAGGTTAGGCCCAAGAAACACTCAATTTGGACACTCCTAGCTCATTTTACAACACTTTCTAGTTTTGGAACGACCACTTTTAGGTTGCCTCGGCACTTCAGGGTTAATATAATTTGTGAAAATTACATGCAGATTTGGTTGTTGAAGATCAAAACGCACCCGCAAGCCAAAGTGTTGGCGCCCGTCAAAATTGTTATTATTCTCTATGCAAAGGACAAAAGATGGTATCTTGGGCCACTTTTGCAAGACACAATGCAGCCGAGAAGACAAGATCATTGTTTATGGGCCCTTCAGCGTATGTGAGTGAGAATGATCAACCAAATGAATCAGTTTATGTCGACGTGACTAATGCATCTGAATATTCAAACTTTGATCCAATTGAAGTGAGAGAAAGCCAACTACAAAGTATATGTGCAGGTGTGAATATGAACCCCAGAGTGTACCAACCTAATTTTATGACACTAAAACAAACCATTCTTTTGCGAATTGTTGAATTGCAATTAGAATGGGATCGCTCAAAAGTTCCCATTCGGTTACAAGATAGTATGTTAAAACAATTGTTTGGAGATTTCAAGTCACATGTAGGATCTATATATGATCGTGGTGCAACTTTAAATTTGTCTACACCCCCGTTGCCGGTAGATGACCAAGATTACAAGACATGGTCATTGGGGAAGCTTTTGGCTAATGTTGGACCCGAATGGGATGGAATTCTTGAAGGTTATAGAGCTCCCGGTTCTTGGGCAACTTTAATCTCTACCTACAAGGATTTGGGTATGGTAGAACCTCAAAGGTTTAAACTGTGCACAGGTAGTGCTTCTCAACCACATGAACCGGAGCTTCTACAACCATCTGCAGAAGATTTATATGAAGGGCCAAATCGAATGTATTGCAATTGTGGCCTACCACGTAACACACGCATAGCTAAGTCCCAGAAGAAATTGAAACAAAACTGTGAAAATTGTTGCTCTAGGTGCTCGAAATGCCCAAAAAAAAGATCTGAAATCTTGAGTTTCGATTATTTGCCATTCACTAAAATATTGACAGAACTATGTAAAAGTCATTCATATGTTCATGAATTTCTTGAAATGTGGAGGAATAGAGAGAAATGGTTAGGTGTGCCCACAAATGAAAATCCCGACATTATAATTTAGGAGTGGTGGGACGGGACAAAAATTTGAGAATGGACAACTTTTTGGGACCCTGAGGCTATGTATCAACTTTCTGTAATTTGCAATGCACAATATTGTAAGACTCCTTTTTGCGGTTTTCCAAAGGATAATGTGGCTCCACAAATTCATGGGGGGTGGCATGAAGATACACAAGAATATGTATTTGTTTGTCCGAATTGCTCAACACATGTTCGTGGTAAAAAAAAGAAATGGTGAAGGTAAATCCACCTTAAAACATAATAACATTTTTTTTGGTAGTAAGTTAGATATTGTGTATTTTTATTTCCATAGATTTATTCGACAATTATGACATTTTGTTTCTATGGTTGATAATAATGAATTCTAATGCCATTGTGGTTTGATGTAGGGTGATCCACGTAATTTTGCTTTAGCAGCACACTGGGATGGATTTCAAGCTGCACGCACCACCTACAAACAGGGTTGTTCAGACACTGGGAAGCGGACATCCGCGTTCAGACGTCTGAAGGACGCAGACGTTCGTGTCCTAGCGTCTGATGACTTAGAAAAATCGGGTCTTTTTACCATCGGGACACCGGTTTTACTCCCGCGGACGGCTAAGCGGACGCCCCTGCCGATGGCTGAACGGACGGCACAGTGGAGACCAAAGCGGACGGCCGGTCGGACACATATCGGACGCATGAACGCGGACGGCCGAGCGGACGCCCCTACCGATGGCCGAGCGGACGGCATAGCGGACATCAGAGTGAACGTCCGATCGGACGCATGAGCGCGAACGGCCTGATCGGACGACGGAGCCCTAGGCGGATGTTCTGATGCTGCAATCGAACAGGCAAGAGTACGCGACGCCATGATTGAACGGCCATTGCGGACGGCCTGATCGAATGGCGGATGGTCTGATCGTACAGCGGACGGCATGATTGGACTGCGGACGGCGGACGGCCTGATCGAACTGCAGATGGCGCCATCGGCGGACAGCGTGGCGCCGTGGCAGACGTGCCTCCCGGCGGACAACGTCAGGTTGTTGGAACCAGAGCCCAGAGGTTGCTCAAAGGATTGAGTTTTATGTTACTCCAGCTCTATTCTCCATTCCTGCGCTCTTGTCCAAGCCAACGACTATTTTAAAATCCTGCACGTTTTACGAGGACTGTTTTAAGTACAAAAGGAGAATGTTCCTACATTTAATGTACTCTACATTGAAATCTCCAACAACTTTACTTCTCAAAATGCGAACCTCCTCCATGTTGTCTCTCTCTTCCCCCTCCTTCTCCCTTTCCCTTTTCCTTCTCCTTCTCCTTTATTCCTTCTTCCTCGTCTAAGTTCATTGGGCGTAAGTCTGATTTGGGTACACAGGACAGGAATGTCCCACAACCCGGAGCTGACTGTTCCTTTTTCCTCACCTAAAACATATTAACTAAGTTTTTTATAAATCAATTGTATTGCAAATATTATAAAAAGATGTATATTGAGATAATATAATATTCATAGAATAATTATTAATATATATACATCTTACAGAAATATATTGCATATAAATTGATAGAAAAAAAAACATAAATATGTAATTAATATATAAGGATTTTGATAGAAATGTAAAAAAATCTTAATAACTAAAAAGTCATTATAATACCAAAACATATTTACTAAGTTTTTTATAAATCAATTATATTGCAAATATTATAAGAAGATGTATATTGAGATAATATAATATTCATAGAATAATTATTAATATATATACATCTTACAGAAATATATTGCATATAAATTGATAGAAAAAAAAAACATAAATATGTAATTAATATATAAGGATCTTGATAGAAATGTAAAGAAAAGAAAATAACTTTCAAATGAATATAAAATATACAAATTCATTGTAAGCATGTTGGTTTTAACCTAGCTCAAGTTACAAAGTAGTAATAATAAAATGTACTTATTTTAGTTAATATAAAAATAAAATAGAAATAGAATAGTAAAAGTCAAATTATAATTAAAAAAGTAAAATGTAATATAATAGTAGATGAAGGATACAATTATAGATTTATTTAAAAGGCTAAAATTCATTGTGTACAACTTTTATTCATACATCAAGTTTTAAATCCAAACTAAAGTAAAAGACAACCAATACTATATTTGTTTTACTTTAATTTAAACTAAAGTAAAAGATGACTAGCACATATATAATTAAATGTTTATGTTTTACTCCACTTTAATATATTTAGAACCAAATCACATATAAGTGTGGAATTTGGATGCACCAACCTCCTCCCCGCATTCGCATGGACGTCCGATGTTCAGACGTCGTGTACGAGGCGCCGTCCGCAACGGCGACGTGCCGACCAACTCTATAGCCCCATTTACTTGATCGGACGGACCGCAGCGTTCTGTACATGCAGATCGGACGCATGAACGCAGACGGCCAAATCGGACGACGGAGCCTTGGATGGATATTCCAATGCTGCAATTGGACGGACATGAGGACGCGATGCCTTGATCAAACGGCCATTGCAAACGGCCTGATCGATTGGCCGACCGCTTGATCGGACGGCAGACCACCACATCAGGAATTTCGGACCCCACTGATTTCGCACGATTTCAGTGCGTTTATCATTGAACACTGATTCCGCACGTCATACGTGCATTTAGAAGTGTCGTTATGGTACGGAAGTGACATGCATTACTAGGATGTCGATGTAGTGTCTTTTCAATGATTATGAAAAAAGTGTTGTTTTCGCACGAAAGTCGTGCTTGACGGAATCCGTGCGTTAATTGTGTATCTACATTACATGGCTAATAAGACACGGATAACATGCGGTTTTAGTTAATGCGGATTTAGTATCGTATACGTATCATATTAACGCTATTTATTATATCCGTGCGATTTCAGTATCTATTATAATGCACATTATTGTCGTACGACATCCGTGTAGTTATCGTACAAGTTTTCAATTTGAGAATGAGTGACTTATATTTCTCGACGTTACTCATGTTCAAGGATGTGTTTTCGCACTACAGTAGCCTGTCATACTTCTCGACAAAAAAAGTTTATAGTGTTTTAAAAATATTGATTTATTGATGAAATACAATAAATAGAGAAAATACCAAAAATATTTTAATATTCTCTTTTGGAATCTTTTGGAATCTTTTGGAATCTTTTGGAATCTTTCAAACTATTTTATATTATTTTGGAATATTTTGGAATATTCAAAGAATATTTTAAAATTATCCTTACGGTCTAATTTCCCAAACATTTTTAGATCTTCATTTATAGAATTTAGAAGCAATGAACATTAAAATTTCAATGAAATTACATTTTATATTTTTAGAATTCAAATTTGGTATTATTGGTTATCATTGTACTTTTCATTATGGGAGAAAAAAACTGTACAGAAAAGGACAACATTACTTTTTCAAAATAGTAAAATTTGTAATAGGAGACAATGTAGAGGTGTTGTTTTTTTGAAAGTTTCCCTAGGCGGAGTTTAACTTGGATTGGCACGATTCAAATTGGGTTTGAAAGCATACTTGATTTCCTATTAGAAAATAATTATAATTTGATTTAATTTTTAATTTTTTTAGTCTCGGGTAGCTCATAAGGGAGCATCGACCAAAACATGATCTCTCGAAGCATTGCAAGTTAAATTGAGTTTAAAATCAGACTTTCTTTAAACTCAATTTGAGCAACTTTTCAAAAAATAAAATTGCAAGAGCTTTTAATTGCTTGCTACAACATTCAAACCATTGAATTTATTTTCTAGGTATAGAAAAAAGCTTGTATAATGGAGTGCCAAAAAAAATTGGAATAGAAAGAGTTTTTTACATTGCTAAAAACATTTAAAGTCTACTGAAAATTAAAAAACAGCTAACAGCCTTTAAGATTTAGGCAAAACAAAAAAACAGTTCAAAAAAAATTGAAATTATTTTTAGATATGGGAAAATGCTTGCATGATCTACTGAAAAAAAAATTGGAATTTTTTTTTTACATCGCAAAAAAATATCCAAAGTCTGCATAAAGAAAAATAGCTCACAACCACCACGATTTTGGCAAAAAATAAATAAATTCATAATATTTTGAAAAAAATCCTAGATATAGAAAAAGTCCTGCATAATCTAGTGCAAAAAAAAATTTGGAAAAAAAGTTTTTTTCACATTGTTAAAAACATTCAAAGTCCACTGAAAAAAAAAAAAAAAACAGCTCACAGCCATGATCTGCCATCACAATTTTGGCCAAAAAAAAAAAAAAATCAAAATATTCTGAAAAAAATTCAAGATATAGAAAAAGGCCTGCGTATTGTAGTGCAAAAATAAATTTTGAAAAAAGAATTAAATATACATGGAAAAAAAATTGCCAATGGTTACATTCCTTTATAATTATCAAAAAAATTCAATTGCTTGCATCAAGACTTCTAGGTGGTTTAGTGGTTTAGAATATGGTTTGTAATTGGTAGGTCTCGTGTTCGATTCCGGCCACTGGCGGTAGAGCTTGGGAAATTGTGGTGGGCTCCACCGTGGATTTCGGGCAGCCCGAAATAATGTTTGGGTAGAGAAACTTTATTTTATTTATTTATTTATATTATTATTTTATTTATTTATTTAAGTTTTTATTTTTATTTTTATTTATTTTTCAATAAATTTATTTTGACCAAATTTAGATATAGAAAGAAAAAAATCTAGATATAGAAAAGACGATGTCGCACGAAAAACACACTGAATCAGTGTGACTTTAACCCCTAACTGCCCAAGCAGGCGTTTTTGGCCTGATGTACAGATTTCATCCGTATTTTCTCATCCGTCATGCACTTTTTGTGGTGTGATTTTTTTACTGAATTTTTTATGGGAAGTTAGCTTCATGTATGTGTGATCTGATCGAAAAGTAAATACTTTTTGAAAAAATTATGCCTCATTTTGTGTTGTAGTGTTTCACCGAAAATCTTGAAGATTTTGGTCTAAAAGTGTTCTTGAAAAAAAAAACTATTAAAATCAGGCATCCAAAAAATCTCCAAAAATCACTACACCTAAAGTACTACACTATAACTCATCACAACAAATTTCATCCACATATTGTCAATATCTTATTCGTAATTGAATTACAAAATAATTTTTTATTTTATGTTTCAAAATTTATAAAAAAAGATTAGTGATAGCAATCATAGATCTAACCGTACAGATAGAATCTAAAATTAAAAATGTATAACTTTTATTCATACATCAAGTTCTAAATATTCATATTAATTGCATTTTATAATGCATCTTTGCAAAACTGCCTAAAATGGACATAGGTGAGGACGTTTAGGGGTTAAACACGATTAAGACACGACATTTGACAACTGTACAGAGTGAAGAATTTGCACGTTTTCAATAGATGTATCAATCGTGTCGAATCAGTACTATATCCGCTTGTACGGTCATAATGTCATATCAGTGCAGTTGCGATAAATGACGCAACGATGCGGAATCAATGCGAAAAATACACGCACCCATAAAATATCGGAAATCGCACTGAAATCATGCGAAATCAGTGGGGTCCGAAATTCCTGATGCAGATCGGACGGCGGACAACCCAATCGGACGGCGGACGGCCCGATCAGACGGCGAATGGCCTGATCGAACGACGGATGGCGCCATCGGCGGACGGGCCCTTCAGAGGACGGCGTCAAGTTGTTGGAACTAGAGGTTGCTCAAACAATTGAGTTTTGTGTTGCTCTAACTCTATTCTCCAATCCTGCGCTCTAGTCCAAGTCAACATCTATTTCCAGATTTTGCACGTTTTTCGATGACTATTTTAAGTACAAACGGAGAATGTTCCTACATTTAATGTGCTCTACATTGAATTCTCCAACAACTTTACTTCTCGGTATGCGAACCTCCTCCATGATGTCTCTCCCTTCTCCCTCCCTCTCCCTTTCCCTTCTCCTTCTCCTTTTCCTTCTCCTTTGTTCCTTCTCCCTCGCCAAAGTTCATCAATTTACTTCTTTCTTTGCAATTAGTTGATAATTGATAATGTAGGCAAAGGAACGAAGTGAAAATTTTCTCTTTGGATTCCATAAGAAATTGAATTATACAAAGTATACATAAAAGTTTACCTAATAGAGCCACTTGAACTCAATGAAAACAAAACCAAAAGGTAGAAAGACAAACAACAATATACTTTATTGATATAATAAATGATATAATTTGTAAATATATACTTTAATTCCAAAGTACAAATTACAATGAATTACAAATAAAATTTATAAATTCAAAATAACATTTGCTTTTACAATTAATATAGATCTCAACCTAATCTCGATGATTTTCGTTTCATATTTTAAAATACCAAAGTACCAAACAATCTTTAGATACTGCATTTTTTAGATACTGTTAAATTATTCATATTTTTACTTTAAGTAGTTGGTATATACCAATCTTTCACTATTTATATTAATCGTAAATCAAATAAAAAAGTAAAAGCGTGTTGAGATAGGTTTGAGGTACACCTCAAGCCTACCTCAACACGCTTTTATTTAATAATACAATTTAAATCAAATCAAAAAGTAAAAGCGTGTTAAGGTAGGTTTGAGGTACACCTCAAGCCTACCTCAACATGCTTTTATTTAAGAATACAATTTAAATCAAATCAAAAAGTAAGACCATGTTGAGGTAGGTTTGAGGTACACCTTAAATATAATTTTTGATATCAAATTTGTCATCCATATCTCATTTAACATTTTGTACTGTACTATTTTAAACTTGCAATAGTCACCAATGAATTAGTAAAGGTTTATATTTAGGAAATTTCAAATTTTAGTTCAATTTGAAGTTACTGACATTTGTAACATACAATATTCAATTTAAAATAAAATTCTAGTCATTCAAGTAAAATGTCTTGGGTTCGATGAAATTTTATTCTAGATTTTTTGGGAAGTTAGCTTTATGCATATGTGAACCGATGAGAATGGGGATGATTTATGATAGTTTTATGCCTCATATCATGTTGTAGTGAGTCACCTAAAACTTCAAAGAACTTGTTCAAAAGTGTGAAAAAGTGCTCTTGAAAACGTCAACTCAAAAAATTAAGCAACCAAAAAATCTCCAAAATCACTACACATACAGTATTACATTTCAATTCATGACAACAAATTTCATCCATAGATTGTCAATATCTTATTAGTAATTGAATTACAAAAGAATTTTAAATTTTAAGTTTCATATTTTATACAAGAAAATTGGTGATGGCAATCATAGATTTATTTAAAGGGATGAATAGAATCTAAAATTCAGAGTGTACAACTTTTATTCAAGTTTAAATCCAAACTAAAGTAAAAGACAACCAATACTATATTTGTTTTACTTTAATCCAAACTAAAGTAAAAGACGACTAGCACAAATATAATTAGATGTCTATGTTTTACTCCACTTTACTATATTTAGAACCAAATCACATATAAATGAATGCCTTGGCTTTGTTATCGTTCCATCTCTTTGTTCTTGTTTTGATCTTAGATGTGCTTGTCTTCAATATTTTGGAATTAATTTGATTTTGATCATGATTGGTTTGAGAATTTTTGAATTGTGATTTGAAAGTTCAATGATTTTATTTTTGGATTTAAGGGATGACTATCTTTTTGTTCTAGATTTTACATTTGAGCTCCCTTGGTTTGTATAGAATTGAGTAATTTATGGTAATATGATTTGACATTAGAGTTAATTTGGCTTTGATAATTTAACTTTGTTAATTTGGCTTTGCTAATTTAACTTTGTTAATTTGGCTTTGCTAATTTGGCTTTACTAATTTGATGATGCTAGTTTGGCTTTGTTAATTTGGTTTCTACTAATTTGGCTTTTACTAATTTGACTTTGCTAATTTAATGATGCTAATTTGGCTTCGTTAATTTTACTTGGCTAATTTTATGATGCTAATTTGGCTTCGTTAATTTAACTTGGTTAATTTAATGATGCTAATTTGGATTTTGCTAATTTGGCTTTGCTAATTTAGTGATGCTAATTTGGCTTCGTTAATTTTACTTGGCTAATTTTATGATGCTAATTTGGCTTCGTTAACCCTTTAACGTCCCAGTTCATTGCTGTTTTCAAAGATTCGTTATAAAATGTTTGATGAAAACCAAAAATGGAGTTGATGTGCAAAGAAAAGTTGTAAATGTCAATGTGAAGATCACATCTGTACGGTTGGATTTATCATATTTTTTTAAAATATTTTTTTATTAATTTTGCAAGCTTTTCTTTTGAAATTCAATTAAAAATCATGAAGTGACGGATTTTTGAAAAAAATTATTGGAATGAAATTGGAATAACATGCACTACGAGATGGTATGGTTTCCATTATTTGATTCTACTTATTTTGGAAAATCATCTTCAAAGTCTCACTTTTTGAACTAAGAATGAAACTTGACATAAACCACTTCTGTTGTTTTTCCAAAAATCATAATAACCTATTTTGAAGATCCAAACCGTACAAAGAATAGTGAACTTGCACAAGAACCATGCGAATTTTTGGTGGATGAAAACTGTCCAATTTGAATAGAAATCTAACAGTTTGAATCTGTGCAGCGTCCACTATGTGGACGCAGGCGCCTGAAAGGGTTAATTTAACTTGGTTAATTTAATGATGCTAGTTTGGCTTTGTTAATTTGGTTTATGCTAATTTGGCTTTGCTAATTTAATGATGCTAATTTGGCTTCGTTAATTTTACTTGGCTAATTTTATGATGCTAATTTGGCTTCATTAATTTGACTTGGTTAATTTAATGATGCTACTTTGGATTTTGCTAATTTGGCTTCGTTAATTTTACTTGGCTAATTTTATGATGCTAATTTGGCTTCGTTAATTTAACTTGGTTAATTTAATGATGCTAGTTTGGCTTTGTTAATTTCGTTTCTGCTAATTTGGCTTTTGCTAATTTGGCTTTGCTAATTTAATGATGCTAATTTGGCTTCGTTAATTTTACTTGGCTAATTTTATGATGCTAATTTGGCTTTGTTAATTTAACTTGGTTAATTTAATGATGCTAATTTGGATTTTGCTAATTTGGCTTTGCTAAATTAGTGATGCTAATTTGGCTTTGTTGATTTTACTTGGCTAATTTAATGATGCTAATGTGGCTTTGTTAATTTAACTTCTTTGAAAATCCAAATTTCGTTGACTTTTTCTAACTGTCTTTCGGGAGACATGCAAAAAATTGTTAGATTGGTCAATTTTTTTTAAAATTATATTTGTAATGTTCAAATTGGTATTACCTATTGAGAGCAACAAAATTATTCATAAAAAAATGAAAATTTCAATTGAATAGTAGGAAAAATAAATACCCTAATATATAAAGCGGGGCATGTGTATGGGCATGAGTACGGGGTTACAATTTATTGTGTTTTCCTTTGAAGAAATGTTTTGAGTTACCATTGGATACTTTCTTTGGATTCCTTGGGTGCCTTAATTACCTAAATCGGATTTTGCGTGATATTTGTTTATTCTTGGACTTATCTAAATTTTAAATAGTTTTTTTATTGCAGGCGGCCTGATCGGACGCCTGGATCGGACGCATGGATAGGACAGCGGACGGCCTGACTATCGGACCTTTGTTTGAAGCAGACCATTTGGCCGTCCACTTGGCTGTCCGCTAAGCTGTCCTCCCGGTCGTTCACCTCGCCAACTGCTTGGCCGTCCGCCAAGCCGTTCGTCTGGTAGTCCGCCTCGCCGACCGCTTGGCCGTCCGCCAAGCCGTCTGTCCGGTCGTCCGTCTCGCCGTCCGACAGGGTAAAAAAGTCCAGCAGGTAAAGTAAATCGGAATTTACCCGACGGACGCTATGTCCAACCGTCTGGACACTGCGTCCGGACATCCGAACGTCAAATCGGACGTGATTTGGTCCAAAGACGTCCAAAATGACAACCCTGCCTACAAAGACTGTTGGACACTTGAAATAATTATATTGAATAGCGGGAAAATGAGTTCTCTTGGACCTATACCTATTTTGTTTATTCCTTTTTCTTCAAAAGATTTATTCAAACCTACAAAAGCCAGTGCTAATATTCTTCGAAGTTTCTTAAGTCCGTTCATGCAAGAGCTCAAAGAAGCATTTGTTATTGGCTTTGAGGTTGAATTTGGTTATCCACAATTAGACATCAGCAAACATACAACAACAACAGTGAATGGGAATAGCAGGTCAGTTGTTCCTATTTTGAATTTTCTTTTTTTTACTCAACAGTTGAAATATTTTAATTTTAAACACATTTATATTAAAACAAAAAATGCTTTTTTTTTTTAAATTTAAATTTTACATTGTAAACTTCCATGTTTTTTTTATTTATTTTAAATAATGCTCATCCAAAAATTTATTTGGTCAGAATCCGAACAGCCGTCATGTTTTTTACCGGAGATCATCCCGCACAATGCAAGATTGGGTGTTTAAAAGAGGGTGGCTATGAAGCATGCCGAAGGTGTCACATGTCCCAATATTTGAATGTTGAAGACCGTGTCATTGGGGTCGTTCAATATGCAAACAATCGATATCAAAGTCGACACCCACCTCCAATTCGGACAGTTAATAGTATGTACCATTTTACCAATAGCTGGAAAGAAACATCGACTGATGGTGAACGAATGCAAGTATCCAATATCGGAGGTATTACCGGTGATTCACCTTTATGGCGCTTATATCACTTGTACGAGTTTGATATATCCAAAGACTTGGTGTTTGACGTAATGCATACTTTATCTTTGAATGTGTTCAAAAAGTACGTGGAAGCATTTATTGAACGTATTGGTCATAATCAATCTCGAAAGACTGAAATAGAAAATGCTCTCAATCTTATTGGTACTATGAGGCCTTAAGGTCTAGGGCAACGATGGCCCAAAAATCCAACCACTCGGCTTGGATTTTTCAAAGCAAAAGAATACAAAGACTTTTTTTTATGGATACTTCCTTATTTGTTGGATTATTTCAATGTTATCGATTCACATCCTGAATTGTTCAAATTGGGTTTGATCCTAATTGAGTTGAGCCGAATCTACTTTCCCCATACCCACACTTATGGTTGGACTGAAGACACGATACAATCTACCAAAACATTATTTCAATCATGGAGAATTAGATCGAACGATTATATGGGACAAAGTGGCTCTATTGATATGCTTACAAGTGGTCCCATATAATCGTCCGATCTAATTCTCCATGAGTGAAATAATGTTTTGGTAGATTGCATCGTGTCTTCAGTCCAACCATAAGTGTGGGTATGGGGAAAGTAGATTCGGCTCAACTCAATTAGGATCAAACCCAATTTGAACAATTCAGGATGTGAATCGATAACATTGAAATAATCCAACAAATAAGGAAGTATCCATAAAAAAAGTCTTTGTATTCTTTTGCTTTGAAAAATCCAAGTCGAGTGGTTGGATTTTTGGGCCATCGTTGCCCTAGACCTTTAGGCCTCATAGTACCAATAAGATTGAGAGCATTTTCTATTTCAGTCTTTCGAGATTGATTATGACCAATACGTTCAATAAATGCTTCCACGTACTTTTTGAACACATTCAAAGATAAAGTATGCATTACGTCAAACACCAAGTCTTTGGATATATCAAACTCGTACAAGTGATATAAGCGCCATAAAGGTGAATCACCGGTAATACCTCCGATATTGGATACTTGCATTCGTTCACCATCAGTCGATGCTTCTTTCCAGCTATTGGTAAAATGGTACATACTATTAACTGTCCGAATTGGAGGTGGGTGTCGACTTTGATATCGATTGTTTGCATATTGAACGACCCCAATGACACGGTCTTCAACATTCAAATATTGGGACATGTGACACCTTCGGCATGCTTCATAGCCACCCTCTTTTAAACACCCAATCTTGCATTGTGCGGGATGATCTCCGGTAAAAAACATGACGGCTGTTCGGATTCTGACCAAATAAATTTTTGGATGAGCATTATTTAAAATAAATAAAAAAAACATGGAAGTTTACAATGTAAAATTTAAATTTAAAAAAAAAAAGCATTTTTTGTTTTAATATAAATGTGTTTAAAATTAAAATATTTCAACTGTTGAGTAAAAAAAAGAAAATTCAAAATAGGAACAACTGACCTGCTATTCCCATTCACTGTTGTTGTTGTATGTTTGCTGATGTCTAATTGTGGATAACCAAATTCAACCTCAAAGCCAATAACAAATGCTTCTTTGAGCTCTTGCATGAACGGACTTAAGAAACTTCGAAGAATATTAGCACTGGCTTTTGTAGGTTTGAATAAATCTTTTGAAGAAAAAGGAATAAACAAAATAGGTATAGGTCCAAGAGAACTCATTTTCCCGCTATTCAATATAATTATTTCAAGTGTCCAACAGTCTTTGTAGGTGGTGCGTGCAGCTTGAAATCCATCCCAGTGTGCTGCTAAAGCAAAATTACGTGGATCACCCTACATCAAACCACAATGGCATTAGAATTCATTATTATCAACCATAGAAACAAAATGTCATAATTGTCGAATAAATCTATGGAAATAAAAATACACAATATCTAACTTACTACCAAAAAAAATGTTATTATGTTTTAAGGTGGATTTACCTTCACCATTTCTTTTTTTTACCACGAACATGTGTTGAGCAATTCGGACAAACAAATACATATTCTTGTGTATCTTCATGCCACCCCCCATGAATTTGTGGAGCCACATTATCCTTTGGAAAACCGCAAAAAGGAGTCTTACAATATTGTGCATTGCAAATTACAGAAAGTTGATACATAGCCTCAGGGTCCCAAAAAGTTGTCCATTCTCAAATTTTTGTCCCGTCCCACCACTCCTAAATTATAATGTCGGGATTTTCATTTGTGGGCACACCTAACCATTTCTCTCTATTCCTCCACATTTCAAGAAATTCATGAACATATGAATGACTTTTACATAGTTCTGTCAATATTTTAGTGAATGGCAAATAATCGAAACTCAAGATTTCAGATCTTTTTTTTGGGCATTTCGAGCACCTAGAGCAACAATTTTCACAGTTTTGTTTCAATTTCTTCTGGGACTTAGCTATGCGTGTGTTACGTGGTAGGCCACAATTGCAATACATTCGATTTGGCCCTTCATATAAATCTTCTGCAGATGGTTGTAGAAGCTCCGGTTCATGTGGTTGAGAAGCACTACCTGTGCACAGTTTAAACCTTTGAGGTTCTACCATACCCAAATCCTTGTAGGTAGAGATTAAAGTTGCCCAAGAACCGGGAGCTCTATAACCTTCAAGAATTCCATCCCATTCGGGTCCAACATTAGCCAAAAGCTTCCCCAATGACCATGTCTTGTAATCTTGGTCATCTACCGGCAACGGGGGTGTAGACAAATTTAAAGTTGCACCACGATCATATATAGATCCTACATGTGACTTGAAATCTCCAAACAATTGTTTTAACATACTATCTTGTAACCGAATGGGAACTTTTGAGCGATCCCATTCTAATTGCAATTCAACAATTCGCAAAAGAATGGTTTGTTTTAGTGTCATAAAATTAGGTTGGTACACTCTGGGGTTCATATTCACACCTGCACATATACTTTGTAGTTGGCTTTCTCTCACTTCAATTGGATCAAAGTTTGAATATTCAGATGCATTAGTCACGTCGACATAAACTGATTCATTTGGTTGATCATTCTCACTCACATACGCTGAAGGGCCCATAAACAATGATCTTGTCTTCTCGGCTGCATTGTGTCTTGCAAAAGTGGCCCAAGATACCATCTTTTGTCCTTTGCATAGAGAATAATAACAATTTTGACGGGCGCCAACACTTTGGCTTGCGGGTGCGTTTTGATCTTCAACAACCAAATCTGCATGTAATTTTCACAAATTATATTAACCCTGAAGTGCCGAGGCAACCTAAAAGTGGTCGTTCCAAAACTAGAAAGTGTTGTAAAATGAGCTAGGAGTGTCCAAATTGAGTGTTTCTTGGGCCTAACCTATTTAGAATCAAATTTCCTATAAGATTATGTCATTGGATCACTAAAAATGTGTTCACAAAAATTCAAAAAAATAAAGAACGTTGGATGGTGTAAATGCTGGAACAATCTACAAAAGTATCAAATTTGTAAATGTGTGAAAAAATGCATGATAAAGTATATATTTTTTATGGACGTACAAAGATAGATTATAAATTATGAATTTTAAATCATATCCATGCAAATGGATTCCTAAAATTCATCATATACAATTATATATATATATATATATATATATATATATATAATATCTAACTAATAAACTTCCAAAATTCAGAAAAAATACAAAATTAATTATTTATCTTTGAATTTTGGTATGATTGGCTAAAAGCACAAGGTTAATAAGATGCTTAAATACCCTTTGGAATTTTTTTCATTTAAACTATTAATTCTATACTATTCTTACGTAGTGTTGTTTGAATTGACATTTAGACAAATTGTAAACCCTAAATCTTGGCAACTTCTATCCAAGTGATGAACATTTTTACTTTTAAGTATTAATAATTTAGTTCAACATAAAATATTGAATAATGTATTTTTTATGAACATTCAAAGTTTTTCTTTTGAAATTTATTTATAAAAAATCTAAACGATTTTGATGATATTCAACCAAGTAGATGAAATTTAGAGATTACACATCACAACTTTCATATTTTACTAACTTCAAAAAATTCATATATAAGACATATTATTATAAATTTAATTCGTAGAAAAAACACTCGGGAACTTAAGGGTTAACTTTGATTTCAAAATTTGTACAACTAGACAAAGATATATTAAGAATTTAATGAATGTAACTTCAAATTTTTAATTAATTAATTTGGGATATATAACAATGCACTAACCTTTATAGCCAGAGGATGGATGATCACCTGATTGTTGATTTTGTTCATGATGTTCGGATGGTTCTCCTGAGCCACTAGCTTCACCACTACCAAATCTATTGTAATAACTTTTATGAAGGATATCATTACGTGCATGATTGGCTGCAGATCGAGGATGTATCCAAGCATATCCCTCAGGAGTATGCCGACATCTATAATTACAATAACACTTCACTTGGTTCACATCTGTTCCAGGGGTTGCCATTGTTACACACTTTATTCCTGAAAACATAAACAACGTACTTTTCTTTAAAAACTAGTATTCATTTAAGATACAATGTTTTTGTCGATAATAATATTTGCTAGAAACAAGAAATTGGGGCATGCTTTTCAACATGTTTCAAAAATTAATGAGAAAGGGTTCAAGTTTATAGAACTGTATGGTATGAAATTGTAAAATCTAGTTTGTAAACTATAATCTTTGGAATCTTTTTTTATGGAGGACTTAAATAGTGCTACCAAATGCCCCAATGCCTTCTTTGACATGCAACCTACAGGAATTACAATTGAAATTCTAAGTGGACTGATGTTTAATAAAGAAAAATTCATGAAGCAAAGTAAATAACAAAATAGGATAAGGTATAGCATATATCACCTTGAAAGAGAGGTGTCCAAAAGAGAACTCTGCTCGATTGTAGAATTGAATTGAAAAAGGTCTATTCTTCCTCAAGTTTCACACTATATACCCTTTTGGAAAATAGAAATTTAACCAAGGTTAACACCCAGTTCAAAAGTAAATTTAGCTTTTTCAAAAACAATTCTGTAAAAGGCCCTTAATTATAGACTTTCTAACTATAGTCCATGTAAAATTTCGTTGACTCTGATTGGACTATAATTTGTTATGGAGAGTCTAGTAACTCTTATACAAGCATTTTATAGGTAGAATAAGGTAAAGTGGGACACTCTACCTATGAAGTTGGGGATCCTTTTTCCTTGCTTGATCTGACCAAACTTTAGGTAGTAGTTCTCTTAAGGCCAATCTTAAGTACTAAAAATATTATCATTGTAACAAAGGAATTTTGAGAATGGAAATAGTGGTGCCATAATTGATCCTTGATATTGATCTGTCAATGAATTTTGATCATTAATAGTGATGTCATAGATCACTAATGCTGACCCAAGAACCAAATTGGGTTCTAAACTTTAAGATGGAAGTTGTGCTTGTGTGGATCATATATACTACAAAATATACCAATACATATGAATATATGTGTTACGCACTAGGAGAGGGCATTCATTGATTAATCAAAACTTTATAAAAGTAAAAGAAATTCAATAAATTTTTTAAAAATATTTATATTAGACATTTCTCTTTATGAATGAAAAGGTATTTCATCGGATGAAGGGCTTGAGTTTGATTGCAATTATGTTCATGTGGGAAAAAATTGCGATGAGTCCCTCCTCTTTCTTCTCATCTACCATCAATATACATACTTCTATTCAATGAAGAAGAACACTTTTATTGAAGTCCTACTTGATGTTTTTGCATAAGAGTATGACTCTTAGTTCACTAATAATACATATCTTATAGTAAATTCAATTAGAAGAGTATGACGCTTAGTTCACTAATAATACATAACTTATAGTAAATCCAATTAAGAACTGTAACAACATTTCATTTCAATTTGAAGTAAATCAAGATCTTATGTCATAGCCCCAGAGGGTTTTAAAGAAGAAAACATTTTCTTCTTTTTTGATTCATTAAAAAAGATAATTTGTACAAAAGATAAATGTGTGACTGGCCACCCAACCATAAAAGTGGGATCTTGTCAATTAGACCATGTGATCTTTTTCACCCACCAAACCACACTGATAGTCCTAGTGCTTTTTTGTCTAAATACTTTGAATACGTACAAACTAACTGGAGTACTATTTTGGTGTTCTAACTAACTTGAAGTCATAAACTCTTGGACCATCACTTTGCTCAAGTATAATTTAAATACTACAAGAGTACAACCTCATTCCAACAACTTTTGCACACAAAGACTGGTGATTATTTGAAATTTGATATAGTAACTTCCACTAATGAGGTAAGCAAGTTATATATTCTATATGAGTGGTCTTCAATAAGGTAGAGGGCTCCAAAACCAACAGGGTTCTAATTCCAACAAAATCTAGACCATGCATTTATTTTAGAACACAAACCTAGGCACATCATAAAGCTCTTATTGGATGTTGACCAAAATGATAAGCTATCTATGGTCTACCTAGATTTAGTTTCTAGGATGATTATTGTGCTTAGATTCGGTTGGAATTAGAACCCTGTTGGTTTTGGAGCCCTCTACATTACTAAATATATAACAATGCTCTCAGAAAAGACAGGTTCTCACGAAGAGATATTAAAAAATTCATTAGATCTAATTAGAAGAAAAACATATAAAAACAAACTTCAGTTCATACCTATGACCCATTAGAGTTAACCGAAAATAAGCATGGAGGTTTGTAACTTTTATGCCAAGTATACATCCCATTGCTATCCATTTATGAAATGGGTTATTCGTGATTAGACCCTCAATCAACTCTTTTAAGCTTGAGTTAGCAATTTTGAGAAAAGTCCCATCTAAAGTAACAGTACAATTGTATTCTCAATTGGAGTGAACACATTTTCCAAATTTAGAGAATCATCCAATGATAGAATTGTTAGATTATAGTATGTCTTTGAACACTGAAAAATGAGATTTCAGAGGGTGTAGTTCAAAGTTAAATAGAGTTTGGGTTAAATTTTCAAAAATGAAAGTGAAGACGTTTAGCAATGACCTATGTCAACATCTCTCTGTTGCAATCTTTCATATCAAAAACGGACTCACACATAATTATTCACAATAATTATGTGTGAATCACTAATAATTTAAGTCACTCTCACTAATGATTTTATTAGTTAGATTGACTTATCTATATACGGTTTAGGACAAAATTTTATATGTTAGAAAATGAAAGGAGTTTGTACATTGATGATGATTGAATTACATACACTAATGGAATATGAACAAAAGAACATAATCCAATAAAATAAAACAAGGTAACAAACTTCCAAACACAAAAAATACCGCATAGTACATGTGTTGTATCTATAAGTATTTACTCTAGTTTCTAGTATTTGAACAATGTTTGCGTTTGTTATGATTATTTTAATAGTAGTGCTACATCAAATTGACATTTTATTTTTCTAGAAGATGTGTACTATAAATATGCAACTTTGAACTTCACGTTTCAAAATTCAATTCTCGTGGATTTTTTGTTATTTGTATTTTTGACACTTTATTGACTATGATCTGGTTAGTTGGGCACTCAAAAGTGAATCCCTAGAGGACCCAAAAGCTCAAATTAGGCGTCATATTTCTTTTAGCAAATTTAAGTAGGTTAAATTTGGATTTTGAGTAGGTCCAACTTGGAAGCCGTGACATTACCCAAATGAGAATGTTCTGTTTGTTTGACATGAATTTCTATATATTTTGATGATATATATTAAGTTTACCAAATTTATTTTTTCTTTGATCAACACATACAATGTTCTTCACTTATTCCAGTTATATGAAATTTGGTCGGCAAGATTGACAGCACACACTGGCATGAACTTCAAGGTTATAAAAAATGAGAAATAAAAATTAGATTTCAAGGCCGGAGGTTTTAATTAAATGAAAATGACCATCCAAGGACTCATGGAGTTATATTTTGAAGCTTGAACCATCAAGGGACTCAAATGGCATGGTTCAAGCTCCCAAATATTTTAGAAGGTTTCCCTGCAATTGAGGTTCTTCAATTTGTTTAAAAAAATAAAAAAACAAACAAATATTTTAGAAGGAGTGGGACCGGAGTTTCTATATAGGGTACTCATTATGAGTTTTTTTCAACCGTGATTTTGGGGTACAGTGTTGTGATTCTCTTGGATTTGACATCCATTTGCAACCAAAAATAAAGAAAGGCAGAGTCACTGTAATAAAGTTAGCACACTAATTAGCACACTAATTCCGTGAAAGAAGAAGTACGAAATTCTTTATTAGTAATTTATGGCATTGATTAGTGTGCTCACTTTATTACTAATTCACGATGGGGGTAATCGGGGTACCCCACAGCAGGCCTTCGGCAACAGAACGCATTTACGAACTGCTCCTACATATCCACCCACCCCCTGTCACGTCAACGATTCCTGATCACAGGATGGTGATCTTCCATCCACAGCCCTCCTTTCAACTTCAACTGTTGCCGCCTCAGCAAATATTGTTCACCGCACCGCGCCTGACAACACGACAGTATGTAACCCTAGGTATTCCGCAGCGTCTTATTTCCTCATAACTTCTGTTTGTACTGTACTTTTCTCATGTAGTGTCTCTTTTTTCCCATGTAGTGTCTCTTACTTCCCTGTGTCAATGATGGCTTTAGAAATGGGTGTACTTGATTGGAGCTATAAGGATGTGTTTGAGAATTTGTCAAAATTGCTTGGGACATCACAATATTCTACTGTTTTTCAAAAATGGGGTGTAGATGGAAAAGAATTATTGAAGATGAAGAGGGAGGACTTTGTGACTTTGGGAGTGAGAACAATGTGTCATTTGAGAGCCCTATTAGAATTTGTGGAGGTCAAGAACAAAGAGAAGACCCCTCAAGTCGATGTGATTGTATTTCCTCGAGTGGTGGGCTCAACACCTATGCTTATTGGCTCCGGTCCTTCACCTCCCGTTTGACCTCGCTCTCCGGTGAGCTCAACACCTTTGCTTATTGGCTCTGGTCCTCCCCCCCCCCCCCCCCCTCCCCCCCCCCCCCCCCCCCCCCCCTTTCGAGCACGTTCTCCAACTCCAAATCACAACCAAGACCGCAACCCTATTGAATCAATGCAAGGTGCGTGAACTCTTTGAACTTTAAACCAACTACATTGTAGCGCTTTTTTATATAGCTTGGTACACTTTCTTTTGCATAGCAAAAAATGTCCAATATAAGTATTAACTCTAGTGTTCAATGGAAGTCTTCCTAAAATTATGAAGTTGGTAATACTAGTAACAAGATCATGCATTTTAAAAATGTTGGTGAAAGACAAAGTGAATCCAATGGTATAAAATTTAATGTAAATATAGAAGTTTGTAATGTGAAAATTAAAGTAGTCACATCGTTAATTATTTCTTGTAAATGTGAAAATTTCAATGTTTACTTTGATTGATGTGATTTGATTCACTTAAAATATCAACAATGCAATCACTAAAATAGATATATTTTGAGCAGAAGGTTCGGTTGTAATGGCTATTTGCTATTTTTAATTTTTTGAGCTTATGTGTGATTAAAAAATGAGGTTGCACTTATTCAATTTTACTATTGCACAACCTATTGTGATTGAACGTTTTTAACATATTTCACAATGTGAACTTATATATGTATTTATCTACTTTTCATTGCATCGATTGTCTTACAGTCACATGATTTTTTTCAGGGGGACCGTCGGTGTTGTTGGGATCTTCCCAAACACTCCCATCATCGATTTTGAGTGATGTCGATCTTGATCTAACATATGAGCGAGTGTATAGGAAACCAAAGACACTTTCCCCTGATGACAAATCTTTGTACGGTCGAAATTACTTGAGAAGATTCCATTCGTCTACTGTAAAGTCTTATAATCACAACCAGGGTGTTGTTCGGTCATGGTTTGCAGATTTATCTTCTGAGAAGGTTCAAGATTTGTTGAATTGCAACTATCGTCATAATGCAACCAAAAAACAAAATTTGTTGGATTTTGTTAAATCAAGGGAAAAAGAATTATGTTGTTTGTCATTTCAAGATGGTAACATTACCTTGTCTTGAAAATTAGAGGACATAGTTCTATATTGTTTAGAATGCAAACACTATATCCTAGGGAAGAAAGTTGCAAGGCAATCAAAGGGGAAGGGGTGTAAAAGAGTGAAGGCAAAAAAAGTAGAATTACTTGACATGATGATCGAAGATGACCAAATTGCCATGGATTTTTGCAAAGATGGCATTCATAAGTTTGAGTTATGGGGGTTGCAAAACCCTACTACATCGGAGATACTTGTCCATCGTGATGAACTTTGCTATAGGCCAAAGTTTGATGAATTTTGGAAAGGTTCTTCCAAAATTCCATATGAGCCATCTTTTGTATTTAGCTATAGACGGCCGTTTGGAATTGTTCAAAGGGAGCCATACAAAATTTGGAGATTGAAGGTGTTGTTGAAAATACCCGATTCGGACAATTTATTCATTGCGGGAAGCGTTGGATCTACAATGCACAATGAGGAAAGGTTTCTCAAAGTTGGGTCACTGAAAGAGGTATTTTTCTACTATTATCTTAGTTTTTTTTAATGTTCTATGTGACTTTTTGAATTCTGATGAAATAACTTGTTTATGAGAATTCAAAGTTGATCTTGGAGAGATCACTGTGTGATTGTATTTGTATTCAAATTTTTATCAGAGTATGAAAATCTTAGGTAATTTCAAAGCAGAGTGGTTGTAGACCGAATGACACCCATTCTCCAATTAAGGATAAGTGGCTAGAGACATTCACCCATTTTTTCATTCAGAGCTCAGTGGACATAGACATTCAAACTGATTCTGTTCTGACTGATCAGATTCAAACTGATCTGACCTAACTAAGGTTTGAAATTCATTCTTTAACTGTACAGATGCCATGGACAGCACACCTCAAGTTTTAATGAGTTAGCAAATTCAAAATTGTGTTAAATGATTTGAAATTTAAGCCTCTCATACAATTCAATTATTATGTGCTTTACGACACATTATATTGATGAAAGTGCGAAATGCTTCCCCTTAACCAGACATAGTAATCCTCACTTAAAAGCAGGTCAACAAGAAAGAAAGTTCCTTGCAATTCTACAACCAATGATTATTAATTTACTTTGTATTAAAAAGTATTTGATCATTGTTATTTTGATCAAATACCACAGAGTACACAATATAGTATATGATTGTGAAGGGCTTTCAAACCGTTCAAGGGTTAAGCACGATGTATGGTTTTTACCATTTATTATACAAAATTGTTTTTTGCACTAAGGGTGATGAAGTTTTACTAGCAAACACATATTGTCGCCTTACCTCAGCACCGTTATCAGCTATTGACAAGGCAAGTTTGGCACTTTTAGATAAGGTAAGGCTCAAATCTGATATAAATTGCAAACGTTTCAAATATTTTATAATTGTGCAGATGCCTAAGAAACTTGATTCCAGTAAGAATCTTTTGCATTCTTGAGATATAAATGTTTGATGTGGTATTTTCCATTTTCTACTTATTTCCTAATGCCCTGATTGTGAATTTTATAGGCATTGGAAGGTCAATTTGACTTTTTTCACCAGAAGCCACTTATGTGTGAAGAGGGAAGGTTGGAAATTGATAGTTCAAATCTAGACAAAAATCTCAAAGAATATACCAGGAAACGTAAGAGTCCTAGCCCTCTTAATGTTTGTTTGGATAACTTATCAGAAGATGAACAATTAGTGATTGCCCAATTTGTTATGGGTAAGAAGTTCAAAACATAAGTTTATCGTGATTTGAGCTCATGGATTGCAAGTGAGAATGCCTTGCGAAAGCAAATGGTTGGTGGACATCCTTTCAAGAATTTCAAGGGATTAGATAGAAAGGATATTTTGAAGATGGTGGTTAACCCCTAAAGGACCAGGACCGTATTCTCCCCAAAAACCATGAAAAACGCAGCATTTGGAAGTTGCAGAAGAAATCATATGTTTTTTAGTTTTTTCATCATTTAACCGTAAGATCTAATACCCAACTTGAATTTTCATGTGAGCACAAAATTTGAGAGCAAAATGACCATTAGATTCTTAGATTATAAGGATCAAAGTTGCAAAAGAAGATTTTTTGGGGTTCAATCCGGTGACAAATTTGAACTTTAGAAATTAATATCTTTTTTTTGAATGGGTTAGAAATTCAATGAATGGCAAGGCCATGTTAACAATTGAGTTTAGTCTTCAAATATAAAATCTTGTAAGAAAAAAGCTCATATTAACTTTTTCATAAAACAATTACTAGAAGTGGGTACAAAGTGAAAGGAAAAAGAAAATCATTAATAAGTTTGACATGGAATTGTAAAATGTCAATCTTAACGGTGAGAATGTTGTACTTGGAAATCTTCACCTAGTGCCTTTTATTTCATTAAAAAATATTGAAAATTGAGTTTAGAAATGAGCTTCAAAGTGTTTTTTGTCCAAACTGCCCAAAAAACAGATCTCCTCATAACTTTTATCCCATTGCTCAAACTGGGTAGATTTAAAGCTTCGTTTGTAGATAAAGATCAACCAATCATGAATCAAAAAAGAAATTTTGAAAAAGAGTAAAAAATAAAAAATTTCTTGCTGCCCGATCTCGCTTCAAAAACTTCAAATGCTTATAACTTTTGCAATACTTATCGGAATGACATGAAACGAAGTGCGACATGTAGAGTGTAGTTTTGGAAGCTACACTGAAATTTTCATTGAAAATTTTAAAAATATGAGGTCCCTGGAGGCTGCCCAAAAAGTGGAACGACCAGAATATGGTCGCTCAAAAATTTAGGGGTTAAAGACTCATTGCAAGACAAGGTACAAATTGTAAACTACACCAATGACAATTTGTCTTTAGAAAATCTTATTAGATTGTAGAGGTGTTGTGGAATTGGAGATTTCTTTGTAGTTTAGCATGTATGAGATTGTTGTCACAAAAGTTGAGTAATAAATCTTATACACATTTTACAAAGTTGGAGCAATGTAAGCCTAAGGGTCTCTCTTCAAGTGCTAGGGTTGTTTGTTTTTTATAAAATCAGAGCCTTTCTGTATTTGAATTTCACAAATTTGGAGCTTTGAAGCATGCCATTTTCCCAAATATCACCACAAATAGAACAAGTTATCAGACTTTGAATGCAAGATCATTGCAGAAAAGCCTGACATTTCATCTCAGCCGTGTCATAGTAATTCTGGGTAGCTGAAAAGAAAAATGTTAATAACCCCTAACCCTTATCGATTATGTGAGTACTAACCCTTATCGATTATGTGAGTACAGTACTTACTCTAATCAACGGAAAAATGTTAATAACCCCAAACCCTTATCAATTATGTGAGTACGGTACTTCCTCTGAGCAACGGAAAAATGTTAATAACCCCTAACCCTTATCAATTATGTGAGTACAGTACTTCCTCTGATCAACGAAATTCAACATTCAGATTAATGGAACCAGAGAAGTTGCCGGCATTATCCTTAATATTGAGCATCCTAACGATTCAAACGGTAAAGAGCTCATTTTTTTTTAAAACAAAACTTAGGCAAAGTTTGTTGTACGAATGCACTTCAAAGGCAGGGCTGGCAAATTAAAAAAAGGCATGAGCTTGGAAACGGTGGACTGCAGTGAAGGAGCAAAAAGGTTTATGGGAATTATTTAATATTCCCTGAGAGTCAAGTGCTAATTATCATGGTTTACAGTGATTAGTAAGAGGACTAACCAATAGTGAGTTTCAGACATTATATAAGGGAATCAGGATATACTCACAAGTAGTCAATCAATGATAGGACAATGATTTATAAGAACACCGGTGGCTAGTCATAAAATTCCCCAAGGGTGCAGTGTTAATTATCATGCTTTATAGTGCTTATTAAGAAGACTAATCAACCAATAGTGAACTTCAGACACTGAAAGAGAATCAGGAAGTGAGTTTCAGATGAAATCACAAGTGGCATCCCCCCAAGGGTCAAGTGGTGGTTACCATATTTTACAGTGCTTAATAAGAAGACTAATCAAGCAGCAGTGAGTTTTAGACAATGAAAGACAATCAGGAAGTGAGTTTCAGACATTGAGGATGAACTTACAAGTAGCATTCCCCGAGAGTCAAGTGTTATGATTTTTGAAAAATAAAAAATATTTTATAATAATACATCAAGTCTACTTTCCAACCCAATTTGAATTATGTCAATCCCAGTTAAACTCCACCTGGGAGAATTTTTCAAAGTGAATCACTTCAACATTGTCTTAGTGTTACAAAATTTGCTATTTGGGGAAAGTAATGATGTTCCCTCCATGATTTTTTTGTTTTTTTTGAAGTTTACAATAAATAAACCACCTTTAGCCAATCATGCTAAATTTTAAACTCTAAAAGTGAAAACTATAATTTATACAAATTTTTAAAGGGTAATGCTTTTAAATTCATTAAATAAACATCTAAAGTTATTTTTGGAAGTTTGACCAAACGGCCCAAGTTTGGTGAAAGGGACTCTTTTGAGAATTTAAAACCCTTTGGATGAGGGGGTTATTTTCTAACCTCTAAACGTACCAACCCTTTGCACAAAAGTAGATTCTAGCCTCAAAAGTAGATATTAGCATGGCTCAAATGTACATGAGGTGTACATGAGAAGAACATTGCAAGCATAAAATCTACCCAACAAATTTGACATACTTGCAGTTGAAGGCCTCTCCAATATTATCAACAACTCTCCATCACAAGAGATTTATTGTAATTAGTAAAGAATTTAATAGGCTTTCAAAGGTGACTTGGATGAAAGTCATCTAAGGTTGTATGAGAAAGTTACAAGACTTCAAATCTGTTGGTGATCCAATTTCTGGACGTTGGAACGTTGAGGGGTTAAGGTGGACCCTTACATGTTCAAAATAGCCATGGGGCAATTTTTGTCCTCTTGCATTAACATTAACGTCGGGGGGATTTTGAGAAATTCGATTTTCATTCGGCAGCCGCGCTTTAAATTTGGCAGCCCGGTCTTTGAAGTTCGGCATGATGTGGCCCCCCTTGCATCATTGGTCATAAAAAGTGAGTTGAAAATAATTACAATTTGATACATTTGATTAATTATACAAGGCCAGGGGAATTCACAAGGGACAACATTGTCCCAGGGAGGGACAACATTGTTTCCAGGAGAGATAGCATTGTCCCAAGGAGGGACAACATTGTCCCATGGATCCTTCTCTTCCACCTTGGGACACACCACTGTCCCACCGAGGGGATCATTCACCTAGGGAAGAAAGGCGATTGTCCCACCTTATGTACATGGGACATTGTTGCATTCTCTTTGTGCTTGCTGGGAGTGCAAAGCACGAAGCATGTGAGAATTTGTGCAACAACTAGGCAACAAACTGAACTGCCAAAAAGGAATTTTAATGCATTTTAATGCACTGGGCTTTCCTTCGTCTTTCAGCTGAGTGTGTTCCTTTTGCCGTTTATTGTCTCTGTCTCATCAGGGGAGAGACTACGGAAACGCTTCATTGTGAAAGAGTTACATAGCTGAACAATACAAACAAGGTGTAAAAGTAATTCTAGGGTAAATACTAAAGCAGAGACTACGCGACTAGCGGCTTGTTTCAACGTGCAGTTGGATTTCATTATGAAGTGGAGGAAGTGCAACACGTTATTCTTAGTCTTTGAGCTTTTTTAGGGCAGGAGGCCTGTTCAATTTTTAATTTTTTTTTTCCATTTTGGAGGTCCCTTTGTTATTTTTGGAAGTTTGGAATCCAATGCATAACATTCATGAATCTACTATTAGAGTTATAACCAAAAAGAGTGTCTCAAAATGTAAACTCCTCTTAGACTTGTTTTCAGTTCAAAAAGACTGCAGAACTAGTATATATATATATATATATATATATATATATATATATATAGTGAGTTGAGGAATAATCTAAAGCAAGGCCTTGCACCACCCGAAGGAATGGAACTATGGATCTCCCCAATGCTAAAAAAGAGTTTAGCAAGTTCCCTCAAACCTAAGAGAGTTGACCAAGGAACCATTCATGAACAAGAGAGTTAACCAAAAAGAATGTCTCAAAGTGGAAATTCACCTCATACTCACCTTCAATTAGTTTTCAATTCAAAAAAACGGCAAAACTAGTCTATGATGAGTTGAAGAATAATCTAAAACAAGACCTTGCACTGTCCATGGGAATGGAACTCGTGACCTCCCCAATGCTAGAGGGGAGTTTCCACAAGTTCCCCCCAAGTCTATGGCTCTATTCACGAAGGGACCAAAGGACTATTCATGTGTATGTCGTGTTAGAAATTGCTTATATAAGATTGTTGACTCCACATACACTTTGTACAGAGCCCTTCTTCTTTTCGGTTAGCTCAAATGCTTGTCAAAAATTGTTATTATAGGGATGCAAACTCCACTTGAACTCCACGTGAACACCACTTTTGTTTTCGGTTAACTCTATTGTTCATCCTTTTAGAAAATGAATCTACAAAAAAATCCTTTTGCATATAAAGACATCAATTTGATTCCAAATTATTATCTCACTTTGAATATTTTTATCTCAAATGGTAATTGTACTACACTAAATAGTGTATTTAGTGTGAAATAATTATAAGATTTGAAAATGTTATAGATTTTTACTCTCGACAAATTTTTTTACCAAAGACATTGATTCCAATACTATTGAAAGATCCCCATCTTGACCAATATAGAGGGTAAAAAAATTGGTCAACAGTAAAAACTTACAACATGTTTATGTAAATTAGTGTATCTCACACTAAATACACTATTTAGAGTAGACAAAGATATGGAAGAAACCTTTGTGTAGAAAACAAACTAGGAAACAAAGAAGGAATTTTACAAACAATTTATTTGTCTTTTCCATTCTATTTAATAAAAAACCTATTAGATAAGAAACTCATCTACTAGGCATTACACATGTTCTAAAAGGATGGTTCCCACACTAGGATCAAACGTTATCAAATGGGCCATTGGTTACAATCTATCCAAGTTATAGACCTGCCTGGGGTAATTAGAAGGGGAATATTTAACAATCACAAAATAGAGACAATCCTTTGAGAGGGAGCTGACAAAACCTACGCCTAAAAAAACCTCATGCATGTTGCATAATGTATTTGAAAGGAAGTAAAAAAACATTTTTGGAGGTGTAACACTAGTTGCTATTCATTTTATAACATGGTAGCTACATCTGGAAAAAAAAATGGAATAGAAACCATTTTTTTTTTGTATTTTTATTTACTATAATCTACCATTTGAAAAATTCATTGATAACATTTATTTTGTGGATGACACTAACTTGGTGAATTTGTTCAAGGAAATCTGTGAAATTTGTGCTATATTTTTTCCTTAAAACATTGTGGTTTTATTCCAAAGCATAGTCAAATAATTTGAAATAAGGTTTTGGCAATAATTTACTATAGTTTTATTGTTTGAGGTATGCTCATTAATTCAAAGAGTATAGACATTGGAATAGTGTAGATAATAAATAGAGTGAACTACATTACATTTCAAAATGCTCAAAATTATAACAAATCACATATAGTCAAGCATATAGTTGTCATGAGCCATGATGAACAAAAAATGCTAATTGTCACAACGCTTGATTAGGTATTTAGTCATTAGAGCAAGCACAAAATGGTTGTTCTGCTTAGAAAAATCTAAGGTTTATTTAGAATTTGGTGATTCAAGAAAAAAATCTCTATAAATGGCTTCATCATATACATCAATATGCTAATTGAAAACAAGAATCTAATACATATTTGGTACCCACCAATTAAATGGTACACATTTCGAGACATATTAATTTTAAAATCTTGGGAGGGGTCACTGTCAAGAATTTAGAAAACCACGTGAGATCAAATATAGGGTCCATCTAATCCATGTGATAGCCGCCATTCAAATACCTTATTACCACACATGGTTACTTTAGATATATGTTAGGGGTCTCCCCCTCCCCTCGTTTAAAATAAAGATGTTTTGAAATAGTATTGTCCATAACTACTATTTGAAATAAAAGGTGTTATTGGTTTATTTATCTTTTAATTAAATTAAAGATAAAAGTGACATTCAATGCTAGGCATCATTGGTTAATATCTTTTTGTGTTCTAAGAAAATTTCAAGACATTTGACCAAAAAGTGAATTTTTTGGATCAACATCACCTTGTTACAAAGTCTTAGGCAAAGTCTAGGGAGATAAGAATTAAAATAGTTGCAAATATAAACTCATTATATTATTGACATTTATACATTACAACATTTATTTCCAAAAAATTCATTTTGATGCATCAACTCCTCTCATTGCTATTTATGAGGTTATTTGAAATCATGGTTAATACATTCCCATGCCTTTAATTTATTAAAATCTTCAAATGACATTTATATCAATAATATATACATTATGATATTGAATTCTAATTATTTTTGAATAGTATGAATGCCAATTTTTTTATGATGTTCATGAAAACGGTGCTTGAATGACGTATAACAACATGCCAAGATGGATCATAAATTATTTTATTTCTCAAAGAGAATGTAGAATTCTTTGAGTGCTTCCATTGGAGAGAAATCAAAGTTGAATATTGGAGTGTGTAATTTTGGAATTCATTTATTCCCAAATGGTGATTGCATTGTGTATGAATGGGCATATTTGAATTCATTTGTCATCTGAAATTTGAATGCATGTCCTTAAGAGGCTAGGATTAAACTCTTGTTTCAAGTTGGTCTCAAAAATAGAAACTAATGTTTTGGTACTTATGCCTCTTTTGAAACTAAATGTTGAAGTGCAGTGCAAAAAAATCCAATAATTGTTGTTTATAGAGCAGGGTTGTCACTATTGTCTAAATCAACGTTGTAGTAGATGGTATTAGATGATATAATGTCCACTGTCTAATAAGACGAGTGTCAAATATGTTAAACAACTTGGATGAAATATTACAAAATATTCAAGAACATTTCAAGTATATTCTAGTAAGAATATGCTTGTTTGTAAGATATTAGGAGGTCTACTAGACATCTTCAAGGTCGAGTTTGACATTTTATATAGTGGCCAAGTAAGACAACCATGTTTAGAGTCTGAGTTGGATGTGTAGGGGGACATGTATCAACATTCAACCATGTTACCCATAGGACTGCTGTGACATAGAGCGCAACTCCATTAAATTGGAAGTTTCCCATTTGCCAAATACGATATGCACAAGAGATTTAGGTTTTGCATAATCGTTCAAACCTTTGCCAAAATG
Source organism: Pohlia nutans (assembly GCA_022496805.1). Lineage (NCBI taxonomy): Eukaryota > Viridiplantae > Streptophyta > Bryopsida > Bryales > Mniaceae > Pohlia > Pohlia nutans. Next base: position 1,924,139 of record CM040085.1, on the reverse strand, counting down.
ATGCAAATTTGCCAATTCAACAAAAAGTCACCTTACAGATTACAATTCCAAGTCATGCATGAGTCGTTGCTAAACCTCTCAAAAACACCATAATATTAATTTATCAATGAAACCTTTGAGCTTGTTTGCTAGGAGTTGGCATGCATGATGTATTCATGAATCTGTGCAGTGTTACTCAAGTGCCTTGCACAAACACTAGAAGAAAAGAGGGACTTGTTCACTCAGCCTGGAGTGGGATTCTGAGTGAATTTAGCCACATTTGAGTGAATTTGGTCACATCTGAGTGAACATGCTCAGTGTACAAGTCCCTCTTTTCTTCTAGTGAAAATACCAGGAAAGGCATATATGCATGAATTGCATAGCTTCCAAATCGTCCCAACCATAGTGCATCGATGGCCTTCAAGCTCACAGTCAATCCACACCAGAATATAAACATGCATACCGGTATCTGGAATACAATAAACATTACATACAACGGTCTTCACATTAAACTTCACTACAAGGAGAGGACGTCGCTTTTCACTCGGTAGGTGAGTCAAATGGCGCCACTTCGCACTCACTGCCCATGCGCTCAAGACTTGGTGATTGTGATTCGTCACGTAGGACAAGTGTGTACAGTAAACTCTGACACTGTTCTGAGTGAGAAACGATGCCTTTTCTAGTAGTGCTTCCAAGCATGGAGCCATGATGGAGTTGCTGGAGGATGAGATCACAGGCCTAGACATTGTCCTCATTGAACAAAACAAACATGTAATAAATAGCTTCCCCTCTTGCCGGATTTAAAGTTCCCGCGAGAACATTCTTATGTTCATCTTGCAAATTGCAAGTATGAGTTTGGGGTGCTTATTTACGTCATTCTAAGTTGATGATTTTGAACAACATAGGCAGAATTGCTTTTTAACCCTGAAGCCTGAATTGGGCCTTGTGTCTTTCTAGCATTTTTAAGTAGGTCTATGCACAGTTCCTTTTGTTCACATTCATTTATTTTTTGATGTACACATGCAATTTTCTACAATGATTCCGGTGATATAAAGTCTGTCCCATCTGAATTATGTTTTTCTCAATTGAATTTGTCGTTTTAAAACCACGGGTGTAGGTGGAATGCTTCTCAAGCTTACATAAAAAGAAATTCGATTGAAAAACTTTTTCTGCAGTGTATTTTGGAATTTTAGGGTTCTGAGCTTTAAAGTGCTGAAAGAAACACAATTTTAACAATTTTGAAGAACCGTAAATTGGATTAGAAAGTAGAAGATAACTCCCACACTTTTTCAGTTGTGACCATTTTCATTTGAAATGAGGAACTAGGTGAAAATCAGCGTTTGACTGAAAAACGATCAAACATGGCCCCATGGGGCTCCTTGCATGCTTAACCCCTAAGCGCTCAAACGATCATTTTCTGGTCGCTGCCCGAATCTAACGGGCTGCCTGGAACAAAAAAAAAAATTTCGAGAAAATAAAAAATATTTTAAAATACTACATCAAGTCTACTTTCCAACCCAATTTGAATTATGGCAATCCGAGTTAAACTCCACCCGAGAGAATTTTTCAAAGTAGATCACCTCAACATTGTCTTATTGTTATAAAATTTGCTATTTGGGGAAAGTAACGATGATCCCTCCATCATTTCTTTTGCTTTTCTGAAGTTTACAATAGATAGCCCAACTTTAACCAATCATACTAAATTTTGAACTCTAAAATTGAAAATTATAATTTATACAAATTTTCAAAGGTTAATGCTTTTAAATTCATTAAAAAATGATCTAAATTTATTTTTGGAAGTTTGACCGTACGGATAATTTATAGAGATGATACTCTACATTTTGTCTATTGAACCAAACTTCATCAAACATATGGAAGGCACATATTATAACACATCTATGTTTTGTCCAATACCCCTCGGGCTTTTAGGGGTTAAAAGTTAATTTGCATCAATAGAAAAGTGCACTTCTGGTCTCTGTGTAATCTCAGCTTGTAAATATTACTAAGCTTTTGAGAAGAAAGCACAAACAGTGTGATTGACTTTGCAGTGAAAGCCAACTTGCAATGTTGTGTCAACTGAGAGTCTTGAACTGATGCACAAGACTGATTTTTATTATCAATTGATTTTTATTATTAATGATGATCTGGCAATAAGAACTTCAAGTAAGGTACACATACCCATTACCATCCATTTAGAGCATCCCCAGTCGTCCCCTAAGCCCTTAAATCTCCATCCGGCTTCATCCGGGTTAGAGGCTTAAGGGTCCTGTAAACTCCCAGTGGTGACCTCTAAACATCTTTCTCATCCAGGCCGCGACCTCTAAAGGGCCATCAACCTGTAAATTTTAGGCTGTTTCTGATCAACCTGTAAGTGCCAGAAGTAGCAAAATCACACCAGAAATAGCAAAATCAACCTAGGTTACAGGTCGACCAAAATTCCACTCAACTTGAAATTGTACTGGAACTGTTCGTCGAAGGACCTTTAGGGGCTTACAGGTTAGGGGACGACTGGGGATGCTCTTAACAATTCTGCTCTCATGTACTAGCCGTATACATTTGTGTTCTAGAATGTATGTGACCAGACATGAGGGCAAAATTGAGTGCTGGAGTATGTCCACCTTGCTGTCGATTAATAGTTGGTTCGACACTAATGTGATGAACAATTATTATTTTTGGATATTTTCATTTTGGCAAGATGAATATTCCTCAAGATTTCCCTTTTCGCCATACTAAAATAACATATTTTGAAAAAATGATTTCCAAAACTTTCCTACTTTCATTTTTTGAATGGATTTGTGTCAGACCAGCTATCAACCTACAGTATTAACTCAAAATGAGCCAATGGACCTGCAAATTTGTGGAATCAGAGACAGTTGTCACGATGACATATAAATTCTGAATTGCTCTCTGCAGGTACTGCCGGGATATGAACTGGAGTCGACCAGGTGGAAAAGATCGTTTCTATGTGTGTACCTTTCTGACCATTCTCATATGAATAAAAAGAACTGCATTCCAACTGTGCATTCCAACTGTTGTTTAACGCCTAAAAGTCCTCACCTCTCTCCAGATTTTGGAGAATTTCAATGATGTCTTATAAATGTAACTAATATAAAAAAAATGATATTTTGAACTTCACATATGAATAAAAGTTGTACATTATGAATTTTTGATTCTATCCATACGACTAGATCTATGATTTCTGTCACCAATATTTTTGAATAAAATTTGAAACTTAAAATTCAAAATTCTTTTGTAATTTGGTTACAAATAAGATATTGACAATTTGTACACGAAATTCGTTGTGACTGGTGGAAATGTAATACTATATTGTTCCCCATACTCTTGTAATGTAATACTATATTGTTCCCCATAACGGTCACTTGAAATCCCTATTCTGTCTCATCTTATTTTTTCTTGTTTGTAAAGAGGTCTACATGGCAGCTAGTCTATGGAATACTTTTTGTAACTCGCCTACTACATAAGACTAATAAAAGCTCTACAACTATTGCATGTAAAGTGGTACTAAATTGGTTTTTTCTAAAATATTCAATCAATACTTCAAAGAAGAAAACATTTTGATCAATCAAACAAATTTGTACTTTCAAAAACGACTACGCCTTCAATCACTGTTGCATGAAAGCTACACAAATTTCTTCATGACGGGAGGATAACCTAGGACCGATTCACAAAGGATTTGAATTTGCCTGGTCCAACAATGTATCCATAGAATGCACAACGTACCAGAGCATGCCATAAGATACACAAATGTATCACAGTTTGCATCGAATGACATATGCATCATATACACAGCACCTGCATAGGAACTAATTGATTAGAGTGCAGAAAATTCCACATCACGCGGGCTCAGAGAATGCTCCATCTTCTCCAACTCGGAGAAGAAGTCGGTTCTCAAAAATGACTACTCCTTCAATCGATGCTGCATGAAAACTACACAAATTTCTTCATTGAATCCTACATTGTAAAGCATGCAGTAGCGCTAAAGCTGTAACAAGAAACCTTGAAATGGTACAAAAGGAGAGTCCTGAGATGAATGCAAAAACAGACACAGGAAAAGGGTTACTGAGCTTTGGCAGCGGGCACGGCCTCCAGCAATCTGGAAAAGTAGAATTTGGTGCCGGTCATCTCTCGTCTCGTCACGACCCACCCGACTTCCTTAAGAGCAGCTTCGACGTCGTCCTCGGCGTGCAAGTAAGCGCGAGTGGCCTTGGAAGGGCCGGGGAAAAGCTCGCCGATGCGCTTCAGAACGCTGTAATACAGAGTGTATGGGGCGAAGCTGAGAATGAGACGATTCTCTGCGAGGGAGGCCAAGTGCTGCACCATGGCGCCGGCTTTGTCTTGCGGGTAATGGATCAGCACGTCCAAGCACGCGACGGTGTTGTACTTCCCCGTGATGGACTCCAGGTCGCGCGCTTCGAATTCCGGGAGCTGGCAATTGGGTTTCGAGTTTAGGGCGTCCGCGGCGCGGCGGGCCGCTTCGTCCACCATGGCGGAGCTGATGTCGCTGGCGTAGACGCGCGCGCCCTGAAGCGCCAGCGGGATGGACAGGCTGCCCGTGCCGCACCCCGCGTCGCAGACCGTGACGCCCTCCAGCGGCCTGTCTGCGAGGAACTTGAGCACTTTCTCCACGGTGATGGCGTGGCCCTTGCGGATGTCGAGCTGCACGCTGTTGACGTCGTCAGTCTCCCCGTAGATGCGCTTCCAGCGCTCGAACCCCGACGTGTTGAAGTAGTTGCGTACCACGGCCTTCTCGTCGCCTCCGGTCTCCGCCGCTTGCTTCTGCCGCCGCTTCTCCGGGTCCGCCAGCGAGAGCGCGGCCGCCAGCGCGGCGATGGCGCCCCCGCTCGCCACCGCGAATTGCAACCCCGTGATTCCGTCGCTCTCCATCACTGCCAGGCTCACCGTCTGCGCCGCGAGCTCCACTATCGGCAATGCAGCGACACACCCACCCCTCAAAGCCCTCCTCGCCACACGCACGGTTCCATTACTCCTCAAATTCGTCGGGCACAACGACGAAGAGCTCAGAGACCCCGCTTCAGCGAGTGCTCCTGTTGCACACACAGCCGAAGCAGCCATCGCCACCATCACGAATTACCCCCCAAAAAACCCTCAATCCCCTACCTTATCCAGAACTTACCACCACAACAATGTCAGCAAACACACAATCCTACACTCCGGGAACACAACTGAAATTCCACGACGAGTTGTAATCCGAAACGCACTCGATAGCCCGGACGAGATCAAAGCTCAGGCACTCCTTTCACTACAGCGTCGGGCAAACAGTGGAACCCAAGTGTGGAATGGCATTGGCGGATGTGTGGATTACGCAGATGCCATGGTGGCACACTGTGACCCGGATGGACGTAAGATGAAGAAGGCGGACTGACTGGCCTATTCAACGAAAAAAGATGATAAAAGTAAAAGTATGTGATTGAAAAATGCCTTTTTCAGATGGTGAAGGTTTTGGCCGAGGTTTTGAGGATGTGCGGAATTTATTAGGGTAGGGCGGAGTGAGTGAGGATTTTGGCAGGAGGAGAAGAATCCGGGGTGTGTTTGTCAGCGATGGTGTGTTGATGAGAGTGTGGGTTTAGGGTTTTGGGGTTTCAAAGGGAGCGATGCGGAATTTGGTGGTGATCAGCGAGGTGCATGGGGTGGTGGAAGGCGACGATGATGCGAAGCTGCAAGTGGCAGCCGCGGCTGTGGATGTGGACAATGGCCTTTTCTTCGTCGCGTCTCAATCGTCCGCGCTCATCTGCTACTCCCTTTCCTCCTCCAAGGTAATGCTCCTCCTCTTCTTCCCAAATCTCCTCCTGGGATGCTGCGAACTAACCTCGATCGGGCACTCGATAAATGCTTCACTACTATCCTTGTTTCCTGTTCGTGTTGCTGGACTTGCATCATAGAATTGGAGCGATCTTCTGCGGAAACCGATCTGTGGCCAATTTAGGGTTCTTCAATTTCGCTTCTAACTTTGAGCTTGCTAGGGTTTCGATGCTTGTTAGGATTAGCGGCAAGACTCTCACGGAGGCAGGCATAATGGAAGCTTATAATTTGGTTTGATTTTACAAGTTTTTTTTGTGGTGTGATTTACGAGCAGGTCGAATGGGTTGTGGCTTTGGACGAGGAAGCGGGGCCTGTGGTGGCTATGGAGTGGAGGGTGGAAGTGGAATCCGTTGTTGTTGGGCGTTCCAGTGGACAGGTAAGCGTTTCTTGAAATTCTTCCAGTGGTTTATTCAATTTCTGGACACAATTCTCTGGTCTGGAATAGCTTTGTACTCGTCTGATAGTTGGCTTTGAAACCATCAGGTGGTGGAGGTGAGTGATTCTGGTCAGGAAGTGCAAGAGGTGGGCTCCTTGAAGGGAGGGCTACTGGCTATGGCTGCCAGTCCTGATGGGGAGCTTTTGCTTCTAGCCACTGGACTAGGTCAACTTTTGGTGATGACTCAAGACTGGGATCTTCTGTACGAGGTCTCTCTGGACAAGGACCTTACTGCTTCAGTAAGCATTCAATCATTTTCTTTCATTTGTTGTTCTATTCCTGCTCTCACATTTCTGAGACATACTTTAAGGTTAGCTATTTCCATTGGTGGTGATACGCTTGCTCAAGCATCATGGTTTTTGTTTCACCCCCAGAGGTATTCTAGAAAACCAGGTTGTGTTAAACCCTTCCGATTGTAATGCAGCTAGGGTAGGTTTTTTGGTAAAAGTTTAGATGGTGCTAAATTTGATGGTTTTATGTAGGGCAGCGTGCAACTAAGCTGGCGAGGGGATGGTAAGTATTTTGCAACGCTGGTCACAGGAAGCGGTTCCGCCACTGACCAGCTGAAGATCTGGGAGAGGGATACCGGAGCCCTGCACGCATCTGGAGAGAAGATGCCATGCTTGCAGACAGCTATGGCTTGGTGTCCCTCAGGGGCCCGGATTGTCACTTCATGCATTCAACCCAACAGTCTACCGCTCATAATGGCCTTCGAGAAGAACGGTCTGAAGCGAGACAAGTTTCAGCTTGAAGGCCCTGTGGACACGCATGTAGGTTACCTGAAGTGGAACAGCAACTCGGAGCTTCTGGCCATGGTGGTGACCACTAAAGATTGGATTGGTGTCCAGATCTGGAGCTCCAGCAACTTTCATTGGTATTTGAAACAGGAACTGCGGTTTCCAAGCACAGACGATCTGAATGTGCTATGGGACCCTGAGGATGCGATGAAACTCGTCTGCTGGACTGCGAGTGGGACCATTCGCACGCTCAGGCTTGGATGGAAGTCTGCAGTCTTGGACTCCAGCACAGCGCTCGTGATTGATGGACATAGCTTGCTTGTCTCACCTCTCTCGCTCGCCCTCGTGCCTCCACCGATGTCACTCTTTACAATTACTTTCCAGGCCCCAGTGCAGGTTGTAGCGTTTCTGCAGGAGAGCGATCGCGGCTGTTTGATAGCCGCTCGCCTCTCTGATAGCACATTGAGTGTTGTGACGCTACCCAAACTGAGTGACTGGCTAGATTTGGAGGGGGAGAATCACACCGCGCGCTCTATCTCTGTACTCTCTGACTTGAAGCAGAGCATAAGCGAGCTGCGGCACCTTTCTTGGTTGAGCTCTGGAACACTGCTGGGCGTCCTCTCTGTCCAACCGGGTTCTGATAAGGTTGGCATATCTGGGAACTTCTCGGGAACTCAGAATGGTGTTTTCTGGCAAACATACCCTGGAAGTCGGGAGATTCTTGTCGAAGTGGATCTTGATATGGTAGCTGAGAAGCCCAGTGCAATTATGTCAGATAGTTGTCAAATCCAGGGAGTGCAGGAAACGCCTGTGAAGCAGGCAGTGATTAGCATAATGAAGAACCTGAATGGGTATGCTAACCAGAATGGGGAGGCGTTTGTCCAGCTGGGTGACGGCTCTGTGGTACTGTATACTGAATCACAAGCAGCGTCACAGTTTGGAAGGACTGTGATTGGAAAGTTTGCGAGGCCGTGTCCGTGGATGACCATGCTGCAATCTGGGATTGGGGATACCATTCTTCTTGGCCTTGATGAGAAGGGCTCTTTGGAGGTTCTGGGTCACTGTGTTCTTTGTAAGGATTGCACAAGCTTTGTGATTCACACTGCAGCCGACTCTAGGTCCCATCTTTTGTACACAACACAGAGAGATTCCATGCATGTGGTCAGTTTATCCGACCCCTCTTCACTCTCGGATATCCAGTCGAAGCAAGAGGTGAATATGAGGCCCGAGTCCATGGGTGGGAGGAAACCCAAAGCCGTGGGCGCTCAAGAAGAGAATCTGAAAGTTCGCCCCTTGTGGGAAAGAGGGGCCAGATTGCTGACAGCGTTAGGCGGCCATGACGTAGCTGTAATAGTGCAGACCATAAGGGGTAACTTGGAGACTGTGTACCCTCGGGGTCTCGTGCTCGGCGCCATTGCAGAAGCCTTGAAACAAGGGCACTTTCGTGAGGCTATGGGGTTGACACGGAGGCATCATATCAACCTGAATGTAATAGTTGATTACGGTGGTTGGCGAAGCTTTTGCGTGAAGGCTTCTGAGTTTGTCAAGCAGGTATGCTGCTGCTGTTTTTCTATTTGGATACTAACCTTATTAACTCATAAATTTGGTCGTCTTTGATGGACCGTGGATTGCTTCTTTCTCAGCCTCGGTTTTTTGCTAACTTTGTTTCCTGAACTAAGACTTGGAATAATAATCCTGGTTTTTTTTTAAACATTATTTCTCATGACATTGAGTTGTTTTTTTTGCAGGTGGGTAAATTAAACCACATCACCGAACTAGTATACGCTCTAAATGAGGAAAACATCGTTGATACAACTTATAAAAATTTACTAACCCCCTTCCCAGAACCACCAAGACCTGCAGATGCTGCGACTGAGTTGCTGAAGTCTCAACTTACAGCCAACAAGGTGCAAACTGTTTTAAAAGCCTTGAGATTAGGTGTGGAAAAAGAAATTCCCGATAGCCCTGCGAAGGAGCTCTGCATCCTAGCCACATTAGCCAAGAGCCGACCTCCAGAAATAAAAGAAGCCCTGCAGCGCATTAAAAGTTTGCGGGAAGCTGAGCTACAGGGGGAAGTTGCTGTAGAGCTGGAGGCAATCGAGCAACCGGAAGAGGGGGCAAAGGTCATATTGAGTGCTGAGGCCGCATTGAGGCATTTACTATGGTTATCAGATGCAGATATCGTGTTTAAAGAAGCTCTAGGATTGTATGACTTACACTTGGCGGCAATGGTTGCTTCTCATGCGCAAAGAGATCCAAAAGAGTTCCTTCCTCTTTTAAAAGAGCTAGAGGAAATGCCATCACATTTAATGCAATATAAGATTGATGTCAGGTATGTAGATCTCTTCTTGTGGGAAGTAGTATTGGTAGTTTACTACTGTTTCTGCACTTGTTTTATGTTGCAAGTCAATCTCATTGGTCAGTTTTATTAAACGTAGTGATTAGATTGACTGATGATGGTTTCCAGTCCGAGCACTAAAGGACTTCTTGTGATTTGACTGTAGACTGGGCCACTACGAGAGCGCACTGAAAAACCTTGCGCAAGGAGGGGAAACCAACTTTAGTGAATGTTTACAGCTGATGATGGACCATGCTGAGTTATTTCCACTTGGATTACATATCTTTAGAGAGTCTAAAAACCGGGTTGATATTTTGGAAGCCTGGGGAGATCATCTTGCGCAACAAGAGAAGTTTGAAGATGCTGCTGCTGCCTACTGCTCGTGCAACAAATTTCACAAGGCTTTGGAGTCGTATAGGTCGGGTGGCTTATGGCGAGGAGTGATGACCATCGCAGGACAGTTAAACCTTTCTCAAGGCGAATTGATCTCACTTGCAAGTGACTTGGGTGAAGAACTGCAAGCTATGGGTAGGCCGGCTGAGGCTGCATGTGTGGCCTTAGAGTACACACATGATGTAGATTCCGGAGTTAGGTTGTTGCTGGAAGCCAGGGAGTGGATGGAAGCTGTCAGAGTGGCTTCATTACATTCCCGTGAAGACCTCGTGTCTTCGCTTATTGAACCTGCAGCTCTGGAGTGTGCAAATACCCTGATCGAAGAGTTCACAGAAGGTCTAGACAAGGTTAGAAAGTATCTTGTGCGTTATCAGACCGTCAGGCAGCGGCGATTGTCGTTAGCTGCAAAGTTGAAGGCAGAAGAAGACGGAGAATGGCCAGACGATGACACGATATCAGAAGCCAGCAGCCATGTTAGTAGTATGAGCGCGTACACCCATGGGTATGTACTGATTCCTTTTTCTTGCACAGTTGATTGTAAATGTTCTTAGGTCCTGCAAATTCATGGTTAACATAACGTGTATTGTCATAATTGTGTCGGTTTATAATATTTACTTATCATTCATATACCATGCTTTCTAACACTATACTTTCAATCATATTGGATCCTTTTCATGCATTATCCAGAACGGCTTCCCCAAGCAGTGTGACAACAGGGTCAGGGAGAGGAAGAAAGAATAGCGCACGATCACAGAAAAAGGCGAAAGGTGGCCGAATTCGAGCTGGCAGGTGGGATACTTTATCTAGATACTACAAGTACCCTACCCAGCTATCTCTATACTACACTTGCTCAGATTTATGTGTTTTATGTTCTCTCCACTTCTTTGTTTGTTCTTTTTGCTCTTATTTTGGTGAGGATGGGCAGAATGCTGAATGAGAGTGGTGGTGACGCAGTGCTGGAGAGGAATGGGGCCTCATAGAGTACATCAGGGGCATGGCAGTGAATGTTCGGATGCTGGAAGAGGTACGACGGTTGCTCAGTGTTCTACTGCTACGAGGCCATTATTCTAGTGCACATGGTGTTCAATCGTCACTAGCCGCATATCAAAAGGATCAGAAGCTGGCGCTAGAGAGCATGGAAAAGGATGCTGAAGCTGACAACAATACGCAAGTGGTGAATCCACCGCTGCCAAGTACTGCAGCAGCTGCTGCTATGAGCACACCGGCTTCCTCACTAGCATGGAGGTTGGCCGTGTTGGAGCCTCCTGAAAGCCATTGTACATAATGAGGTGTCAATACAGCTCTGCTTACTTACTGGCGTGTAAAGCTTTATGTCTGCAAACATTTACCTGCTTTCGATGGTGTGTTGCTCTACCTTTGAACAGTGTTGCAGCTGTTGGTGACCCTTTTGTTGGTGAAAGCTTTGATCGTGTTTATTTTTGTTGCTCTTGGATACGGAAAAGTGTTGGGAATAACATTAAGTTCATAAGGTTTGGCGTTACAGTAATAATGATATGCACTGTTTAGTGTTGGTAACACTAATTACAAACACGAACACTACATACCTACCGTACTCCAGGTATACCATTGTTCTTGTTTAGTCTTTCTACTTGCATAGAGTTATGCAATGCCATCACTGTTGCTCAACATGTGATAAGTTTTTGTATATTCTAGGTGCACACTTTGTTGGTAATATATGGCATGTTGAGTAAAATCTAATGGCATTACCGGTACATAACTTTGTGCAAGTGGAAAGACTAAATAAGGATTACACTATAATATTATCAATATTGAAAGTCAATTAGACGTGTAGGCACTTGATTGGATGTTCATGAATAATGCACCTTACATATTGGTTGTTAAGTAACACTATTGGGTGACTAACATTATTATTAGTGTATTGGACACAATTTTAAAAATAGAAGAACCTATAATATCCATCAAAATTGAGTAGAACATTGGGACTAGGCAATTTCAAAGTAAGAGGTTGTAGACCACCATAAGTAACAATTCATAACACTTGCTAATAAGTCCAACCAAGAGTAAGAGTAGACGAGTTGTTGTAATGGTAACAAAAAAATATGGGCTTAAGTCCCATATCGTTCTTCAGCCCTTGTTGGACCACACCCTTTCTCTACAATGTTGCTACAATGTAAAGTACTAATAAAGTAATTCAACTCTTCAACCCTTGTTGCTTAGCCTAACTAAAGTTCTCTGCAATTCCTCTGCAATTCCTCTGATTCCTTGACAAATACTTGAGATTTTGAGGTGTAACAATGGGCCTCTAAAGAACGTTATGCCCTAGTGGTTTTATTATCCTTCAACTGCATTTTCCAAATGCATGCTAGACAGCCAATTGTGTCCCTGCATGTGCGACTAAATGCAAAAAAAGGTAAGCTGGTCTTTGATGAGTCCAGCTTGTATATCATTCAGCAAGAGCTCATAAGGACCGCAGTGCCGGTTCTATAGCTGCATTCTCGTGACTGTAAAAAAAGGATTGGGTCCTTAAAAATTTCCAATACTCTCATAGGAAGCAATAGAACTACTCAAAATTGTTTGCACGAGGGACGGTAGCGTAAGACTGACAATACCTTCAATACCTTGAATGTACTTACATTGGACGGTAGCGTTGGATCAATGTACTGACAAATCAAATGAATTGAGTTCACTTGGCTTCTCCATTTCTCGGAGAACACCATTGGAGGTTGTTGCTTTGGATGATGAGCTTCCATCAGCCGTTGGTTCAACATTGAAAATCTGCTGGATCTCAGACGGGGACAGCTTTGTCGCCAGAGCTTGGATGACACTTTCTATGGCAGAATCCAATTTCCCTTCATTGGCATTTTTGAGAAGCGTAGACTGAATCGGAGGTACCAAGTCTTTCACATCGGAAGTGGAGGCCACAGGTTGTCTCTGTATTTTGGTGCTCTTCTCCAGCACCTCAATAACGCCCTGCAACACTGACACTAGATCCTCGTTGCTCACGTTCTTTGCCGATGAATCCTCAGGCTTAAAAGCTTCGTCATCCATTGCAGAGTCCTTTAAATCACCGGCATGATCTGGCGTAGTACTGTCAGATTCAGGCAACTCAGGAACGTTATTCTCTAGAGCTGAGAGCACACTCTTTAGAGCAATGTCAGGATCACTCTTGTCCTTGATGAGAAGCTCAGCAATGTAGGCCGGGGTCAAAGTCTTCCCTATAAATGCTGCCTCCAGGTTTTCAAACAAAGGGTGCTCTTCAAGTGACAGATAATTTTGGGCCAGCACTCGGAATGCCGGGAAGGTGCAGTAAGAGAGCTCGATTTGCATGTCCATGCGGCCAGGGCGGAGCAAGGCCTTGTCCAGCTTCTCAACGTGGTTGGTGGTGAACACGAAGATCCGCTCATCGCCACAACAGGACCATAACCCATCCACAAAATTCAGCAGGCCAGAAAGTGTCACTCTATTTGGGTCATCCTCTCCCATAAGATCACCTGATTCTTCACACAAAATTCACGATATTAGCTTCTGCCAAATGGTTGTAATAGAATTAGATCTCTGAACGTGGTATTAGTGTACTTGACATAAAGAAGGTGTTTTAAAGATCTTTAGAAAGAAGACGTACTGAGTTTCTGCTGCAAGAGGGGATGCTGTTGAACTAAGAATGATGGCGCAAAATGTCGCATACTTTACCTGGCATGTACATCGTGGGTCGACTAGGCTTCAATCTACCGGTGCGGCTGCTGGTCAACTTCACAGAACAGTCAACATCTTCCAGCACGATTATCGACCGATTGGTTGTCTGCAACAAGAGCTGCCGCAATTCGCCATTGGTGCGCACCTATTCACAAAATAGATCTCTGGTCAGCATACATACCATTATCGAGCTTGCACTCTCTCCACTGGCATAAAAACAATCTGGAGCACCAAAATGTTGAACTAGCCCACTTTTAAAGCAATTTATTCCATTTCCAAGCCTGATATGGGTACCCCTTCCCGGACTCTCCGGACTTTAGAAAAATGTCCTTCCGGAAATGAATTTTTTTATAAAATTACAAAAATTACGTGCTATTACAAATGGATGTTGGTACACAACAATCATGTGCTATATAGTTCAAATTCTAAAATTGAATTTTTTCCTAATTTTACATATTCAGCAGCCGGTCACATTATAGTAGTGAAAGAACTACGTATTTAAGATTTTCTATTGAAGAAAATAGTTATACACTTTGTTAAGTTTTTATTTAAGTATATCATATGGTCTTAAGATGAAGACGTTATGAAATCATAGTCCTTTTTTATTGTGTAAAAAACATGTGATTTTTGAAAGTTCTCATAAATAAGGAAAAATAGTAATACATAAAATTAAGAGCCAAAATTGAACTTAAATATGTCTCAAACATTAGAGTTATCTCAAAACAAAAGTTGTGTTTGTATAAGATACCATGTGTTTTGCTTTAATATACTCTTATTAGTTCACTCTAAATAGTTATAAGGTATGGAAGAGCTCGGTGGTCTCTCATTATTAGGTATGAATATTTTTCATAGTACAATCACTTGGATTTGTCATTTTAAAACCATGAATCCTTGGTACTTTAGGGAATAACATCACCATGAATCTAACACAGAATGCTACATGACAGTCCGGATTCCACTTACTTGACTGAGTTCCAAGTCATATATGTCGTACTTGAGGAAGTTTGCCATGGCAGCAATCATGGAGGACTTTCCAGTCCCAGGGGGGCCATATAACAAGTACCCTCGCTTCCAAGCTCTCCCAGCCTTTTCATAAAACGCTTTGTCGGTGGTGAATGAGGTCAGATCCGCAAGAATCTTTTCCTTCAAGGAGGGATCTAAAGCAAGAGTGTTAAACGTCGACGGATGCCTGTAAAAAACCTCTTCCCACATACGCATCGACCCGGACGTGGTATATTGGTGGAACCCGTGATTATCCCGCGAATTCGTGTAGATTTTGATTTCTCGAGTTCTGCCAGAATGTGTGGCGGAGTTCCGAGTGATGAATTCCAGATACTCCGGCAGCAATCTGGCTTTGTCTCTCTTCCGACATTTCAACTGAAAATTACTCGTTGTTGGCCCATTCTGTTGCATGTATGGACTTCTGTAGAATTTCTCCTTCCTCTCTTCAAAGTGAGTCCACCACACTGTCATCCCCTGCAGTTTCCGGGTAACTGTGAGATGGATCTATTTTGCATTTAAAGAGAAAACAAAACCATATGTAATAAGAATGCTTCCAATGGTAGAATGCGTTTAGACCTTCATGGACCTAAGTTCTAGTGTCCAGGAATTGCAATTGACTTAAACCCTAAAAGACCAAGGATTTATGGTTTTTAAATGATCATACTGTGAGAATAATAGAATTCAGATGAGGCAAAATTTTATATCATCAGAATCAATGAAGAACATCGCATGTATTGGTCAAGAAATAAATAAAATTGGTCCTCATACGACATACTCAAAACCGATGAATAAAAAACACACACACGAGGAACAATCAGGGGTTTAGAAACAAAATGAGGAGCAAGAAAATGAAATGCACCTTGTATGTATCCACAATGACATCGCCGGAATTCGCCAAGCGCATGGTGATGCTGGACGACTTGGGCTGCCTGAAAAGGGTGACGCTCCGGGCCTTGTTGTACGCTTTGTACGACTCCAAGTGCAAGTGGATGTCGGTGTAGAGCTCGTTGGGGAAACTCCCCTCGAACTCGGGGACGGTGAAGAAACAAAACGGGTTGAGCAAGCTCTGCAGGAAAATACGCACGTGGCGGAGCGCCTCGTGGCCCTCAGGTGGCATTGTCTGCTTGATCACGGTGATCACCCCCAACAACGGAAACAGCTGCCCCATGGCCTGCCCCACGTTCGACACTTTCAGCTTCGCCAAGTGCTCCATGGCTATGTTACTCAACCAAGTAATTCAAAAGCGATAATCACGATGCTGTTCAGCGCCACTCCTGCAATTTAACCATGGCCACCTTCAAGAAACTCTCACGTAACAGAAAATGGTACTAAATCGTCGAAAAGTTAAATGGTGTCTATGCTATCAAATGGCGTTAAATGGGGTTTTCGGTGTCACAAAAAATTAAGCTTCTAGAAATTCGTTTCCAAAATGCCATCACAGAGATCGGTACAAGGCTGCTCATACCCTCATCACAGCAGAATCATTCGTACGAGTTCTATACATACATAAACCCAATTAGCCACAATGCGAACATCCCGACATACATCCAACTAATTCAACCATTTTAAGCACACCGAAAGCTAACAACACGAGGCGAGGCGGACAACACGAGGTGTGCAAACATTTGATCGACCTCGTGGAGAGGGAGAGAGAAGAAGAAAGAGGAATAACAACAGAAGATCGTCCAATAAGATGCCACAATTATATACCCCCTCCTGGAAAAACAAACAAACAAACAGACAGACGAGAGCCAATTGACCACAATGCATGCGAGGGCTCCCACACGATTTCAAATGAGAGAACAAGCTCGGCCATGGCGGGAAAATAAATCTCACTTTAAAAATTGACACCAAACCGCGTGTGTCCGTGTTCCCCCAAACCTGTGAGGCCGATTTAAGCACGCCCAGCGGAAGAGAATAGTTTTGTTGTTGTGGGCTGCGCAACAAGTGCGATTGATCGATCGGAAAGAGCTCGAAGAAAGTAAACAATTGGGAGGATTGATCGCCTACTGTACGAACGATGGTATTGACCCTCCGACAAACGAAGATCTAACGAAACGGGCTTGAAAAATGCGAATGTGTCGAAGTTAGAAAATTTTCTTGGAGGAGGGGAAACGATCCAAGCCCCGCCACGGAGTCAACGAAGCTTCTGCTTCAGGCGCCTCTTTATTGCAGTCAAACCACGAGGCCTACTATTTTCCCATTCATGACAGACACTCATATACATATACATATATATATATATAGACACTCATATACATATATATATATATATATAGACACTCATATACATATATATATGTATGTATAGAATTCCGGTACTACAACCAGTGTGAATAAAGAGTCCGTTCATCCGAAAAGTGCTGTTGGTAGGCCTAGTGGCCTAGATAGACTCACAGACACTCATGGTCCATTCACACCAAGCCCTTGCTGCACTTGCATCTCTGTTCCCCAAATGGAGGAAGGTAAAAGCGAGAAACAAGAAAAATATTCAAAACTTTATCTTTTCTTAATTCAACTATTGTTCAAGCACTGTGCAACTGCATTGCAGTGCCGCAAGTAGAGTCATGCTCCTTTTTGCGTTGTGTTCCTTTCTGTCATGCATTATAGTAGTTTCTAATTGCGTATTTTATATTTCTTGGTTGACAACAGATTCCCTCAAAGTTACCTAACGCACGCATGCATGCATGTAGATTCCCTCAAAGTTACCTAACACATGCATGCATGCATGCATGCGGCAGCATTGGTGTATGTGAATGGGCCATCAGTATGATGTAGCCGTCAATTTATGGGTTTTTGTAATCTAAGTGGGAAGCAGTGATTTTGTTGCTAATTTTAGCCAAATTGCTACATAAAATTTGGGTTTGCTAATTGATACTCCTTTGTTCTATTTTAGCTTTTTGTACCCTAAAAATGGAAGACTACACTCCTCCAATGATGTGACCTGAGTACTATGGTGTGGACCCTGAGCCAATAGTAATAGTAGTTTGAGCAAACAAGAAGCTTATTGTGGTACAAATTGACAAAGGAATCAGGAAGCTTAATTTGAGACGAAGGGAGTACAAAGAATTTTTGAAAAAAATTAAAAAGGAATAATTGTTCAAGTTCATACATGGAATCAAGATGTGTAGCCTCTTTAAACCTATGTATTTTCTAAATAGCACCTAGATAGCACATGTGTATTACCCTGATACTAACTATACATTAATACGAAAAGAGCATCCGACGAGTCTGGATTGCTCTTCAAGCCATGGTAGCAAACTGTTGACAAAATAACTACTAGAAAGGAAAAATGAACTTCAGGTTACATGTTTGTTTAACCTTTAAAGGATATTTCTTAATTAAAAAGAAATGAGTATTTTTGAGTTTTAACCTCAAAATATAAAAGTAATTTACATTCTAAAAATGTAGATACATACTATTTTTGTCAAAAATGATGCCTAGGAAAAAACTTATAAAAATATCTCTCTACTATTAGAAATTCATGGTCAAAGTGGTTTGAAAACTGAGAAAAGTAAATCCGAGGGGCTTGGTATGTTCTTTAACGCCTAAAAGCCCAAGGGATATAGAGCAAAACTAAGATGTATTATAAAATGTGACTTCCATACCTTTGATGAAGTTTATCCCAACAAAGAAAATGAAAAAAATGGTGTTTGAAAATAATCCATGCAGTCAAATTCCCCAAAATATTTTTAGATATTAATTTAACGAATATAGAAACAATTAAAATTTAAAAAATTACCAAAACTATATATTGTCTTTTAGAATTCAAAATTTGGTGTTATTGGTTGGAATTGTATTTTTCATTCAAGAAGGGAAAAAAAGTAAAAGAAATGATGATAAAAACAACATTACTTTCTCCAAATAGAAAAATTTGTAACACTAGACAATGTAGAGGTGTTAATCTTTGAAACATCCCTCTACGAGAAGTTCAACTTGAATTGGCATAATTCAAATTGGGTTGGAAAGTCATTTTGATTTTCTATTATAAAATTATTTTAATTTGTTCAAAAAAATATTTTATTGGCCTCGGGTAGCCCCTAAAAAGCAACCAAAAAATGGTCTTTTAGGCTTTTAGGGGTTACGGGTTAAACATAATTTTTTCATCAATAAGAGCATCTCCACTAATGAACGTCACATTGACTTGCCATATCTTGTTATACAGGGTTAACAATTTAGAAATAACAAATACAAGATTCATAAATGAGTAATTTAAATTAACCTAAATCTCTAATTGTCTAACAATGCAGATTTTGCATAATGTACAAAATTGCCATCACTTTCTGTAATGTACGTTGTATAGAGGGCTAGAGTTGATTTGATACCATAAGGGCTAGAGTTGATTGGATACCCTGTTGGGTATAGGTGATACCTTAAATGGTAAATCTTGATTATATCATGAAGGATAAGTGTGATGGCACTTTTGATGAATGAATCTTGAGAGGATAAATGCACTATATGTGATGATGTCTAGTGTATATAGGCAAAGATGGAGTTGTTTAAAGTGGATGAGTTGTGTTTGGAAGTTGGAGAACTCCAATTGGAAGGATGTCTTGGAGAGCTCCAAGTTAAGGAATTGTGTAGTAGAATTAGACAACTCCATATACATGATAAATACACTGAAGTTAAACAACTTCAAAATTAGAACAAGTGCACTTGAGTTAAAAAGCTCCAAGCGGGTGATTTTTGAGATAAAGATAGATAGTAATGTTAAAAAGATGAGTACTAAGATTTAGACTGACTAGGACTACTACTTTAGGAATTGATTCTGGATGGAACCAAGACAAAATTCCAAAAGTAAAAATAAAGACGTACTATAAGATTGAGACTAAACTAATAGTCATCTCTACTATAAGATTGAGCTTGGGGGAAATGGGAACTCTCCATAACACTTTCCTCATATATAAAGGGTATTTTTAGTGTGATCTTTTTTTAAATGATTTTTCAAGATAGTTGTTTTTACGTTAGTGAAGGAATATTAGGAAAAAAATAGAAATTGAATTTACTAGGTCCTTCCATTCCATATGAGTTTCCATTTTAACAAAAAAATAAATCCAAAGTTTTAAGCTACTAACTGCACACTAAATCCCTTCTTTGAGACTGATGTACAAATGAAAGTTGTAGATGATGACTTTTCCATGACATGAATCCATACAATTGGATTAACTAATAGTATCAAAATATGTTTAAATTTGATTTTCAAAGAGATTATCATTTTAATTATATGAGAAATACAAAAGTACTCATTCTTTTATGAATTTTGGAATGATTGGCCAAAAGTGCATAATGTAGGATATTGAATCATCTTTTGGATAATGTGCAATATTTCAACCTATAATTTTTTTTTTGATTGCTTACAAAGAAATCTCAAGAAAACTCTATCAAAACATAGTAAAACTTATGTGAACAATTTCACCACTATTGAAACATAATGCTTTCAACCAATCATAATAAATTGCAAAATGAGAGTATTAAAACTGTAACTTTAGTGAATTTTCAAAGTTTTTCTTGTAAATTCATTTGAAAAATATCTAAGCATTTTTTTCAAATTCAATTATATGAATGTCTTTTAATAAGGATGTCTTACATATGCTCTTTAGAGTTAAAGCTCAAAAAAGTTAAAGAAACTATATTTTATAATACATTTAAGTATTGCCCAAAACATGTAGGCATTTAGAAGTTAAAAAATACTATATGTACTCAAGCCAAAAAAATTAATCCTATTTCAACCCTAATGCAATTTAAACCTCTAAAACCATAAAATATTAAATAGAAAATTCAAAGACCAGAAACATTGCACCTTGAAAATGAAAAATTAGATATATAGAAAAATGGATAAGGTTGAAAAATTGAAAATTTGAAAATTGAAAATTGGTAAAATGGAAAAAAAAAAAAAAAAAAAAAAAAAAAAAACTAGATTACATTGTGGAATCTGACAAATTAACAGGTGAATTTAAAAAGGAAAAAGAAAAAATTATTTGCCTTCACCCTTTACAACCCACGCATCCACATTGTGGTTACAGAGACATGTTTTTGCACACTACCGTAAGCAAGACGTAAGATCTACTCCAAACCAAGCATCAATGTTGAAGTTCAGATGTGGAGATTCATCTCACGTACCACTTTAAAATTAAGAAATTAAAAAATAGATTCGGAGTTGTGAATCTACTAAAATACCTATATGCAAAACACCAAAATACTGCAAATACTTGAAAATATAGAAAATATTTACAAATACAACACATGTACTATGTGGTATTTATTGGGTTTGGAAGTTTGTTATCTTGTTTTATCTTTTGAATTGTGTTCTCTTGTTTATGTTCCAAGAGTGTATGTATTATGATCTTGATCAATGTACCAACTCCTTTCATATTTATACATATAAATTTTTGTCCTAAACCGTATATAGATAAGTCATTCTCACTTATAAAATTCACAATAATTATGTGTGAGTCTCTTCTTGACATGAAAGATTGCAATGAAGAGGTGTTAACATAGGTCATTGTTGAACCTCTTCACTTTCATTTTTGAAAATTTTAACTCAAATTCTATTCAACTTCGAAGTCACACACCCTCCAAAATCTCAATTTTGAGTGTGCATTATAAAGTTCAAAGACATACTATGATCTTCCAATCCAACAATCCGATCTTACCAAGGTTTAACCAACACTTAATTGATTAAGCTATGCTTACATTTATATGGTTGAATAGTATTAATAATATCCCAAATTTCAACAGAGAGTTTTTCTTTAAAAATCACCATAGAATTGGAGTTTTTCAAAACATGGCTGGTAGATAAAGGGATAAGAAGAGAGTGTATTGTGTATATATTTGTTTTAAGAAAATTTAAAAAATAGAAAAAATATTGTAAGTTTTTATCAACGGGAATGGTAACTTTATAGTGTAAATGTTAAATATGATGGATAACCTGAAAACTTTCATTCATTTCTGGTACTTAATGCCCGTAATGATTTAATATTGGTTGCAAATTGTCGTGTTACAATAATTCCAAGCTCCGTGGTTTAGAGGCGATTTATGAAGTAGGAAATTTCT
Source organism: Pohlia nutans (assembly GCA_022496805.1). Taxonomy (NCBI): domain Eukaryota; kingdom Viridiplantae; phylum Streptophyta; class Bryopsida; order Bryales; family Mniaceae; genus Pohlia; species Pohlia nutans. The sequence continues at coordinate 1,902,685 of CM040085.1, read as the reverse complement.
ATAAATTTTTCAGAATTTTGGCATTTTCAAATTTAATTGTTGTTTATTTGAACAAGTATGTATTGGAATTTCTTAAAAATTTGGACATGACTTTTAGCAATTTTCTTTTCCCAAGGTGCTATCAACCTATGGTATATGATATCACTATATTCTTTGTCATTTTTTTTCCATCAATATGTTTTGTTGTATATTCACTTGTCTACGAGATTGTTTTAACTACCACACCAGGCCATGATGGTCCGCTTCTCATGCCAAATAATTAATTTTTTTGGGAAATTCATTTTCATTAAATGCTAAATTATATGAATATTCTTCAATATTCTCTTTTTCACCATTCAAAACAAATCTTTTTTGAAAAAAAATTTCCTAAAGATTTGAGCTTCTCTTTTACAATCTTGACAATGGACTCCGATGATCTTGACATTTATAAAGCATTCAACATGTATATTTGGTGATGATGTGTGTTGGTGGATCCATCACTTCTTAGTGTGAACTAACCAAGATGTTAATGTAATGTATAGTGGTAACATAAAATGAATAAAATGCAATGTAATGTATAGTGGTACATATGTATTGTTACATTAACATAAAATGAATAAAATCAATACGAGTATTGTGGTAAAATAAAATGACAATTGTATTTGAAAAGTTGTGACCTTTCTACAATCAAGTTTGTAACTATATGCATCAATGTCTGATCAATATGCAAGCCACTAACCTTGCATGTTAGGTTATACTGAAAGAGCTAGTTTTCTAGATATCTTCCAACTTTCTTTACGTACTGCGTCAATCAAGCCGATGCACATTGATGCATTTGAGTATAGCTTGAATTAATTTCCTCTAACTATTAAAACCACTGTTACAATCTGCAGGCGATACCAGGTGCAAATCTCTGCACTAGTAGAAAAGGTGGCGCTGCCGAGGAAGATGCCCAGACAAGTGGTGCCCAATTCCACGCATTCATAGTGATTTTGCCTGGGCATCTCTCTAGAGAGCCCCACCTTTTCTACTAGTGTTGTTAATCCCTTTAGGATGTTCTCAAAATGGCATACGAGATTTATTCCTGGGTATTTTGAAGGTAACCGATGTACAGTCACCATTTAGTAACCCACAACCACATCTTTTTGAGGAGGATTTTTTTGCATAGTGTACACTTGTAATTGAGCCACACAATTTCACAATCGAAAGTGGATTTGAAAGATCTGTGCTCTGGCAAGAAATTTATGAATGCCAATGGATGATGGCCCCAAGTATACTAAGTTTGTACTGTATAAAGCTAGAGAAGGAGTAAAACAGGCGGGCTTGTAATCCCTGTATGTGTTGTAATACGTATAATGTGCCACTTGCGTAGGCACAAAATCTTCAATATGACTCAAAAAAATTCCCCAAAAATCTTAAAATATTACCGGAGTCCATGCCCAAAATATTGTAGAAGTCATAATCCTTGAATACTTTTACCATCAGGTACTAAATTCTCAAATACAGAAAACGTAAGCCAATTCTAGCTGCAACATCCTAAAGGGGTTAACCCTTTGACGCGCCAGCGTCCATATTCTGGACGCTGGATGATTTTTGACACATACCTTCATCACATACTGTGATGTTTTTCATCCATCCAAAATTCTCTTGATTCTTGTGCTAGTTGACTACCATTTGTATGGTATGGATCTTCAAAATAAGATAATGTGAATTTTTGAAAAATAACAAAAGTGGTTTATGTCAAGTTTCATTCTTAGTTCAAAAAGTGAGACCTTAAACATGATTTTCCATAATAAGTAGAATCAAATAATGGAAACCATACCATCTTGTAGTGCATGTTATTCCAATTTCATTAAAATATTTTTTGATTTTTTGTGTTAATTTTGGATTTTAAATTGAATTTCAAGAAAAAACCTTGCAAAATTAATTAAAAAATATTTATAATAAATATGATGAATCCAACTGTACAGATGTTATCTTCACATTGAGATTTACAACTTTTCTTTGTACATCAACTCCATTTTTATTTTTCATCATACATTTTATAACGAATCTTTGAAAACAGTGTTGAATCGGGACGTTAAAGGGTTAACATAATGAGCAACAAGCACACATACTGATAGATAGAACTAGTTTCTGAAACTTCTTGACCCTAATCTGGAGGTCCCAAGTGAATTCTTTTGTTCAATGCTGAAATGATCAAATCATATTTCACAGTGCCAAAACTGTGACGAGTTCAACTCTGAAAACTAGGATTAATAAAATAAATATAGATCTAAGTAGCACTGCGCATGCAGTATGGTGACATGCACGGTAAGTGGTGTTGCATGGTCAGTGGCATGTGTACGATACAGTATAGTGTCCTATTGGCTTCGTTCTAAATTTCAGTTGCAAGTTGCAACTTTGGGAAGTATCTTTAACCCCTTGACGCGCCTATGTCCATATAATGAATGACGAACAAATTGTAACCTTTTTCTTGACTACCGTACGTGGAAGGCAGGGTCGGCACTTTCATGTCGAATAATTAATAAAAGTTGAAACAGTGGAAGTCGGCACTTTCAAAAGTAATTATTAAGAAATAGGCTATTAATAGCTAACATTAAAAAGAATCCGGCAACTAAACGTTTTATTTTATTTTTTGTTTACAATTTTTGTTGAGTGTTATGTTTTTATTCTATTTTTTTTCGGCTTTTTGTCGACTTTATCTTTGTTGATTTCGACAAAATACTTAATAAATTTATTTATTTATTCGGCATTTTTTTGGGGAATTATTTTCTGCCGACCCTGCCTTCTACGTACGGTACATCTTATACAATTTTTCATCCATCCAAATTTCTCTTGGTTCTTGTGCTAGTTGGCTATCATTTTGTACGGTATGGTTTATGTCAAGTTTCATTCTTAGTTCAAAAAGTGAGACCTTAAACATGATTTTCCAAAATAAGTAGAATCAAATAATGGAGATCATACCGTCTCGTACTGCATGTTATTCCAAATTCATTACAACAATTTTTATTTTATTTTTTAAATTTGGGATTTTTAATTGAATTTCAAAAGAAAAGCTGGAAAATTTAATTACAATTTATTAATTTAAAAAATGATAAATCCAACCGTACAGATGTGATCTTCACATTGACATTCACAACTTAGCTTTGTACATTACCTCCATTTTTGTTATTCATCAAACATTTTATAACGTATCTTTGAAATTAGTGATGAATCAGAACGTTAACCCCTAAACGTCACAGCGTCCAAAAATTGGACAACTAATAGATTCAAACCTTCCCTACATTCTCATCAATGCTTGGATGAAAGTCATCTAAATTTTTGAAGATACTTCACCAAGTTGTCGATCTATCTAATGGTTGGATTTAGTCATACTTGAGTACATATTTTTCTAAAATTACAAATGTAGAAGTATGTCATGTCGTTGACCAAGCCAAAACTGCATTGACTGTAGTTCAAAAGTGGCCTTGCAAAAATGAGGTCATAGATTTAAGAAACACAAAAATTTCAAAGAATCACCATGTTTAAGAGTATCTCATTTTAAATTCATTCCAACAAATTTTACTCAAAAAATATTAAAATTTTGGTTGTAATCGAATTTAGAAGGAATTTTTAATTTTAACTTTCACATTTTATAATTAAATATTGGTGATAGTATTAGTGAATCGAACTGTACGGATGGAATCTAAAATTCAAAATCTAGAACTTTCATTTGTATATCAATTCCAAAATATTCTTCTAAATAGTACTTTATGATGATTTTTCTCAAATTGTCAATTTGTTTAGGGGTAGCAGAGTCTCATCATACAATTCAGTCAAAAGAGCGTGGAAAGTCAAATAGTTGTTGAGAGGTAAAGCTTAATTGTATGCAGAGGAGAATGATTCATTCAGTAGCTTGCAGAACATACAGCATATTTGTCATTTTAAACAGGATCTTCATCAGTAACTACCTGGATACGTGGAGTACACGGATGATGAGCAGCTGCATGCATAACATTGCATAGCGTTCAGCCACTAAGGTGGGTGACCCAATAACTGACGTGTACTATAAACCAACAATATCTCCAACATGTGTTCATTGAAAGCTTTTAATTCTATACCAGTACTAGATTTGCGTGAAAAAGCTTAAAGCGTTGGTTTATGGGCCATCCACTATATGCCTTTTCATCCATCATGTGATTTATAGTGTATCATGTGAATTCCATCCATGTAGTGCATTAAGTGCAACTCTTTATTTTTCATTTTTCAAAGAGTGGGGAAGGAAGCAGGAAGGTCATGTCAATGGAGGGACAAAAGAAGCGGCGCAGTGTTCAAGGATATTTTTTATTCAGGTTGCCCATTTCCTATTGGTTAGCCATGCACCATAACATTCTTGGGTTAAAGTATTATTACTTATAATGTTGCTCTTTTTAAAAGTGAGGGACATGTGGGGATGTGTCAGCAAAGACCATGTATGGTTACCTTCCCTTCTAGTTTTCCAAACTGTGAGAAAACATGAGTAGCTGATGATTGTTCTTAGATGATAATGCATAATATGCTGCACATTCTCCTCAACAGCGAGGCTCCAGGTACCTCTTCGTTTGCACGACATTCATCCCTTTCTACTTGCGGCCACATGCGGCATGGATGGAAAGAAAGGCAAAGTGCATGAAGGATACTAAATGTTATGTAGGCAAACTCTAGAGTTGAACACAAGTAGAATTAGAGGCGTGACTCAAATCACAATAGAGATATCCTTTAATTCAAACTCTAGTTTTCACGTTTTGTTCTTCTTTTGACCTCCTATAAATTAGTATATTCAATCATCAATGGAGTACATTGAAACATTCTAAACTAATTGAACCCCTACGAAACTCAAAACTCTAGTTCAAAAAAGTTAGAATGAATTTCATGCTCTATTTCATTCAATCTTTCTCTTTTGGTCACAAGATGGATTAGGAAAAGCTCCAAAACCTTAAAATCGAATGTACATTTGGATTTGCAAGGTTGCAATTACTCTAATGGGATATATTTCACTTTGCTTCTCATGCAACTTTCATAGCTGGATGAACTCACTATCAACTTCCAACCTCCATATCTTATATTCTATACATCCATTGTTTGAACTAATTAAAAAAATTAAATCTATAGGTGTTCAATTGGTCAGGAAAGGTGCAATGTACTCCATTGATGATTGAACTTATAGGAGGTCAAAGGAGAAACTAGAGTTTGAATTAAAGGATATTTCAAATATGCCAACAGGATTAGGACCTGGGCATATACACATTGTGCAAACCTCACATGCAGATGCCGTGTACATTCATTTCAGGAACATTGCCAAAATGATATAGCAACATAATACTGTTTCATAGGATGGTATTGAAACAGAAGCTTGTGGTAACATGCCAAGACCTCAGGAAACTCTCTACAGGAACAGGGTTGAAAAAGAGTAATGTGCGGAGCGTGTTTCACTTCGGACAGAAAGCCTAACTGTGGTCACATTCTAAGACATATTTGGCGCAGTATCATCCTTATCTAGCCCAACTTTCTACTAAGTAATGGGCATATGGTCAAGTTCAGGCTTACATGCAATTTAAGAAAGCTTGAACGTCTGCTTGCAATTGAATGCATTTGCTCATGTGATGGAGTTTCTTCAACCTCCAATTATCCCCATGTTGTGTTACTTGTTCTCAACCATCAAACGTTTTTTCACTCAGCATGTGGTCCTTTGCTGTGTCAAGGCATTGTGTAGAGCCACGAACTGGTCCAGCGTAAGCTCGTCTGGCCTCGCCTGCAACCACAGCACTAATTAAACGCAAAGAAGGGCAACATGCTGCCTCAAAAGAGGGCATCACAAGACTCGAATACTTCAGTCAAGAAACTTTTTGAAGTGTAATTTAGTTTTCACAGGTTAAGGGACATGAAATGAGGTGAAGCTATACTCTTTCCAATCATGATAGACTGTTGTTTCCATTCCAAGGTAGCTGTTCAGTACTAAGTGGATGAAATTATGAGAAAAACACTGGATTAGAAATTCTGCCAAAACGTGCACACGAAGGATCCATCAAAAGCAGTTGGAGAAAACTCTACTCACAGTTTCCAAGAGTCCTATGGATGTCAATGCAGCTTGGGTGGTTGCAGGACTGTGAAGATGCTGTAGGGACTTCCGCAGCATCTTGCGCTTCCCATTGAATGCCGAGTTAACCTGAAATTGCATCATGAAAAGGGGACATTAGAAATTACTCCTTTTGACTGCTATTATTGATCAAAGTAACTTGCTATAAACAGAGATGGCTAGTTTGAGGACCCAAAGGAAGAAACCCAACATACTACAGGTTTCTTCCTCCAGGCCCGATGCTTTGCAGACCCTGATCATAAACCCTATGGAGTGAAGTGACTAGGGTTTCTGATAAGGCCGAAATGGCCACTAAACAGTACAGGCCATCCTCCTTAGGGTCTAATAAACAAAATTCTAAAACGGGTCCCTATGGAATGGATCTCAAGGTATGTTCTCACTTGGTATGAAGAGTGAGGTTAGTGAAGGTCTCAGGAATGAATATAGGCACACTTTTGGACTAGATTCACTTTGCTAAGATCATTCCTAACACAAGGTCATTAACCTTTGGATTTTATAAATAAACACAGTTCAAAATACACAAGCACACAAAACTATACACGTACCAAAGTGAAAAAAGATTTGGTTGATGTAACGCGGGGATATTCCGACGCTTGCTTCAAGGCAAATGACACCACACCTGCATCTACCTGACAGACGACATATCAAAACACAATCGTCGTGAAGTAACTACGGAAGATAAAACAGAAATAATTGCCACACTTCAAACAAAACCCTAAACCCTAAACCTCAAAAGCTCATCCCCAACATTGGATCACATACGGCTTGGGCCTCAAAGCCAGGGTATTTGATTCTCTCTGCACTCTTGTCAAACAGCACATGTGGAGAATACAGTTGCTAAGGACGTAACGTTAGGATTAAAAAATAAGCACTTACATTTGGTTGTGGGAAGAAATTGTCGCGCTCTACCCTGAATTTGTATTCCGGAACTGGAAAAACACACATCAACATCATGGTTATGCATTAATAACGTGAACAAGTGCATGTTGTTTCACCTTCGTATCCATGTTCTAATTTCACATCAGATTCATATTAAGTAAAATTCAAGTCACTATAGACTAAATTGCAAACATTGCAAAGACCCGTAGCAATTGAAGAACACAGCTCTTTACATTGAATTGCATATTCGAACAAACAATGCTCCAGGTATTGATCATGTATTCCAGTGACGTGTCAACAAAAGGGGTACTACAAATTGTAGTGTGCCAACCTGAAAAATAGTTGATGAGAAGGCTAATGGGTCTATACTCATCACAATCAGGAGAGGCGTCCACAAACCGGATCGCAGCTTCGTCCTGGAATGTTATCAAGCATTAACGTCACAGCACCAAGATATTCATAATGCCACAACCCTAAATCAATGCAATATTTAACATGATTTTTTCTCAACGGCCATCACATTAACCTTATATATCTATATATCTATATCTATCTATATCTATATATATCGAGTCTGACTTAGTGTAAAAGGTCGATAACAGACATCCATTTTGTTCATTCAAGAAAAACTGAACCTTATGAAAGTTTCAGATATCCAGATCCAATTCATCAAGGTTGAGGTGAAACGGCTTGAGAACCTCAAAGTGCAACAGCAACCTCAACATGAGAACCAAGAGAACAACGTACCTGAAGAAGAAGGATGATATGGGAGAACGTACTTCCGAGGGGAAGAAGCTGTTTCACGACTTGTGTGGTAATATTAAAGGGCAGGTTAGCTATGATCTGCAGGAGGAACCATCCATTAAGTTTCCCTGAATTCCTTCAAACTCTTGGAAGGTCAAAGTTCACGAGTATAGACGTAGAACTTGAGTCCATAAATTCTGGATATCTAAGTGGTTTTCCGAATACCTTAGCTCGGCGAGGAGGTTCTGATAAGCCAAAGCGCTTTTCCAAGGCTTTTTGCATGTACAAGGCCGCTGGCCATTTCACGAAATCCTCCTTAATAACCTGTCCTCAGAAAACGGTTGTGGTCAGATCCATGAATCACACAGGCAAGCGTAAACAACTAGTAGGAAAATTGTTTGCACATACCTCAACTTGACCAGTGTGACCAAATCGTTCACCAATCAAAACTGCCATGTCGGGATCCTGCTTGCAATAAAGTAGATACAGAAAACGTTAGCTACACAAATTGCTCTTCAAATTGCTCTTCAAATTCGCCCCATATTCAAAAAAAATTAACATTTTCAAAGTCAGGAGGCAGACATGTTTTGGATGTAAAACCTCCAACCTGAAATTGACCAGGAAATAATTACATGGTAAAGGACAGTCGGTACCTTTTCCACAGCAATGATGTTGGCACCCGCCTCTACAAGGGCATGGGTCAAAGAGCCCGTTCCTGGACCTATTTCCAGCACGAGATCGCCTTGTTGGATTCCCGCAGCCTCAACCATGTCAATATTTACTTGTTCGTTCACCATGTAATGCTGTCAATAGCAAAAACAACACAACCAAAATAAAAAAAATTAGCAACATCTATTCCTAGCGAAACAAAACTTTAAAATCTAAACGAACATTCTCAAGTGACTCCGCTTATAACTAAGGACAAGAATGCTGCCTTGAAAATCTGGAACAAGAGTAATATAGAGGACCCGCTGTGCAGACCTGGCGTGTGGAAGGCTACGAAGTCCTAATAGAAGCACAGAGGTTCGATTTTAGTGTCCTTATAAAACTAAAAGCCAATGAGATCAACCCCTAGGGAACCCCTTTTTCATAAAATTTTTTATTAGACACTCCGTGGAACCGTAGTGGCCATTCCAACATTATCACAAACCCTACTCACTCTATTATCCAAGGCTTGTGATTTATGAGGGTCTTCATCTACCTCCAAAAGGGGCACCAAGAGTAGACGTCACTACCCATGCCCTTGAAGCATAGCTAAACCAGACTCTTTATTCCCGATAGTCCCTGGGCCAGCATTATGATTATTATTATGAAGGTCTTCAAAGAGCACTTTGAAACCCGGATAAGGGGTCTCTTCAGAAAGCATCAGACTTAGAGGAAGAAATTGCAGATTCTGATAAAACAAAGGAGTAGAATCTATTACGTACTAGATCTTCAGCTACACTCTACTGCCTACTTAATATGGGTTCCAAAATAAGGTGTGCACTCTACTATCATTGAAGCAGTGGTAATGTCGTTGAATTCTAAATACGTAGATGCAAGATGCTTGGTGCAGTAAAAAAATTGCTCAAAATAAAGTGGCCACGCCATAAGAGTTTAGTTTGTGATATAGAGGACCCGGAGAAGGAAACCCAATAGTATTAACCCCTAAGCGTCTAAAACGCCCAATATGGCCATCTGCATCACTGAACTTTGCAACGGTAGAATTTTCTCATTTTACCTCGGTTTTCTGATTGCAATACATCATGTTAAAGCTCTTGTTCTATACTACAAGATCAACAGTGTCGATCGTGTCAAACTGAAGCCATTTTCACACAAACAGATGATTTTCAGCACGGGGTCCAATTTTCCTACACTACAGAAAATACACAGTGGACGCTTAGGGGTTAAAAACAAACTCAAAAGATAGCCATGTCGTCAGCTTTTGCATCCATTCCTGAATAGCCTGTGCAGTATGTGAGCGGAAGACATTTGACAGGTAATTCAACAAGCAGTGGTAATGTAAATACACAAGTCCTGCTCTTACACAAGCAAGACAAGCAGTAGAATCGACCATAAAGCATGGGTGAGCAATGAACTTACTTGGCCAAGCCATTTCTTAGGGCGGTGGTTCTGGGATTTGAGTGCTCTCAAAGTTTTTTGAACGGCATCTCCTTTGCTTTGCACCGCGCACGTAATTCTCAAGCTGGGGCTCCGACATCTCATGCCAGCAGGAAGAATGTGAGTAGGGCTGCAAATCCCCACGCTCAGCGCCATCGTGCCACCTTGACCTTGAAACCCGGCTTACTTCACTGCCACCCTCATCTTGATGGCTGCCCAATTCACAAAAGAAATGATCCTTCGAACGTGAGGTTCAGCCACCTAACGGAATTGACAAAAGCTGGGGTTGCTCTGATTCTCGTCCTCCTGAAAAAATGCAATCTTGCAGGTGGAACATTCAAAGAGCTGAACAGTTTCGAGGTTTTCAGTGAAATGTGATGCTTGCACTGAGATGAAAAGACGGTGGAAATTGGCTAAACCTCCACAAAACCTCGGAGAATGAAGAAGCGAACCCAATCTCTGAGTGCGGACCTCTTTAATATCACTCTCTTTAAAATCGCATCCTCTGTTTTATCACCGAGCCCTAGGGAACGGACATACCCAAAGTAATATTACAATACCAGGACATTCTTCTTACTTGGAAAACTAGGTTAAAAATATGCTCAAAGGTGAAGCCACACTAATTGGAATGAAGAAAACCATCGTGGAATTAAAACTAAGAACAACGTACATAAAAAAACACCATGTCACAACGAAAAAGAAACATTAAAACTAAAACATGTCAAGATATCGGTAATTATTTATGTGGGGCCTATCAAACCATAATATATTAGGAGACACATTTGGTTTCCAATTCTTCTTGCAAACAAAATGCTTTATCTAATATCACTTTTACAATCAATATGTTACTCCATGTACTATTTACAGTAAACAATTTATTTTTTGGTTGCTTTCATCTACAATAATGGAAAGTTTCTTTCCTTGATTGGTAACACGGATATAATTTCATTCATCCAAGAAGTTATAAGTCACTAGATTATATCAGCATATAGATGACAATTTTAGGACATACCATATCCACATATCTAACTCAAGCCAAGCCTACTGTTGGACTTATGCCATAGTGTATCCAGCCAACAAAAAATAACTATAAAAAGAAAAGCGCAAATCTTTATGAAATTGTTTTTTAAAAAAATAAAAATTCTATGATAGAAAAGATAATCTTGGAGAATATCCACATAATTTCACATTTGTTGAAAAGCATTTGGACAAAATAATTAATTATTCTAAATGACATGTCGATCCTGACAGTTGGGTACTATATTCAACAAATATCCCTAATTTTATTTTTTTTAAATTTAAAAAAATTCGTCACAATATAAAAATAAATAAATTTCAATTTTGTTATAGTTCAGCTCAAAAATATCCATTCCCAAAAGAATCGACTTATATTACGTTAATTTTTGTTCCAAATTCTATAATCTTTTTATATGCTTGGAAAGCTCAAAAAATGAAGACAAAGCTACTGATTGTTTAAAGGAAAAAATAAGCTTTTATTGAGAAAATATTCATGTTTAAAACTTTAAAACCAATTTTACAATTAAAAGCTATAAAAAATAAACTATTTTCAATTCAAAAGTTGGATTGAAGGATACTAAAATTAGAAATTATCTTCCTCGATTGGAGAAAAATATGTCAGTTAAAGTGATTAAAAATGGACAAAATGAGCAAAGGAGTGTTAAAAACAACCAAAAATGGGAAAAAATTGAGCTGCTTATTATTTTCAAATCTGAATATCTCCATATTGGAAGCTTTTTTTTATAGTAAAAAGAATGTAGATTAAATCTCGATTGTTAGCATTCTAAAAGTGTAATTTTCTTTATCAAATTTGAAGAGAAATTACTTAACAAACAATGCATTTTAATGGGAATGAATCTTTTTTGAACACATCTCTAATTTTAAAACTATTTTTTGCTGACCCTTTGTATAACATAATAGAGCGGTTCAGGATGTTCCTCTTTTGGAATTGGATCAAATAACCATCTTTTAATGTGATCCAATTTTCACCTTCTACAATAGGTCATATCAGTGGGAGAAGGTGGTTCTCCCTTTAAGAGCCATGCCTATAACTTCAATTCTCCCATTTTTGTAGGTCCTGATAGTAATTCACTTATTGGAAGTTGACACTGCCCATACTTATAGCCATGCTCATGAAGACAATGACCCTAAATGTAGGTAACCTGCCAAATATGGAAAAAGGGACTTCGTGAACTGCTCTATTATGTTATGTGCGGTTTAGATGTGCATTAGCCCTTAAGCGTGCAAGGAGCCCCGTTGGGCCATGCTTGATCGTTTTTTAGTCAAACGCTGATCTTCACCTAATTCCTAATTTCAAATAAAAATGGTCCCAACTAAGAAAGTGTGGAGGCTACCTTTTACTTTATAGTCCAATTTACTGTTCTTCAAAATTGTTAGAACTGCGTATGTTATAGCACTTTAGAGCTCAAAATCCTAAAATTTCTATATACATAGCATAAATGTTTTTCTCTCGAATTTCTTTTTATGTAAGCTCAATAAGCATGTCACCTACACCTTGTTGTTCATCACTATTATTTACATTTTCCCTAAAATTTCATACTATTCTAAACTTTTTTATAATTACTATGATTTTTACAAGACAAAATTTTTGAAAAATCTTATAAAATTTGTTCTTATTTAAATAATTATGAAAAATTAGGGTAAATCGGTTTAACAATACCTTATATGAGAATAATACCCAAAATATAATATATTTTAAAATGTAAGGAATTGATGAGGTTTGATCGGATTATGTAGTGTGGACGCTTAAGGGTTAAGGTGTGACATTAAAGAGGTGTGGATGTATTTCATTCATCAGGGTCTCGGTCCAATAAACGAAAGAAAAACATGACACTCGGAGAACCTCTGAGAATCGTGGTGCTCAATGCTGCGGTGCGAAATTCTGGACATTTGGAGGTCCGATTGGAGGTGGAGGTTATGGTAATCTTCATCGCAGCTGCTGCACCATCACGGGAGGACGCAACAAGGCTCCTGCGTTGATCAAAATTATAGAAATTTAAGGTTTAGGGTTTTTGGGTTTATAGTTGATTGGGATGGCCTCTCTCGGCAAGCTGCGTACTCTTCTTCTTCCACTTCGCCAAAATGCTGCCAAGGCCGTCACTCTGCCCTCCTTCTGGGAGAGGTCGACGTTTCTTCCCTTTTTGAATCACAACAATTCGAACTCCAGGGATTTCTCGGGAGGTAAATCCGTTCTTGCCAAACCCCTAATAAGCCATTGTTTTTTATGGATTTAGGGAGCTTTAGGGTTTGGGGTTTAGGCTCGCTTCGATGAGTTCGGCGATGTCAGAATAGTGCTTGGCCGTTAATGTAATCACATTCGATGGATCATCCCTTATTTGTCCTTTTTGGGAGGTTTAGGGTTTTGGCTCGCAGTGATAATTTCAGCGAGGGATTTCGGCTTCATTTGGAGCCAATGAAAACAGGACCCAGATTTTATGGTTTTAGGATGATCTTCTTGTGGGAAAATATAATTCAGACAGGACCATTTTTTTTATCACCAGAATCAGTGAAGAGCACAGCAATCAAACAAAAGAAAGACCCACTCAAAGAACATGAGGCTCAATTTGGCTCTTTGGTCGTTCACACATTGTATAGATCATCCCTTATTTGTCCTTTTTGGGAGGTTTAGGGTTTAAGGTTTTGGCTCGCAGTGATAATTTCGGCGAGGGATTTCGTCTTCATTTGGAGTGAATGAATACAGGACCCAGATTTCTTGGTTTTAGAATGATCTTCTTGTGGGAAAATGTAATTCAGATAGGACCAATTTTTTAGTGAAGAGCACAGCAATCAAACAAAAGAAAGACTCCATATGATCCATGAGGCTCAATTTAGGCGTTCGCACATGGTACGGATCATCACTTATTTGTATTTTGAATTGTTTTGGCAGTTGGAGAGAAAGAGCCCCCGCCGGCTCCAGGCACGTTTGGCCATTTATTAGCACAGTCTGGCTTGACGGAAGATGCGCTGGATAGCTTGATAGCGTTGAAGGATTTTTCGGGCATAGAAGGGCTGCCACCGTTGGAGCTCATAGAAGAGATGGATCCGGAGGGAGAGAAGAAAGCCATGCGGAGAGAGATCGAACGACGCAAGCAGGAGGAGATTGACAGAACGCGAGTGAAGACCGTGGATGAGTTCGGACGAGCCTATGCTACGGGCAAAAGGAAGGAAAGCATCGCCAGAGTGTGGCTTTCGCAAGGAGAAGGCAAGTTTTTGATCAACGGGAAAGCGTTTGATTCTTACTTTCCTGATCTTGCCAACCGTGTCCACATGCTGGAGCCTTTCGTTCAGACCAGCACCATTGGCGCTTTCGATGTGCGTTCCACTGTCAAGGGAGGCGGCACCACAGGTTTGATTTTTGACCTTCCACTATGTATTTTCTGAAGTGTAGGAAAATTGGACCCCCTGCTGCAAATCATCTGTTTGTGAGAAAATGACTTCAGTTTGACACGATCGACACCGTCGATCTTGTAGTATAGAACAAGTGCTTTAAAATGATGTGTTGCAATCAGAAAACCGAGTTAAAATGAGAAAATGCCACCGTTGCAAAGTTCAGTGATGCAGATGGCCATATTGGGCGTTTTAGACGCTTAGGGGTTAATGTTATTTCTTTTAGATCTCTACTTGACAGTGTTCTGATTTACCTATTTTATTTGGGATACAGGTCAATCAGGTGCCATTCGACATGGAATTAGTAAAGCGCTGCAACTCTTTGATCCCAACCTGCGACCGCTTCTCAAGACAGGTGTGTGATCGACCTTTTTTTTAATTTTGTTTCAGTGGGCTAGCCTTCTTGTTTCTACGTTTACTGTAACTTTTAGGGGACAAGAGTAGCATAGAAGGCAACGAAGTGTAAAAAGGACCCTAGCGTATACATGAAAAGCAAAGCTCAACGAGATCAACTTTAGGGATCTTTTTTGTAAAAAATTTATCATACCCGGGTGGCCAAGCAGCCGTCTAGCTTTATCACATACCCTACTTGCTCCGCTCCATAGGGTTTTTGATATATGAGGATCTTTGAAGAGTACCCTGAAGCTAGGATTGGAGGTCTTCAAAGCATTGGGCCTGGAGGAAGAAACCCTATAGTATGCTGGATTTCCTCCTCCAGATCCTCTATAGTACAAACTAGTCAATTTTAGCTTGGGTCGATGCAATGCATGTGTAATGCAATGTATTGGCAGCTAGGTACAAGTGAGCTGATTCGTTTCCCAAATAAGTAAAAGTACAAGGAATAACAAAGCATATCAATGAACAACCAATTGAAAATAAAGAACTCTGGATATTGACTGATTCGGCTCAAAGTTTGTTCACATGGGAGCCAATATTTTGAGTGTCTTGTTAATTTCCTAACTGTAATCATTGCTTGTGCCTGCAACAGCTGGTATGTTGACGAGGGATTCGAGAGTAGTGGAGCGAAAGAAGCCTGGAAAGGCCAAGGCTCGAAAGAGTTTCCAGTGGGTTAAGAGATAATCCTGCAATAAGAAGATCATGCTGATGATTATCTCGAGGTTTACCCCTTCTGCCTAGCGATATCTAAATTGAAATTTGCATTCTGCCACCAAATCATTTGCCGTTTCCACTGAGCCTGAGGTGGTGCATCAAAGTTTAGTTTCTACACTAGAAAGGAGCATAGTGATTTTCACTTCCAGATGGATATCAAGTGAAGATTGCATCCTAAGGAGGTCGTCCAGGGTATCAGTTCATTGTTACGGGAAAAAGCCAGATGTTTCGGAAGCAGAATAGGGATCTGGTTCATTTTGATTGCTACGTTGGTATTCAACATCTACTGTACGATCTGAAAGATAAGTTTTTCGGAACATAATTATATGACCTATTCTGGTAAATATAGTTTCAATGACTGTTAAATCTCATGCTGATAAGTGGGAATACTCCACTTACACTTATGACGAATGTCTGTACGATGAGGAATGTCTGTACATCTGTCAAGAGACCATTGCTTATGGCACATATTTGAGGAATTTTACTTGCCGGTTGAAGCCGCAGATTATTCAAGGACGGTCCTCGAATAACCGTGAGGCTCTGTCCCTAAATTTGTTGTAAATATTTGAATAAGTTTTAAAATTAAATTTTTATTATTGGAGTAGTATAAATATGTAGATCATGCTCAAGTAAGGGACATAAACAATCTTGTAAGTCAGTATTTTTTTTTTAAATTCCTTCAGAGGACCAACATTTATCCCTATGAAGAAGCAACAATGCAAGCTCCAAAAATACATTATTTTTTTATTTTTTGTTAATTTATTTTTTTAATAAAATTAAAAACATGATGTATAACAAAGTCTCACAAAGAAAATTGAAAAATTCATCTTCAATAATTATTTATGTATGTTTTAGTGACGTTGAAGTAGTCAAAATTGAAAAAGTAGTTTTGAACGAAATTGAAAAGTTGATATAAAACAAGCTGAAAATGCATTAAATATTATTATTTTTCAAGATTTTTTCTTTGGAGCCCTCAAATGAATAATGAAATTAAAGAACATAAAATATATATTCATATTAAATATAATTTAGTTCATCAAATTTGCTCCCAAAATTGAATTTAGAAATCTGTTTTTGAGCTCTAATTTTAGTAAATTTTTCAATGAAACTTTGGGTTCAAGTACTTATAAGAACAACATAGTGCACCATGAAACTAGAATAAAAAGAAAAGACAATTTGATACTCTTTTATAGCCTTTGATCAAAAAAATTGTAATTTCAACAGGGCGGATCAACTTTTTGGTACACAATACCATACTTTCACTCTTCAAATAAATATGCCTAAGAAATCAAGAATGAACCTAGAACCAAGAATTTATCTAAAACCAAGAATGAATCTAAAATCAACACTATGTACCTATATTTTATTTTAAATTTGAGGTTCATAAATGTATGACTCACTCATACATAATGTTGGTTTTAAGTTCAAAGTTGGTTTTGAGTATGTCTACCTTATATAGTAATTGAAGCTTGAGGGTTTCTTGAGTAATTCAAAATGTTGCTTAAAAGCATCTATATTAGTGTTGGCTAGCAAATCTAGGAAACAATTTTCTTAACGAGGCTTGAAAATTTACAAGGGAGACATTGTTGCATTGTTGCACCACTCATAATAATAGTGACACTAGTCTAAGAGACCATTGTGAATGGAGAGTCTGTTGGGGGTAGTTTGTTTATCTTGGCATGGGTAGCAAAGTTTACCTTTTGTGCCTCCTCTTGGAGGTAAACTCTATAACTGGGACTAATATTCAATATCATAACCAATAGCCGGTGAATAGTTGCCATTGTTAGTTTTTGTGTTTGTTTAGTGGAGTATATAGTTTTCTTCTTCTAGGTTGCATTGTTTGGATTGCACTATTCAAAATTGTATAAGCACTATTATACAAAGATTACTATATAAGGTAGATATACCCTAAACAATGATAGGATGATGAGACTACGGTGATTTCAGCAAAAAAAAATTTGCTTTGAATTTTTCGGATGTTGGCCAAGATATTTCTTCGGTTAGTAGTTCCTCTTTCAAGATGTTTATGTTCCATTAGAGCAAGCCCAACAGCATGTCTCCCAATGGAACCAACGGCAAGAATTAAGGTTGCAGGTGGATTTATTGTGCACAGTTTCCCCAACAACAGTTATTCCAATGCCAAGTAGTCAAAACGACATGTTGTATTTGGTATTTCTCTGCCATGTTGTGCTTCATTGATGCAGGCTACATTTTTTGCTAAACTAAATTACCATGAGTCAACTTGCTAGCTATTGGCTGACAATGATGAAGGCCTATCATTGGTCCTTGAGTTGGTTGGGCACACGGTACTTCATTTGAAATAAAATTTGCATGTTGTCAGGACAAATGTTCTACCCACTCCCCTTAAACATTATAATGGCCATACTAATTTGCCGTTGAACACAAGTTTGGTATGTACCCATCTGCTAGGCATGCTCTTAGAAATCACACAAATTAACCTTCCTCTTAAATCAATTGAGCTCTATAATGAAATATGGACCAATGGATGATACTCCCAAACTAAGTTTATTTAGTGGCTACAGTTTTGACCATTTCTAGCTAGATAGGCAGATAGGGATTAATTTACGTTAGTCTCAGAAAAGGGTCATAGTTGTTCTTTAGAGGCAAAGTCCGGGGAGAAATTTGGTCTACACCAGTAGAAAGTAGAGATTTCCCAAGACCAACTGGTCTCATGTTGTTCTCATTTGGTTTTGTATACAATATGCTAAGTTTGTGAATTGTCCTCTCAAAATGAACAACCTTTTTATTTATTTTTTGAAGTTTCAAATGTGAATTGGAAATTCTAAATCCAAATTGGAAATTCCAAATCCAACCGGCTAGCATGTAACTAGTTGTTGGTTCTCCCCGAATTGTGTTTTGAGGGCTCACTTCAACAACTCAACATTTGACTATTTATTATTCAACCTTGAAGAATATAAAGAGATTTGGAGTGACTCTACTAATCTTCTCACCAAATCTCATACAAGTAACCTAACCTTCTCTAATGACATTTGCCGTAGAGAGACAAATGGGTTTTTCAATGCACTCTCATACACTATGATAATTTAATTCCTAAACATTCCAAAGGCCCTCTCTAACCTTATATTTTGAATATATTTTGAGGTACAAGCATGTAATTGTTGTCGTAATTCACTATACCAAGATATTTAAATACACCATTGTATTTGAGAAAATAGCATATTTGAACATATTGTCGTATTTCAAAACATAAGAGGAATTATATGAACAAACGTATAATGATACACTCAAAAAATAAAATTATAGCACTCTTTTAGTAACCAATGTAATGAACATGAGTTCATAACCTGCTTGGAGTACAAGATAATATATAATATTAGGATAGTACATTTCTTGGAAAATTATTGTTTTCTGAACTTGGTTAGCGTTGTGTGAAAAGGTATATACTCCCTTCGTCCTGTAATAGATTATATTTTTGAAAAAAATAAAAAAAATAAAGCAAATTATAATGATATCATCAAATCTCTAAATACAATAAGAATCTATTTTAGAGTAGTTGTCTATCGAAGCAATATCATATTGTTTCAATAGTATGTGTGCATTGTGGGCAACATGGTGATGTTCGTTGCAGTGTGTTCTCTGATGCAATGAACACCCCGACACTAAATCTCCCCCGCCCCCCCCCCCCCCCCACGCGCCGTGCGGACGTTAATGCGAGCACTATTCACCCATGGGCCTCATTTTCTGAAATTTCCATTTTGGGCACCCTAGGGTCTTTTTTTGGCAATTTGTTTTGCAAATTTGGGGACTACTGCTCCAAATTGGTTTAGGGGACCCTCTCGGGAAATTCAAACCCTTGGAAGAGAAAGTTAAATTTTAAGGTGGACCCCTACATGTACAAAATAGGGGCAGTTTTTGTTCTCTTGCATTAACCCCTAAAAGTCCCACGGGGATAGTAGATACGTGGCTGTATAATTGGCATTTGCTACCAACAAGAAGCTCTAAATTGGGATCTCAATAGCTCACTAGAACCGCATTGATGTAAATTTCAGCTTTTGTGTTGAACTCAAACCTATAAAAGGTCTGAATCCATTCCAAATACTAGAAAAATACACCGTATTCTACTGGCCGCAAAGGCACTTTCAGACGTTTAGGGGTTAACCCTTTAGTGCCCAGCAAGCCAGATTATGGTCACTGCAACGTCGAAAATGCAAATAACAGAGAATCCGTGAAGAATTGGAACTTTAGTTCTGAAGTTCAGATTTGCGCATATACATTACACACCTTCCAGAAAAAAGAAATTTCCAATTTGGAATTGTACAACTATCAAAATACCTATCAATAGAACACAAAAATACTGCAAATACTTGAAAATACAGTAAATACTTACAAATACAACACATGTATTATGCAGTATTTCTTGTGTTTGGAAGTTTGTTATCTTGTTTTATTTTTTTGGATTGTGTTCGTTTCTTCATCTTTCATTAGTGTGTGTAATCCGATCTTGACTAATGTACCCACTCCTGTCAATTTTCAACGTATAAAATTTTGTCCTAAACCGTATATGGATAAGTCACTTTCACTTATAAAATTCACAATAATTATGTGTGAGTCTATTCTTGATATGAAAGATTGCAATGGAGAGGTGTTGACATAGGGCATAGCTGAACTTCTTTCCTTTCATTTTTGAAAATTTAACCCAAATTCTATTGAACTTTGAAGTCACACACCCCCCAAAATCTCATTTTTGAGCGTGCATTATACAGTTCAAATGCATACTATAATCTTCCAATCCCACCATTGGATGATTCTCAAATTTTAATAAAATGTGTGCTCTCCAGTTGAGAATAGAATTGTACGGCTACTTTCTAATTTAATCTATTCTATTTCTGGTAATCTCAATCACAGTGGAAAAATCCACTGAAATCCAGTGCTCCCAGCTACAGTACCCTGGGCACTAAAGGGTAAACCTCCGGGGGATTTAGAGAAATTCCAATGAACATATGCTTATTTTTTGAAACAACCGGACTAAAATATACAGAATTTCATATTCCATTTTCTTGAGAATGACAGCAACGCTGCTAATTTATCCCTCATAAATTGACAGAAACAACTAAGCAAGGAAAACCCATTAAAATACTTCCAATTCCAATACACCTTTGGTATGAATGTCCACACTAATAAAAGAGATTGTATGGAGAGAAGAGGTGTCAATGGACACCTTTTGGACACGTGTGCAAGCCCATTGATACAGGTGGGAAATGCAATACTTGTTGTACCCCCTAATTCCGATTCAGTGTTTGTCGCCTCTCCAACGTGAAGCTTCTGAGTTACCAGGGTTGCTGAAAATACTCTGGACGTAATTATGGTGTGCACCTAAACAAAGCTCATTTGGGCCCAAAATGATAAAATGATGAACCTTGCAGGAATTTGATTGGTCCTAGATTTAGCTCGATTAGCGAGGAGTAGGTTTCTCTCAACCTTACCGGTACTCAGTTGGGTTGTATTTGTGTTTCTCTCTTATTGCAGTAAAAGGTTCCCCTTTATTTGTGTAAAAAAAATGATGAGTGAAGGCCTAACTATTCTAAATGCCATTTAGTGTGGGTTTGATTTGACACAAAAGGAGCTTTATTCCAATGCAAGTCACCGGAAGAAAACAACAACTAATTTAATGTGGGTTTACAATCCACGATACAATCGATTGTGAATTTGATATTTGGTGTTCTAATAGGAGATTGACACATGTACATGTACACCAATTACAGCATGGCCCTATCAGATCCTTGGTAAATGGATATTAACTTAATTTACAGTGTGCTTTACTTGCACTGTATTCTTTGATTTGTTTTTGAATTTATTTACTTATTTATATTTTAAATTAAAAATAATCCCGAAATTTTATTTTCTTTGAAAATGACCTTGTAAAAATAAAAATAAAAGAAAGAAAATTGTTGTCAAAGCTATTTAATATGATCCCGCATATGACATTTTTTAATAATAATAATAATAATAATAATATCGATGATCTAGGTGACCATCGTGAATGAAGAGTTTTCTGGTTAGTTCATCTATCTATGTCTCAAAGGCATGGGTAGCGAGATCTATCCTTGGTGCATGACATTTCATAATGTGATAATTCTCGGATAATGATAGTTTTTCATAAACAAGCTTCCATGAGTTCACCTGAAAACTGCTATGTTGTGGCACAATTCCACCTATACAATGTTACAATTCCACCTCAAAAATGCTAGGCTTTAGCATTCATCAACCTATTATATTACAAGGCAAATTCCAAAAGCTTATAGTTTACTCACTTTTAACTTTTAAAATTGAAAATGATCATCTGAAACATTTGAACAATAAGCACATTGATGAAATAGTAATTGATTGAAGGGTATTTGACATACCCCAAATCACCTTGCAATGAGAGGATGTCTAAGAAAATAATAAATACACTTGCAAGATTTCAAGTTTTTTCTTTTAAGTCAAGTTGTGGAAGGATTCCAATAACTTAGTTGGTATAGAGTTTCTCCTCTAAGTGATTTACCAAAAAGTCAAAAAATCAAACAATCTCATGATTATACACTAGAAGTTGATTTACTTATCCAAAAATTGCTCCAATAGTGCCATTTCTAGTAAAAATAATCTTGAGTAACGAAGATTATCTCGAATATTAATTTAAACTAGTGTAATTTTAATAACACTGAAAAATAAAATAAACCATATACCAACATTTTTACTTAGAAAATTGGAATAAGTAATATTCGTGTAGATATATAATACAAATTCTGTTTGTCCTCAGACACTATTGAAAATAATATATATATTAATAACCAGACAAAGTCAATTAGAAAATGATTCAAATTGTTACTTATAAACTAATCACAATGGCCAATGGATTCCATGCCATTTATTCCTTGAAAACTCTACAAATATTTTATGATGATTAATTTCTTGAAGATGTGACGACAATGGCTCACACATCACATGTTAACTTTGTTTGATTTATATAAAAAATTGACCTTAGACAAGTTTTGAACATTAGAGTTATCTGTAATGTCAACCAAAAAACTTTTATAAGAGGAAAGACTATGCAAAATTGGTCTTTTAGCTTGAAGGGTGTTTTCGCACTAGGGTGTTAGAGTTCTCAACAAAAAAGGTTTCAAATGTTGTAAAGCAATTGCATTAATGGCGTAATGTAATAAATTGGGAAAATACCAAAAACATTTTAATATTGTAAAATAGAATCTTTCGAAATATTCATGCTGATGTCATTTAATTTGCTTGCAAACCACGTCAAATGCATATTCTAGCCACACCATAGGCTCCGTTTTAATTAGTCAAGCAAGCTCACAATATTTTTTTTGGAAACTCGCCAATTTAATGAACATTTTAAAATGTAAAGGAACAGAAATTGCTGCTATGAACCTCTAATATCCACCTTGCTCACATAATCTTTTAAGATATTTTTTGAATATAATACCTTTATGTTATAAGAATTGAAGAAAATTATTGCTATCACTATTAATATCTTCAATGAAACGTATCAATTAAGGCAATAACGTACAATGTCACCGAATGCAATGTATTACATTTGGTCAAAATACTATTTTATATTATTTTTAAAATTATTAATATACATACAATCCTAGAATACCTTCTCATTGTGGTTAACTTTTTGACAAAAAATTAGTTTCAATGACCAATAGAAAATTACTGCCACATTTTGCTTGTTATGCGATGTCACACTACACATTTTGGACGCCCTACCGTGAAAACACTGTGAAAGACCGTGAAAACGAGTTTTGTCTCTCTTTTAAAAAAAAATTATAATGCTTTGCGTTGTTAGGAAGATTTGAACCTTGCACCTCACCGGAGCAAGAGAAGCTCCCCCAAGGCACACTCAAATTCCCATGGGAAAATCTCCATATGCCCCCATACCACCCACATGCTCTTCCAAACCTGGTAGCTTGGTTGCTTGTGACTAATGATATCAAAATGCCTTTAATTTAAATACGAAAACAAGGTATTGTAGACTAGACAACTTATCTCCACTTTACAGATAACTCTATTAGAAGGTTGTAATTTAAACTAATTACAACAATTCCAATATAGCTCTACTTACAGAGTTAAATACTAGGCCAAGTGATTTTTCAAAAACAATTAGAAAAAGACTAATTTGCAAGGTTTTGGATCTTATATCATTATACAACAATCATAAAAGCTCCATTTCTTCCACAATTCTCCATTGTAGATGGCACAAGAGAGTGCAATTTAAAAAAAATTAAATACTGAATCCTCGAGTGCTTTAGTGACCACAATTTAGTCACTACGTATATATATATATATATATATATATATATATATATATATATATATATATATATATATATATATATAAAAAATTAAATGTATCAATGAAAAAGATCCAAACTAAAAGTTTTTGGTGTCATTGTTTTAAAATTTTAAGTATACTTTCACTTCCAATTAATGTATCAAGAAAATTATTTTTTGATCATTAAATATAAATGAAAGAGTAGTGAAAGGTTTAGGCATTCTCACAAACCTTGATATTTATTTTTGTTAAATGTATTATAGACTACAAAAAATTAAACATTTTGAGGTTTCCAAATAAATAAAACTTGTAATTTTAAAGTCCTAAATTACAACCATTTAGTAGAATTCATGCATTTTGTTATGAAGTACAAATATTTTGATTTAGAAGCATTTAACTTTCAAAAACATGTATTATAAATACTAAGCAAGTTATTTCAACATGAATTTTGGAATGATTGGCTAAATTATGAAATTTAAAATATACTCAAGGATGCAATACATTTCCCATTTTGAATCTTCAAGTTTTTGAAATGTTAAATGATTTCACATTTGAGTATGTTATTGATTTCATAGTTTCTTTAAATTGTACTAAAATTCAAATGGGAATGTAACTTTTTAATATTGATAATGTATATTAATGGAACTCATTTAATCCTTGAACGATTGATGGGCTTCGTAGTTGGCCTAGCGTATCTCGTGAATACGGTTGGCAAGGAGATTTTCAGGATGCGCGTCCGACCACCAACACAGATCTAGACGGCATCGATGTAGAATTCAGTGGCCACAAGCGCTGCACAAAAATTGCGACGGCCTGCGAGTGATGCAATGTTGCAGTTTGGGCATGGATCGATCGAAGTTGTGTCGTCCGCGGTGTTGTTCACAACGTATTCTCAAGCTTGTAAAATTGCCACAACATGAATTGCAGATCGGAGCGGGGGGTCGATGCGCCTAGAGATTATGACCACGATGGAATTTTTTCGCAATTTACACTGTTGTGGATCGAAATTGATTGATACAAGTTGCAATCGTATACGGGAGGGGTGGGTGACCCGCACTTGCGCCGGGTGGGAGGTAAATACATGCCCTCGTGGCGCGGCAATAGTACTGTAAGGACTAACGACTTCTGATCGTTGTTTAGGCGCGCGCCATGCTGGAACGGTGGACGGTTTGAAGATGGCGCGATGGTGAACATAATCAACTGAGAATTTTGTACCTGGCGACGAATATTCATGTCTTGTACTCACAATGTCAAGGCCGTGGCGGAGAATAGTGCGATGTTTGGGTCCTGGCCACTGCAAAACGTCAAAGCAACAAAGCGCAACAACACACAATCACCAGGTTTTTGGTGAGGAAAAATCCGTCTCCCACGGCACTTCGATTCAAGGTAGGTGAGGAGTGGCCACACGAAAATTGACTTCTGAGATTGACTTCTCACAAGCGAATGGGTGGTGCTATACTCAAACATGAATTGAACTGTGGACACAGGAACAATGCATCCGTGACAAATGATCTACATTCTATCTCCAAATTCAGGCACACAAATGATGGCCTTGTTGAGGCCAAGAGTAAGAACGAATGCCATCATCTTCCATACGAAGTAAGTCAATCATGTTCTCAACAATGAATAGATAGAAAATCAGACCAAGCTACATGCAATGCCGATGAATCTGCGCATGAACAAACAGAAAGCTGGTGATTTGCATGAAAAGCTAATATATTACACGAGCGTTTATTCTGTAACACTGAACATGGTCACGTTAAGGATCACCATGACAATGCGCAGAGGAGATGCGCTTCAACGAGGCGCGGCACCTCACTCCCCTGCTTCTACTGTTGATCTTGCCAAATCCCAAACTCCAAACTCGCTCCCGCCATGGTTCAAGCAAAAGCCAATGCCATCTGGACCCCAGCCCACCTTGAGAAAGGACATGCAAGCCTGTAATACGGGTGTATTCGTAAAACGTAGCTAGCCCAACGTATAACAGCCCGTAGAAGTTCGTCCATGGCTTAGAATTAGTTGGATGTAATACAGTGGATTGAAAATCGTCACAGCTGCAATCTCTCTTTGGACACAGATCTACCCAAACAGCCCTTCATGCTTGAATACGCAAAATACGCATGTATGTGGCCACAGTGGCCTCCGTAGATCTTCAAGGGTTAAAAAGTGGATATTAAAAAGTCCAAATCAATATTTGAAAATCCAAGCCCAATTTTTTATTATAATTATTTTTTATAACTAAAGTTGAAAAAAAGTTGCAAAAGTCACATATGAATTAATGCATGTTTAGTTTTAATCAAAACTCTTAAGCATTTAAGGTCAAAGGTTTATAGAAGGAACTAATATTTTTAAGTATGTGGATACACTCAAAATTACTACTTCAAGCTTAATTTTTAAAAAATACATTCACACTTAACAATCACCACACACATTTGCCTTATTTACATTATTTGAATGCATTTAGGTAGAAAAACACAAATTCTTCTATTTAATATGTAAAACACATTGAAAACAATTTTTTGTGATCTTCCAAGTTTGAAAGGAAGATAATTAATGTGTTCGTTATGGCCCTACATTGAACCAAAAGAAATAATAAGTGGACCAATTGAAGAGAAAATATCGACATGGTGAGAGAGCTTCTAAAATGCAAAGACACTACGAGATTGTTGAAAGAATGTGAATATCATGGAAAGCTCCTCTTCAAATTGCACGTGAGAAGGGCTACATAGACATCCAAAAAACACCGATGGAGTATGAAGCAGTGCGGTGGTACATCAAGGAGCTATACAACAATCGATAAGTGGATGTGGATGCAACAAATGCCATTCATGTAGGAACAAATCGAGTCTAGACTTTATAAAGTGGAAACGGTTGTTTGCAATGACGACTCACGTTTATCCTGAAACGGCAACTCTCATTGCAAATGTTACCTTTGGCTCGTAGTTGCAACAACCATTGGACTTCAGTTACATATGGTCATATGGATGCTCTACACAATACAAGATTAGGGATGTTCTAGATCTTCAACAAATTTTCATTCTATTTTGTCATTAGAGTTAACCAAAAAGAGTGTCTCAAAGTAGAAAGAAACCTTAAACTCACTTTAAACTTGTTTTGAGTTCAAAAAGGCTGCAAAACTAGTCTATGATGAGTTGGAGAATAATTTAAAGCAAGGCCTTGCACCCATGGGACGTGAAACTCATGACCTCCACAAAACTAAAAGAGAGTTCCCACAAGTTCTCCAAGCCAAGAGACCCAACGATAGGAACTATTCATGAACAATGAATGTCAAAACTTATAATTGTGGAAAGATAACTCCATTTGAACTTTGCTCATGGAGCAGTTCTGTATTCGGATAACTCTATTGCAACGGATTTTTTTGTATGAGAAGTGTGTTGCCAAGGAATGTGTATTTTATCAAACGAACAGTGGAGAAACTCTATAAGAATATTTAATAATGGTTGTTTTGTTGACATGCTATGTGTAATTTGTTATAATAGCGTTTAGAATAGCAGGGTGCATTGTATTGAAATATTGGTCATACATGATAGTTTCTATCATTATTGGAAGGCTGATGTGTTTAAAAAGTCTTGGATTCCTATCATAGAGTATGTAGGAAGATAGCTTCACGAGAAGTAGTGTAGGAAGAAGGAAATATACATACATGTATATATATTCACACATTAGTAAACTTGACAATATTGCTCAATCCTTTAATATTTTTTTACATTGTTAGTATATATATATATATATATATATATATATATATATATATATATATATTATATATATACATACATACATACCTACATACATACATGTATGATAACTTAATGAATGAAAATAAATATGATTTATTGCTTTGATCATTTTTATTGATGTCTTGTAAATTATATAATCTTATGAACTCACAAACCTCGATCTTATGCATTAAGCCATTTAACCCTTTAACGTTCAGATCTACTACCGATTTCAAAGATGTGTCATAAAATGTTTGATGAATCACAAAAATGGAGTTGATATATAAAAAAAAAGTTGTAAATCTCAATGTGTAGATGACATCTATATAGTTGGATTTATCATATTTTTATTAATATTTTTTAATTAAGTGATTACTGATCTAAATTAACAGGACCCTTTGGAATCAAGCCCCGCCTTTTACAGATGGTGCCAACAACAATTTTGCAATTTTCTTGAATTTGAAGCAAATACTTGGCAAGTGCCCATGCCAGGAATGTTATTTCCTTAACATCAAACTGTGCCTTAAGATTTGCCTCATACCCGGCTTCACTACTTCAGTGTTTGGTAATTACAATCCAGCATGAAATTCTTGTAAACAAACCACTGACAAAGCATCGTAAACTTCTAAAGTCGGGTACCCAAAAGACGCGAGTTCTATAACTTTGGAGGGGTAGGGTGGCTAAAGTCAGCAAATGCAAAGCATGCAAGGATGTGCAAAAGCGGAAGTTTGAAAGCAACGAGGAAGTTGTACACATACAGAGAACAGTGTGGGGAAAGCGAAAACCAGAGTGGCAGAGAACGGGAGTTTCAATTGGAGGAGAACAACATTGTAGGCAAAGTGATGGATGGATTAGCAAAATCCTAATCCTGTTATCTCAAAATGGTGATATCCTAATCCATATATTCAATGTATGACTTATCTAAAATTAGCAGTTCTTTTTTAATCCTTCACTTAACTGTAAGTTTGTAGCATTTACTTCATGTTTCACTCGACTAAATGTGGAAGTTGTATTTTTTCAAATTGAAGTTAAACTCTAAATAAAAAGCATGAACTAGCATAGTGTATAAGCATATGTTTCTTCTATTAAAACGTATGTTTGTTGTTTGTTGTTTGATGTTTCATTATAAAAATTTTGAGGCCCCCAAAGGGCTGCGAGTTTGGCCAAAGATGCCATGCAAAAAAACTAATTAATTTTAAAAATCAAAAAATCTTTAAAATCGAATCCTACGTGGCCAAAATTTGGCCTCATCATATCTAGATTTATTAATTTTCAATGTTTTATAATAATATTTTTTAAGAATCATAATTCAACAATGGTTTAATTATAACTTTTTAACTTTTTAACTTTTTTTTGTATTCATTTTTGTGCATGAGGGTGCTAGTTCAACTCACGGCCCTTTGGAGGCCTCAAAATCTTTCTAATGGTTGATTATAATGGAATCGTTCTTGTTGTTTTTTTGTTTTTTCTTTCTTGTGCATTATTTATTGTTGATTTCTTTTGTTTATTGTGAGCATGACAGGAGGCAATGTAGGAGTTGAGACCATGGGGTTCAAATTGGTTTTTGTATGGTTTTGGGAGTACCTCTTAAAGCACATTGTGGGAAAGGAACTAGTAGAGAGTGTTGCAAATGTGCTAAGTACTTCTTAAAACATCATGCGGGAACTTTAGCACGTTTGCAACACTTTCTACTGGTTCCTTTTCCACAGTGTGCTTTAAGAGGTACTTCCAAAACCACACAAGAACCAATTGGAACCCCATGGTCTCAACCCCTACATTGCCTCCCGTCATGCTCACAATATACAAAAGAAATCAACAATAAACAATGTACAAGAAATAAGAAACAAGAAAAGCAACAAGAAAGCATCAACAATAATCAACATCAAACATCAAACAACAAACATATGTTTCAACACAAGAAACATATGCATATACACTATGCTAGTGCATGTTTTTTATTTAGGGTTTAACTTTAGTTTGAGGAAATACAACTTCCATATATAGTCGAGTGAAACATGAAATAAATGCTATGAACTTACAGTTAAGCGAAGGATTAAAAAAAAGCTACTAGTTTTAGATAAGTCATACATTGATTACATGGATTAGGATATCATCCTTTTGAAATAAGAGGATTAGGATTTTGCTAATCCGTCCACGACCTGGTGATCCCGTTTGTCTATTCCATAGGGTGGAATGAAACCCCGATCTTTTAGGTAATCGTTCGAAAGTTTATACACTATTTATCCTGCTTTTTATGTGTGTCGACATAGAATCAATGTTGAAAGCATTAATATACATTTTCCTTCTTTGCACACAGTGCCTAGCTTGTTCTCATTTAATTTATATTCTATAAAAAAAGAATATTTTGTGTTTATAATTTATAAATATTAATATAAAAAACAAAAAATTAAAATGTATATTGAATTAAAGCTTCTAAATATTATTATTCTTATTTTGGTTATAGAATTTAAAATTAAATATTTGAATCTACCGGATTGAAAGTCAAGTTAATCCTAAGAGCTTTTGTGGTCCCTGCCTGTTTTTAGAGGCTTCCCAAGGCCAAAAACATAATTATTTGAATAAACTAATAAAAAATCAAATAATACAAAATCAAATTTGGTTCCCAACCCAATTTTAATTATGCCAATCCAAGTTAAACTCCTCCTAGAGAAATGCTTCAAAGACAAACACCTCAACAATGTTTAGTGTTCCAAAATTTACTATTTGGAGAAAGAAATGATGTTTTTCATCAATCATTTTACTTTTTTTGCTTCTTGAATGAAAAATACAATTTCAACCAATAATACTAAATTTTGAAGTCCAAAAATATAAAATGTAATTTTGGTGAAATTTTTAAGTTAATTGCTTCTATGTTCATTAGATTGTAATCTTGAACTATTTTTGGAAATTTGACTATATGGGAAATTTTCAAATATCATGTTTTGCATTTTCTTTGTTGGGATAGACTTCATCAAAGTTATGGAAGTCACATTTTATAATACATCTTAGTTTGTTTCTATACGCTTTAGGCTTTTAGGAGTTAAAACTGAAATTGATTAGTACAATGAAATTCTTTTGCATCTTAATAAACTAGGTCAAAAGACTTTAAATCCTTTTAACATAAATTTTTCCACTAAGTGTGAAATTTGATGGTTTAGTTATTTATGTCAAAAAATTGAGTTGATAATCTAAGAAAAAAATATTAAAATTAAAAATCAACTTAATTCTCATTCATTAAAAGAATGTTAAAGAGAAGTAGCGGTACATGATGAAAAGAAAAACTAAATCATTAATAGTTATAACATAGAATTGAAATATATATATATATATATATATATATATATATATATATCAGTCCCTCTTAACCCCTAACCGCCCAACCATGCATATTTTGCATGATGTACGGATTTGAAGTCCGTTTTCTCATCCATCATGCACTTTTTGCAGTGTGGATTTTTTATTGAAACTTTTATGGGAAGTTAGCTCCGTGCATGTGTGATCCGATTAGAAAGGGGATGATTTGTGAAATTTTTATGCCTCATTTCATGTTGTAGTGTTCCACCCAAAATTTCAAAGATTTTAGTCTAAAAGTGCTCTTGAAAAAGTCAACTACTAAAATTAAGCAACCAAAAAATCTCCAAAAATCACTACACTTAGAGTATTACATTTCAGCCCATCACAAAAAAATTCATTATTAGATTGTCAATATCTTATTCGTAATCATATTACAAAAGAGTGTTAAATTTTGAGTTTGAAATTGAATACACAAATATTGGTGATAGCAATCGCAAATCTAACTGTATGGATAGAATCTAAAATGCATAATGCACAACTTTTATTCATTCATCATCTTGAAAATATCCCTCTTAGTTGCATTTTATAATGCATCTTTGGAAAACTACCAAATCTGAAAAGGGTGAGAACATTTAGGGGTTAAACTACTAAGCTATAAGAGGATTTTGCGTTCATGGCATTTTAATTCTTTGGTTTAGATAAGTTACCACGAGTACTTAGATCAAAAAAGCCCTTGGCATTATATATATAATGGTTTTTTCTACATATAAAATTATATGTATTTATGATAATTATAACTATAATTTCATTGTGTATAAATATATAACAAAAATATATCATTCATTAGCATAGAATGGACACATAGTCAACCACATTTCATTGCAAATTATTTTTTCTCGTTTAAATTACATACTTACATTGTTATATTGTTACATCTTAAATCTTAGTTTAAAACAAAAACTTATTCTCCGTTCAACTATCATAATTTTAAAAAACAAACCACTTAAAAGTCAACATATAAAAATCTAGATTCATATTCAACACTAAAAAACCAAATCAATTCTATGTTCAACTACGTGTACTAATTTCAACATTGTAGCACCTAAATTTATCGAAGAAGAGCACGATCAACCAATTAGTTTTTGTATTGGTCATCAACAAAAATAGATCCAAAACCCAATGTTTGTAAGCACTAATCATATAGTGTTAGTTTAACTTTTTTCTATTTGCCCTTTTGTTGTTCAATACCTCATTAACCCCTAAATGCCTATAGCCCTCTCTAGATTCGGAGAATTGCCAAAATGCATTATAAAATGCAACTAAGAGGGATACTTTGAACGTGATGTATGAATAAAAAATTTACATTATGAATTTTAGATTCTATCAATATGCTTAGATTTTATCAATATGCTTAGATTTGTGATTGCTATCACGAATATTTTCTATAAAATTTGAAACTCAAAATTCAAAATTCTTTTGTAATTCAATTTTGAATATGATATTGACAATTTGTGGATGAAATTTGTTGTGATGGGTTGAAACGTAATATTCTGAGTGTAGTGATTTTTGGAGATTTTTAATTGCTTAATTCTATGAGTTGACTTTTTCAAAAGCACTTTTGAACTATTTTGAACTAAGATTTTAGAAATTTTTGGTGAATCAATGCAACATGAAATGAGGCATAAAAATTTCACAAATCATCCCCTTTATGATCGGATAACACATGCATGAAGCTCACTTCCCTTAAAATCTATAGTAAAATCTCCACACTACAAAAAGTGCATGACAGATGAGAAATCATGATGAAATTGTACATTGTTTAAATAATGGATGCTTAGGCAACTAAGGATTGATCTACAAATGCAATATGTAAAGAAGCCCAAAAAGGATTATATAAAAACATTGAAAAATTTTCTTGATTCACATTAGCTTTAGGGTGGGGATTGGTTTTTTTTTTTCCTTCTTCTCCTCTTTCTTCCCCGCTTTCTTCTTTTAACAAAATTGAAAAGCGCCATGAGTGTCTATGGAGTTGATCAATATATAATAGTCCATATAAGTGATAGAGAGAAGGAATTTTTTGTCTAGTTGATTATGAGATATTTTATGTGACATTCTGAAGCTTTTATTTATTTATTTAGAGATAAAAATGAAAGAACATCTAAACCTTTGAATATTTACAATAAAAAAAAAGTATTGTGAATCACAAAAATATTGGATCATTCATTAGTCAAGAGCATCTTGTTTAGTTCATTCTTTAATGAAGAACAGCTTTCAATTTATATGAGGGTTCTAGATCATGTCATTTTTCCATGAATGACAATTCCATGTGAAATCCCACATGAAATTATGGATAACGACGGCAAGAAGCCATGTTTGTTTTAGAAAATATCAATTTTTAAAATTTCCTTAGGAAGTAGGCCTAAGTAGAAAGAATAGAGACACATGAAAGGCAATCGTGACAACCAATTAAATGAACTCATTGTTGTATTAGATTGGACTAATATTGGCTACACACCACGAATCTATTGTAAAGTAACATTCATATAGAAAAGTATTGGTCACTAGACTGCAAGAGCCGTGGGTCTTTACATTTAGTGTATACTATCCATAAAACATACATTTACTACGAGTTAAAAAAATTGACCCAAATATACTATAGATAGCAAAATCTTCAAATCTTGTAAAATATCTTCATGACTTCTAATGTTCTTTTCTCTTATAGCTATCCATGTCATTGAGGAATAGATATATAACATTCAATAGTAAAGGTAGGAACTGTCCCCTTACAAAACGGTAACGAATATACCTCATCATCTCGTAAACTCAGTCAGTAGCTAAGGGAGCGGATGGCAAGGGCAGGCAGCGGATGGAAGCAACGAGTCGCGGATGAATCAGACTGAAACCCCGAGGCAAGAAGAACTGCACCCATTATCATCTTTAATATGAGAGCTAGAATTAGTCTGATTCTTTTTACATATCCTCAAACTAATTTCAATATGTACTATCCAAATTGGTCCAAGGATATAAGAATTCATTGTTATTTTATTTAGATTATAATATTTTGTAAATTTATAATATTTTATTCATATTTGGCATGGTAAATTCATATGGTGTAATAATTTGGATTATTATTTTTAGTGTAAGCTACACTATACCTACATTGCAACAATTACTACAAGTTATCTCAATTACTCGGACTTTCTTCAAATTCCACAATTATTCCGAGTTTTTGTTATTAGTCTGAGTCAAACTCAAGATGATAATGGGTGTACTGAACGTCATGTAGACAAACCATCCCGATGGTCTTTGGGCAAGTGTTACAATCAGTATCTTTCCTTGATTGCTATGGTAAAATACAATTTTTTGATGCCTACAGTAATTGCACATTTCGGTGCAATGTTGCAAGCGTTGTATTCCCGAACAAGCAATAAGAGCAAACAAGAGCAAGTGTTGATGTGCCCCCGACTCTAAGTCCCCTATCGATGTAAATGCAAGCACTATTCACTCATGGGCCCTAT
This sequence comes from Pohlia nutans, assembly GCA_022496805.1. Taxonomy (NCBI): domain Eukaryota; kingdom Viridiplantae; phylum Streptophyta; class Bryopsida; order Bryales; family Mniaceae; genus Pohlia; species Pohlia nutans. Next base: position 1,868,464 of record CM040085.1, on the reverse strand, counting down.
TTTCTCAAAATTTTCAGCTTGGGCTCTCTAGAGTCTTTTTTTGACAATTATTTTTGCAAAATTGAGGCCTACGTTCGCAAATTAGTTTAAGGAGTCCCTCTCAAGAATTAAAAACCCTTGGAAGAGGGGGTTATATTTTAAGGTGGGCCTCAACATGCACAAAATAGGGGGCAGGTTTTGTCCTCTTGCATTAACGTGGATGGGGGTTTAGAGTCGAGGTCAATGTACAAGGAGATCTGGCAATTAGTGTAAAATCAACCGAATGGAATTGCCAAATTACCGGTTGAAACTCATTATTTTAGGCTAAAATGTGGATAATATTTGTGATACTCAGGTGCTACCTAGGTGAAACATCGGTAATAACCGGATGGGTTCTTGTCTAAAACCGGTTGCATTTGTGAAATATTGGATTTTAGCTGGTTTCCCCGGTTGATGTGCAAACTAAATTTATCGGCTACCGGTGCTGTAGTGGGGGGAATCAGTGCTCATTGTTGTTGGCTAGTCCAAAGTCAACCAAGCTTGAATCTGAATCATCAAAACAAGCATGGATTTCACGTTGATCCGTTAAGAAAGTGGAATCCATCTAAATATAACCTCCTCAACAGCCCAAGCAAGCAAGCACTGATGAAGAACCCCAATTAACTGAACCGTACGCTGCAGACTTGTACTTGCCCTGGCCCCTGGGACCTGGGTTAGCTTTACTGACCCCAACATCCCTCTCCTCTCCTTATATCTCGATTCCTCATTTACGGATTCCAGCGACAGCCCAGATTCAAGGCCGGGCGGCAGCCTCAGCTGAATCTCTGTTTATCAATGTGGCTGGCTTGGCTTCAGTTGTATTCTGTCACCTTTTGCAATGAAATCCCGTTTCATTCGTTTCAGAAAAAGAAAATAAATTTTGATCATCAATAGAGTTATTCTTAAAGTCACCTTGTGTTTGAATAAGTTACCGTGAATTTTGCTTTAATATATTTTTAATTGTTCACCCCAAATAGTTAAAAAGTATGGAAGAGCTTGGTGGTCTATCATTATTAGGTGTGTAAGACCTTGGTGTTCTTTAAACTAAAACTAAAAATAAATAAAAATAAAAATAAAAAACAAAAAAAACTAGTTTAGCCGTCAAGAAAGACGGCTGAACTAGTTTTCCATGAGTTTGAAGATCACCAAACTCTTAGACACCTAATAATGAGAGACCACTAGACTCTTTCATACCTTTTTACTATTTGAGGTGAACAAATAAGAGTATATTAAAGCAAAATTCACTCAAACTCAAGGTGACTTTAACCCTTAACCCCTAAGCGTCCCGGCGTCCATATTTTGGACGTTTTTGGGGGTACATTCACCTTTGAACAGCTGTAACTTTTGCAAAACGTGTTCGATTTTGCTGAAATTTTGAAAAAACTCCCCGCATGATGTATGGAATGTGTGGTAAGAATTTCAGATCAATCCAAGATGAATTGAATTTTTGGTGATCATTTGAAAGTAGGTATCTTTTTTTTGGACAGTTTTTGGGAATTTTGATGGCAGCAACTTCGGGGACTTATATCTCCTTCATCCCAAGTCCGTTGTCAATAAAACTTGTTGGGTTGAATTCCCCTTGAAGTCTAGTTATCATGGTAAAATTTTCAGGTCAATCCATGTTGTTATGAATGTTTGGGAGTCATTTTAGTGCACGGGTCTAGTTTGAACACTTTTTGCTTTTTGGGTCAAATGGGTCACTTTTCGGGCTACTTTTTGACATTGCAAGGCCATTTTAGGGCACATTAAATTTTTTCATGAGGCTTTTTTGGTACCAATGTGTTTATATGATGATTTTGATCTACTTTATAGTTGAAAGTTTTTTCATTTGAGTAATTTTGAAAACGAATTTCACCTCTAACTGTGTTGCTAGGAAAATTTCAGCATCCTTTTTTAGCACTAAAACACTATGATCTTGCAATCTATATGGCCAAATGACCCCAAAATTGATCCACATGATCTACAACATGTATGTTACAAGATCGTACGGTTGAGATTTCTATACCTCACTTACATTTAGACCTATAACACATCAAAAGCGATGATGATTTTAAGCCCAAAAAAGCTAGGGACCCTTAGGGGTTAAACGTCAAAGTAAGCCCCATGGGCTTATTTATGAGAGAATAATGAAGAAAAAGTGGATTTTCTCAACTAAATCAAGCGAGGATTGGTGCATTGGAAAGCTACTGAAAAAGTGATTTAGATTCCAAATTTGCACCTCATTTGGCAAACATTCAAAGTTATCAAAACATTGGCAAGCAATCAAAGTTATCAAAATGAGCATGAGTTGAGGTTGGGGCAGCTGAGGTCGTTTTTTGAAAAGTGCCGCAGTGCTACAGTGTTGGCCAACAATGGCCAGCATAGCTGTTTTTTTTATTTTTTATTTTTTATTTTTTTTATTTTTTTCCTCCGAAAATTTAGATGCCTTCCGGGTTGCCCCGCCCAGGGCCTCTTGACGTTTAAGGGTTAAGGATAACTCTAATTAGCTCATACCATTCTTAAGCCCTAGACTTTGTACCCCTACTAAAGTTTGTCTTATTTGCTTGGCTCATACTAAATTCTTTCATAGAATGGCAAGTGTCATCTTTCACTTTAATTCCAAGGAAAGTTATTGTATCAGTAAAAGATCAACCAAGCAGTAGGCGGTGCAGTATCCTACTGTTGAAGAATGTTATGTGTCAGTTCTGTCATTTCTTTTTTTTTGACACAAACAAAGGGAGACCCTTTATTGTGAGGAAAAAGCATGATTCAAACCCACCCACCTTGACGGGCAAGGCTGGTGGATACATTAGGTGGATACATTAGGATTGATTGTTTAACTATCTAGTGTGGAAATCAGTAGAAGGGCCCGTGAAGGCCCGTTCACATACACCATTTCTGCGTCAGATAACTTTGAAGGAATATGAGGTGAATAGAAAAATCTAAAATAGGCAAGAGAAGAATTACACTACCGCATGACAGAAAGCAACGCAACCCAAAAAATGAACGTGACTATACTTGCGGTAGTGTATTGCAGTTGCAGCAGGAAAAGACAAAGTCTTGAATATTTTTTGTTTCTTCATTTTACCTCCCACCCTTTCAGGAATGCTAACGCAACAATGGCACTGGGCTGGTGTGAATGGGCCATGAGAGCCGATTGAATTTTGTGCTTGCCGAGGATGTAAACGCCCATGATTCCGTTGCCGCACCACTCAGTTCTGTCATTTCGGCCGACTGATGGACGATCACTCCGGTTTCCTCCAGTACCACACAGTACTAGGACTAGCTTATTATCCGCGGTGCCTCTACAAACACGCATTGCATGTCCCCAGAATAACAGGGAGGGTCTTCCATGAGAATGCCACAATTAGCACCCCGAGCTCTTTGTATTTATTGCGCCAATGGTTTAAAAATGACTTTTCCATTCCACAGCTGTGCCGTCCAAGCGCCCCGACTCTAAATCCCCCCTCCACTATTCACTCATTTTCTGAAGTTTCCATTTTGGCACCATAGGGTCTTTTTTTGGCAAATGTTTTTACAAATTTGGGGCCTACGGCTCCAAATTAGTATAGCAAAATTTTCTTGAGAATTTTAAACCCTTGGAAGAACGGGCTATTTTTTAGGATGGACCCCAACATGTACAAAATAGGGGGCACGTTCTGTCCTCTTGCATTAACGTCCAGGGGGGTTTAGAATCAGGGATAAAAGCGGAGGGAGTTGTACAAGCCGAACTCTAGCGTCGTCTATAACATTTAAAAACCCATTCCTTTGTGTTTTTTAATTCTCCCATTTGAAAGATAAAAAATATGTTCAGTATTGTGGGTAAAGAAAATAGAATTATCCTAAAAGTCGAAGCCACGTAGCATGTCTCTTGATCAAAGTTTTTGTTCTGTAAATAACTTTCACTGTCCATTTCTGACACGAAGCGTCGACTTGCTTGGTGTTGGTAAGCATGTGCTTGGTGTAGGGGTATGTGGAGATTCTCCTTTGGAAACTCGTGTGAGGTATGGGGAGCTTCTTTTAGCATTAGGGAGGTTCAAGGTTTGAATCTCTCTGGCAATGCAAAGCGTTGATATTGGTCGAAATTAAAGGAGCCAATACTTGTTTTTGCCGCTTTTCAAGTTAACCCTTTAGTGCCCAGGGTGGTTCTAGAGAAACCATCATTTTTTGGGTGATGTTTCTTTAAAACTCTCTCTGTTGAAATTAGGGATACTATTAATAGTATCCAACCGAACGAATGTAAGCATAGCTTAATGAAAACAAGTCTCGGTTAAATCTTGGTAAGATCGGACCGTTGGATTGGAAGATTATAGTATATCTTTGAACCGTATAATGCACACTCAAAAATGAGATTTTTTGGGGTGTGTGACTTCAAGGTTAAATAGAATTTGGGTTAAATTTTCAAAAATAAAAGTGAAGATGTCCAGCAATGACCTGTGTCAACACCTCTTCATTGCAATCTTTCATATCAAGAACAAACTCATACATAATTATTGTGAATTTTATAAGTGAGAGTGACTTATCCATGTATGGTTTAGGACAAAATGTATACGTTCAAATAAGAAAGGAGTTGGTACATTGATCAAGATCAGACTACGTACACTAATGGAACATGAATAAGAGAACACAATCCACAAAAAAATACAAGATAACAAACTTACAAACACAAGAAATACCACATAGTACGTGTGTTGTATTTGTAAGTATTTGCTATATTTTCAGGTATTTGCAATATTTTGGTGTTTTGTACCTAGGTATTTGGATAGCTAAGAAAATCAGATTCCAAATTTTCTTTTTGCATCATCTGCAAGATCAAAAGTTACACATCTGAACTTCACACACCAAACTGAGATGGTTCACAGATTTTCCAGCATTTCATTTTCTAGTGATCTAGTGACCACTTAGTGGTTACTTGGGCACTAAAGGGTTAAAAATCCAGTTCGACCTTGTCTTCTCTCTTGTGGAATTGTTTTGCTTCACTTTACGGATAACTCTAATGACTGGTTCGGTTCGTGATTCACCTTCATGAGTCGGCTTGGATCGTGTGAAAAAGTGTTGGAGATTAGCCTTATAAAGAGTTTTTTGGATTCATGTTATGCTTAACCCCTACACGTCCCAACGTTTAGAAACTGAATCACGAATGGATTCAAAGCCTTGTAACTTTCTCATACAATCTCGGATGACTTTCATCCAAGTCACCTTTGCAAGCCTATTAAATTCTCTACCAATTAGAGTAATCTCTTGTGATGGAGAGATGTTGATAATATTGGAGAGGCCTCCAAATGCAAGTATGTCAAATTTGTTGGGTAGATTTTATGCATGCAATGGTCCTCTCATGTACACCTATTGTACATCTGAGTCATGCTAATATCTATTTTTGAAGCTAGCATCTACTTGTGTTCATAGAATCGGTACGTCTAGGGGTTAGTTGTTACTTTGTAGAGTCTCTGGTAACATTCTTGAGTAGCCTGGTTTAACACCTTTAGATACGAAATCCAGATTCTTTCTGTGCGCAATCTTGAGCTCATCCCATGTGGGACTGTGGGAGGTTCCAAAGTTTACAAGAAGAAGACACGTGTTGGACACTCTGTAAGTGCCTGTAATAGTCTTGAGTTTTTAAAGTAAAACATGTGAACACTAAACGAACTATAAAGATCAACATATTTTTGCTAAGAATTGCGTCTAAATGCTAACTTTTAACAATGCCACTATTCATAATAGGGCTTGTAGCACACTTAGTACATTGTAGTTTGGGACTTTAAATACAATTAAGAATAGTAAATTATAAATGTTAAAAATATAAAAAAGTAGTAGTTGTAAGAATTTGGTCCTCTTTTGAGGTCAGTGTGAATAAAGTGTTTGTTTGATTCAACCTTTGTTTGATGCCCACTTGACAAAGGACCATTGGTGTACAACTACTAAAAATGTATTTTATAGATAACATGCATGATGCATGTTGGTAAAAGGATCTTAAATTGATTGAAAGACCATCAAGGTAGAAACATGCTTGGAGTACCCCAATCAAGAACCAAAAATCAAGAATCAACACTTATAAAATAACACGTCTTTATTACCAAGTATAATTATTTTGAACTTCACATAGCATGCAAATATGAATCAATGGTGCTTTAATGCAACTTTGTAGCAAAACCAAATGTCGAATCCTTCTCCAATGCTATGATTTCTTTTGAAACATCATGAGAACGTTGTTCATAGTATGACTTCAGAGTAGAAACTTGTTGTAAATATTGTATCCTGAAATGAGTTAATATTTATGAAAGTCAAATTAACAAAAAAAAGTGGTATAAGGGAGTCAAATTTTGTTAACAATTACCATATAGCATTTTCTAGTTAGCAATATTAGGGACTAAGGAAAAAGAGTAACATTTATGGAGGGCTGAATGTAATGGTAACAATCATTAAAAGACTTGGAACAAAACTAAGCTTAGAGCATCTTTAACTATGCACACTAAAAGTGACACACTGAAATTACTCATGGCCCTTTCACACCAAGTCCCTGCCGCACTTGCATCTGCGTTTCTGAAATAGAAGGTAAAACCGAGAAACAAAAAAGAATTCAAAGCCTTGTCTTTTCTTGCTACAACTATGGTTCAAGCACTGAGCAACTGCATTACAATGCTGCAAGTAGAGCCATGCTCTTTTTTTGCGTTGTGTTGCGTTCCTTTCTGTCATGCGTTAGAGTAATTTATAATTGTGTATTTTATATTTATTGGTTGACAATAGATTCCCTCAAAGTTACCTGATGCAGGCATGCGGCAACATTGGTGTATGTGAATGGGCCATCACCTACAATACAAGGGAAATAACGTAACATTTATGAAATAACGTAACATTGGTGTACATGAATGGGCCATCATCTAAGGGCCGCTTCACACTATGACCAAAGGTTGAGAGGCCGTCGATTTCCACCAATCGGATTGCAAGAAACCAAGAATTTGGCCTCTCGACCCTTCACACTAGAGGCCAAAGTTCAAAGATCGTCGCCTTCAAAATGTCTACATGGCAACACTTTTTGACCAAGGTTGACAAACTCTTAAACGAAGTTTGGGTCAAACGGGAATAGAAACCCAAACTACAGTAGAGAGGCCGTCGACTTTTTTTCATAAAAAACCAAAACTATATTTCATTGCCTATTTTTAGCCCATTTCTTTGAACTCTCAATAAAGTTTGGCCACTCAATCCCACGGCCTCTCGACTTGGACGGCTATAGTGTGAAGCGGCCCTAAAGAGATCATTGGAGGTTCTGCTCTTAGGTCCGCTTCACACTATGGCCAAAGGTCGAGAGGTCATCGATTTCCACCAATCAAATTGCAAGAAACCATGGTTTCGGCCTCTCGACCCTTCACACTAGAGGCCAAAGTCCAAAGGCCGTGGACCTTCAAAATGCTTACATGGCAACACTTTTTGACCAAGGTGACGGCCTCTCGAGAGGAAGTTTGGGTCCTACATTTTGCAAGACCCGTCACTATGGTCGAGAGGCCGTCGATTTCTTTTCATAAAAAATGAAACTATATTTTATTGGCTATTTTCAGTAGATTTCTTTGGACTCTCAACAAAGTTTGGACTCTCAATCCCACGGCCTCTCGACTTGGACGGCCATAGTGTGAAGCGGCCCTTAGGAGATTCTGCGAGACTGGCCCGTCTTTCCAACCCAAAAGCGTGAGTTTTGCGCTTACAAGATTCAAGCCGGGCCGAAGTTTCATTGATGAGGGGAATAAGAAAGTTGTCACGCAGTAGTTGCCCAATTAATAGAGACAAGCCAAGGCGGCCTTGCTTTTTGGAGCCCGGCCCCCTAATATTGCCACCCCATGCCCTCCGGGCCTCCATTCGCCTCGCAAATTCCCTCACCACCCCTTCTCGGCGGGCTCGCCAAACGGGCCCCATCGTTGAATGCTCGTTGACAACTCCCGGCTGTCTGTTCCCGCGGTCATACCCCATCGCCGTGGGCCACTTTAACTTAGACTCGGCTGTAGTCGGAGAAGGGCGAACCGGCCCCCATCAATTTTCTATCATTTCACTCTGTCACCTCATGGCCCAGGAGGACGGCCCTAGAAGGCCCAGACGTTGTTTATCGAGTTCTGCTGCGTCTGCCACCACCTTGAATCTAAATCTTCCGCCATAGCTTACATCGTTCCTGCAACCGAACCTCGCCTGATCATGTACGTGCTAGCTTCCTCCTCCTCTCCTCCTCTTTTATGACATCGACCTGCCTGCATTGTGAGCACCACCGAATTCTAGATACGGTGTTCAAAACTGCAACAGGGTTGCATGAAAGGTGCTTCATGGGTCTACGTGGTTGTGTTGTGTGTAAACTGATGTATATATATTCGTTGTTTCAGGGCACGGAAATCATGACGTTCGCAGGTTTGAAAACTAGGACTCGTGGTATCGATAGATCTGAGGTTTCAGGTCGGGCAACTGGAGTACACCGTTTTAATGAATGTGAGGTTTAGAGAGTTCAGGTCCATGCAGGTTGTTGGAGGAGGAGTGCATGGATGATGCGGAGTTCGAGGTTTGGGATCTTTCTGAGTGCGGATCTGCAGGGGTTTCAGGAAGCTAGTAAGCAGCATTGTGGATTGAAATTTGAGGGTGGGGATTAGACAGTGACGAGTTGTTCGAGATGGGTGCGCTGGCGCTGGAGGCGTCCTTGCGCGTGGAGATGCCGACGCTGGAGCAAGCGCTGGAGGAGGCCGAGCTGCAGGCCGTGAAGACGGAGACGTGCAACTTGGATCAGGTGCTGTTGATTGCTGCGACGGACTGTCACCACCCGAGCGTGGCGGCCGTGTGGCGCGACACCGCGGCGATAAGCGGCCAGGCGGACATTCTGTTTCCCGCGCGCAAGGTGGCGTCCCCAGCGATCGAGGAATCCGTGGACCCGCAGACCGTGGGCCACGCGCTCGTGCTGGCGGCCTGCGGTGGCTTCCTTCACTGCGTGCGTCGCCTGCGATCCATCATGCAGGAGAAGCACAGCGGGACTGTTCTCCTCGGCCGATTCAACGCGTTCGCGTTTCTGAAAGCCGCCGAGAATGGCCACCATGAGGTCATTCGGGAGCTTCTGAAGCCCCTGAACTCCGCTAGCATCGCCACCATGGGGTATGTTTAAACATTTTGTGGCTATATTGATCGCCAACTTACTATTTGAAAATGGGTTTCCAAGCTATGTTGCTATAAAAAATAAAATTAGAGTAAATCATCATAGTCTTCCCTTATCGATCATAGTTATGTATTATAGCCAAGAACTCTATAGAATGCTATGTATTTGTAGTAGAAAAAATTGTAAATCGCCAAAAAAAATTGCCAATGGGACTCCCCTAATAAAATGAAAAAACAAAATCACAGGTATGTTATTGCCACACGATGGAAGGAGAAGGACACATCCGCGTATCCGTTCGTGAAGCTCCCGGAGAATATTCCAGCCAAGGATTGGCTGAACAAGCTGGTTTCCACCAGGAACATGCTTCCAGCTGCTGCGCCGTTCTACAGAAACGGCGAATGGGAGCTCAAGGGAATGCCCGGGGTTCCAGACGATTTGCAGGATTGTATCCGCGCCGCCTACAGCATTTTCATGTTGTGGCGAGCGGCCGTGATTGCGGCCTCCAACTGTCACGTGGAGGTGTTCAAGGTGCTGCTGCGGCAACGCGCGTTGGAGAATACGAAGCTGGCGGATTCGTTTCACGACACGTCCGGACCCAGGAAGAGCTTCGACCACGATGGGCGGAAGATTGTCAGCGAGAGGGCGAAGCTGGACACGCTCATGTACCAGCTGGTGGAGGAGCTGAGCACGAAGAATTACCATGATGGGATTCTGTATTCGCTGTGGGGTCACATTCAGCGCGGCGGGCGCGACTCGCCCAGGCCTGAGGCTGGCCGGCCGCGCTGTGTGGCGCAGGCCACGAACGGGGTGTGGGAAATGCAACTCGAAGTGCCGCTGTTGATGATGCCCGTGGAGCACGCGTTGCAGGAAGAAGCCTTTCGGCGTTACAAGCAGCTCACGCAGCTCTTCAGCCAACGCGCCAAGGTCAACATCCAGCTCACCGCCACGGTCGAAGCCCTGCCCAATTGCCTCCAGGTATGTCCTTCTGTACATCCCCTAGCCACCTGCTGGTGTGATTCCTGGATTCAGAATCCAGCCTTCCACCTGAATTCACCCGTCAACATGAAAATTCGAATAACATTCAACCTAGTTCTGAACATACATCTGAATTCCTGAATAGCTGATGTGGAACATCTTGTGAAGGACGTGTTCACCAAGTGTATTAAATAATATGAATATGTTCATTAAAATGGTGTGTTTCAGAGTGCCTTAATCGTGATGCTCAGTAGCTCTGAAAATCAGGATTTCAAGTACTCAGAGCTTTTAAAAGTGGAGCTGGTATCAGTGTTTTTTTTTTTTCTTGTCAGGATACAGTTTAGCATTTTCGCTTATTTTCCATGGCTTGAAGAGCAATCCAGGCTCCTAGGATGCTCTTTTCATATCAGAGTAATACACATGTGCTACCTAGGTGCTACTTAGGTGATACCTGAGGCTACACATCTTGACTCCATGTTGGAAATCTGGTTTCAAAAATCCTTTGTATCAATTAACCAGTCCAAATGTTATGTAGCAACTGACCTAAAATTAGCAACTAAAATCACTGGCTGGTATAGAACGTTAATAATGTCATTGCAACGTACATAACATTCTTTAAAATGGGGCCCTTGCACCTTGAAATCAAAATCACCACATGAGAATGGACGAAAATCACCATTATAAATGTAAAGGCCTCCCAAATACATGTTAAATAATAAGGCCCCATGATTAGTAACATTAGGTCGATGAATCTCATACAACTCATGAATCATTACTCAAGAGTCCTGGCATCATTCCAATTCTATTTTACTCTTATCGAGACGATGTTTTGGATTGCATCCTCACCATTGCTAAAGAATGTTATGTACGTTTTAGAGTAATTGCATTCTGACGCATTCTACAGTAATTATGTTGTAAGAGCAGCTGCCAATTTCACTGATATCCGGCACACCGAATTAATATGAGCCTGTTTGATGACCGGAGTTGGTGTGTGAATCATGGTTGTTGGGTGTAGATTGTGGTGGGCGTGAAGCATGTTCGGTATAAGGTGGAGAATTCGCGATGGGATCAGGAGGTGATGGGGCACTTCCCTTCCTTGGTGACGTTGGCGGTGACGCCGATCACGAACGAGGGGACCGGGGTGACGATGACGAACTCGTCGTCGAACATCGTGGTGAAGGTGGGGCATATGGAGCGGATCCAAGTGGGGTCGACGGCGGGCGACGGCGCGTCGCGGGGGTTGAGCAGCGGCATGGGCGGCGCGGCGTCCATCGGCATGACGAGCACCATGAAGAACAAGCCGTGGCGGTTCGAGCAGCTGCCGCTGAAGAACGACGAGCGCGGCGGCAGCTTCGTGTGGACACTACAATCAATGAAAGGACTCATGTTCGACCGCGCCAACCCCATGCGCATGGCGGACAAGAACTCCAAGTGGCGCTTCGGCCGCCGCCTGCCCAGCAACCCGCTGGACGAGCTCCCGTTCACCAGCGAGGGCGGCGTCATCTTCACCAGCAACGAATTTGACGACACCATGGTGTGGCGCTTCCCCAAATCCATGGAGGGCAAGAAGATGCGCTGGAGCATCGAAGGCCAAATCCACTCCACCTACACCACCACTCGCTACTTCGAGACCCGCATGGCCACCTTCTGCGGCGACATCGAGGAGTCGCTCAGGCCCCTCGAAGTCAAGGACAAGGGCGCCAAGGGTGCCAAGGACGACAAGCCTGAAAATCCCGACAAAGGTAACAACAATTGCACGTCACCATGTAATTCATCGCACAAAAATTCATCCACAAAAATGTTTGAATACTAAATTGACTACAGATCTGTCAAAACTAATTTGGTTAAGAGTAGGAGAATTACAACTGCATGCAGTGATGAACCAAAAGAGTATACTTTTAGGCGTTCTGTACTCAAGACTACAACTTAACATATTGCTCTATAATCTTCTTGAGTTTAAGATTATCTAACCCCTACAAATCCTCTTTTAACCTCTTTTAACCAATGAATTATTTCACCATCCTCGTGGACCCAGTGTTTTTTTTCTGGTTTCTAAGGAGAGCATCAATGGATTGTCTTCCTACTAACTCAATCAAGGATGTGATGTGACAGGTGAAAAGAGTGAAAAGGGAGAGAAGCCGCCGAAGGGTGAAGGTTCAGAGAAGAAGGAGAAGAAGGAGAAGAAAGACAAGGACAAAACGAAGGACTCTTCGTCAAAGCTTCCAGAGAATGGGTCGCTATTAGATCCCGCGGTGCAGGCAGACCCAGATTATCAGGAGTTTTTGGAGTTCAAGAGGTACAAGGAGAGAATGAGGAGGGAAATTCAAGCCGGGAAATTGGCAATTCCAGTGAATGGCTCAACAACGCCAGAGACTGCATCAAATTCTGAGCTAGCGGGGCTCGTCGTGCCGAAGACTACGAGCCTCCTGGGCAATGAAATCCAGCCAGAGAATAATGTTCTCAACGTTGCCACTGGCAATTTGATAGATCTCGGTGACAATTTGGAAGGTCTCGTGAGCTCGCAGGACGTGCTCATGGCCCGAAATGCGCCGCTCGAGACCATGCGCCGAAGCCAGTCAGTGCAGCCAGGCAGGGTGAGCCGGAGCGAGTCTATGATCGTGCAGGAGGGTGCTGAACCGCGGCCGCAGGGACCCATGTCCGTGAGAACGCGGTCTTCGAAGTCTACAGACATTGGAAGATAAGGTAGGCACACCCAAAGCCGTTTTGTGTATGTTCTTGTTGGATTCCAATGCACCAAAGAATGCGTTATTTGAATACCGTACATGCAAGATCTGTTGATAGATGTTCTTGTTTGATCTCATTGATCACAATAGTAGGTAGATCTTTTGTTCCATAGCCAGTATTTTATCCTCAAAAACTCATGGCATTGGAAGATAAGGTAGGGACTCCCAGAGCTCTTGACTGTGTGTTCTTGTTGGATTCAAATGCACCAAAGAATGTGTTATTTGAATAGGGTTCGCAAGAGTTATTGATAATTGTTCTAAATACATGTGGTTCAATCTCATTGGTAACTACGGTAGGTAGCTCTTTATTTTCCATAGATTGTATTACATTCTCAGAAAGTAATTGACATTGGGAGATAAGGTCTGTTTTTATTTTAATGCGTTTCCATATGTTGTTGGATTCCAATGCACCTAAGAATGCAAGAGTTATATGCAAAAGTTATTGATATATATTTTTGACAATAGGTACATATTGATTGAGGAGATGTACACCATCCAAACATCTGATCGAGTGGCGATTTTGGGTGTCCCCACCTTAATGAGAGTTGAGCCAGCCAATTTCTGGGGTCGCGTGTATATGTACAGGCAAGGCTTTGAAAAACAGCAACAACAACAACAAATGCATGCAACGTGATTCTAGTGTGAACTATTCATGATTCTTCAGGGATCCCATTGTTTCCCTTAATTAGGTGCTGGTCGGAACAGCCTGGAATCATTCTAGCTTGTTAGTGAGTGTCTCTGAGCAGGCCAGCCACTACCATTGTAGCCACACTGCTAGATTGGTCGTGCCATTATTTGCTATCCAATCAATAAAAAGCGGATATTTCTGCCTGCAATTTTGATTGTATAAGAGTATGCAGTTACGGCGTAACTATTATGACATTCTTAAATTTAGTAGAGCTAGAAAACGGAGTTAGAAAGCTCTTCTTGTAAACTCCAATTCTATTATTGATATCTATTCAAGAGATTGAGCCCTTCCTAAATTTAGTAGAGCTAGAAAACGGAGTTAGAAAGCTCTTCTTGTAAACTCCAATTCTATTATTGATATCTATTCAAGAGATTGAGCCCTTCCTATGATAAGGGCCGATTCACACTATGGCCGTCCAAGTCGAGAGGCCGTGGGATTGAGAGTCCAAACTTTGTTGAGAGTCCAAAGAAATCTACTGAAAATAGCCAATAAAATATAGTTTCATTTTTTATGAAAAGAAATCGACGGCCTCTCGACCATAGTGACGGGTCTTGCAAAATGTAGGACCCAAACTTCCTCTCGAGAGGCCGTCACCTTGGTCAAAAAGTGTTGCCATGTAAGCATTTTGAAAGTCCACGGCCTTTGGACTTTGGCCTCTATTGTGAAGGGTCGAGAGGCCAAAACCATGGTTTCTTGCAATTTGATTGGTGGAAACCGAGGGCCTCTCGACCTTTGGCCATAGTGTGAAGCGGCCCTAAGTCTATCGTGTTGCTTTGGATCCATGCTCCAGTTGCAGCTTCTTCACTGCTACAATTTGAGCATTTCGATTTTCACCTTAATTACTGCAAAAACTTGCTAAATCCACCGACTGCTGAATCCATTTGTTGTGGTGTCAAGCTTCATGTTAGTATTGATCAATTCGCATGCCTCTCTTTTGCATAATCGTTTAGTTCCACATCTTAATTTCTGCTTCGCTTAAATTCCGTATTCTCCAACAGGCAAAACAAACCTGGGTTGCAAACGAAAGGATGGCCTTAATTCCTGCACCAGTCGACTATAGCCTTCACAGGAGACTGGCTTGGAAAGCTACTTTCAGAACCAATGTTGTTGCATTAGACAAAAACTGGTCACCGGGACCTGGACTATGTAGCTGGATTTCGACGGTTTCAGGCTCTGATGCAAACGGTATTAAGCTCCAGTGTAACTCTGGTAAAAAGTCAACATGACGAGCAATTCTGTCGACATACCTCTTTGCACGTGTCGCTCGTCTGATTTAATACTCCCTCCGTCCCATAGTAAATGATGCTTTTGAAAAAATCAAAAAATTAAGCAAACTAGAATGATTGAAATCATCAAATCTCTAAATACAATAAGTTTCTATTTTGGAGTACCTATTTGTCCAAGCAATATCATACTGCACATAGTATGTGTGGCATGTGGCAGCATGGTGATGTTTGTTGTAGTGTGTTCTTTAATGCAACGAACATATGCTAGCATTGAGTTTAGCTAGCTCATATGTTGTTTGTAATCCACACATGAGCAAAGACAAGCTTCACAGACAAGAAAACATTTCATGTGCACTTGTCTTGTGATTTTGTTTTGTTAGACTATGTACAACAACTTCAAATTGAATAAATGATTTGTATCAAGTAATTTTGGGACAATTTCTTTTCTCAAAAGCATCATCTATTATAGAACGGAGGGAGTTGTTGACACTACTTTGCTCCAAGTAAGAAACCTACTCGCATTAGTACATGTGATGTTTCGAGTTAAGCTACTCACAGGCGGAGACACCAAACTTTCACTACTAGCAAAGGCGTCGCTTCTCACTCAAAACAATGTCAGAGTTCACTGTACACACTTGTCCTACGTGACGAATTGCACTCACCAAGTCTTGAGCGCTTGGGCAATGAGTGCGAAGTGGCGCCATTTGACTCACCTACCGAGTGAAAAGCGACGCCTTCTCCTTGTAGTGTGTTGAAGAAATCATTGTCCGTGGCTATGGTTGGACATGAACGCGTCTGGGAATCACTGCCGTGAGATCCACATGCAATGAGCATGGAGAATCCAGCATCACCATGATGGGAACAGAAGCATCGTCTTCCGAATCTGAACAAGCGCAAGTTCCCAAGCTAACATCATACTCAAGTTTCATGGCGAAAGTTGTGTTGCCTAGTTGGCTGAAACCATACAATTAACTTAAGGAGTATGCAAAGAGTGTTTGTCCAGTCAGTGCAATTGCATTTGCAGCGCAGTCTAAGTTGGAATTTACAGCTGTTGAGGGGACAGAAGAGCTTGAGTTCTGGTGCAAATGGTACGAAAAAAAAAAACGAGCGTAGGTTGGATTCTTGCATGTGCTTTTGTACAGTACAGTAAAGAGGTGCTATCGTTTAGGCCATAATAAACTGTTAGAGCATCTCCAGCAAAACTCTGCAAAACGGACACTCTGAAGAACAGTCATTTTCACATGTACCAATAACTATTTCACCCTGCATGATCCAATCACGCACCACCACGTGTCAACATGTGTCTGTGTCACTCTTGATCTTAGGATTCGTGGTTTTAATCTGACAAATTTAAATGATCATATTGTGAAAAATATAATTCGAATGGGACCAAATTTTGCATCTCCGGAATCAATGAAGAACACTACATGTGTTGGTCAAAAAACAAATAAATTTGAACAAAAGGAAGTCTACATAAGACCTACTCAAAACTACTAAAAATACATGCGGCCCTTGGGGGTACTTATGGTCCTTTGGGGGTTAAGGACTCTGGATATCTAGAAGATTTATAAAGCCCGGGGTGATTTCATGTCAACTTTTCATCCATTATCCAGAGGACGAGCCTCTTCACAGTGTTGTTAAGGATGCTCTAAGGTACTATTAGGGACCTCATCCGTTCTCCTCTCCTGACTCCTATTACCAACAACTCATGAATCTATTCATCCTCACAATGCAGACCCTAACTTATAAAGTCAGATCTCGCCGTAAAAGAATACTTGTGAGTTAGAAACATTAGTGTACTCTCTTGAGCAAGTCATGGATGCATGAATGGCTTGTGCTCCATATAGATTATAGATACCATATATTCGCTTCACTTGTATAATCCACCTTATATAATGAAATATGATGATGTACTCAAACACATTGATATATAGTGAAATACGACAACAATCACTTGCTTATACACAAAAAT
Source organism: Pohlia nutans (assembly GCA_022496805.1). Taxonomy (NCBI): domain Eukaryota; kingdom Viridiplantae; phylum Streptophyta; class Bryopsida; order Bryales; family Mniaceae; genus Pohlia; species Pohlia nutans. The sequence continues at coordinate 1,851,747 of CM040085.1, read as the reverse complement.
ACATACAAACATATATAGCTGCAATGCAATTTCATGTCTTTTAAAAGTTAAGTTCCCTCCCGAGTCAAGAATTGACATGGTTTTCATAACATACTTAACTCCTTTTGGTTTCGTCGTTGAAATCATCAATTGATAGATCTTCCTATATCTCTTGGCCTTCAACAATTGACTTTCTTATCAAGCAAAGTGTGTGAGATCTTTGTGCTACACTAAAATCGTGATTTAGTGTTTCAGGGCACTATTTCTCAGCAGATACTATTTGACTTTTTGGAGATACATTGTCCCTATAAAAACTTTTTACTATAAAATTTAAAATGATAAAAGGTTTGAATAAACCTTTTGGATGTAGTTTTCCAATAACAAATGGCAACTTTATAATAAGCATAGCATGCTAGCTCATGTCACTCTCATCACTTAAAAGGAACATGGCACTCTCAGTGGAAGTGGAAATGACAAGTGACAAACTCCTATGTACCGTAGGGACAATAAAATATATATTTTTATCATTATCTTTCTATTTTATTTAATCTTTTCTTTTATCTTGTTTCTTTCTTGACTTCTTCAATCGTGTTTTCCTTCTTGTCTACCTTTTTGTCTTCTTTTTTTTCTTCTATTCTTTCTTCATTCATTTCTTTTCATTTTTTCTTCTTGTGGCAGCTGCAAACCCTACGTGCATACCGAAGAAAAAAAAAAAGGAAAAAAAAAAAAGGAAAAAAAAAACAAAAAAAAAAAAAAAAAAACTTTTTTTTTCGTCTTCTTTCTTGTTTAGGGTTCATAAGCCATAAATTTTTAAAAAATAAATTAGGGTTCAGCCGGCGGCTGAACTCTAAACGGCGGAAGAATTTTTTTTTACAAAATAAAACAATTTTTAAAATTTTTAAAATTTTTTGGGGCTGTCGAGGGCTGTTGGATGCGCGGCCGCGCACCCCTATCCCTCTTCCTATGCTCTCATCTCCCTTTTCTCTCTTCTTTATCTCTCTTTCCCTCTCTCTTTCCCTTCTCTTCATATATATAGGAGAGAGGGGGAGAGAGGGGGAGAGAGAAGAGAGAGAAGGAAGAGGAGGGGAGATGAAGAGGGATAGGGTGCACGGCCGTGCACCCAACAGCCCTCAACAACCCTAAAATAATAAAATAAAATAAAATAAAATATTTTAAAATAAAATTTAAAATTTTGAAATGTTCTTTTTTTTCCTTTTTCTCTCCCACCTCTGTTGTTTAGGGTTCAGCTGCCAGCTGAATTCTAAGTTTTATTTTATTTTTATTTTTATTTTTAGGGTTCATGAGCCCTAAACAAAAAATAGACGAAAAAATAATAATAATATTTTATTTTATTTTTATTTTTTCTTCGGTACGGGTGTAGGGTTTTGCGGCTGCCACAAGGGGAATGAAGAAAAAAATAGAAGAAAAAAGAAGACAAGAAGGAAAACAAGAAAGAAACAAGATAAAAGAAAAGATTGAAATAAAGATAAAAATAAATAAAATAATTGTTTGTTTACATTGAAAGTAATTGTAGAAAGACAAAAATAGTTGTTTTCTAAAAAATTTGTTAGACAATTTTTTTATTACGTTTGGGGGCCAAGTGCATGATTATATGGCCAAGTGCGTAAATAGCAATTTGCGTGTTCATTTCACCTCACCTTTGAACAAATAGTGGTAAAAATATCAATTCTCACTAGACACTAAACCACAATTTTAGTATAGTTGATCAACTTTTGATTGGTATAGATCTTCAAATTTACATTTCACCAAAAAAAAATTAAAAAACTTCTGGTAAAAATATGTTTCATCAAAAGCATTGATATTTCAGTTTGTAGGATTTTATGTTTACAAATCGTTGCATTTTATTTTAATTTACAATATTTTATGGACTAAATGAAATGAATATTTATTTATTTAAATGAATTTATATTTGTGGTGATACATAAGATTTTTTAGCCCTTGCAAGGGTTCACCCTTTTGCTCTCACTGCATGAAAGATAAAAAATTCAAAACATGTGATTCTTAAGGCAAGGCTTTTGTGAACTTCCAACTCTCTACCATCATTGTTTAGCTAAAGAATTACATGGCATGTCCAATATTCTAGAATCAGCTACATCGATTCTTTTGCAAGGATTCTTATTCCTAGATACAGCTCACAAGGACTAGAAAACCTTATGTAGTACACTCCTGAAAATTGAACACCCCAAGCATACCGGTACTCTAAATAGTGTATTTAGTGTGAGATACACTAATTTACATAAACATGTTGTAAGTTTTTACTGTTGACCAATTTTTTTACCCTCTATATTGGTCAAGATGGGGATCTCTCAATAGTATTGGAATCAATGTCTTTCATAAATTTTTTTGTCGAGAGTAAAAAATCTATAACATTTTCAAATCTTATAATTATCTCACACTAAATACACTATTTAGTGTAGTCAACTCCGAACCTGACAAGCACAACAAACACCAGTCAATTTATTTTAATTCTCCTTGGTAGAGTTACATACACCCTAGAATGTAGCATACACCCTAGAATATAGCCAGGTCAGGAAAAATTTGAATAAAATCATTCATATATGAGTGTGTGTGCTCATTCGTAAAATTGTTTATTATAAGTAATTTTCACTCAAATGTTGGAGATTTTTTATATGTTTTGAGAAAATTTTGACGATTTCATCCACTTTCTCACCCAATTTTTAATTGTAAAGGTAGCCACTCCCAAAATCAAGTAAGTTTCTGACAAAAATTTGACTGACAAGCATCGATTCCTGTCTACTGATTATGAAAAGATCCCAATAGGTTCAATGGGGTTTCATCCTCTTCTTTCAAAAATAAATAAAAATAAAAATCCCAATAAGTACCTTGCCTTTGTGCTGGTCAAGACATATAATCAATTAAACAAATATCATGAAGGTTTTATTCATCTTTCCGTGAAGAAATTAGCCTCCGTCCATATTCATATGTCACTCTGAACAATAAGCTCACCATGGCATAATGTTCTTTAGCCCTTGTGAGTTGTATCTTGGAATAAGAATTGTTGCACAAGAATTGTTGCAGCAGATTTTAGAATATTGGACGTGCCACTTCATTCATTACCTAAAGAATGATGATGGAGGGTTGGAAGTCCATAGTTGCCCTGCCTCAAGAATAAAATGTTTTGAATATTTTATCTTTCATGCAAAGTGAGAGCATAAGGGTACATCCTGGCAAGGGCTAAAGAACCTTATGGGTCTCAAGGGCGGTTTACACTCGTGACCAAGAGTGATAACCAAGAGAAATGAAAATGCAATTCTTCAAGCAAATTAAAGGTCACTTCCCATAGTGTAAAGTGAATTTGGACTCAGAGGAGTGACCATGCACCAAAAAGAGTGTGGCCCCATTGTCTCCGGGTTTTAAGGACAGAGAACTTCATTTGCTTGACGGTTGAAAGCACGAAAAAGTGTACCACTTCTAACTCTTATGACCATTCAACAATGCAGGGTTCAAAAATACATTATAAATTTAAATTTCGTAAATAAATAAATAACAATATAATAAAACACCTATTGTTTTATAAAGTCTACCAAAAAAGATTGAGAAAATGATCTTCAATAAGTAGTTATAAATTTTTTATTGACGTAGAAGTGGCCAAAAGTGAAAAAGTAGTTACGTACAATCAACAAAGTTGATATAAAACAAGCAAAATGTATATCAAAACATATTTTTTCTACTTTCTTTTTGGACAAGAACCTCAATTCTATCATTATCTCAAAGGTCATAAAAATTATATTTATGTTGAGTGTATTTAAGGCCATCAATTTTGCAACCGAGATTGGATTTAGGCATTCATTTTCAAACACTACTTTTTGTAAACTTTTTTGAAGATTTTGTTCTGAAAATTTGGGTTCAAGTACCTATAAGTACTCTAGAGGGCTTCATGAAATTAAAACCAAAATACAATATATTTTGATATAAATTTATTGCCTTTGACCAAAACAATTATGATTTTAGTATAGCAGACTCACTTTTTGGTACAGTTTTTTGTGCTTTCACCCTGGCTCATCAAAAATGAACTCGGACTATGAATCATTATCCACTATAGTACTTTATAACCCTTTTGGTAACCTTGGCTCCTACAATCCGAATTCATATTTTGAAGTGGTGTAAATCCAAGTTGTCCTAGGACTAGTTCATAGGGCCAATCAGAGATTCATGGTCACTGCTCTTGGTCACGAGTGTAAACCGCCCCTCAATGTAAGGTCTCAGGTTTTGTTCACGCGTACTGTAAATAAATTTGTGCTCGTATTTTTGTGCTTCTTGATTTTTTTTTTTTGACTTCACACTATTTCCACATTGCTTAAACCAAATATGGGGTCAAAATATTTATATGTAGAAAATTTCATGCTCCATGGTAATTCTTGCATTTTACCATGGCATTAACATAGTTTAACTCCTAAACATCCGAAAATGCCTTTGCGACAGGTAGAATACGGTGTATTTTTCTTGTATTTGGAACAGATCCACACTTGTTACTAGGTTTGAGTTCAATAGAGAAGTTGGAATTTAAATCAATGCAGTTCTAGTGAGATATTGAGATCCCAATTTAGAGCTTTTTGTTGGTAGCAAATGCCGATTATACAACAATGTATCTACTATCCCCATGGGACGTTTAGGGGTTAACCCCTAAAGGACCGGGGGGGGGGGGGGGGGGGTAATTTTGACGATCGGCACCGTTGAAATCAAAGAAGACTTACGTAGTTTTTTTATGAAAAAAAGATCGACAAAATCGTACAATTTTTGAGAAAATGCCACCGTTGAGAAGATTGATGGAACTTGTTTGGGGTATTTTGTACACATGCTGAAATCGGATTGTTCAAAAGTGCTCCAAAAATTTTGAAATTTTTATTGTGAGTAAAGATCATCATTTTAAACATGTGAAAAAAATTTCAAGTAATTTGAAGGTGTGAGGAGGGAGATATGAGGGTCTGAAGTGACGCCTAGATACCCACCGTGCAACTCAAAAAAATCACCAAAAATCGCTCACTTGGTGATTTCCGATCAAGAAGTACCTACACATTCAGCTCTCAAAAAGAGCCAGGGTCTCTTTGTCGCTCATCCTACAATTCAAAGCCCAAAAACCCGAATTTCCTCACTTTCTAGTTCTAGAAGCCGCGTGGGGGCCTTACGGTCCTTTAGGGCTCTCGACCAATGCAAGTAGGGATACTAATGTATTGGAATGTGCAATTTTGGTCACTAATCCCTTTAGGATCATAATTTAGGAACAAATGTTCAAATTACCTCAAGCTAATACTTTATCTTAGGTGTCTCAGCTTAGAAGGAATGATTATGTATATACCATTAAACCCCTAAACATCCCATGGGCTCCACATCCACATACATACATAAACATTCATGCGGTTGTAATAATATATTCGAATAAGACTATATATATGTGTGTGTGGGGCTACCAAGGACTTCTGGGCAATGGTTTGATTGGGGTACCCCAAAAAGCCCTTTGAACTCTAAAATCACCCTCTAAGGCAACTTTGAATAAGTCCTTCAAAACAAAATAAAAACTCAATCGACTGGATGTGGTTTTGATTTCCTACACTCTTGCAGTACACAAAAAAAAATTCACATAAAAATTAAAGAGGTTTAAAGATTTTAAAGAGACTTTTTGTACAAAAATCAGAATATGTCCCAACTGCTTAAGGAAATCCAAAACATTTGTTTAAAATATCCAATGACGTCATCTTGGTACCAATTTTTGATATGAAGTACATTTAGATATGTGTTATTTGAAATGATTAATTTGAACGATTAAAAATATTATTTATTTTGTACTACAATGCTTGCAAATGCTAATTTTTGGCAATTTTTGGCACAAAGCATAAATACATGAAAATTAATTTATTCAATTCAAAATTTGAACTTGAATTAAAGTGTTTCATGTCATCTAGGTGTGGATGTTTATTTAATTAAAAATAGTTAATCTTATTTAATTGAAATGGACAAATTTGATTGCATAGTAATTAGACCTTGGAACGGTAGGGTTGAGACAATTCATCCTATTCACACTTTATAAATGGAAAGGTGGTGTAAAGTTACACCTTCATTTCTTCAATTCAATACTAAGGCTTAACCCTTAAAGGTCCAGAGAGCCCTTTCCGACCAATATTATACACCAGTATTCCATTGTATTTGGCATGGTTCCCCATCTCCTATGGGTTTAAGATCAAAAGTGGAGTTAAAATTCACGTCAACATGGTTTTAATGAGCTATTGGGGTCTCAATTTGGAACTTTCTATTTACAACAAATGTCAAATATACGCCTACGTATCTACTATCCCAATCAGCCCTTTAAGGGTTAAACTGCAAATCCAAAAAGACAATTTCATTCCATTTGTGTTTGATTAATTTTGAGTATTATCTCAAAAGTAAAAGCCGTATGTGTTAAAAGACATGAGTCATCATACCTTTCGAAGCTTGGTATTGCTTTGGTATAATAACATGACAAATGGAGAGCTACTTTAAGAGCTTGTAGAGAGTGCAAAGTCTTCAAGGGACTTTTCCAAAAAATTGAAAAGTTGAGGAGGCTCTCCCTTTTCGTACTCTTAAATATTCTCTTTGTTCCAACTAGGGGAAGTTGAAGAGCTTCCTCTTTCAATCGTATGAAACAATCCTACATATTCATCATGTATTTGTTACCAAATATCGTACCTTTGAAGTAAGTTTGGCACCCTTCCGCCAAATAATAAAAAGTAAATTCCCTAAAATTCCAGCCTTAATTTTTAGAATTAAATTTTTGCCAGACCTGCTTCCAGGGTATGGTATGTCCACTACCTCCTTTTTGACACTTTTTCTTTTCCATCCTTTCTAAAATCTCTTTATTCTTGGCTGCCTGGGGTGTTTGTATTTGTATGTTATTTTTTTTTATTGCAATAGATTCTATTTATTTGTGCCAATTTCTTTTATAAAAAGTTCTCTTTATTCATTTTTATTTTTGAAAGAGTGAAACCAAACCATTAAAGTGCGAGGAAAAATGGAGAAGAACAATCGACCAGGGTCCCAGATAAGGAGACAAGCAAGTGAGAGTGGGAGCAAGCTTCCATTTGGCTGAGAAAATACTACCAGTGCAAAAAATCTCATCAATACACCAAGTGTCAAGCCCGTGTGCTTCTTCTCTCCACATTTGTGAAAATACTTAAGGACCGCATTCCTACGTGCCACCCCTGCGTGAATGGTATCCCTCCATGCAAGAAAAATAAATAAATAAATAAATAAAATCTCTTTATTGCAATGTGTGTTGCCATGTTCATTGTACTCGCCAGGTGTCGACAAATTCAAGTGCCACCCCAACTTTATCGTTGTTGGTCACACTGCCAGTGCTGCTATTGTTCGATGGGATTTATTGTGATGACATTGTTCAAGTGCTCGACTGTTCACACGGTGTCTGGAAAGCCCCTTCTCCCTGACTCACAATGCCTTGCTCCATTGACTAAAGTCAACTGTGCATCATTGACTTTCTGAAATCCCATTGCTCCATAGCCGAAAGTTCTAATTTGTGTCTGCAAAATATCAATATAAAAATGCCTATTGCAGAGAAAAATAAATAAAAACAGTATCATCTGGCAACTGAAAGTGGCAAGGCTGGACTGCTGGAGTTGAAGACTTGAGTGCAGGGGAGGAGAAATCCAGCCAATTTCTTTTGTTTTTCAGTTGGTAGAGCAACAAGCACCCTCAAATGAAGCCAGGTGAGGAAACAATTGATAGAAGCATCCATATACATATACTACATTAAATGCACATTGTCACGTGATCCATTAGGACCCCGTTGTCATGAAAACGGTCACATTTTCATCTTAAACGTTTCATCCTTTGTCATCCCAAATGTTTTTCATCCAAACTTGATGATATCATGTCTGAGGCATCCCACTTCATTTATGCATGTAGTGATGCCGAATACAACAAGCACCTTTCTATGTTCTCCTGTGTTCATTGTTGCAATGCAACATGTCTATGTTAGTGTATGTATATAGAGGTTCAAGTCCCAAAATCAATCCCAACGCCTTTACACCAAGACTTGAGCCTAAAATTTTGAAACCAATTTTTTAATTAGAAATTACAAGATTTGACATGGGCCCAACTCGAAGAATTGGATTCACCAAAAATGGAAGACTAATTTGTGGACTTGGTCCCGTTTTCAGATTTGAGTATTTTTTTCTTTCTCGTTAGAAGATACTTCTCCCAACAATCAATATCCTTAGAATGTTTGTAACTCTGAATGGCTCTTTTTGGTCTCTTCTTCCCTTTAACCTCCTTTGTCACTTTTGGGCTAACGCCATTAGTCATGGGAGAAATGGACTATGTTATAATCTTATTATATTGAGTATTTGAGGCCGCACAACATTCTTTAGCTAGTACTGCAGCACACCCTTTTGCTTGTGCAAAGAATCAATATATGAGCATGGAATTGACAATGTGGAACATGTAGAAACTATTATAAAACAAAAGTTTGTTGAGCTATTAAGCCATCTTTAGCTACAAATGGCTTTGATTCTCCAGAAGATTACGATTTTTTCAACGATTATGACATGCGATGCTGCTTTCCAAGTGTAAACAATGGAACTGCTAAAAAAATGTTATGCGGACTTAACCTTTAATTGTCCAAGCGTTCATTTTTTGGACGATGTACAAGTTTCATCTAGATTTTATCATCCGTCATGCACTTCCTGTAGTGTGGATTTAGGGTATAGATTTTATGGGAAGTTAGCTTCATGCATGTGAGAACCGATTAGAAAGGGGATGATTTGTGAAGTTTTTATGCCTCATTTCATGTTGCAATGATTCACTAGAACTTTCTTAGGTCTTAGTTCAGGAGTGTCCAAAAGTGCTCTTAAAAAAGCCAACTCATAAAATTAAGCAATTACAAAAATCTCCAAAAATCACTACACTTAGAGCATTACATGTTCAACCCATCACAACAAATTTCATGTACAAATTGTCAATATCTAATTCGTACAAAAGAATTTTCAATTTTAAGTTTCAAATTTTCTACAAAAATATTGGTCATATCATTCATAGATCTAATCCTAGTGGGATAGAATCAAAAATTCACAATTTACAACTTTTATTCATATATCAAGTTCAAAATATCCCTCTTAATTGCATTTATAATGTATCTTTGCAAAACTGCCCAATTTGGAGAGGGGTTGTAGGCATTTTGAGGTTAAGATTAATACTGGTGAAATTTAGTTGAATTCGACACAAGAAAAAATGGGCTCAACTTCATATCTAAAGCGGCCCCAACTTAGTGGGTACACCCACTTCAATCACAAGGTGATCATTAATAACTGCATGGCCATTTTACACTGACACACGAGAGACGGATGTGTTCACAACTTCACATTCCTGTTCATATTCATAACTGAAGCGGTCCCTTTGATGTCCCTGGCGCTCTGCGCTTTGTCCGGGTGAGCTAGAGTACCGTATGCGGCAGTGAGTGAATACACTCTGAACTTGGTATTATCACACTCTCCATTATCATATTCCAGTATCCGCAGAGAATTTGCGTACAGTGGGGTGACATAAATTGTGTGGCTAGGCTCGGTATGATGGAAAAACTACATAAAACTACGATTTTTCAAGTGATACCATGCATGTACGAATCATATTCCACTAGTAGCAAAGGTGGCATTGTCGAGGGAGTTGCTCAGGCACGTGGTGCCCAATTCCACGCATGCACGGTGATTTTGCCTGGGCATCTCCATGTAGAGCTCCACCTTTTCTATTAGTGTTCTTATTATCGTAATACTACATCAAGAGTTTAGGACCCCACGAATTTTAAACGATTTCCGTGCGACATCCGATATTTCATGGGTTCGTACATTTTTCGTATGGATTTTGCGCTAATTCCGCATGGATTCCGCACTTTGTTGATAACAAAAGGAGTGAATGTAGAAGCCGTGCGAATTCAGTGCAGAATTAGCGCAAAAAATGTACAAACCCATGAAATATTGGATATTGCACGGAAATCGTTAAAAATCAGTGAGGTCCTCAATTCCTGATGCTATAGCGAGTTCGCCATAAAATAATTCAAAAAAAGAAAACATAAAGATTGGAAATGATGAGCACAAAAGAACAAAAATATAATAAATTATTTTTAGGTATATTTTGCAATTACTAAACTATTTTGGGCTATTTTGGGTCATTTGTAAATCATTTTTTTTTTCTCAAAAACAAAAACCAACAAAATGATAATTCATCTTTGGAAAAACAAACCTTATTTTTCCAAAAATATGAAATATTTGTTCGCGAGGTGATGACCCTGCTATGGTACTACGGTACCAAATTTGATACATAGAACAATCTCCTTGTGATCAACTTGTGTACCAGGTTTCATATAGCTATAGCTAGAAATATATCATCTCTTCCAATCAGTGATGGATTGCTCATATTTGAAATGAAAATAACGGTGGCAGATATGCCAGTTACATACCATGCAAGACTTTCACTAGTAACAACAAACATCCCCTCAAGTAAGGAAATATGAAGTTTAAAAAAATAAAAATAAAATCTATTTCAAGCAATTAAAACCAACCATTAGAAGAGAAGCTAAAGCTCAGGTGAATGAACGATACTTCGCTTGGCAAATTAGTTGAATGTGCAGTTGGATATCGATGTAAGATGGAGCACCTACGCATCGCAGCAAATTAGCATCGTCTTGGATGCATATGCATATACTTGAGAAGCTCAATTGGACTGCCAATTTCCTTGATCTCAATCCTATTAACCCTTTAGTGCCTAGGGTGGTTATGGAGAAACCACAGTTTTTTGGGTGATATTTTTTTTAAACTTTCTCTCTTGAAATTAGGAATGCTATCAATAGTATTCAACCGTATCAATATAAGCATAGCTTAATGAAACAAGTTTTGGTTAAATCTTGGTCAGATCAGACCGTTGGATTGAAAGATTATAGTATGTCTTTGAACCGTATAATGCATACTCCAAAATGAGATTTTGAGGGGTGTATGACTTCAAAGTTAAATAGAATTTTGGTTAAATTTTCAAAAATGAAAGTGAAGCAGTTCAGCAATGACCTATGTCAACACCTCTCCATTGCAATCTTTCATGTCAAGAACTGACTCACACATAATTATTGTGAATTTTATAAGTGAGAGTGACTTATCTATGTACGGTTTAGGACAAAATTTATACGTTAAAATAAGAAAGGATTTGGTACATTGATCAAGATCGGAATACATACATTGATGGAACATGAACAAGAGAACACAATCAAAAAATAAATACAAGATAACAAACTTTCAAATACAAGAAATACCGCATAGTACATGTGTTGTATTTGTAAGTATTTGCTGTATTTTGAGGTATTTGCAGTATTTTGGTGTTTGGAACATAGGTATTTGGATATCTAAGAAAGTCAGATTTCAAAATTTCTTTTTGCATCATCTGCATAATCAAAAATTACACTTCTGAACTTCAAACACCGAACTAAGATAGTTCACAGATTTTACAACATTTCATTTTTCGATGATCTAGTGACCACTTACTGGTTACCTAGGCACTAAAGGGTTAACCTATAATTGCCAAGCTCACCCCCCGAGCTTTTGAATTACCACAAACTACATTTTCATACACTTTACATAATATTTCTACTACATGTAAATATTATAAATAAAAGAAGGATTCGTTTAACTCCTTAATGACCAAATGACAATTTTATGATTGCTCCCTTTTTTTTACGGGCAGCGCAAGATGAAAAAAACACTTTTATAAGAAATAAAAAGTATTTTGAAATAGGAAATTAAGTCTACTTTCCAACCCAATTTGAATCATTTCAATCCGAGTTAAATTCCACCGAGAAGAAATTTTCAAAAACGAAGACCCCAATATTGTCCTAGTGTTGTAAAATTTACAATTTTGTTAAACTAATGATGTTCTCTCCTTTGAAAAATTTGCTTTTTTGAATTTTAGAATAGAATGTCTAGTTTTAACTAATCATGCCAAATTTCAAACTCTAAAAATAAAATTTGTAATTTTGGTTTTATCAAATGGTAAATGCTTCTAAATTCATTAGATGAGTGTCTAAACCATTTTTTGAAATTTTGACCGTACGGATAATTACTAAATGCCATGCTTCTCATTTTCTCTTTTGGATCAAACTTCATCGTAGAAGTAACATTGTATAACACATCTAGGTTTTGCCCTAACCCCCTCTATCATATAAGGATTCATAAGGAGATGAAAAATTATAACTACAAATAGGGTAGGAAAAAATGGGAGAATTTAGGAATTTACATAAAGATAGGGTGGAGAAAATTCCAATCATGTAGATAAATAGCCCCCACCTAATACATGGTGGTCGCACATATATTCACTTTTAATAAGATGGCTAAACTAGTTTTCCATGAGTTTGAAGACCACCAAGCTCTTACACACCTAATAACATTGAGAGATCACTAAGCTCTTTTATACTCCCTCTGTCCCATAATGACTTGCACGTAGGTTCTCTGAAATCTACCTCTTGAGGTAGATTTCAGAGAACCTACGTGCAAGTCATTATGGGACAGAGGGAGTACCTTTTAACTATTTGGGTTGAACAAATAAGAGTATATTGAAGCAAAATTCACGGTATCTTATTCAAATAGAAGGTGACTTTAAGGATAACTCTATTATTCCAAATATGTTCTAATTTTTTTAATAAAAAATCATTAATTTGGGATTTAAAAGTGAATTTCAAAAGAAACCCTTGCAAAATTGATTAAAAACTATTAATTAAACATATGATAATTTCAATTGTACAGATGTGATTTACACATTGAGATCTACAACTTTTCTTTATATATCAACTCCATTTTTGTGATTCATCAAACATTTTATAACACATCTTTGAAATCACTGGTGGATCTGTACGTTAAAGGGTTAACCCCTAAATGCCTAGAGCCCTCTCCAAATTCGGCAATTTTGCAAAGATGCATTATAAAATGCAACCTAGAGGGATATTTTGAACTTGTTATATGAACAAAAGTTGTACATTATGAATTTTAGACACTATCCATACGGTTAGATCTATGATTGCTATTATCAGTAATTTTGTATAAAATTTGAAACGTGAAATTCAAAATTATTTTGTAATTCAATTACGAATAAGATATTGACAATCTACGGATGAAATTTTTTGTGATTGGTTGAAATGTAATACTCTAAGTGTAGTGATTTTTGCAGATTTTTTGGTTGCTAAATTTTATGAGTTGACTTTTTTTAGAGCACTTTTACACTAAAATCTTCAAAATTATGGGTGAATCACTACAACATGAAATGAGGCATAAAAATTCCACAAATCATCCCCTTTCTAATTGGATCACATCTGCATGAAGCTAGCTTTCTATAGAATCTACAGTAAAAATCCCACACTGCAAAAAGTGCATGACGAATGAGAAATTATAGATGAAATTTGTACATCGTCCAAAAAATGGACGCTCAGGCAGGTAGGGGTTAACCCCTAATTGACCGATCGACCATTTTCTGGTCGCAGCCCAAACAACACTGACTGCCCATGGTTAGGACATGACATTTTTCGAGTTCTGATTTTTTGTTGAAATTTGGGGTAGAGATCATGTTCAAGTGTTGCTTGATGCATTTCATTTGCAATATTGAGGTTCATTAAGGAAATTTTCAAAGACAAACACCTCAACATTGTCTTAGTGGTATGCAACTTTCTATTTTGGGAAAGTAATGATGTTCTCTCATTCGAAATTTTTGCTTTTTTAAATTTTAGAATAGAACGTCTAGTTTTAACCAATCATACCAAATTTCAAATTTCAAAAATAAAAATTGTAATTTTGGTGAATTTTAAATAGTAAATAATTCTAAATTCATTAAATGAGTATCCAAAACTATTTTTGGAAGTTTGACCATACATGTAATTACTAAACATCATGCTTTTCATTTTCTCTTTTGGACCAAACTTCATCAAAGTTGCAGAAGTAACATTTTATAACTCATTCAGGTTTTGCTCTTCTCCCCTCTGTCATTTAGGGATTAAGCTAGGGACCTACTGCATGTGGTAATGTCAAAAGAGAGTTCCTAGCAAACTGGGAGTAAAGTCAACCTCATAACATTCAGTAGCCTCTGTGACTACTGCCTCCCTCCAACAAAATGATGTGGAATATCCCACATCATTTCATCCCCCCAATGAAATGATGTGGGATATTCCACATCACATCAGTAGCTATGGGGGCACATGGCATGAAGCAAGAGCAATCAACCATGGTGAAGAGTAATCAAAAGCACTCATTCAATCACAATTCAACAGTGTTTTGTGATTGTTTAGATTGTTTATTTGATTCATTCACAATTCAACAGTGTTTTGTGATTGTTTATTTGATTCATTCACAATTCAATAGTGTTTTGTGATTGTTTATTTGATTCAATAGTTCATTCAATTAGAAATCACTGGTCACTCCATATATAAAGGTGGATGAAACTAAGAGGCAGTCTCTTCGAAGGCTACTGAATGTTATGCTCGCCTGTTTTTTTTGTTTGAGATTTCCAGCTTGTCAATATGGATTGATGGCCTCACTATCACTGGACGGATGGAAGCCTAGAGCTATTGATTGCTTTGTGTTGTACAGTTCTTATCGATCTCACGAGAGGAACACACATCTTTTACATCACAAAGTTACAATCGACCTCTCAAATCAGCAGCCAAAGCAATATGACACTAGCAAACACCCTGTTGCAATGCACCAACATTGCATTGGGAACGTGAGAATCAATTGGGAACACAAAATGAACATGGGAACTTTGGGAACATAAGAGAACTTGAGAACATTAGGAAAAATGATGAGAACATCAGGGAACATTAGCGAACGCTAGGGAACATCATGGGAATTGTGGCAAACGATTTGAGAACATGATGAAAAATCGGATGAAAGGCATGAATGTGAAATGTGGATGATTTCATGACATGGTATATGACACATACCAAGCAAGGTAGTGGCATGGTATCGTGACGCTTTGTACTTAATATAAGAGCTGAACTGATGAGTAAAAGGGAAAACAATAGATTTTAAACAGAACCATGCTAGTCCAAGCTAGAGTCCGGTACAACAATTCCAATGACGGAATTGTTCTCTTAATTCATTAAGAATCTAGAAGTTGCACCCCGTGTATGTCCGTGAATGTCCATGAAAAAAAAATCTAAAACTAAAAAAAAGTAAAAATAAAATAAGCCCAATGAAAACTAAACAAATCAACAAGTTTTTCCAAGATCACGGGGTTCTAGTCCTTGGATGCGTGCATGCACCACATTACGTTATATATTAGACTAGATGGGGCTTTGACGAAGCCCGGCATGATTGGACCATTTCGACGGCGGAACCGTCATGAGAAGCTTGCGTGCATGCACCACGCTACAAACGAATTATTTGATAGTACACTATTGTGAGAAACAAATAATCAAGGTTGACTCGGAGGGAACTGTTATAAGTGCATGTAACAAACATCACGTTTCAACCTTCCGGGCATTTGGTGTCCTACAGCCTAGAGGTCTACGCCTCATGACGGTCGTTCCAAGGAAGGTGGTTTAGAGTTCGACTCTCGTTGGTAACCGTCAGTTTGGCCGAGTGGTTAAGGCGACAGACTTGAAATCTGTTGGGGTTCCCCCGCGCAGGTTCGAACCCTGCAGTTAACGAAATCTTCTTTTTATCTGTTTTACATTACGTCATTTGAAAATACAGCAGGGAATTAACGGCACAAGTGTGATCAATGATGAATCTGGGTGATTGAAGGCAGTGGGGCTTAATAACCAACTCGCAGCTTCAGCTGTAGGTTCGCATGAGAGGAGTGATGTCCTGACAGGCAGGCAGTGCCCAACAGTAGAGCAGGTCTTGTATCATGGACCGTCATAAATGCCAACTTCAACCACCTTGTCTCTCTCTTGCTGCCTTCCCCAGCTGTGCGCTTCTTGACCTTCCCATTTGGACATGCTCCTCACTTTCACCCGGAGCCTGAGTGCTGAGCTTCATCATGCCATCACTCTCAAGCTGTCGAGCTCCACTGTAGTTGCTTCCTCCTTTTAAGTTTCTAGCTTTCATGCCCCAATAATCTGCTTCTTGAACTACATTGTTGGCGTGGCCTCATCACATGCTATGAGTTCAACCTCTGTTCCGGGTCGGCAATATCACACCAGGGAAGCTCCTGCTTGACGATACCTCGTACGTGACTGGTGGCGGTTTTGTGAGGATTCGCAACTCGGCTATTGTTGGCTCATCTTCGTCGAGGTAAAGTCATCTTCCTGTATGTTTAGTGTTTTAGTGACCTTGGATCATGGGCAATATATTTCGTTTTCTTGGACATGCAGACGTCTGTGCTTTTAGCACATGCTTTAAGCTCTCGACGTGGGCTGATAGAAGCGGGCCAAGTTTCTATACTAATAGGCAGTGGTGTATTTAGAGAGGAAGGGCTGTGTGTGTATGATGGCTGCGATGTGAAGTTCATTTCGACTGGGACGATCCAAATGCTGTGGAATCGATCAGCTGCTTAGACAAGATTTTTAGTGTAAAATGCCATCACGTTCTGCATGTTAGCCTCCGGAGGTGCAGGGCTACTCAAAGTTTGTGTCGAAGCGTTTCATTATCATGCATGTTGTTCACCATAGCGTTCGATCTTAGAAGTTTGAGAACATTAATTTCTTTGCCTCAGTTAGAGCTAATTAATTGAACGACCTGGCACTGGGGCATGATACGGAGCAACTTAACAAGCGTCATTATGTCTGAGTAGACGGTAGTTACTGCCTGTACGATGTACCGGTGCCAGAACGTGTCAGACAATTACTGTTCGCCTGCTGCGAATGTCCTTAAGAGATAAATACTTACACGATCAAAATCTACGATTTGGGGTCAAATTTACAGGGGAAGGCGGTCATGAGTCTGCATGTATAATTTGAAGGGCTCTTTATTGCTCGTAATGATGGTCGCATGATGATTCAGGTGGTTGGAGAGGCCATCATGGCGAATGCTAATGGGAGACAGGGGGCGCACGATTACTACAATGGCCACCCGCGGCCCGCGCCCGGTATCATGCCCGGCATGAGCCCGCTCAGTGAGACGCTGTGGAGGGACCGGGCCACCACGGAGAAGCTAACCGATCATTCGGCCCGCCTGACATGGGTAGACTTGTGGGTTACCATCGTCCGAGGCGGGACCAAGCAATCCATTCTGCAAGGATTGACAGGTACCAGGAATTTGTCTTTGATTAACAGCTTTCCATGGAACTGTATGTGTTATCAGACATTGATCTAGCGTTGGTTGAACAGGTTTTTCTTTCTAGTGTGAAACGTGGCCATTGCTGATCTAGTTCAGTGGAAATCTATCATTAATTGAACAGGTGTTTTTAAACGTGACCAATTTGTGGACAATTCTAGCATTGATTGAACTGTTTTCTATTTTTATAAGTATATAATATTATAGTAGATGTTTAATCGTTGCAACTCGCGATGGTTTCAGGTTATGCGGAACCGGGGTCTCTCATGGCCATCATGGGTCCATCAGGATCAGGAAAATCCACGCTGCTTGATACATTAGCAGGTAAGTGCGGCAGCTTGATCTGTTTTCCCAAATTTGAGCTGCGATTCGTGGAAAGGTTTCTAACGTAAGACAATGTTCTTCGTGGTGACAGGAAGGCTAGCGCAGAACGCTACTCAAACAGGACAAGTTCTTCTGAACGGTCGCCGCAAAACAACTCTGTCTTACGGAACCGCTGTAAGCAAAAACATTCTTAACCCCTTAGCGTCAAACGCCTAATGTGGCCATCTGCATCAGTGAACTTTGCAACGGTGGCATTTTCTCATTTTACCTAGGTTTCTGATTGCAATACATCATTTTAAACCTCTTGTTCTACACGACAAGATCACCAGTGTCGATCGTGTCAAACTGAAGTCATTTTCACACAAACAGATGATTTGCAGCAGGGAGTCCAATTTTCCTACACTACAGAAAATACACAGTGGACGCTTAGGAGTTAATAACAAGTGTTTTGTGTTTTCTGAGCTCTTTTATTTAAGAGGGGAAAAGAATTATGACAAAATTTGCAAATCTCCTGCTCCTGGATGGGATGCTCATGAATGGGTGTTGATTGAATATGTTCTCACCAGGCGTATGTGACCCAAACAGACGACCTCATAGGAACACTCACAGTGCGGGAGACTATTTACTATTCAGCCAATTTGCGGCTGCCGAGCACGGTGTCGCGATCTGAGAAGAAATCCATCGTGGACAGCACGATCCAGGAGATGGGCCTGTACGACTGCCGCAACACGCCCGTGGGCAACTGGCACTTGCGCGGCTTGAGTGGCGGCGAGAAGCGGCGTCTCAGCATCGCTTTGGAAATTCTCACGCGACCCCGCCTCCTCTTCCTCGATGAGCCCACCAGTGGATTGGACAGGTCGGGATTCAAATTTTGAATTAATTGGCGCCCCGCCCTTTTCATGTTCTGCGCGCCAACTGACGAAGCGTCATTGAATTGAATCTGTTTGTTTTTGTTCCTGTTTGTTTCTTGTTTTTCATGTGTGTGTGTATGTGTGCAGCGCGGCCGCGTTTTTCGTGGTGACAACGTTGCGGAACTTAGCTCGCGATGGTCGCACCATCATTGCCTCGATTCATCAGCCCAGCAGTGAGGTTTTCGAGCTCTTTGACAACTTGACACTGCTCTCGAGCGGCAAGCTTATCTACTTTGGTCAAGCTAACAGCGCGATCGAGGTATGACGCCATAGCCATTTGGTTACTCTATTTCGTCAGTGTTGGTCGTGTTCTTTATTTTATGAAATTCTTGAGGACAACACCCTTGGAATCAATGAGCCAAGGAAAAAATCCAGTTTCTTTTTGTGCATAATCTTGAGCTCATGTTATGTTTGTACAGGCGGGTGTGGCTCATATTAGAATTTTTTCTTTAATCTTTATTCACCACGTTTGTACGTTGCATGCGTGGTTGCTTCAGAAGTGGAACAGCTCTTTAATATTTTAGTGCTTCAAATTCTTTATGTGTTCCAGCGGAAAGGGTGCAAGCTTCATACTACTCTAGAATGTACTGGTTGTGATTGAGTGAGGGCAAACGAGTTGAATGTGGTGTATGAATGGGTGGTAACAGCACTTCACGGCTGCTGGCTTCCCTTGCCCGTCGCTTCGGAATCCCTCGGATCATTTTTTGCGTGCCGTCAACGCCGATTTCGACAAAGTGAAATGCAATCTCAAAGGCTCTTTCAAGATCAGGGTGAGCTTGCTCATGTTTGAGTAACTATTGCTGATGCTGAAATCGTGGTTGTTGCGAGACTCGTGTGTCTGCGTGCATTGTGTTTCTATTTTGCAAAATAGCCACATCAGTCGTTGCATGTTTTCGTGACTGTAAAATCATTTTGTTTCATTCTCTTACGACGGTTTCTGGCAGGATTTGGAAAGCGTGGATCTCATAGACAAGATGAGTACCAACCAGGTGGTTAGGATACTCAACGACGCCTACCAGAACAGCGAGTATGCTATGGAAACGATGGCGCGAATCCACGAAATTTTACAACTGGTATGTTGGTAACTCTTGCTTCATGATCCTCCTTTCAAAGTATGTAGATTCTCATGAGCATTACGTCGTCTTCGCTTTTAAGAACAGAACTGTAAATACCTGCTGGGCGTCAATCTTTTTTATTTGATATCAATGCTGACTATCCTGTGTCTGATGTTAGCAAGGAACGGTTCTGGAATCTGGTGGAAGTCAAGCCAGTTTCTTCAAGCAATGTTTAACACTCACACGACGCTCCTTCGTCAACATGAGAAGAGACATGGGTTACTATTGGCTTCGCCTTGTAATATATATCACTCTCTCCGTCTGCCTGGGTTCAATCTACTTCAACCTCGATCACTCATACAGCTCCATTTTGGTATGCTTACTCTTCCATTCTTCAAATGTTAATCACTTGTTGCTGAGTATCAAGCCTGAGATTAGATGAGTCTTGTATGTTCTATCTTATAGATTTTCTATCTGCTGGCTCTCCTTGACAGGGAAGAGCAGGATGCATTGCCTATGTGGGTGGATTTTTGACCTTCATGTCCATTGGAGGCTTTCCGTCCTTTGTGGAGGATATGAAGGTAAACACTTTACACACAGAACTCTTTTATATCACTCTTTTGGTAGCCAACGTACATGAGTTCAGAACTTATTTTGAAGGCAAACGTTCATTTCGAGTGTTGGTTTTCTCGTTAATTTGGAAGCTGGTGACTGAAATGGATTTTCATTCATCTTGTGCAGGTTTTCAATCGGGAGAGGATGAACGGTCACTATGGCGTGCTGGCATTTGTAGTAGGGAACACGCTGTCGTCAATTCCATTCCTCTTCCTCATCGCCCTTGTTTCGAGTGTCATCGTCTACTTCATGGCGCGTTTGCACCCCGGCTTTGAGCACTTTGCATATTTCGTTCTCTCGCTCTTCGCCCAGGTGGCAATCGTGGAGAGCCTCATGATGGCAGTTGCAAGTGTGGTGCCCAACTTCCTCATGGGCATCATCTGTGGTGCAGGAATTCAGGTTTACAATGAAACCATTTCGATGTTCAAATTTTACGTATGAGTCACCTGTATATGTTTCTCATGAAAATTACAGTATCGGCAATCTTATCTGCTGTTTCGTGCTGAAACAGGGCATTTTCATGCTGGTAGCGGGCTTCTTCAGGCTAGTTGACGACCTCCCGAAGCCCGTATGGCGCTACCCACTCTCCTACATCGGATTCGACATGTATGCCCTTCAGGTACAAACTCTTCTCACAGTTGCAAGATACCATTTGAAGCGTTTTAAATAACATGGAGAAGTGTGCTTTCACTGGGAGATCACTACAGAGCTATGGAAATACCAATTTGGGTACAAGAGCCAATTCTGTTTTAGATCAAATTTTTATCCCTATGTCTGAATTTATTCAAAGGGGTGGTTGTAGAACAGACAGTAGACATCGCCATTTCTATTCAAAGATAAGTGACCTCAAACTATGCTTTCACCACTTGCTAATTGAAGACAAACTGAGTGTAAAAATCACAGGAGAAAACAAGGAGGGACATTGACCTAGGACACGGTGGTTAATGTCCTGGGTACTTGCGAATTTTTTTGGAAGTGGTTGGTACCTGGGAAATCAGGTCCCAAACAGTTTTAGTATCCTCCTACTTTCTGCGATCATCCACCTCAAACTGATTGATGCTAATTCGGTGCTGTACTCAATCGGTGTGGATGGCAGGGAATGTACCTCAATGAGTTTCCGGGGCTTACATTTGAGAATTACGTGCTGGACGGGAAGAAGATAGGGCCTCCAATTCCAGGGTGGTATGTGATCAAGAACATGTACGGCATCAACAATAAGATGGGCAAGTGGGAGGATCTGGCGGTGCTGTTCGGCATGATCTTCGGCTACCGCATCATCTTCTTCGTGTGCATCAAATTGACTGAGAATCTGGGCCCCTTCGTGCGCTCCAAGTTCACGCAGTACCGCACCAACAGGAAGCTCTCACGCAAGCACTCTGAGCTTCAGAATGTCATCCGCCCCGTGGCGTCACCCATGGCCACCCCACAGCACGATTCTGTACCTCTCCAGTACTCCTCGAAACGATAAAATTTATGTACACCCTGACCTCTTTAATCTGACTCCCTGGCATCCCAACCCAATAACTCACTGACGTAGTGTGTTACAATCAATGATAGTGTGGCAAGTATGCAGGATATTTTAGAGGTCACATTAAAGAGGTCTGAGTGTATGCAGGATATTTTAGAGGTCATATTAAAGAGGTCTGAGTGTAGTCAAGTCCCAACCTAGATGAGTGTCATCCTTGCATACGCCAGTTCCTTCATTCTCACTTTACGTCTGGGGCTAGTTCATACCCCTAATTACTCTTTTCGTTTGACAATAACTTGGGCTCTGCTGCAGGCGCTTCGCGCCACCTCCATGTACAATTTCATATTTATTTTACTTGATGAAGAATTTATTTCCCTTGCCCAGCCTGAAACTAAGTGAGGATGCTACCGGTACTGTTATCAGAGAAACAGTGTAACGATAGGTGCCAATATGATGGCAAGGCTTGTGGCTAAGGTAGTAATTGGTGGCAAGTGGAGTGCAATCTGCGCATAGTATGTGATCGTGGTGAGTGTTCACAACTGTGTATTTGTGTAACTAAACAGACTAGTTTTTTTTTCTGGCCGCATATCCGCCAGCTTCGACTTATTTGGGCCGCTGTTGCAACGTCCCCCCAGAAAGGGCAATGTCCCTCCAGAAATGGGCAACTCATGTGCCAGTCTGAGTGAGAACCTCTGATTGCAAATTCCCTCTCCTTGCACTCACTTCAGCATTAAAGGCCGGTTTTTTTTGGTGTACTTGAACTTGGGGTTGGTTTGAGAGACTATCAAGCTCTTTCATACCTTATAACTATTTACAGTGAACAAATACGAGTATATTAACCCTTAAGTGGGATGGTGACCCCTAGAGGTCCATACGCATTCTAGTGTACAAATCTTTTAAGAGCCCACCTTTTTTGTCTAAAAATCACGTGATTTTGCAAACACATCTCTAGACCCTCTACAAGGTTCCACAAAAAATCTCACATTTTTTCAACAATTTCTACCGCTCCGATCATGAATTATTACCAAAAACCGACTCATGTACAATATCCGTATTCTTGTATCCATGCCCACTTAGGGGTTAAAGCAAAACACATGGTATCTTATTCAAACAAAACTTTTGTTTTAGGATAACTCTATCGATAAAAGAAAATCAAAAAAGAAAGAAGTCATGGTTTAAAATGAAAAATTCAATCATTTATATTATGTAAAACATACTTCAAATGGGATCAAATTTTATATCACTCGAATTAGTGAAGAACATTTCATGTGTGGTTGCAAAACACAACATAAAATTGAACAAAAGAAATTCCGTATATGACCTACTTAAAACTTCTAAACATGAAGCCAATTTGGGCATTTTGATCCTTTAAGGGTTAATCCAACCTAACTAAGGTGAGAGCGAGATTGCATGGCCTCAAAGGGGAAAAAATGGCCTTCACTACAAGTTTAAATCGGCCCTAAGTTCTTAACTCCTAAGCATGCAAGGAGCCCCGTGGAGCCACATTTGGTCGTTTTTCAGTCAAACGCTGATTTTCACCTAATTCCTAATTTCAAATGAAAATGGTCCCAACTAAGAATGTGTTGGGGTTGTCTTTTACTTTCTAGTCCAATTTATCATTCTTCAAAATTGTTAAAATTGATTTTTTTTTACAGCACTTTAAATCTCAAAACCCTGAATTTCCAATATATACTGCAGAAAAAAAAATCTATTGAATATGCATTTATGTAAGCTCAAGAAGCGTACCACCTAAACCTTGTTGTTCACCACTATTATTTACATTTTCCCTAAAAATAAAAAATAAACTATTTTAAGCATTTTTAAAATTACTATGATTTTTATTTTTATGTTTTTTATTTTTATGATTTTTATTTTTATTTTTATTTTGTTTTTTATCAAAACAAATCTCTTATAAATTTCATTTATATTCAAATAATTTTGAAAAAAAATCAAGTTATATCGGGTTAACAATAAATTATATGAGGAAAATACCCAAAAATATAATATGTTTTAAATTGTGAGGAATTGATAAGGTTTGACCAGGTAATTGTGGTGTGAACGCTTAAGGGTTAATAGAACTTTTCCCCCACCTGAATTGCTTCTCCTTGTTGACACAGAACTCCGCAGCTACCGTATTGAACGCTTCTATTATGTGGGGAAGGAAGGGCATAGCACACTGTGCAATTGGGGCACTGTGACGTAAGTGCAACGCAACAGTGCATTTGTCAATTGGAAGAGCGAGGATCATTCAGTTTCCTTGCACGTACTTTAGGGTTACTGGCAGTGCAGGCTCAGCATTGAACCTGACGCTGTGAAAATCATACACATGTTAATGAAAATCTGCTTGCTTGTCGATCTGCAGGCGACTGCCATTACACTTGCAACGTATTGCAGACGCTCGTGGAGCAGTTCCATAACTTTGGGTGTCCAATCTCTTCTCCATTGCTCCAGATGCTGCAGCTTGTGCCAGTACACGTATGAATGCAGAAAAGTCAGAGCGGAATTGATACTACATACAGTGTGATGTCATACACCTGATGAAGAGTAGGTAAAGCACTCACTTGTCCTTTGCAGCGTCATATACGATGCTCGTACTTTTAAGTAAATGGTGGCATCAGAATGAGCAAAATGTCAGAGAAGTAGGTTTTGTCTCGAAGTCTTTGTTAAACCCTAAAATCCCTGTTTGTTTTTGTTCGACTACAATCTGCTTTCTTGAAAAATTAAGGTTTAAAGTCCAGTTGTGGAATTAATGAACTAAAGTCAATACCCTTCTCT